>CM042805.1:132500-1332500 GCA_009982885.2 Hyles vespertilio | reverse complement strand
ATTTGGTGTTCCATGTGACTCCCAGAAAATCGATTTGCCTCGTTGGTGTTGTTACCGATTTCTCCATATTTATCCACCAACCCAGACTGCTCAAAAACTGTATTGCGATTTCTATATGTGCTGTAAGCGTATTTTGTCCTGATGTACTATCAGATAATCGTCCAAATAGACCACTAACCTCAGTCCTTTTTTGCGGAGTATTTCTGCGGTCCAGTTCGTTACCGAGGCGAAAATCCGTGGAGCTGCTGCCAGACCGAACGGCAGACACGTCATCTGTAGCAGTTGACCTTGATAGCTGATCCGGAGAAACCTTCTGTGTGGATCTTTTATGGCAGGTGGTAATAAGCCTGACTTAGGTCCAGTTTCACCATCCAATCTCCGTGTTGTAGAAAATTTGGCATTTGGTGATGGTGGAACAGATGGAAATGCCTTGGTTTCAAGTACTGATTTAATGCCTTGAGATTGAAAATTGTTCGACTTTTGCCGTTGGATTCGGAATTATGAATAGAGGCGATATAAAAGACGGTGTCAGGGGAGCCGGCTCTAAGACTTTTAACTGAATTAAATTTTGAATTTCGGTTGACATTAACTGAGATGTTGGAGTTTGATACTTTGTAAAACATCTGAGGTTGGGAGAACTAATGGGGGTGTCTTGTTGAATGGTATTCTGAGACCTGTTATCAATTTCCATATTGATTTTGGTGGATTGAAAAGAGCCCAAGTGTTTTGAAAGCGTCTCAGACAGCCGCCTGAAAACCCTGTCGAGTCATTTATTTTTATATCCCGATCTTTTACCCTCTGCCTTATATTTTCTCCCTCCCCCCCTCTTCTTGGCTGACGAGTTGTTGTGAAAGAATCGTTCGGAATCTTTGTTTTCAGCACGTTTGGGTTTGTAATTGTTATTCGGCTGGCTCCGAAACAACTTTGCGTCAGCAGAGGAGGTCGAGGGCTGTGGCGATTTTGCCCGGGTTCGTGTAGAAGATGGGGACTGTTTTTGTAATTTATCTACTCCACCAATTTTCTGTAAATATGTTGACAACTGACCGGGGGTCAAACATGTACTCGCAAGACGGCGGAATCCTACTCAGATCCTCTCTCATATATTATCCTTTAATTTTTTAACTAAATCTCTACGGCGCAATTCTAACACTTCAGCTCGTTTCCCGCAAATCACCTGTAGTATATCGTGAGATATTGTCTTATATTCGGAATCACTACCAATAGCTGGTTTAACTTTTCATAAATAGAGGACGCATTAAGCTGGATGTCCCTAGAGGCAGACCAGTCAACTAGATTTTGTATGCCGAGTTTACGGCTTCATTTTGGGCTAAAAATGCATTGGATAATGCGGCAAAAACTACGTTCCATTTGAAACCAACGTAACGGGGCAAAAGGATCCTCCAGACGTCGCAGCTCCTCATTTACTCTTAATTCGGTAAAAGCTGGAAAAGCCGCGTATTTCTTCTGAACGTCTGTATACCGAACCGCGTTCCAATCAGGTGAGTCAAATCTTTGCATAACCTTAATTTTTTCAACACGTGCGCAATTTGCTTTTGGTACAGCCGGTTCTTTGACAGACACGTCCAAGTTGACAATACTACTCGCATCTAATTTGGGTGGATTTAAAAACTGTTCATTAGATATTGGTAGCGAACTGTCCGGCAAGAGCGAAGTATGTGGCATGCTGTTGCTATTAGCTAAAGGCATTTGCGCGGTTAACGGCGGGGCCTCGTAGATGTAGCGAATTTGGCCGTTAAAATATTATTCAAATGACTCACCAATTGTTGTGACAAAAAGTCAAACCTTTCCTCCAGATCCCGTGAACTGGTACGCCTTTGGCGTTTCCTTGGTGGCCCTTCTTGATCCGACGAACAATCCGAAGAACTATCACTATCATTTGAATTAGATGCGATAACCTCTTTATCACTCATTTTTTCTAAAGAGGTAAAGGTAACGGAAGACAAACTAACTTGAATAATGTTTGAATTTAACTTTCTACTTAAATCTCGAAAGCTAATTAAACTAATATAAAATTTGCGACAAAATTAATCTAAATAATTTAATAACTAATAATATAGATTTTTTCGTAACGACCATGTGCTCGGTTCGAAAAACGACGCAACAATGACATAGAGAGCGGCTTGTATTTAGTAGGTGGTTTAGATGCAGCCGGAAAACGGTAGGTGGCGCTGTAGGTGCATCTAGGTGGCGGAAGTAGCGACATCTAGCGACCAGGCAAGGAGAAAGAATCGATGTACTCTCCTAAGGGACTTCGGACGTCAAACGGAACGCATAATATATATATCCACCTAACAAAACCTGCACCATCGGTTGTAGTATCGGTTGTTTATCAGTGGCAGGTCGCTCATACGTTACCACGATGTGTAGGTACCACCGCAATGTCTATTTCCCCCGCCACACGGCAGTTTAAATGCCATGTTATGTTCCGGTTCAAAGGACATTCTCGCCCGAGTAATCGCTTTACTTATACTTAAGATCCTATGTCTCGGGATGGCGAGCGCAGTGAAAGCCAAGCATTGCTTTGTAATTTAAGGTGTGTTGGTTTCGCTTATGTCCACGAGCGGTCATATCACTTGTCATCATTACAACAAATAATAATATTATTAAGAGATCGATTTTTCAGTGCCTGCTTACTATAAACTAATATAAAAAACGGCAATCAATTTATTTTATTATTTTTTCAAGTTTGTAAGCAAATAAAAATATATTTGTTTCAGGATGGCGTACCACATGTATACTCATGTAGCAACCTCAAAGTTAATTTATTATCTTCTATACATATAAATAAAATTGAAGTGTCTGTTTTAAGAGTGAAAATAAAAAGAAAGTCCTACTACATATCGTTATATACACGATACCTGTGCCGAAAATGATATTTAAATTTTTTTGTCTGTCTGTCTGTCTGTTTGTTCCGGCTAATCTCTGAAATGGCTGAACCGATTTTGACGGGACTTTTATTGTCAGGTAGCTGATATAATAAGGAGTAACTTAGGCTAACATTTGTTTTAGAAAATTTCATTAATTTAAAAAAATAACTTAAATAAACTAATTAACTTTTTTGTTAAACTCCACGCGGATGAAGTCGCGGGCACAGCTAGTACACTTATAAAACCAAATAGGTAGTTTTATTCATCGTCACCCTTCTGTTTTTACCGCTTCGATTCTATGTTTGGATAGCGCAATGCTATCTCTTTTCGTCTCGTACTTTCTGTATAATCTGTTTCATTCACTAAAATTGTCATAAAGTATTAACAAATGAGTATGTATATGCATAGCAGTACAGTTTTTAAACGTCACGCAATATGGATATGCGTCATCTTTATTAAAACATCATTGGGTAAAGTAAGATTTTTCAATCCGATCAATAGTGTCGAGAAAATGACCAGTTTTATCTGCATATTATTTTTCCTTCACACGATTTCTAACAAATCGCTCCCCAAAACCCTTAAAAAAGTGTATCTGTATTCTCCTCCACAATCGAGAGTACGATTGCGGGGGGTTAGGCCATATCACAGGCCATATAGCCCACCACGCTGGCCTCATGCGGGTTGGTGGACTTACAAATTCTAATAAAAATTTTAATAAATTGCTATGGTATGCAGGTTTCCTCACGATGTTTTCCTTCACCGTTATAGCGCGTTTTTATCAATACAAGCATGGCTCCGAAAAGTCAGAAGTGTGACCTGAGATTCCAACCCGCAACCAGCGTGAACAAGTTGGCTGCCGCGTCTGGTCCATTTACCAACAGGCCACCACGCACGTAACGTAAAATGAGACGAGTAAGATACATTTTAGTTTATGATATGTACTTACATATTATATTCTACTAGTACGTACATAATTCTGTTTTCGTGGAATTTATTTTATAAAGCTGACAACACAAACCTTTGGTGGCAGCTACGCGTTAATACAATTTTTCGAAGGGTATTATTGATGTCGGAAGACGCTTTTCATCCTACGTAAAATTTAATACCTGAAGTATAATGTTCCTAGCATCACTTTTTATAGCTTTCGGCATTTTTCACTAGTTTTAAATAATGCAGGAAAAATAAATACATTGAGTAAACAACCAATGGCGGATATGTCAGCGACTGGCAGCTAGATTGACAATTTCAAATGACGTCTTTGTTTCCAGTTTTGGCCACCGGGCCAGATAACTTTGTGGCTCTATATGTGTATCCAAACGAGTTTTCTTTGACAAGTCACAACGATTTTCACACGATCAACAATTTTTTTAACTCTCGCGAGTGCGCTTATCCGACGTCGCGATGGCTTTATTAAATTTTAAATTAATCGAGTGCGCTCTATTATTATGTTTTTTAGTGTGTGTTAATACCCAGTCGGTTCACAGACGTTTTGAATACAAATATTCGTTTAAGCCGCCTTATTTAGCTCAAAAAGATGGATCAGTACCTTTCTGGGAGTACGGTGGTAGTAAGTATATTTTTTTCGTTAAATTTCTATTATAGAGGCAATTTAATTATTTTTGTAGGATAGTTAAATGTGCAAACATTATTTTAAAACCGTTGCATGTGCATATATAATCATAAATATATAGTTTTCTGTGATATTTCATTTGTTGTTAGCGCCTGTGTTTCTGACATAGACACGTCAGTGATATCTGTCAAGTGCGGAAGAGATGCATATTATAGAATTTACCTATGTGCGAGAGCGAGAGATGTAATAGTTGTGCTAACGTGTTTTTTGGTTCCACGACGGCAGTGGACACGCTTAAAAACCTTTGATAATTATGTTCAAGTAAAATTAAATTACGCACATTAACATTAACATCTCTTGCTATATTTATAATGCACTCGTCGATGTTTGTCGAATCGATCCAATAGGATTATTACATTTAGTTCCGCCATTCAGTATTAAAAACTTTTCATAGTTTCTTTTTAGGCCATTGATTCATTAATTTTTCAACTTTTGGTAAAGCAAGATTCTTGCTTGTAAAAAACATGAATAAAAAACCATCTAATAATCCCCATGCACAATTTAAGCTTATACTTTTATATATTATTATAAATTTACTTTAATTTCTTTCTTATATTTATAAAAGAAAATAATGGTTACTTCTTTTAATATTTATTCTCTGTTGTTAATAGTTCTGTGTTGTCTTTTTTTAGATAATCCCAAGCATTATTATCCTGAAATATCTATAAAATTTTATGGCACTCATCTCATTTTAATAGTAAATAAACCAGTTTAAAATCTATAACTTGATAACATTTTCCACAATATATGTACTAAAATGAAATAAGATGGTTCAAATTCTGCTATCAGTATATGAATATAATACTATGGACAATTTACAACCTCTAGTTTTACATCACAGTGTGTGGAAATATTGAAGAGCTGTTTAAAATTTAAATGTATTCATAGCACCAAGACACTATGTAACATCCATACACCACATTCAAGAGAATATGTATGGATCCTACTGTTGTCATAATATATTTGCTATGTTATGAGTGTCAAAGGAGAAATTGTTATAATGATGGTAAAATGAGCTATATGAAAATGAATAATTATTCATAAAGATAAATATCTGGTTAACATAATCTGCAAAAACCACAAATTAAAAGCCATGTGGAAATTAATGTATTTGTTTATGTTGTTTGAGACATCTAGACATCCTTAATTTTATTGTGTTGAGGCTTACAAATAGAGATAGATATATAACAATTGTGCCCTGCCCATTGCCACTTCAACTTGCTAATCTGGTGGGCTATGTCGGTTATTTTAGTTCTCCTACGGATCTCCTCATTTCTGATTCGATCTCGTAGGGAAACCCCGAGTATAGCCCTCTCCATAGCTTGTTGAGTGACTTTGAGCTTCCTAATAAGGCCCATAGTGAGAGGCCACGTCTCGGTGCCGTAAGTCATCACTGGCAACACACAACTATCGAAGACTTTCGATTTAAGGCACTGAGGTATTTTGGACGAGAAGACGTCGCGTAGTTTCTCGAACGCTGCCCAACCGAGTTGGATTCGATGATTGACCTCTCTCTCGAAGTTGGACCTGCCTAACCGGACCACTTGTCCTAAATAGACATATTCGTCAACAACTTCAAGAGTCGAGCCCCCTAACACCGATGGGGGTGGGCACAACATGGACATTCGACATAATCTTCGTTTTGTCCATGTTCATTTTAAGACCCACCTGTTGGGAGACTCGATTGAGGTCTTCGAGCATAGTGCTAAGGTCTGATGACCAATGGGGTCGGAAAGTGCTCGAATGGAGGCCACATAGCGGAAAGCGCATCGTAGGACGTCCACCCACAAGATGGTCCGACGACCTGGTAAAGGTCGCGTTGACGTCGCTGGATGCAGGCTGCCTCCAACAGGTCTCTGTGGAAATCATTGGGGGAGGCCTATGTTCAGCAGTGGACTTCCTTTGGCTGATGGATGGATGATGATGGATGGATATAACAATTCTTTCTTGCTCTCCAAGTTCAAATTATAGTTATGGCGCTTCTGCAGATGTGGTCATTCCACAAATGTGAAGCTGTATTCTCTTGTCATTGTGTTTTATGTTCCATCATTGTCATTTTTCAAAAAGGCAATGAAACATAAATAACGTTTAGATAGTGAGGATAATTATGTTAGCATGTATTTTACAATGTTTTATTAATCAACAACATATTTGGTATATTTAATTAGATGCCTCCTGTTAAACTAGTATTTGCTGGCTCTACCTCTGTACTGAGACAAATGTTTGCATGATCCATAAGTATTTGTTTGAGGCTTGGGTATTTTTAAGACCATGTAGGTAGATAGCAGCCAGCAATGCTTTGACTATTAAGATTTATTCCTTTAAGATAAAATGAATGTATTGCTTGATATTGATTACAAAAAAAAATTAAACATATTGCAATAAAGCAATACATTAAAACAAAAGGAAGTGAATATGCTCGTGCTAGTTGGCACAGTAGTTTGAATAGCACCAATTTTCACCCGCTTCTGAATGCTTAACCACACTCTCATTTGCCTCAATTGTGAAAGACCATATTTGATTAACAAAATTATACCTTATTTTATTTAAAATAAAAGCCAAAATCATATAAATGTTGCCGCATTAACAAATTATTGAATTTGTGTCACTCACATAAGCAGTTTTTATAAATTGTGATGGAGATACATTTTTTCATAAGATTTGACATACTTATTTTGTCTATACAAACATAATGTCTATACAAATATTTGACTACTTAAAAGTGATGTATCAACAACTAAAATTGAATCCCCTGTGTATTTCTTAATGCTTATAAAAATGCTTATATAAACTGATGCAGAAATTGGAGTTGTATTAAAATATCTTTATGAATTAATTAATTTTTAAAAATGAATGATATTGTCTTTGCTTTGTAAGTCTCTGTACCAAAGTACTAGACCATCAATGGCTCATCTTGTTTCCATCGCCTTCAGGTTTATAAGTATCTTTTAAAAAATAATTTACTCCTACTTTTGCGACATTCAAAGTATTTTTAAGAATCTCTATCGTCTATGAAAGCTTATGACCTTATGACGTTGGGTTTGGTATATTCGTATTTTTCTGAATAGCGGTCGCCGTTTCCTATAATATACCTGACATAATGAATCAAATATGTTGCATTTTTGGATTGGTCTGTGTAAATCTAGTATCGTTCTGTCGACATTACACTACCATTGGTGAAGAACACAGGCGCCCAAAAAAAAACTTGCAACAGTCACATACATATGACCCCAGACTATGGTCGAGACTTTTCTCGCGGGTATCAGAAATTACGAGAGACTTTTCTGTCTCACATAAATCCAGAGTTTCAAATGTTCGAACGTTCGACGTCCACATATAAGATAAAAGTTTTCCATTTCTAAAAATCAACACAATCCGAACTTTGTCTAAGGTTATGACGTACGATAGAAAATTCGGACATATTATAAGTATTAAGGCATATTCGTACAGTTAACATAACAATCATTTGTGTGGGTGCGGGGATCTAATCCGTGGCACACAGCGTTTCGTTTCATAGCTGGCGTCGAAGCAACTGCGCCATGGAGGCTGGATCTTATAATTACAGTATCAAACTGAATTACACCTTGACAGTGTTCATAGGAATCGACAGAAATTGATTTTAAAGAGTAACACGTTAATGGAGACAGTCATTATGACTGTAAACATTAATACGTGCTAAAATCTTTTGCCACTGATATCTCTTGGGCAGTAAATTATATTGATAAATTCATACACAATAAAGATTAATATATGTGGTATGTTTAATGTATAAATAGTTTATTAGTTACTGAATATTTCTTCAAAATGTTACAATTCGCCTTTTTGTACATGTGATCTACACTTGAGTGTATTAAATGCATAATGTATTTACTTAATTGTTAGGTATCTAATTAAGGAAATTATACTATATTCTAATTATATTTTAAACTGAAAATCTCAGGTAAAGTTGATTACTGACTTGTAAAATAGAACTGAGACTGCAAGGGCGGATCCAGCTTTTACGCCAGGGGGGGGTCACTTTTTAGTTCATGTCAGATTTTACGCCAGGGGGGGGTCACATTATACATAGATCATGTGAGATTTTACTCCAGGGGGGGGGGGGGGCATATAGTTCATGTCATAACACTGGGTCCGCTTTCAATACACCAATTCCTAATAATAACTTTTTAAAGTTTGTTACAGGCATGATTTGAATTTATTTTCTGAGTGAAAGGTCAAAGTTGAATGAAGCCTTATTGTAATATTTATTTTTCAAAATCGAATTTTACATTGTCACGTAATTTCTGCTATTGAGTCCGAACGTTGAACGGAAGATACGGATTAAAAAACATCTTATCTATATGAATAAATAGGTACATAAAAATTATTTTATACGGTGTCATCACAAAATCACTAAAATTAATTAGGATAGTGCAGTGCAAGAAAGATAGAGTATCTACGGGCGAGAGATAGTTATACTCCATCGGTTAGGCGTTAAGCCGACGTGGTCCCAAACGAAGTTACGGGGCTCATTTCACATCCAACACTATCTAACTGCCCAGCCAAAATCTTTTATTTCGTATTTATATTCCATTCTATGTTCCTGTGTTTAAGAATAATGCTAACCCTATACAATTTTGTTTCCAGATGCGATCGCATCGGGCGAGAGCGTGCGACTGGCGCCGTCACTTCGCAGCCAGAAGGGCGCGATATGGACCAAGCAGCCCATCAACTTCGACTGGTGGGAGGTGGACATCATGTTCAAGATCACGGGCAGAGGGAGGATAGGAGCCGACGGTCTGGTAAGGAAACTCTTACTTCAAATAATAGATTCTTAAATTGATAACATAAAGCTTAAATGTCGATAAACCCTTCTTAAGTCGTAGACATCACTCTGTGGGGAAATAAATGTGGCAGTTTTTACTAATAATATTTTCTTATTTTAAAAATATATATGTATAAGCTGAACTATTCGTAAATGCAAGGGCATTTGACACAGAATATGGATTAACAGCACACATTTTTCTCTCACCGACCAACACATTTTACCTACTTGTTAGAACCCAAATCTTAACCAAACTGGAATTACATCGGATTATTACAAATTTCTAGCCCCTAGAATTACTATTGTAACTCATACCTTCTGTAAGTGATATTTTTATCACCTAGCTATGAAGGTATGTATCTCCACGATTGCCAAAACTTAGGCCTCAGTCCCCCACGCTTCTGAACCTGATTTTCAATTGGATTTATATCCCGTCCAGGCGTTCTGGTACACGACGCAGCGCGGCGACTATACGGGCGAGGTGTTCGGCTCCTCGGACCGTTGGAACGGGCTGGCGGTCATCTTCGACTCCTTCGATAATGACAACAAACACAACAATCCCTACATCATGGCTGTCGTCAACGACGGCACCAAGACCTTCGACCATAAGAGGTGAGGCTCCATTCGTTACACCCGCCACTGCATTTCCTGAAAGTGCACTGTGTCATAAGGGGCGGGAGGAATCCAGAATTTTGAAATCTAAAGGAGATTTCAAAATTCTAATATGTGAATAAAGAATATTTTGATTTGATTAGAGTTTGTTCAAATTATCAACACGTGATAGGCTGCATTAGAATTGTGGTTTAAGATCTTTACTTCTCATAAAAATATTATAATTCACTAAACATGAAAAACTTCAATATCCAAGTAATTATTTTATACAGATTTATACGTTTTAATTGTGTGTTGTTTTATCAAAAAATCCTTTAATATTTTAAATAATATCGAGACTATGGAATTTTTGGTCCTTCGAGCCGGATTGAACACTAACTCATAAAATTTTGAAGAAAACGATGTTTAAATAATATTTGCTGTTTAGTGACGGTGCGACGCAGCTGTTGTCCGGTTGCCTGCGCGACTTCCGTAACAAGCCGTTCCCGACGCGCGCCCGCATCGAGTACTACATGAACACGCTCACCGTGTACTTCCACAATGGTAAGGAATAACAGCAAGATTCTAGACAATCTGGCATTTCTAGAACATTTAGAGACAATTTGGAACTATCCAGAAAGCATGGGCAACAGGGTACAGTTAAAATAACTTGGAACTTGGAAATTGGATCGCATAGTATTTTTCAAAAGTACCAAAGCAATATTATGATAGGAATTGTATTATGATAGCATTAGCGTCGAGGCAAAAAATACAATTTTCTCTTGTTTTTTAATCCTGCAATAGATTCGACGAAAGTTGATAAAAATATCAATTATTTTAATTTGAATGTATGTTTTTGGACTATACATTATTTACACAAGTATATTTTGACAGCTGACTCCGAAAAAAATAGTAAAAAAAACCTTTTCATTTTTTGCATTGTATCTGTAGTCACTTAAACTACCAGCTGGCTTCATTTTCGGGCGCAGTCTGGGTACACCCGGAACAATAAACGCTCATAATATTGGTTAAACTATGCAATCATGTGAACGAAGAATGGTATCCAAATCTTCGTAAATATACCTCGTGATTTTAAATCTAAATTAGCCGTTTAATATGAAATAACCTTTGTATGAGTATGACGAGCGAGTATGACGTTCCCAGGCATGACGAGCAACGAGGCGGACTACGAGCTGTGTTTCCGCGCGGAGAACGTGGTGCTGCCTCGCGGCGGACACTTCGGCCTCTCTGCCGCCACCGGAGGCCTGGCCGACGACCACGACGTCATCCATCTGCTCACAACCTCGCTATACTCCACGCAGCAGCAGTCGGGTCAGTATGCTCCGTTGAGATAATATACTAGAGGAGACACTGTTTATGGGTACATTCTGTTTCTCTCTGTGTCACGGCTGCGAAGTGACACATCTTCTCTCTCGCTCCAATGTGTACCCGTGTGCACGCACCGGGATTTTGTTCCCGATGTCCGCTCTAATATAATACCTCAATGATCTGCTCATTTTTTTAGATCATACCCTCACGCCCGAATACTCGGACCGCTATTTAAATAATAATTTGCTCGTAACAGCGCACGCCCCATTTAGCCAGTACATTTAAGCGGGATTTATGTAGTTAAGTGCAACATAATAAGTGATTAAGTTGCGTTTTAGTATTAAGGCGTCAGAGTATTTTAATATTAGTATGTATTAAGTTTATGTAGTATGTATATGTATTTAAACTATTTAAGTAATTTTATATATTATTTATTAATTTTGTAAATTTAGAAGAATCTCGCGTGAGATTGCGGACGGGGCCTCCCCTCGTACGAAAGCTTCTCAAAAATGCCTCACGTAATGGACGCACTCTTACACACTTTTATAATGTTTCAGGCGGTCAACAGATCAGTTCCGACGAGCAGCAGAAGTTGTCGCAGGAGTACCAGGAGTATCAGAAGAAACTCGAGCAACAGAAAGAGGAGTACAGGAAAGAGCACCCGGATGAGGTAACTACATTGCATATACACACTATAATTATGGAAGGCTAGCCTAGTGCCATATCGGGCACAAATTCCTGGCTCGGGGCTGGTAATAGAAAAATCTGCTATCACTTCGCCTGACCTGGGATTCGAACCCGTGACCACAGATTTGTAACTATACCGCCACGCCATTACAACTATGCCACCCAGATAGGGAAAAAACATTTATTGCATAAACGCCTTTATACATAGCCCGCCTTTATACGCAACATAGGCCAGCGGATTAGTAAGTTGAAGTTGCCATGGGTGGGGCATATAGCACGGAGACCTGACGACCGATGGCACCAAAAAGTTCTCGAATGAAGGCCACGTAGCGGAAAGGGCAGCATAGGATGTCCATTCATAAGGTAGTCAGAGGACCTAGTAAAAGTCGCAGGACGTCGCTGGATGCAGGCTGCCTCCACCAGGTCACTGTGGAAATCATTGGGGGAGGCTTATGTTCAGCAGTGGGCTTCATTTGGCTGATGGATGGATGGAAACGCCTTTATTCGTTTCGTACTAACTTAATACATTTGGGTAGTTATCGACCATAACCAAAGTTATCAAACACATTATGTACATTACTTTGTCTGATCACTGAAGTAATTATTATTAAGAGCGTATACACCTTGCGCGCAAAGTCAACTATAGGTATTTCTTCGTTAATTTCACGCACACATAAGCGACCAAAGCTGTGTGCGTAGAGCTGCCGCGTCGGCTCGCTATACAATCGGCTCAAACAACTTTGATCCGTGCGCTTCAAATATTCAATTGAAATGTAACTGTAATATAATATCTTAAAAATATTTTATTTGCATTATAAGTAGACAAATATTACTGTGCAAGCAATGAACAATACAAATTTAGATACTAATCATATTTTCGTTATTATTACATTGTTAAGTTGCATTCAAATCAGTGTTCAATCAGTAGACACTATGGACGTTTATTAATTATTTCGTGTTCGAACACATGAAAAGAGTTAGGGGGCCTTACAACCCTAAGGGTGTTTTATAGTGGTTTTTAAAATATATGTAGGAAACATGAAAACTAATTTTATTGAAATATAAAAATGGCAATTTATTGATAAGATGTTCTTCTATTGTAATATGCAATTGCTATAAAAATTATGTACGATAAGTTGGTGAAAAAAAATATGTTCTTGACGAGAGTTTCTGAATAATTTCGCATTGTTTAAATTTTTATTTTTCAGGAACTAAACATAAAAAGATTATTTTTCTCAGCAAAATCCCTCCATAAGAGTCTTATTAGTCGGATAATATTTTTATTTTCATCTTATATTTAGTGATTTCGGATATCTTAAGCTTCTAAATTGCCACTTAAAGCCTAAATAACGAAATTAGTGTTCAGTAATCCTTATAGTACTCATAAATTATCCATCAATCTATAATGTTTTCCACCAAAATCCCTAGATGACAACCTTTTCTAAAATTAGTACTAATTATTTTATTGGTGGCTATTAACTCATTTGAAAAGTCCTGTTTTTTAGCCAAAAAGCGCGCAAAGGGTATAAACGCTCTTAATTATTACTCAAAATCTACATATATAAAATTCATACATAAAAGATTGATTGCGGCGATAAAACACCAAATAGCTTGACTTTACTGGTGGTAGGTCTCTCATATGTGAGAGATCATCTGGGTACCCTGGGTACCTCCGCTATGTCTATTTCTCCCGTGAAACCGCAGTGTAAATGCACTTAACACAACATGTTTCGGATTGAAATACATTGTAGCCAGAGTAACTACTGGACATATTGAGACTTAACATCTTATGTCTCAGGATGGCGAGCGCAGTGGAATTTTGCTACTGTTTATGAGCAGTCGTAGCGCTTACCATCAGGCGAACGGCTTGCTCGTCTCGCCATTCATGTTCATATAAAAAAAAACACTCAATCGAACACAACATGTGTGTACGCCGCATTGAACGTATAATACAATAAAAACCTTATATATACAATATTAATTTATCTCCCTCTCTGTCCCTCCGCAGGCGCGCGACAAGGAAGGCGAGTTCGACGACTGGTTCGAGTCGGACGGGCAGCGGGAACTGCGCCAGATCTTCCAGGGCCAGGGGCAGATCCACGACGTGCTGCGGGACCTCAACAAGAAGATCGACGAGGTGAGGCCTAAGCCACATCTAAGGATACATTATACTAGAATATCAGGAATTACTGGTAGTAGGTCTCTCATATGTGATGCCGCCTGGGTAGGTACTACCGCAATGTCTATTCCGTCAAACAGCAGTGTAAATGCACTGCTGTGTTTAAGTTTGAAGGACTTTGTAGCCAGAGTGCAGTGGAATTCCCAGCATTGCTTTGTAAGTTATTGCTGTCGTGGTGCTGTTTGGTTTTGCCACTGTCCATCAGCAGTCATATCGCTTAACATCAGGCTAATGGCAAGATGGTCTCGCCGTTCATTCAAATAAAAAAAAGGAAGAAAATATGACAAGAACAGCTGTACCATATTTTAGATTCTGTCTCTATCACTCCTAGATTACTTGCTTGCTTTACTAATTTCCTACGTGCCTGATACGCGTGTTCGTGTAAGAATGCTACTCTTCAATCGTATTAAAAACTAGCTGTGCCCGCGACTTCGTCCGCGTGGAATTTAACAAAAAGTGAAGTAGTTTTTTTTTTGGTTTTTGCATTTTTATTTTAATTATCAACCTTTGTAACGAAACCATACTGCGATCTAATTCTACGGTGGCGCCATCTCTTAGCGAGCGGCGGTAAACTCCCGTTACACATTTATTTTCAGTTTTTTGTATTAGCTTTATTGAAAAATTTCCTTATATACAATATTTTGTAAATGTGATACTGATTCATTGGTGGGAGAAGTGGTGGGAGGCGCCTGACGTGACGGCCCAGTGGTGGCATGCGCGTGAGCTGCGCGCGGTACTGGACAGTACTACTTTATTTTTCTAAAATAAAAGATTTTTTCTAAATAAAATGTAGCCTAAGTTACTCCTTGTTATATCAGCTACCTGACAAAAAGTCCCGTCAAAATCGGTCCCGCCATTTCAGAGATTAGCCGGAACAAACAGACAGACAAAAAAAATTTAAATATGTTTTTCGGCACAGGTATCGTGTATATAACGATATGTAGTTGGACATTTCTTTTTATTTTCACTTTTAAAACAGGCACTTCAATTTTATTTATATGTATAGATAAATTAGAATTAAATTAAGAAGGCATGATAAGTAAATATACCTGGAATTAGCTGAAGGACAAAGGGTTAGGGATAATAATATAATTGTCTATTGAATTTACTTGGGTACACCTATAATCCTGGCGCCACACTATGATACATCTTGTATCATGGATGTTAAAAACTAGGAGAGACATTGTATTCTCGGTATGGAATCAAATAAATAGCTTTTTGTTTATCAATTAGCATCTCAACTGTTAACCGACTGCGCCCAGGAGATTATATACCCGTGATTCACCTTCATTTAACTGACCACAATGCAACATATTTGAATATATTCGTGGTGTGTTTCTTCAGGTGATCGGCAAGCAGATGAACTCTCTGTCGATGCTGACGGCGGTGTACAGCCAGTCGCAGGGACAACCCATGCAGCCGCCACAACAGGGACAGGTGACTCTTCATTAAATAACGCTCATATCTTCATAATTATAATACAGGGTATATCAGGAGTGCTAACGAAAACGAAGCCGGGTGGTAGTTTCAGTGACAGTGACACAATGCAATTAAAAATACTATTAAAAAAAACAATCGAATTGATAACCTCCTTTGAAGTCGTTAAAAAGTTCAACATTAGTGTCAGTGTAACAACCTTAAATTAGTTCGTAAAATATTTTCATTTCTGTCCCGAGCAGCCTGTTGCTGTCGACAATTAGTAGCCTATGTAACTATTAACTATATTTTCATTTTTAATATTTCTAACTTTATTTCTTGAATTTCAGCAGGTGCAGATGCCATCGTTGCCTATCAGCCGACACGATTGGGACGCGCTGGTCACCAACAACCAGCTCATGATCAACACTATTGCAGAGCTCAAGTCAGTATACACTAGTTCCTACTCTACGATATTAAACCATAAGGTCGCCTGGGTGTTTAATTATTTTTACATAGTAATTCATTTTTTCATGGCTATTTCTCCCGCGAAACAACAGTGTAAATACGATGTTTTGTTTTGATTTGAATGACACTATAGGCAGGCTAAACACTGTACATATTAAGACTTAACATCTTATGTCTCAGGATGACGGGCGTAGTGGCATGCCAAGCATTGCTTTGTAATTCATTGTGTTGTTTGGTTTTTCTACTGTTCATGACCGTTACTACGGCTTACTATTGCCGAGCGGCATACTGGTCTCGCCATTAATTGCAAAAAAAAAATACAATAAGTTCGCTTGGGTGCTTAATAATTTTTACATTGTAATTAATTCTGAGCGTGACATAAGTAGTTTACATTATACAATATGTATTTCGCTGACCATACCTACACATACAGGGTATATCAAGACTGCTACCGAAAACGAAGCCGGGTGGTAGTTTAAGCGACTTCAGACACAATGCAACAGAAAAAGTTGCAAAAAAAGCGACAATTTTTTTTTTTATTTTTTTCCTATGACCATATTTGGGTGGTAAATACATTTTTTCCTAAAATAATAGTGTATACCCTTTTATTTATAAATAATCTAAGGTATAAGAGTGTTTAAATCATTATTTTAGCAAAAACTATGGATTTACCACCCAAAAATGACGATATTTAAAAAATCATAAAAATTAATTGTCGCGTTTCTAAGCGAAATTTTTAGTTGCATAGTGTTTGTAGTCACTAAAACTACCACCCGGCTTCGTTTTCGGTAGCGGTCTTGAGATACCCGGTATAAAATAAAATAGAATTTTGTTAAAAAAATTATTTCACAACTATAATGATGCTTTATTACGTTTACAGAGGGTTCATAATCGAGGTGTCTCGCAAGTCCGACAGCCTGCTGGCGGCGGGCGGCGCGGCGGGCGCGGGGGGCGGCGCCGCCATCAACCCGCAGTTCCTCAACGAGATGCGAGACTCCATCAATAACATCAAGCAGACCGTCGGCGGCCTCGCGCAGAGGTGACAAGATATATATACATACATAACATACATAAACGCACCTCTGCCTACCACTTCTGGGAACAAGGCGTGCTCTCAGAAGGGGTAGGCAGAGATGCCAGAGCACCCACATTTCGCCTTGTATGTTCCGTCCTACAATGTGATAGGTGGCGAGCCTATCGCCATATCGGGCATAAATTAACAATATATATATCGACGCAGAAAACCGATTTTGTCGTATCTCGAAACAAGCAATTTTAGAGCAGTACCAAAAAAAATATTTAAAAAATGAGTAACGTCTAAACTAGAAAATTTAGGAATACCATTTCTTTAATATATATACATATATATAACCCCCAACAGTCACATACATAGTCCTGACCCCATACTAGGATCGAGTCTTGTGTCGTGGGTATCAGGAACTACGAGAGAACACTACTATAACAATCTGTATGCACGCTATAATCTCAGTAACTACTAGTTCGAATTGAAAAAATTATTTAGTTCATTTATTGAAGAAGACTAGTACTTTTCAATCTTTATATCACATTTTTTATTCCGGATTTTTTTCGGATCTAGAAACAATACTAGTACTAGTACTTAAGTATTAAAATTATATAAAGGGTACATAAAATACTTACTAATACACCCAACAGCCACATAATTAGCTCTGTACCCATAACCCAATCGCTAGCTGTAGGCAAGGTGCGTCTGAAGAAGAAAATAAACGAGTTTTTAATTATTGTAACGTAAGTCTAGTACATGGTTGCTCTATGGATAACCAGAAAAATAATCATAAAAATATTTTAAGTGGTTGATCTAATGAAAAAAGTCTCTAGATGCAGGCCGCTTTCAACTGATGACTATGTAAATCCTTAGGCAGCCTATTTTCAGCAGAAGACTTCCTGTAACTGAAGGGAGAGAAAGCACTGCAGGAGATACTGCTATTTTAATTTCAACCTTAAATATATTTATGCATATAATAAATTCCTTTGTTGCCAGGATGACAACGGGTCCCCAAGTGGTGAATCAGCCATTATGCCCCGAGTCATCATGCGTGAGCTTCACGGGGCTGCTGGTGGTGGCGGCCATGCAGCTCGGCCTCATGTTCCTCTACACCATGTACAAGTGAGTATTATTATACAGGGTGGTGTTTTTTATGAGTTTGGTAAATATAAATCCGAAACTATCACAGATAGTGTAAATTATTGAAAGATGTGAGTGAGCCTGATTTTAATGAAAACTAAATCATATTTGGTTTTATAAAAAAATTATACATTCTGTATTATTACACCATTATGATAATGTTGCCAATAAGGATCATTTTCTTGGCAATTTTTGCCAATATGGGAATCACATTAATTAAGTTTTAATAATTTCTCTTTTTAAATTAATCTTATTTTATGTTTCTTTGCAGAGAAAGAAAGGAGGCGCAAGCGAAGAAATTCTTTTAAGTAATTTACTGTAGTGATATCCCGCTGTCACACTGACGCTTTGAGGACTTGCATGAGCTCAATCAAGTATTTTATAGTTTTATGTGTTCACTCTATTTTAAGAGTATTGAGCCAGTATGAATTAACTATAAACATACATACATACTGTCCTAATTCTTCATCTCTTATCAAACTCGTTAGTTTTTAATATAATGACATTTACTGACAACCAATTCTAACATTACCTGGAATCTTACTCACTTCAATCACTAAATATTCAAATATCAAAGGAATTGTCACAAAATTGAGCACAAATTGCCAAGATCTCGATGCTGTGCCAATATGGACGAAGTTCGAGCGTGCGTGTGACACCGGGAGTGTAGAAACAATTTTTTACCAATACCTTGTGAGCGAGATGGACTTCAATACTGTACATAATATTTATAATCCTCTCTCTTCCTTCTTTTTTATTGCGTTTTGCGAGAATCTAAGTTAGAAATGTAAAGTTTGGTTAGTGGCATATATTATAAAATACCGTTTTGACCCGGCTTTGCTCGACTTTAGTTACTCGACTTTCATTTACACCATTATCACTAAGTTTAAAATGCATTTGTGTAAAAACACATCGCCAACACTGCCTAAATATAAAAAAAAAAGGTTTTTAAATGAATTGTAACGGAGAAAACCTTCTAATGTACAGGTTTAAAATGAAATTGGGTATTATTATAATAGAGGTGCGGAATAAATTATTTGTTTTTTGTCTTACCACTCAAATTTACTTATATATCGATTAACATAAACTTTGTATAGATTTATAAGTTGAAAACCGCACAAAACAGCTAGTAGAAGTGAAAATACTCTTTTTTATATATCAACTTGTAATTCTCGCAAAACGAGCGGATATATTTTTCTGTACGAATTTACATTTTCGCGGCAAGTATCGATATCGTAGGTCATGTTAAGCTCGCCCCTATCTCGGCTATCTCGCTCCTAATCAGAATGTATCGATAAGTGACTTGTATGATAGTGTACTATGACGTCACTATATGACCTCGATGTCGATAGCGATGTGCGCAACTCTCGATGTATGTGTGATTGATGATGTTAAAATGGTTGTAAGTAAAGATATTTTTTTGAGATAACTGCTGTTTTATTTTGTATCTAGGAGGTTATATTTTGAAAATGGACCTCTCACAAGAAATTCAATGACGACTGCTTGAATGCGGCTTGCATCCAGCGCTTACCTGCAACCTCCATTAGGTGCTCCGCCCCCGTTATATTAATAATTTCTAATACGTCGTGGGTATCAGAAACTACGGTAGCATGGACGTAGCATCAAATGGACTCGACAATAGAGTTCCACCGTAAGGGACAGATATATTTTCATATTATCGTTTAGATCGGCTCAAAACAAAATGTTTCCAAATAATATGACAATTTATCTTTATTTATTTGTGTATCTATGTATCTGTATAGAAATAAACACATCAATAAGTTTCTGTTAATATTTAATAAAATGTCGATATCCATAAAATGTTATATGACAACTACAGGCCGACAGCTATATCGATATCGATATGATAGTGCATGGCACACCACTATATGTCAAGCACACATGTAAACTTCACGCACACAATCGTAAATCAGTTTTGGTCGCGCTCAAAATGACACATTGCCGATCTATGTTCTATACTACATCTATGTATTAAACTAAACAAATCAGTTTTTATTTAATCTTTTACGATCTTTTGTTTGAATGCGTCTACACCGCGCGACGTCAGCAAAATGCGAAAATCTCTTCTTATTTTATTACTAGCTGTGCCCGCGACTTAATTTTTCTAAAATAAAAGAACTTTTCTAAAATAACTGTAGCCTAAGTTACTCCTTATTATATCAGCTACCTGATAATAAAAGTCCCGTCAAAATCGGTTCAGCCATTTCAGAGATTAGCCGGAACAAACGGACAGACAGACAGACGGAAAAAAAATATTCTAAGGTCATTTTCGTTATAGGTATCGTGCATATAACGATATGTACTCGGATTTTTTTTCAGTTCAATTCAATTTTATTTATATGTATAGATAATGGACATATTAATACTTTTAATAATGGGCCGTCCATTAATCACGTGAGGCTTGAAAGGGGGGAGGGGGGTTTGACAAAAATCACGAAATATCACAATGGGGGAGGGGGGTTCTAGTAAGATTACACGATTTTCGTATGATTACACGATTTGTTAATTAATATTTATTCAAAAACCACTGTACAGACATTTTTATCCTGATCCTTAATTTCAGACAATAATAGGATTATACTTTATACCTGTATTGAAAGATAATATTAGAAAAAATATATTCTCTGTATTTTTAGTATCTGTATCTGTATCAGCCCATATACGCCCCACTGCAGGGCATGGGCCTACTCTACAATCGTAAGTACGATTGAGAGTGGTTAGGCCATATAGTCCACCACGCTGGCCTAGTGCGGGTTGGCGGACTTACATACCATAGAATATTATATAAATCGCTATGGTATGCAGGTTTCCTCACGATGTTTTCCTTCACCGTTTTAGTGCGTGGCGATTGACTATCAATACACACATGACTCCGAAAAGTCAGAGGTGTGCCCTAGGATTCGAACCCGCGACCACCGTGAACATGTTGGCAGCCGCGTCTAGTCCGTTTACCAACAGGCCACCACGCACTTACAGGCCACCACGCACTTAGTACCTACAGAGAATATAATATATTTTCGAATATTATCTTCACCCCATCCAGCTGGAACGAGGGGGGGGGGGGGGGTTGTCTTAAATCTCACCACATAAAACTAAAGAGGAGTCGGGGTTAAAAAATGCTAAATAAAAGATCACGTGATTAATGGACGGCCCCTAAAACTATTATAAATGGCATAATCTGGTTGTTTATATTAAGAAAACATGTCAAATCATGAGTTAAATAGATATTTTTAATTTTATTTGTAGTTAAAATATTCGCTATAAATCGATAAAATGTAGACAGACGATATCTACTGTTGCGTCACAAGAAGTGGGGACTAGGACTAGGAATACAGCGGGATTCCTCTATACTTCGATACGAAGGTCGAATGTTCGAACGTTGAACATAAACTTTGAAGATGAAAGTTTTCCACTTATAAAATCAATACTATTCTATATGAAACTTATCATTCACTTCGAACTCTAAGATTACGATGTATGATACAAAATTCAAACATTTTGTAAAGTGTTAAGGCTTTTACAGTTTACGTGCGATGTTCGAAAATTCGTCATCGTGTTGAAGTACAGAGTAACCCACTGTGCTTAAAAGAAGAAAATCTATTTGTGCGAAACAGATATAATCGTTTAAAGGAGAAGGGGCAAGCATGTATGGACTCCAGCCTATCGACAAATAACGACAAGCGATATGTCAATGG
This sequence comes from Hyles vespertilio, assembly GCA_009982885.2. NCBI lineage: Eukaryota > Metazoa > Arthropoda > Insecta > Lepidoptera > Sphingidae > Hyles > Hyles vespertilio. The sequence goes on along the minus strand of CM042805.1, from coordinate 1,310,628 downwards.
AAAGGTCTTTTCAGATGCTATAACTTTTTCTATGGCAACAAAATCGAAATCGTTGTATTTTAGAAAATATAGCTACTTAAAGACTGCAGGAAGATCACGCGAAAGGGCATCGCCATAGTGAGCAATAACAAGAAGCGACGCGTCATTAGAAAGATCTTCTGAAATACTTTAACTTCTTCTACGGTGGCCGGTATCAAATCTCTGCATGGAAAAAAATATCACTGCGTAAAGGTAACGCAAGGATGAAAATATGTATATGGACTCATAGCCTGTTTACCAATAACGACGAGCGATATATCATTCGAAAGCTCTCTTTATTTTCAATAACTTCGTCTTTGCCAAGAAATCCCGATTCGCTATATGAAAAGAAGTATATCGACATAAAGATATCGAGACGCTCATATGTATGGACTCAAGCCTATCGACAAATAACGACGAGCGATATATCAATGGAAAGGTCTTTTCGGGTGCTACAACATTTTCTATGGCAACAAAATCGAAATCACTGTGTTTTAGAAAATATAGATACTTAAAGACTGCAGGAAAATCACGCGAATGGGTCTCGCCATTGTGAGCAATATCAACAAGCGATGCGTACTACATAACGTTAATGTACACTGTTATGTGCGTGAAATGAGTCCAGTTTAAGTTTTGTGATTGTTGTGATGAAATACGATAAATTCAATCCAGGTATTGGTCAGAAGTTGTCCAAGGTACATATGAGCGTCGCGATATCTTTATGTCGATATATTTCTTTTCATACAGCGAATCGGGATTTCTTGGCAAAGAAGAAGTTATTGAAAATAAAGAGAGCTTTCGAATGGTATATCGCTCGTCGTTATTGGTCAACGGGCTATGAGTCCATATACATATTTTCATCCTTGCGTTACCTTTACGCAGCGATATTTTTTTTTCCACGCAGAGATTTAGTACTGGCCGCCGTAGAAGAAGTTATAGTATTTCAGAAAACCTTTTTAACGACGCATCGCTTGTTGTTATTGCTCACCATGGTGAGGCCCTTTCGCGTGATTATCCTGCAATCTTTAAGAAACTATATTTTCTAAAATACAGCGATTTCGATTTTGTTGCCATAGAAGAAGTTGTAGCACCCGAAAAGACCTTTCCATTGATATATCGTTCATCGTTATTGGTCGATAGGCTTGAGTCCATACATATGAGCCTCGCGATATCTTTATGTCGATATATTTCTTTTCATACAGCGAATCGGGATTTCTTGGCTAAGAAGAAGTTATTGAAAATAAAGAGAGCTTTCGAATGGTATATCGCTCGTCGTTATTGGTCAACGGGCTATGAGTCCATATACATATTTTCATCCTTGCGTTACCTTTACGCAGCGATATTCTTTTCCACCCAGAGATTTGATACTGGCCGCTGAAGAAGAAGTTATAGTATTTCAGAAGACCTTTCTAATGACGCATTGCTTGTTGTTATTGCTCACTATGGCGATGCCCTTTTGCGTGATTGTGCTGCAGTGTTTAAGTAGCTATATTTCTAAAATACAGCGATTTCGATTTTGTTGCCATAGAAAAAGTTATTGAAAATAAAGAGAGCTTTCGAATGATGTATCGCTCATCGTTATTGGTCAACAGGCTATGAGTCCATATACATATTTTCATCCTTGCGTTACCTTTACGCAGCGATATTTTTTTCCACGCAGAGATTTGATACTAGCCGCCGTAGAAGGAGTTATAGTATTTCAGAAGACCTTTCTTATGACGCATCGCTTGTTGTTATTGCTCACTATGGCGATGCCCTTTCGCGTGATCTTCCTGCAGTCTTTAAGTAGCTATATTTTCTAAAATACAGCGACTTCGACTTTGTTGCCATAGAAAAAGATGTAGCATCTGAAAAGACCTTTCCATTGATATGTGGCTTGTCGTTATTGGTCGATAGGCTGGGATGCCCCTTCTCCTTTGTTTTGAAGAACTTGATTTTTATTGAAATCTTATTAAAAATCACAATCAACGACGTAGTACGATAATAGAACATCGCTGAAGTAATAAAACCTTCGTTGGGGCACGTAAAGCGTAGTTACTTGCGGTATCTATTTGGATTTATTGGTGGTAGGTCTTTTATATGGGAGGTCATAGTGGAGGCCTTCCTTCAGAGGTGAACTTCCTGTGACTGAAGAGAGAGAAAAAAGAGAGATCTTTAAATAGTAGTAGGTTCCACCACAATATTTTATTCTCCTGCCAAACACCAATGTAAATGCACTGTGTATTCCGGTTTGAAAAACATTGTAGCCAGAGGTTAATGGAACTTAACATCTTTGTCTCAGGATGACAAGCTCAGTGGAATGCCAAGCGTTGCTTTGTAATCCATGGTGTTGCGTCTGTATTAGAGCCGTCGTTTCGCTTACCATCAGGCGAGTAGTATGGTAGTCTCTCTAATCATTCTCCTGTATCAGCCCATATAGTCCCACTGCAGGGCACGAGCCTCCTCTACAATCTAGAGTACGATTGAGAGTGGTTAGGCCATATAGTCCACCGCGCTGGCCTAGTGCGGGTTGGCGGACTTACATACCATAGAAATTCTTATAAATCGCTATGGTACGCAGGTTTACTCACGATGTTTTCCTTCACCGTTTTAGTGCTAATCATTACTATAAAAATAGTTTTGTCTGTTTATACCATTGACTTAGTAACATTGATATCGATGGGATCTATGTAGAAAGTCATAGCGTATTATGTTTTACGGGTTATTTATTACTTCATTCAAAAGCCGCGATGTATCACACTTACTCTCAATATCGGCTGGATTGGGTATAGACACAGAGGCTGAATTAGAATTAATAAGTATAGATTATGACCAAATTGCATCTGTGATTACATAAGTCGCCTAATTGATACAGGACGTGCCACATAAAATGCACTAAATCCGCGTGCGTTCGAACTCTATCAGATTGTTATCTACGAATTCACGTGTTACATACCAACATCCGCTTGCTATCACAGACTAAGGACTTGCTACTCATTTTAGTGTCGGTACTTTATCTTACATACCTACTTATTAATTGCTTTTTATCTTCATGCAAATACTGGTATTACTAGGGGCTTCATTCGCGTAAAAAACCTTTTCGCGTTAAATATACTCATATATGTTTTCTCTGGATAAAAGGTACCTTAATAAGGCTGAGTTGAACAAACTAACTTTGCCAATACCTTTGCCCTTGAAAATGTCATCGCCATACATTTGAGACGTATTGTACCTTACTAATGCATGAGATGTTTAAGATCAAATGTATTGACAAAGTTAGTTTGTGCAACTGAGCTTAAAAAGTAAGTAGGTATCGATAAATAAGCTATCCAACACTAATATCATTTTTCATTTCGAATCTGTAGTTCTTGAGATTAGCGCGTTCAAACAAATAAACTTTTCAGCTCTTCAACTTTATTCAATTTCGCAAAATCAAAGTTCAAGTTGCAAGATGACCATATGTCAACCCCATACATCTCAAATGGGGTTTATATGGTTAAAGTTAGGGTCAAAATTGGTAGATGTAACTAATAAGTTTTTTAACCTACTACCTAGACAGACACCATGACAAAATAATAAATTTCAAAATGATGATTTATGGTTTTAACTTTTTGCATACATTTTGTTAGAAATAATCCATCACGATCGCAAGCACTAAAATATATGATAGTTACTTTTTATTGTTAATAGTCTTGTTTTGTGATTTTATAGCAAACTTCTTTCGCAAATTCACTATCTAGGCTAGTATTATAACCAAAATTTTAAGCAAAATAACTAGGACAAAGCACCTTTACAATTTCTCCCTGAGAAGTCGAATATGAGTTTCTGGCTTAGCTTAAAGATTATTATTTAAATATTTAAAAGGAGAACCTGACTAACTGACTAATTGAGTGACAACCGCCGAAACTTCTGGAACCAGGAACGTGAAACTTAGCACAGGGATTCCCATTGTGACGTAGGGTAGCATTAAGAAGGGACTGTTGGAAATTAAATTCTAGGAGGGGGGGGGAGGAAAGAAAGAAAGAAAGAATATTTATTGCTGGCACAGTAAATAACAGAGGATATTAGGAGAGGAGGAGAAGGAAAGGGTAAAAATCTTTTGTATGGACAATTAAAAACCGTTTAAGTTGCAATTTGTCAAACATGGCACTTTAGTTAATCATTTACAAAAGAAAATAACTGCATATTCTTTTTTCTTATAATAAACCCCTAAACGGGTCAAAAAAAGGGTTGACAATTTATAGAATCGATCTGTCGCATAAATGCACAATCAAAACTACTGAAGCTAGGAACTTGAAATTTTACACAGGGATTCCAATCATGACGCATGGTAAAACAAAGAGAGATTTTTTTTTGGATATTCAACCCCTAAGTGGCTGAAAACTAAGATGGCTGAAAAGGGTAAAAATAAATAGTATGGTAAAATTAAAAATACAGATGTCAAACTTGGCACTTTATGCAGCTATGTAAAAAAAACAGCATACTTTCTTTTCTTAAAATTGACCTAAAAAACCGTATTGATCTAAAGCAAAGGGTTGAAAACAGGGACCGAAACCCATTCGACATAACGGTACCGGTATCGACGAATTTCGGTTACTTTTAAGATTTCGGTAACCGCTATGACGCAATATAAAGGTTACCCTTATATACGGGAACCGTTTTAATACCGGTAACCTAAAAAGACCTTGAATGCAAAAGAAAATGCGTTGTTGTTGCATAACAAATAAAAATCATACTTGTCGTGTTGTTTACACAATATCGCTGGATACGGTTCATTTCAATTTTGGTGGGTAATTCTGTTGAAAAATCCATGAAATGAGTAAAGATAATTGTGTGGTATAGTGCCATAATGTTTAGTAAAGACAAACGGCGGTATAACCACACACAGGCACTGCCCCCGCTTTGACTTATAAGGAACTTCGCATGAAACATAAAGGTAACCCTTATTTCGGTTACCGGTATGATACCGGTTAAATTCTAGGAATCGAATAAAATTGGCGGATACCGGTTACCATAAAAAATACCGGTATTATTTTTTCGGTTGATACCAAAAAATACCGGTATTTTCGATACCGGTTTCGGTCCCTGGTTGAAAATAAGGGTTAATATAAGGATGGGTATGCAAAATCGAAACCGTTAACGTTATTCGTATAGCACCAAGGAGGCGAAATAAGGGATACAATCAGCGTTGCCAGACGTCCCGATTTTGGCGGGACATCCCGATTTTTTTATTGAAATTAAATGTCCCGCGCGGGACAGGCTCAGTCCCGCTTTTCGGGGATAACTCGACTGTGCGTGCAGCGCAGTGTTGCCAGTTTTTTTTTTGCCAAGTCGGGATTTTGGAACTATTTGAGTGAAAAAAGCGGGATTCTTTCGTTGAAAGCGGGACATAGTAAAAAAACGTATATCATCAGAAGTTTTTAAATATTTATCTTTTTATTTTAGTCTAAATTACGTTTACATGACAATAGATAGCCATAGAAAATGTACCTAGTCAGGTCATAAATTCTGTCACATGTTTAATATAAAATAATTGAAACAAGTTTATTCATTATGTAACCATTTATATATCAAAATGAACTCAACAAAACATAGATTCAAATGACACTAAAGTTTATTCAAAATGACCTCCGTGATTTTGAATACAGGCCTTCAATCTGCGCGGCCAGTTGTCTGTCGCAGCACGAACGAGGTCCATGTCAATATCGGCGGCTGCCTTAATCAAGGATGTCTTGAGTGACTCCAAATTGGGATGAGGCTTTGAGCACGCCTTTTCCTCCAAGTGTTGCCATATCTTGTAATCTAACGGATTCAAATCTGGACTGGAGGAGGGTCAGTCTTTGTGCCGGATGAAGTCGATTTCACGCGCCGCCAGCCAGTTTTGTGTGCTCTTCGCTCTATGAGCTGGCGCCGAATCTTGTTGGAATACCCAGTGCCTGTTATTGAACAAGGTATGAGAAACAGGTTCCACAAGGTTCGTCAGGACTGTATTTTGATACACAACTGCATTCATTTTTACACCTTTCTCACAAAAATGTACCTCTGTTAAGCCCCAATAACAAACTCCCAACCATACCATGAGCGAGGATGGAAAATGACCTCGTTAGATACGCGGAATACGGTTGCTCGCTTCTTCACTACTATGTGCGTACACCTTATCATTTTGTTTGTTGTAGCTCACTTCTACGGTAAAAAGTTTTTCATCTGAAAAAAGAATTTCCCGATATTTTTTCCCGCGTACCGCTTCAACAAAGCGCGGCATCTCTTTAGTCTCAGGTCCATTAGACGAGCATTCAAACGATGTCCTGTTTTTCTTCGATATGCCCGAAGCCGTAAGTCTTCATTTAACACCCTTTTCACCGTGGTTCTTACGTTTGGGATTTCTTTGAATTCGCGCCTTCACAGCTTTTATCACTGCTGGAGTCCTAACAGACCGAGGGCGACCACTTCTTGACCTGTCATCTACACTAGAGTCTTCATTGTATCGTTTGATGGTACGATAAACGAATCTTTTGGTTATATTCAAATTTTTCAGTATGTATAAAATTTGAATTGGCGCGTAACCGCAACGATGAACGCAATAACTGCAACACGGTCTTCTTTAAGCGTCCACTCCATATTTAACCCAGGAATGCCCGAATTATTTTTTTCTTGTTTTTCTTTAGTTTGGACTCGGAATATTGTTCAATTAAGGTTTCTTAATGACATGATTGTAGTAAACATTTTTTTAATAAATGAGAAGTTAGAAAAAAAACATGTTTCCAAATGGACACACTAAGCGCTGACAGTAGCTAAAAGTTGAGAAAATATAATTAATCTTGTAGGAGTTATTAGGTATAAAAAAAACACAATTTATCGAATGAAAACATTTATTATTTTTTATGATAGTCAGCAAAACATGGTACGCAAAGGCCGACGTCACACTTCATGCATTCAGTTCGAACCGACGAACTTTTCGACTTACAGTATGGACCGACACACCGCCTCTTTTTTATACATTTTTTTACATAATGGTTTAAACCATCGAATCGGCCAGTATCAGCTAACTTGGAGGTGGATGGTCTTCCTCCGCCTTTGGCTGCTATTCCATAGGATTTGAGATAAGTTAGCACGATTTCCCTCCGGAACTCCACTTGTGGGATTTTATAATTTTTCCTATGTAGTTGCCAAGCATTGTGTACACACGTATCTAGCATCCAAGTAATAAGAGACCAATACCATTTCTTTCCTCTAATATGTATTCTGTACATATTTACATTTTCGTCCATCCTGTCAACACCACCCATATATTTATTGTATTCACCCAAAAGAAACGGTCGTGGCACTTGAGTAGTAGCTTTATCTTTTTGGGAGTAACGTTTCACCATAGATAATGGTTGCACGCCCAAATTATTTGATGCAACAGATACTATAGAGTTATCCATCCATTTAGCCACAATCACTCCATCTTCCTTGCTAATTGCGGATTCATGGTAACCCCTCTGTTTCTTTTTCATAATTTTGTTAGATGTCAGCTTCTTGCATTTCTGCAGGCGGTTTTCTCGTACCGTACCTGTAGCACCGTATCCCTGTTGTCTGAAGTAGTTTAGGAGGTTCAAGCTGGTAAAAAGATTGTCAAAGAAGAAATGGTAAGGCATTCGCTTTTTTTCATTGGGAAATTCATCGATCAGAGTAAGAAGAGGAGCAGCACATTTTCCAAAATGTTGTTCATAAGCTGAATTAGCATTTGGAGATTTACCTTGATATACGTCAAAATTGATCAGGTATCCATCTGGAGTACATAAGCTCCATACCTTGTAGCCAAAACGGATAGGTTTCCCTCTGATAAATTGTTTACAGGAATGCTGGCCATAATACTTTACCATAGTTTCATCAAATGATAAATTTTGTTCAGGCACAAAATACTTCATGAAATTCTCTTTTATTCTATTCATAAATGGACGCAACTTCCACATCTTGTCATTTACATCTATTTCATTATTATCGACACAATGCAGATAACGCAGTATTTCCTCGAACCTATTTCGGCGCATTGAATCGCAAATAAGTTCATTACGGGTATCTATCTCGGTGCTCCAATAAAGACGTCTGTTTGCGTTAGGCGAATACCCGCTCAAAATAAGAATGGCAAAAAAACATCGCATTTCAGCAGCAGTGATTTTAGGATCAGGACAGTTTTTCCATAAAGCATAGCGATTTGATTGTAGAACAAACATGTCAACAATACCGTCATCGATAAAAAGCTCAAATAAATCAACAGCAGATTTTCCATTATTAGTAGAAGCAACCTCAGGAAACGGCCCCAAGAAAGGTTCTAAATCTCCATCAATCCATGTCCTAGGTTTTTTACCGCAAAGATCGTCAAAGCGAGGGGCGTTTCTATTAGAAGCTTGGTATGACTTGCTAAACGTTACCTCAGCCTGAGCTGTCAACTGACGAGCATTCAAATTTTCGGTTCTTCCACCACTGTCTTCGTCACCTGAATCTTCGTCTGTCAAAACAGCGGGATCGGGAGGGGCGACGTAAATTGACACTGGTATTGGCCGGTCTCCAGCTTCTTCCTCATCCTCTAATAAAATGTCCAAGAGTTCATTTAGGGTCCCAGTTCCCCGGTACTGGTCGAAATCGAAGAATCTAAAAACAAAAACAATTTTATATAATGACATGCCAAGTGCTTAGCGTGTCCATATGGACTCAGCAACATTAGGGGTATAAATATAGTGCTAAAATAAAACTAAACTATTGTTGACCTATTTCAACATATAAATACATTATTTTAGAATAATATTATACGAAAATAACATAAATAAATAAAATAGTTTAAAAATTATGTTACTTACTCTCGTTTCGGGTCCATTCTTTCCGCCATTTTTTACTTTGGTGAGAATTGAACGAATTTACCCGCGAATTTAGATTTTTAAATGACATATCAATGACATGTTAAAAAACTTTGACATTTGATAGCACAGTGTGACCAGTTAAATATTTCTAAACAAATAATGGTTTGCCACAAAAAATATTTTAGCAGACCCATATTTTTGTGTCCATATGGACACGCTAGGCATTACTGGGTTAAAAATGAGTAAAATTCTAAAAAGTGTACATTTTTATTTTCATGAACAATTCGAAATTCGAATTCAATAAACTTTTTTGTGGCCAGCATTCCAAAAGAAATTTTTTTACTGTGTGACAATACTTATGACCTGACTGTGTATTTTAATAAAAATATGATATTTTCAATCAGATTTACCTTATCGTTAAATAGTTGAATCTTATATATAACTGCCTCCGTGGTCGTACGGTTATCATGCTGGACTACCACGCATGAGTTCCCGGGTTCGATTCATTTACTATTCATTAGAAAAATATGGCGTTTCAAACAATAGACTGAGGAGTGAGTGTTACAAATTGCAACTTACAATAAGAGAATAATAATTATAATCAAATAAGTAAATCTTATAAATAATTATTATTTACAAGAATTACTTATTTAATTCGTCGTGTGACGCACCCGCGCACCCCTTTCTGTTGCGCGCTTATAACTTTCATTACACGTCGGGCGGGCGGCCGGTCTATACTTGTCTGTGCCACCCACCCGTGCTACCTCAGCACGCTGCACCAGCGTTGCCAGACGTCCCGATTTTGGCGGGACGTCCCGATTTTTTTATTGAAATAAAATGTCCCGCGCGGGACAGGCTCAGTCCCGCTTTTCGGGGATAACTCGACTGTGCGTGCAAATCCCGACTTGGCAAAAAACAAAACTGGCAACACTGGATACAATATTGAATAAAAATCAAAACCACTCAAGCGTGTTCTAGTTGAATCAAAATTGGTTGAGATTCACAATTAGGTCGACTACAAAAAGTATCTGCGCCTAACTAAAGCTGGACCAGACCACTAATCAATTGTACATAACATACATAAACTCACGCCTTTGTCGGGGACAAAAGGGAGGCGGAGGTGCAACGAGGACACCTACGTTTCGCGATGTGTGTCTCGCGATATAATAGGGGGCGCTCCTATCATCCATATTGGGAATACATTCCTGACTTCATGCTGATAATGAAATTTCAAAGGTCGCACCAATTCGACGAATTGACTCAGGCGTTCCTCATGGCGGCATTCTTTCTCCCTTATTGTTTTCATTTTTATTAATCTCATTACCCAAAACCTTCATTGTGCGTACCATCTGTATGCTGATGACTTGCAGCTTTACGCTCAGGCAAGTATCGATTGTATATCCACGGCAGTCGACAAAATTAACAGTGATTTGGAACACATTCGAAGATGGTCTCATAAATATGGCATAACAGTCAATCCTACAAAGTGTGTACAAAGCAGGTTGGACACAGCTATTATTCCACCTGTAATATTCGATAATACAGTTGTAGCGTGGTCTCTTACTGTAAAGGACTTAGGACTTCTCATAGACACTACATTAAGCTGGCGCGCTCAAGTCACTTCCGTTTGCTAAAAAGTTACTGGTGCCCTTCGTTCTCTATATCGCCTAAAAAACTTTCTCCCGTTCTTGACCAGATTAATGCTCGTGCAAACCTTGATCCCACCCCTGATTGACTATGGTGATGTGTGCTATTTTGACCTGAATGCAGATCTTCTCAATAAACTCGACCGACTTCTCAATAACTGCATTCGATTCATCTTTGGCCTTCGTAAGTATGACCATATATCATCTTACCGTTCTCAACTCAAGTGGTTACCTATTCGCCAACGCCGGAGTATGCGTGCTCTCACAACACTCTTCTCTCTTCTTAAATCTCCTTCTCCGCCTTCCTATTTAATCTCTAGCTTTCAATTTCTAGGTGCCAATCATAATAGAAATCTTCGATCGTCTAATAATCTTCTTCTTAAGTGTCCCCCTCACAGCTCTAATTTTCTTCACTTCTCGTTTTGAGTCCAAGCGATACTACTGTGGAATGCGCTCCCCCTCGCTATCAAGACGTCCACTAACCGTTTCACATTCAAAATGAAGGTTCGTGATTTACTGCTTAAGGAAGTTGCAGAATCATCACAATAGTTTGTTACTTATATATTACTATATGTATTTATGCATGTATATATATATTTAAGATATATATTTATGTCATAATTATTCATACACATAACTATATATATCCAGTATAGTATATCATGTATTGACCCTATATATGTATGTGTTTACATATTAATTATTTATGTTCCAATTTTTTTTTCTTTTTTCTAAAAAATTATACGCCCACTTGATCTTATCTCTGCATCACCCAAAGGTAGACTGGTAGATAATGCCTCTTGCATTAAGTCCGCCTTGTATACAATGTATATGAAGTATAATAAATAAAATAAATAGTGATTAGAAATATCCAATATCACTTTGCCTCACACGGGATTCCAACCTTAGCGTTGTAATCGTACCTTGGTACAACGGATCGAGGCAGTCAAGGGAAAATAGTAATGAAAAGGGGATTTAAACATTTACACCATTCGAATTTCTGGAATACCTAATAGGTATAAAGTGTATTAAGGTAATTGTTTGTTTATTTTCCTTGACTAGAAACACTAAAATTAATAATAGTACCTAATTATGCACTTATGTGACATGTCAAGTAAAAATATTAAAGGCTTTATTTTTGGTATTTATCAATAGATTTAAAATGTGATGTCGTTCTACTTTGAGTTCGTTAGGTACACAAAGAAAAAAAACAATAACAAATTACATGTAGGAAAGTGCACGTGTACCGTATGTCATAGATTACTTTTATCGGTTCATTACGTCTAAAATAATTATAAATCTGTAGATAATCTACCCTGAGTACAAATTGCGTAGTTGCCAAACACAAATAAACAACAAATAATGTTATGAATTATGATAATATTTAAGTATTCAGCTTATCTAAGATATTGCACGTTTTGCTACAATTCGTGAATTAATAAAATCATTTTGCAACAAATCTCTTCAGTTGCTCTCTCGTCGCGTTACAATGATTACGTTAATAATAATCGCTATAGCCGTCATTGCGCTATTTTTCTATGGTATAAGAAATAACAAGTACTGGGTGAAACGGGGCGTAGTATGCGAGAAACCTGTACCATTCTTTGGAAACAACCTCCGAGGGTACCTCCTTCAGAGAAGTATGACTCAATTGGCGGACGAATATTACTGGAAGTATCCCAACGAAAAAGTAGTCGGCTTTTTGAGGGGCATGACTCCTGAACTGATTATACGGGACCCAGAAATTGCTAAACGTGTCCTCCTTACAGACTTTCAAAACTTTTACCCCCGAGGAATGTTGGCTAACAAAAAAGATGTTGAGCCGTTACTCAGGAATATATTTTTAGCTGATGGTGACATGTGGAAACTTCTACGGCAGAGAATGACGCCCGCGTTTAGTAGCGGAAAGTTGAAAGCCATGTTTCCTTTGATAGTTGAACTTGCAGAAAAGTTGAAAGTCCGCACTTTAAATGCAGCTGCTGCAGGTAAGGCCCTCGATGCGAGAGATCTCATGGCTCGCTACACTACGGATTTCATAGGAGCTTGTGGTTTTGGGGTCGATACTGATACATTAAATGAAGACGACTCAGAGTTCAGGAAGTTAGGGGTAAAAATATTCAAAATAACCCCAATGATCATGTTACGTGGAATGTTGAAAGAATTTTTCCCCGATGCAATGAAAAATTTACGAATTCTATGCGACTTGGAAGATGAGTTGAAAGCTTTCCTGGACGAGATTATGAAGAAGAGAGATTACAAAATTTGCGGGCGTGGCGACTTCGTTGATATGCTTTTGGAGTGTAAGAATAAAGGAACTATAATTGGTGAATCTATAGAAAACGTAAAAAATGATGGTACTCCTGAAGTAGCATCTTTAGAATTTGACGATGACTTGATTGTTGCTCAAGTATTCGTGTTCTTCGCGGCAGGGTTCGAGACATCATCCTCCTCCACTAGTTTTACACTCCATCAGCTCGCTTTCCATCCAGAAATACAAAAGAAAGTTCAGGCTGAAATAGACACAGTGTTAGCTAAATACAACAACAAGTTATGCTATGATGCTATTAGAGAGATGACTTATTTAGAAATGGTTTTTAAAGAAGGCCTTAGATTATTTCCGTCTCTCGGTTTCTTAATAAGAGAGGCAGCGAGACCTTACACATTTCCCGAGTTAAATCTATCGATTGATCGCGGAGTGAAGATAGTGATACCGATACAGGCTTATCAAACTGATCCTGAGTACTTTGACGATCCTCTAGAATTCCGTCCCGAAAGGTTTCACCCAGACGAATTTAAGTTGAAAAACAAATACGTATATATGCCGTTTGGAGAGGGACCGCGAGCGTGTATAGGTAAGTTGATTTGTAATTCTTACTGTAATCTTCTTTTGAAGCACTGTTTCTTATTTGTAGAAAATGTGTGTGTGTGGCTTAGAATTGTACTGTTGATATACCTCCTTCCACTCCTTGTCCTGCATCCGGTCAAATATAGTAGTAGTTTACTGATGAATATGATGATGGATGAACCTTGAATAACCTGTTTTAACGAATAGATAGAGAACATACTTTGATTATTTTGGGTAAAATTTTATAATGGAAAGGTTTCATACTTCGTACTTGATACAAAATCTCAATAAACCTGTATTTAATTTAGGACAAATGTGAAGAATCATTTTATTTAATGTGGTACGTCGTATTTTATATTTCTAGTCAAATTACCGCTATTCAGTATTTACAGAACTATTTAAATTCAGTAAAAGTGTTTATAATAAGTTATCGGGAAAATAATCGCCTTTTTAGACCTACGCGACGCAACGGTTATATTAATTGTATTTTACCATGACTTGTATCTTAGTGTGGAGTTACGACTATGTATCAGTGGCGTGCCTAGGGTTGTGGACTAGGGCAAGCCCAATATTTTTTTTAGTAAGAATGTGTATTGGTTCAGGAGCAAAATGGTATTAATTAAGAAAGAAGAACGTGTTCATCATGCGATAGGGGGCAAGCCTATGCAATGTAATTAAATAAAAAAATATATAGAAAACGACCCGAGATTCGAATCCGAGACCTCAACTTTGCGCCATCGAGGCAGTCCTAGACCTACCACACGATCTATTAATGTATTAGTAGGTATATGTTGCATATTGTATTTAATATTATTGTGTAGTAGAGATGAAAAAGGAAAAGTCACGTTATTTATCATCATCATCATTCACCATCATCTCAGCCACAGAAAGTCCACTGCTGAACATAGGCCTCCCCCAAGGATCACCACATCGACCTGTTGAAGCGGCCTGCATCCAGCGACTTCCTGCAACCTTAGACAGGTCGTCCGTGCAACTTGTAGGCGGGTGTCCGACATTTCGCTTGCCTGTACGTGGCGTCCGCTCTAGAACCTTTCGGCCCCAACGGCCATCGGATCTACGAGCTATCATCATGTTCTTTATACTGAACTGCATCAGCCTATTAAGAGCAGCTGATAGCTGAGAACAGAATATCGTGTAATAACAAAATCAGTATAATGTTTTGGTGGTTATAAGTGTAGGTATTAGAATAAGCACTCACTTCCAGGAACTAACTATTGTATATTTTGTAAATTAACACTTAATACATTCACAGACAGAGTAAAATTATAATTATGCGACTCGGAGCGAGATGTGCTCGTGACGAGAGATGGCAGACTGTCTTCTTCATCCAAATAAACCGACCCTTTTATAAGACTACCCGAATGAGGATCGGTGGGGATAAATCTTACAGAAAATATATTTAAGCCATAAAATAGGGTCTATCCTTTCAACTAAAAATTAAGGTAAATCAGATACATTCAGTTGTGAAAGAAGAATAATCTTATTTTAGTAAGAGCGTAGATATGTTATAATCCTTTTAATCACTAATATAATTTTTAATATCTACGTATTATCAAAAATATTCCATTCAAAATGAAAATCCGGATGAATACTGAACATATACGATAAGTTTATCATTATGGATTATGGTTACTTGCGATAATTGATACAGCGTCACAATATCTTCATTACTAAAGTAGGCGTGAATTTATATCACGGAATATTTAATGACGTAGCTAAATCTATACATATAAATAAAATTGAAGTGTCTGTTTTAAAAGTGAAAATAAAAAAAAATGTCCAACTGCATATCGTTATATACACGATACCTGTGCCGAAAATGATATTTAATTTTTTTTGTCTGTCTGTCTGTTTGTTCCGGCTAATCTCTGAAATGGCTGGACTGATTTTGACGGGAATTTTTGTCAGGTAGCTGGTATAACAAGGAGTAACTTAGGCTACATTTATTTTAGAAAAATAAAGTAATGTTGCAATGCCCGCGCGCAGCTCACGCGCATGCTACCACTGGGCCGTCACGTCGGGCGCCTCCCACCAACGAATCAATATCACATTTACAAAATATTGTATATAAAGAAATTTTTCAATAAAGTTATACAAAAAACTGAAAATAAATGTGTAACGGGAGTTTACCGCCGCTCGCTAAGAGATGGCGCCACTACGGTGGCGCCATCTCTAATTCTACGGAATTAGATCGCGGTATGGTTTCGTTACAAAGGTTGATTATTATGCCACAGTGTACACCCGCCACACTACTAGGAGTGTGCGCCACTACGCTCGGCTTAGGGTTCAATTTGTTTGTGTTTTTCCAAAATTTTCCAAATGGTTTAGTCTTATAATTGTCTGCAATTATATCCATCTTAATTTATGTTTGATTATTTCGGCACCACTTAAATTTGCTTTTAAAAGTTTTCCGTTTGCTACGCATATTATCATACAAATCACCACTTGATGGATGACCACATAGTCTCCAAGTTTGAAACACAAGCCGAGCCTCCTGGTGGAGGCTCTTAAGAGCGTTTATACCCTGCACGCGCTTGTTGGCTTAAAAACAGGACTTTTCAAATGAGTTAATAGCCACCAATAAACAATTTAAAGGAAAAATAATTATTACTAATTTTAGAAAAGGTTGTCATCTAGGGATTTTGGTGGAAAACATTATAGATTGATGGATAATTTGTGCGTACTATACGGATTACTGAACACAAGTTTCGTTATTTAGTCTTTAAATGGCAATTTAGAAGCTTAAGATATCCGAAACCACTAAATATAAGATGAAAATAAAAATATTATCAGACTAATAAGACCCTTATGGAGATATTTGAATGCAACTTAACCAATGATATATTATACAAATACGACGAACTTAACAATGTAATTATAACGAAAATATGATTAGTATCCAAAATTTGTATTATTCTTTGCTTGCACAGTAATATTTGTCTACTTATAATGCAAATAAAATATTTTTATGATATTATATTACAGTTACATTTCAATTGAATATTTGAAGCGCACGGATCAAAGTTGTTTGACCCGATTGTATAGCGAGCCGACGCGGCAGCTCTACGCACAGAGCTTTGGTCGCTTATGTGTGCGTGAAATTAACGAAGAAATACCTATAGTTGACTTTGCGCGCAAGGTGTATACGCTCTTAACTTAGTAACTTTCGCCGTCTTACAGCCGTTCTCTATAATCTATCTATCTTTAACTAGAGATTTCAATAGATATTTTATTGCATTTTATGGTTCATTGAACAAAGATAGAGAGGTATAGATATGGTGCATATATTTATAAATAGCTAGGCATGATAAATATATATGTTTATCTTTGTTTAATAAAGAGTATAATTCAACTGACATAGTAATGGTAGCCATTTTCACCTCTAGTTAAAGATAGATAGGATATAGAGAACGGCCGTTAATGGCACTTTCCAAGTCAACTTGTCCAAGATAACCATGTGACTCTTGTTGTTACACATTTTATCTGCACATAAAGTTAATTCAGATGAAAAGTCTATCTCTCTTAGCCTAGTGTGACAAAGTTTAGTGTATCGCACCTGCTGATTCAAATCCCTATCACCCCAAATTACGTTATTATAACTAATAGCATTTAATACGATTTTAGGTTCAACTAGTTTTAAATTGCATTAAACATCATTGGCAGGTGGTCAGACCAAAAGGTGTCATATAAAATATTAAAGCAGAGTTGTTGTCAGATTTACCATGGTCTTATGTCATGGTCATTCTTAAAGTTAAAATTAAAGTCAAATGTACTTGATGTAAATGAGCCTAGAAACTTATTTTCCGGTGCATTATTTCATATTTAATTGAGCTATGAAATATGTTTTACGTTAGCCCTTATAACTATATCTATATATCTCTCGTGTTTTTTCTAAAGTCTCATGTTTCTTGTTTATTTAGGTGAACGACTAGGCCTCATGCAGTCCCTAGCGGGCTTGGCGGCCATCCTGTCCTGCTTCAATGTGGAGCCTGCAGCGAACACCCAGCGATACCCAGTGGTTGACGGCAGCTGCGTCGTTTTGCAAAGCATCAAGGGAGGTCTACCGCTGATGTTTAGATCACGGCATAAAGTGGTTGATTAATTTATAGCGACAGTGCGTTATTGGGCTAATAAGGGTAATAATATATTAATAATAAGGGTGAATTTAAAGTTCGAAACTATTGAATATTATGCCCGACAAAATTAGTTATAAAATGAAAGTCCATCATAAATGTGCAGTTTATACAGGGTATATCAAGACTGCTACCGAAAACGAAGCTGGGTGGTAGTTTAAGCGACTTCAGACACAATGCAACAGAAAAAGTTGCAAAAAAAAGCGACAATTTTTTTTTGTTATTTTTCCTATGGCCATATTTGGGTGGTAAATACATTTTTTCCTAAAATAATAGTATATACCCTTTTATTTATAAATACTCTAAGGTATAAAAGAGTTTAAATTATTATTTTAGGAAAAACTATGGATTTACCACCCAAAAATGACGATATTTAAAAAATCATAAAAAATAATTGTCGCGTTTCTAGGCGAAATTTTTAATTGCATTGTGTTTGTAGCCACTAAAACTACCACCCGGCTTCGTTTTCGGTAGCAGTCTTGAGATACCCGGTATTTGAGTACCATATTTATGGTAAGTCTAGTAGATCTATTTTAATTAGGAAACTAAATATAGTGTATAGTGTAATATTCACTATCAACGATTTGCCGCTTTAGCAAAAGTCTGATATTTTAATGTTTATAATACTAAGAAAATTAATAAAATAAGATTTCAATACAATTTTGGCTTTTTATTTAAACAATACAAATTTTTACCTACAGCTATTTTCAGGCTCGGATATAGGGGGGGGGGGGGGGCGGCAAGTTCAGGGGGCGGCATATTGATCTTGGGAGACAACTATACAAGTCATCAATTAACTTTTTATTTTTTATTTATTTTAAGGAAACATACAGTGATACTATAACAAAACATTGAGAACAACTATACACTAATTACATGTTCCCGCAGATAGAAAATAGAAAGTATATCAAAAAGCATCCACAATATTAACAAATAGCAATAGGAAAATTATTTATAAAAAACATAATATACAGCACACACACAGAAATAATACGATAGATTAACAAACAACATTACTAACAGCCAGAGAACCAAAACCCTGTTAAGAGCGTATACACCTTGCGCGCAAAGTCAACTATAGGTATTTCTTCGTTAATTTCACGCACACATAAGCGACCAAAGCTCTGTGCGTAGAGCTGCCGCGTCGGCTCGCTATACAATCGGCTCAAACAAGTTTGATCCGTGCGCTTCAAATATTCAATTGAAATGTAACTGTAATATAATATCATAAAAATATTTTATTTGCATTATAAGTAGACAAATATTACTGTGCACGCAAAGAATAATACAAATTTTGGATACTAATCATATTTTCGTTATTATTACATTGTTAAGTTGCATTCAAATCAGTGTTCAATCAGTATACACTACGGACGTTTTATTAATCATTTCGTGTTCGAACACATAAATAGTGTTAGGGGCCTTACAACCCCTTACAATTACAAAATATATTTAATTTTATATTACAATACATAACATAATTTAGCCTCGGAATTACATCCCATTATATTACCTGAAACATAATTTATACTCACTACAAAATCATTGTAGGTAATAAAAATAATTAAATATTTTACTACCAAAGTACTAAGATGTGGTAATCGCATTCCGCGCGTGGCTATTTTTACTACGCGCGGCATAATCGACTGCAGCCAGGCCGGAGCGACGAGCGAAACGTCCTCCCTCTAGAAGGCCTTGCGGCGGTCTGATTTGATCCACGTCGAACAGCGTGTTTTATAGTGGTTTTTAAAATATTTGTAGAAAACATGAAAACTAATTTTGTTGAAATATAAAAATGGTAATTTATTGATAAGATGTTCTTCTATTGTAATATGCAATTGCTATAAAAAATTATGTACGATAAGTTGGTGAAAAAAAATATGTTCTTGACGAGAGTTTCTGAATAATTTCGCATTGTTTAAATTTTTATTTTTCAGGAACTAAACACAAAAAGATTATTTTTCTCAACAAAATCCCTCCATAAGGGTCTTATTAGTCTGATGATATTTTTATTTTCATCTTATATTTAGTGGTTTCGGATATCTTAAGCTTCTAAATTGCCATTTAAAGCCTAAATAACGAAACTTGTGTTCAGTAATCCGTATAGTACTCACAAATTATCCATCAATCTATAATGTTTTCCACCAAAATCCCTAGATGACAACCTTTTCTAAAATTAGTAATAATTATTTTTTCTTTAATTTGTTTATTGGTGGCTATTAACTCATTTGAAAAGTCCTGTTTTTAAGCCAAAAAGCGCGTGCAGGGTATAAACGCTCTTAACATTTTCTTAAATTTAAGCGGTTTGGAATTAAAAAGATCGAGTTCCGAGAATTCTACCACGGCATTTAACTCTTTAGCAGCTCTGATGAAAAATGCGTTCTGCCTATAATTAGATGCGCTTTGTGGGATAGATAGGCATGTGAGTCGTCTAACGGTCTTGTTTGGGACTTTTAAGTTAATTTTTCGGAGAAGATGCGGAGAATCTAATAAGTTTTGTGCAATTTTAACTAGTAAGACAATGTCCGCAATTTTTCTTCTCTCAACAAGCGGGGAAAATGATGCCTTCGACATCTATCCTCGTAATCTTTATCGAAACTGAGACATTTAAATAGAAGAAATTTAAGAAATCTACGTTGAATAGACTCTATTCTATTAATATTGTAATCATATTTAGGATTCCATACCTGTGTACAATATTCCAGGACACTGCGCACCAATGAGCAATATAGAATTTTTATCGCTTTTATGCTTGTAAATTGGGAGGACGATCTGATTACAAAGCCTAATGATTTGTTGGCCTGTTTGGTGATGTAGTCTACATGTTTCTCATATGTTAACTTAGAGTCATGTGTAACACCAAGATCACAAATCGATTCAACCTGATTGAGTGGTTTTCCTTTTATTACATACCCATAATTAATACATTTTAGTTTCCGTGTAAATGTTATTGAGTAGCATTTGTTGACATTTAGTTCTAATTTATTTGTCTTACAGTATAGCTCAAAAGCATCTAAATCTAATTGTAGTAGCCGACAGTCATTTATATTTTTAATATTTCTGTACACTTTCATATCGTCAGCGTAAAGTAGGAATTGAGAATAATTAAAGCAGGAACTAATGTCATTAATAAAAATATTAAACAGCAACGGTCCAAGCAACGAACCCTGGGGAACACCAGAAGGTATAATTTTCCATCCAGATGAAAATCCACCCACTACAACGGCCTGTGACCTGTTTTCAATGTAGGATGTGAACCATCTCAAAAGGTTACCATGGACTCCGGCAAAAATAAGCTTTTGTAGTAGAATTTGATGGTCAATCCGATCGAAGGCCTTACTATAATCAGTGAAAATAGCATCTACTTGCCCCCCACCGTCCATGTTCTCTGTTAGGTAATTCGTGAAGGTTAATAAGTTAGTTGCAGTAGAGCGTTTATTAACAAATCCGTGTTGTTGGGTGATAAAGTTACGTGATAATTTATCATAAATATGGGAATACACAATTTTTTCAAAAACTTTTGCGAATATACATAGTTTAGAAATTGGTCTGTAATTTTTGATAACTTTTTTGTTACCAGTTTTATGTATAGGACTGATAAATGCGGATTTCCAAATAAGTGGCACAATTCCTTCCCGGATAGATCGCTTATACAAGATAGTAAGGGGCACTACTAAGGAATCTGCGCAGTTTACAATAAATGTAGGTGTAAGTTTATCAGGTCCCGCTCCCTTTGTTAAATCAAGTGACATCAAGAGTTTTAAAACTAATTCAGGAGAAATATCTATATCATTAATACAATCTGTAACATCGTTTGGAACAAGATAATCTGGGGCATGAGGGAGGGCGGTGCAGGAAGACGGTTCAAGAAAGTTGGAATGGAAATATTTTGAGAATAAATTACAGATCTCATCACCGGTGTCGGCCGTTTGCCCGTCGCAATACATGGTGGAGGGAAGGGAATTAGAGCCACCTTTATTGGATTTTATGAATGACCAAAACAATCTAGGATTCTGAACTAAAGATTCTTCACAACGTTTTATGTACATGGTATAGCATTCATGTTCTAGTTTCTTGGCTCTTTCCCGGAGTAAACAAAAGGAATCATGATCAGCAGTATTACCGTACGTTTTATATTGTTTTAAAATTTAATTTTTCGTTGAGTACTTTTTTCAAAGGAGCAGTATACCAAGGTGGGTATTTTGAGGAAGTAATTAATTTATTCGGAACATATTTATCTCTCAAATCATAAAGTTATGGTAAAATATATTTAGTGCGTCACTTAATGGACAATTGTTCAGACATGTTTCCCAGTTTATTTCAGATAGTGAGGTGTTCATAGCATTATAATCAGCCTTCTGGTACAAATATTTTATTCTAGGTTTGTTTTTCAATGAATTTTGGTGAATAATTTCGAAAGTTATGCCTAAAGATTTATGGTGCATGTCTTCTGGCACCAGAGGGCTGTAGCAGGAAAATACCGTGAGGTCACTATTACACAGAACATAATCCAATATTCTCAAATATTTATTTTTATTAAAATTATACTGGTTAAGGTTACACTCAGCTAAAGTATCGAAAAACAAAGTTTGAGATGCCCTGGTAATACCTATCGGTTGAGGGGGCTCACCTTGCCATGTAACATTACTCATATTAAAATCACCCATAATAATAAATATGTCATTAGGGTGAGAGTTTGTAATGAATGACGATTTGTCAGAGAAATGCTGTAATTGGGTATTGAACGTTGGCCCAAGATGTACATATATGTAATTTATTAAACGTTGAAGAACACGATCCATTTTTAAGAGTTATAGTGACCCAGATATCCTCCGCAGTAGAACGCCATTCGGGACGTTCTTTTGCCGCATATTTACGGTGAACAGCCAGAAGAACTCCACCTCCATATTTCTCCTTAGTTTTAACGTAATTCCTATCACGCCTCCACACAAAATACCTATCATCCAACAACTCACCGTCAAGTATTCCTTCCAATAGCCAAGTCTCCGTCAGTGAAGTTATATCATATGATGACAATAATAAGTTTCGTTTAAATACTTGTAAATGGGTTTGGTTTTGATAGGGGCGCGTGAAAAAGAGTTGAAGCTATATTTGGAAACTTCTTCGCCGATCTCAACGACTATGTTTAGTTTCAAATGTTCAATTTGTGTTCTAGTTACTTTTAGTTGATGAATCGAACAAAGAAGAACGAACATATTTTTATGTGTTTGTGTTCTATCTATGTTCTATGTGGCATAGCAATGAGTGTTGCGTAGCGACAACATATCATTGATATGCAGAAAAAACAGGGTGGGCGGCATTATCGAGCCCTGAAGAACTTCGGCATCTTACAGAAATGATCATCGAAGCATGTCCGTCGACGACGACACGTATTCTACGCCTATGCAGAAAGTCGGAAACCGACGAACACGGTCTGCCCGACAGCCGTATGCTGGATTTTTGTAAAGAAGACCATGGTGCCAGACTGTATCCAAAACCTTAGCTATGTCAAGACTTACAGCAAGAGCCTCGCCACGCCCTCACAACAGCGATGCAGGATAAACGCTAGAAGATCACCCGTTGATCGATTTTGACGGAATCCCTATTGTCTGTCACTGATCAACGAGTGATCCTCCAGGTCTAGCGGATCATTTGAGCGTTTATGATCCACTCCATGACCTTACACATCACTGAGGTGGTAGCGATAGGGCGATAGTAGGTAGGGTCTGATTGATCACTCTTTTTGGGGATCGGTTGCACATTGACCTCCCTCCAAGACTCACAACTCCTGTGCGGTAGGACAATCGGTAGAGGCGAGTCAGTGCAGGCCAACTCGGCTGCACAATCTCTTAAAATTGGCTTTTCGCACATCAAAAGACCGTAGCTCACGCCGCACATCACACTACCTAATGCGGATATCCGCCATTGAGAAACCGCAATCAGGCAGTATAGGCAGCGTCTGGGAACCACGGTCCTCGAGGCGGAAATTAGCCGCAAAGAGATTTGTCAGTAAGGCAGCCTACTCATACGGCTTGTGAGCCAGCGACTCTGAGCGGTGGCAACGTTGGACGGCAGAAGATAGACTGAATGGCCCTGGCCAAACTCTAATAAGCACGACTGCTAGTCGGGTGATTGGCCAACGCACGCCCAACCCTGCTAATATGCTGGACATCCGCTTTAACGTAGGCCTTCTTGCAGACCTTGGTGGCTCGTTGTAGGTTTCTATGAGGGAACTGATGTTGGGATTCTGACCTCCCGGGATGTGCCGCCAGGACCCCACATCTGGTCACCAACCGGCACGACGGACCCACCCAAGATTATGCGCGGTATAGTGAGGCAGCCTCTCCTGGTGATTAGCCACAATTAGGGCCCTGTAGTCTACCGTGGGCGGCCAGCGGAGAACCGTTTCTACGGGTCTCCTTGGCCGGCGGGTCAATAGTCTTCCCTTTGACAGCGACCGAAAATACCCACACGCTTAGATTATATACCTACTCGTTTAGATGACACATCACCTCACCGCGCGGCTCAAATAATGTCTACCAAATTTGGTAGACTCGCTTCTCACGTACGTCAGTGTCATTTGAACTACATATGGATAACGTGCTCCCGAAAAATAATTAATTATGCCGGTTTGTGCTGTCGAATTGTATCGCAATTGTGTGGGAAAACTGTATAATAATACCAATATCACTTTCTATCGGTAACATTATTGTTAAACCACTATTATTTGAAGAAAACATGAACTTTTAATTTATTATTTTGAAGATGAGTTTCATTGGCCAGTGTTGTCAACTTATTACTAGGAAGATTTGTTGAAACTATGGGAGAAACTATAAAACACAAATATAATTACATAATATTTCGATCAGAATAACAACAAGAAGAATGGCATTATTTATTTAATGAGTAAATAATACTTACCTACACGATATTAATGAAACCCACGACGACATGCACTTCATAGTAATTTTATTAATTCTTTGCCTTGCATGTGTATTACCATTCAAAATTTCACAAACGGGGTACTGCTATTGTCATCTTTGAAGAAACAGCGAGAACTTATTCAAGGTCCTAATAATATTTTTAGACTTCCTACGGATTCCGTACTAGCAAATTGCTAGAGAAACATTACACAGCGGAAACGAAAAGAAGACCATTCGTAGCCTCACATGACTTCAGTTGTGTGTTCCGAACATTTTACTTATGATGATTTATATTTTACATAAATACAGAAATCAAATAACAGCCCAGGCAATAAATCCAAAGAGTTAATTCTATTCGGAAACAAACACTAGGAGATGGGTTTAGATCTTTATTGTTTTTACTAAAATGCGTTATAAATATAATTAATAGTATGATTACTTTAAATAAAGAAAAAATATTTTATTTAACCAATTTTGTATATCAAATAATGGGGAAAAGTTAAGTTAATAATCTGGAGTAGGCATCCCTAAACACACACACCTTGATAGTTGGATTACAATAATTACACGACCGGTACTCACACTTATCAACGAAAGTGAGGACACTTTTAGCGCATCGTTTGTTGACATTGCTCAATCTAGACCAGTATATAATCTAAGACCCACACGGTACAACCGGAATAACAGGGGCTAATCTATGGCTATCACTATGGCGGTCTTTACACCCCATGGACGGTGATTGCTACCTGGACGGATACTCAAGTCCTACCACCACGAACTGTGTTATTCATTTGGCACTAACCAGAGATCACGTAAAATAGAGATCATAAAGAGAAAAAAACCTATCCTTTATTAATAGGGTATGTTGATCCACACGGATACACCAACCCCATTATACCTTATCAACTGTAACTACACAATTGTCTTAAGAGCTAGGTAATATTAAAGTTATACAATAATATCTAAAGGAAATTGAAGTAATGGGCCGGATGAAAATATAAGTAAACAAAGCATTTAATTACACAGGCTAACTAGGTTGCAGATAGGAATATTTAGGACGTGCAGATACGAAAATCCTACCACCAGCAAGAATAATTAATTCAGATAAAAATCATATCAAAAGTATTACTCAAATCTGCTTTAGAAAGTCGAAGATGGTATCAAGATAATCGTTAATTATGGAATAAAAATGATATTGTTATCTGAAAACTTGCTTATCTTCCTTAACTTCTGTAATTCATAGTGATAAGTTCATTAGTATGTAATATTTATATACGTAATCATTTATAGTAATTGAAAAACAAAAATAATAATAATGTTTACCTAAATTCAGTACATTTGTAATACCTACTAAAAACAATATAGCGGAATCAAATACATTAAACGATTTGTTGATGACTTGTGATATGCGATGCGAAATCTGGGGGCACGGCAGTGCCCCTTCCAAGTCGAGCTAAAAAGCGGTCCTTTTCTCGAAGCAATTCAGACCATTTTCAACCCCCCATAACTTCGTTGTGGTTAAAGCAAGAAGCCTAAATTTTCAGTTACTAAGCAGGCATTGTGTAAACAGGGTATATTTAAAATTTCATCCAATTTGAACTAGTAGTTTAAGAATTATAACTTGTCAAACTTGCGTAATTTTGTCACTCACTGACTGACTGACCGATCATCAAAAGTCTAAGGCACTTCTAGCAGACATAAAACCTTCAAATTTAGAATATGATTAGTGTTTAGTGTCTAAAGTAATGGAAAATTTAAATATTTCATAATTTCTGTCTAGTTTTCTAGACACACCAACTGCGTGAATAACTTTGTAATCCCATATAAATGTATAGGATTAGTTATATTTGCAGTTAATGATTCGTTGTACCCGTATTTAATGGAATAATAGTTGTAGATAGGTATCTATATGAGGCATAACAGGAGGGGGTATAGAGAGGGAAAGGGTGTATTCAGCCCATAAAACTGTATACAACATTCCTCTAGAAAAACATGACGTAAATAAACTTGCAAATAAATAGACTAAATAGCTAGAAAATATCAATTACCATGAAAGAAAGAACACTAATAATCAAATCCGCTATATTTGTGATAAATTAATACCTACAAAAATAAGAAAAAACCATAAGACAGAGGCTTTAAGAAAAATCGTTATATATATTCTAGAAGTAAAAAGTACCGAAAAGGAAAAAAGTAGGACTCTACAAAAAGACGTGAGATCCCATCAAAAACATCCTGTAAAAAAATTCCAAGTCTCGCAGCTCAGTTATTCTACCGCAAAAAGTTGTGAAATCCATGTAATACCAAGTCGATTAATTTATTTAGTCCTTGCTTACGGGACGTTCTGTATAAAGTTATTAAGTAAGTTATTATCATAGCAATATTAAACATTCTTTACGTTTTAAATAAAAAGATCGACCTAGTTGAGGCCGAGTCGAATCTAGGCAAATAAGGGCACACTTTGTCAATTACACTGACCACCAAGAAGCTCATACCCAAATGGAGATTGCATTCCGTATAAAACACTGAAGATCTTGAATAACGTCGCTGTTGCCTGCTATCCTTTTCTTTCGAGTGATAATGAATGAAGTTCACATGAAGTTCATTCATTGTCACTCTAAAGAAAAGGATAGCAGGCAACAGAGACTTCATTCAAGGTCAAATTTTTGTGCTTCACTTTTATATACTTATACTTCACTTTTATATAGGTGGTGCCATGACTCAGGACTAGTACTAAATGCAAATAAAACTAAACTACTAGAAATTAAGTCACCGCATATCAGATCTGTTTCTTCTAACAATTTAGTAGCCCACGATCATAAGTGCTTACATTTATTAAATATTAGAACTTGTCAATGTCCTATTATAGAAACTGTAGATAGAAATATGTACCTCGGTGTGTTAATAGACAGTAAATTCAACTGGTCTCTGCATATTGAATACGTGTGCAATAAATTAAGGCAGTTTTTAGCGAATATAAAAATTCTGAACAGACGCATTCCTTTCAAGGCAAAGCTCCTGCTTTACAACTCTTTGGCCGAGTCTCACATACAATATGGTCTCCTTTGCTATGGTCGTACGTATAAAACGTACCTAAGTCGCATTTATCAACTTCAGTTAAAGATCCTTAAAACTATTGTCTCCAGTAATGTCAAACATAAATATCGTAATGATGAAAAAGGACTGTTTAAACATTGCAAAATAATAAATATTTATTCACAAGTAAAATATATCTTGCTTAAACAATATTATTGTGATTCGTCCCTAAGAAACATTATTAAACACTCTGTATACACACGGGCCGTAGCTCGAAACCGACTTTTTACACTGAGCGCAAACAATGCGTACGGGGAGCGAACAGCTAAATACCTTATACCTCGACTTATTAATGATATGCCTACCGACTTAGCTAATAAAATTACACCTACTAATATTAAATATAAATTGAAAACGTTCTTCATTAACAATCAATAACTTTATTTTGTATAATGTATCTACAGTGTCTACTAAACTTGGAATTACCTACCATGTATTTGTGAAGTGCCAATTGATATTATGAAGTACATTTTACTGTCGTATTGTTGATGTCGTAAACTCTGTTAGCTCTAGTATAAACCTCTGTGGTTTGTTAGCAGCTATATTGTAAATTATGTATTTATATTTAAAATAATAAATTAAAAAAAAAAATTGGGTATAAGTCTGTGGTATAAGCTTCTTGGTGGTCCGTTTAATTGACAAAGTGTGCCCTTATTTGCCTATTTGACAAACAAGGCGAATAACAAATACGCGTTAGCATGCGCATGTCAGATTTTCGAGGCATATGAAAATGATCAAATAGACAAATACGCAAACAAACAGTATACTGTATACACATTGGCCAGATTCAGAAGCGCACGTGCCATAGTCATGTATTTTTTAATCTGTGTTGTGAACGAAAATTGGAATAACAACATACCTTCAGAAAATGAATTGGGACAATTGGGGACAATGAAACAATGCTAAAAACACCCTATGAAACACCCTAGCTATTTGGTGCCAAATGTTTGTGTGTTTGTTATTATATTTGTCTGATAAGTATGGATGGTCTTATTTGCCTCTATTTGCATGACGCATGTTTGCTTAAACGTCATTTATTTTTCAAAATACGACAAACACCCAATAGCAAATACGAGCAGCCATGTGAAGCACATAACAGCACAGCCTATGAGCACAGCACAGCATGTGAAGTGCCACCTTTATGGAGTTGACATAGGTAATCAAAGTTAAAGTTACGGTTGCGATTGCACCTAACCCAAAATAGCGATTAGTTTACTCAAAAACTTGATATCCAGGTTGTAAAATCTTGTGCTTGTTGTCACCAAATTACAAAATGAAACTGATGAAATGTGGATGAAACTCGTTCGTGCTCGTTCGGCGGTAGTTTTGCAAAATCTGCGTATTTTTAATGTTAGAAATTACTTTTTGATGCTACATTATTATACTTATTTAATAATATTAACATTATTTAGCGTTTTCTTTTTCTCTAATGGCTTCCTCCGATTACAAGTTGCACAAAACTGAACTCGTTGCGCTTTACAAATTGGAATTTTATAGAAAGCAGAAGTGTTGGAAATTTGCATATGACGGGAAGAAAACGCCTCGTTCGAAGTACACCAAAACACGGTAAGTTTATTTGTAACAAATTCATATCTCGTTATATTTCAAACAAATTAATAACAAAAAAAAAATGTGCTGATAAATGTTTCCAAAGAAAACAAACAAGCTTGTACGAAACTTTAAATTACTTACTTAGGTTTAATTTACTAAATTCCTTTTTTAATGGTTACTGGTTCGTACACTGATCTAGTACGGATTACAGAATTTATGATAAAATTGTTATTTGTATATGAAAATTGCCATATTGTATTAAAGACACAAAAATATCATTGTATCTATAGTTATAAGTAGGTGCTATGCGTACGAAAGTTTGATAAGAAATACCTATATCACATAATGAAATTACAATATTCTAACAAATATAGTTGGGATATATTTTTTATGTTCTATATGCATACTGGATATATTTTTATTTTTTGTGTAACCTATAGTATGAAAATTTATTATTAGATTTTTTAATATTCTATTTTTTTTGAAAGCTATATTATTATTAATAAAATGGCGTTTGTACATATTTTTATACAGCAAGAGAAAATAAAAAAAATATTTTATTATTTATTTTATTGGGAGCTTGATAAATGTTAATAGTGCACCTTTACTAGTTTGTTTGGTCACTGAGAAGCATACTACAGGAATAATATATCATAAGATGAATATAAATAATAAATACAAACTAATCTGTTTATAATATATGATGTAATTATAATGCTTAAATCATAGATGAATACATATCTCAATATTTTTATATTGAAATGTACAAAACATCAATGTGCCTACTGCTGCCATCTCTCTGAATAACATTGGAGCTATTAATAAAAGTAAAGTACCCGCTTACATGTGTGATTAAAAGTTTACAACAAAACAAAATAGGTACAAATAAATCACTAAAGAAAGAACATTTCAGTGGTAATACTGTATAATATTGTTTATAGAAAAACACTGAATGAGACATATGATGTGGAGAATGGAGTGAGAAATGAGATGTCTCCACTAAACAAAGGATTTCGTGAAGAAGAACCTGGTATGATTTTTTAATGCTAAGCATTATCTTAAACTAGATTAAACATTTTTTTGCTATTGCAACAGATACATTTTTTAAAGCAAATGAATTGGAAGGTTGTTGCAGAATACCAGAGCTATAAAAGAAGTAGTCCTATTTTAAAATTGTAGAATTAGAGCACAAAAATTATGTTTTGAAAACAGTTTTATCCAAATTATAACATTATTTTTTTTTGCGATACAAAATTCAGGTTTATTTAAAAAAAAAAAACTGTTAGACTTTAAATAAAAATATCAAAATAACTGCTTATGCACATGCCAAGTCTCCCTTATACTTCCAAGTTTTTCCTTTTTGATTTCTCCATGGAAGCATAGAAAGGGTCCTTGCCAACTACAACATACATTGCATACTATGACTGTAAACATATAATATGTGTATAAGGTCAACAGACAATCTAATAAAGGTTGTAAGAAATTCTAGGATGCAGGCTCCATTTTTGCAACAAGTCACCATGGCAATCTATGAGCAATAGTGGATATTCTATGTCTGAAACTCATGATGATATTTGTAGACAAAGATATGGAAACACCCAAGCAGATACCAGAGTTGGGGAATATGACTTCTGAAGAGCCTGGATACAGTCGGCCTTGGTCAGAACACTACTCCGAGCCGGAAAGAGATGATGGTACACAGAAGTGGTGGGACACAGAGCAGGTAAGAGGAATGTCTTGCGTCTAGTATGGACTCAAATTGTCATATCCACTGGAAGTTACTATATCCAATTCCATCCATCATAATCCATTGGAGCCAACAGTCTTTTGATGTTTGTAAAAGGTTATGTTGTACTACTATCCATAATTGCTTTTTATGACTGCCATTCCTGTACAATCACATTATCTTTCTTCGCGTGCTATTATTACGCCAATCTGATATACACGCGTTGATGTTGTGCGCGATTTTAAATAAAATATTTTGTTTGTAAAACTGGATAAAGCATGTAATTGATATATTACATGCTTTATCCAGTTGTCGAGTTATATTATATGATATATTATATTATAAACTATGCAATAATGCATTTTCGACGCGATTTTCCACGTAGAATCACAGGTGGATTTTTATACATATTTGGTGGATCTTCACCATAATTTTGGATCCCGGATGTGGCGAGTCATGCGCCTTCTCTGCTGGACCTTCTGCTGGCGAGTCACCCAGCCGGGTATCGTGTGACCGTTAGTGCGCCTCTGGGCACTTCCGATCACTGCCTGGTTGGGTCGTCAGTACCGATCGCATCACCTCCACGCCCCGTGCAGGTTAGGCGAAGGGTCTGGCATTACTCATCGGCAGATTGGGATGGTATGCGGGAATATTTCGCATCCATCTCTTGGAGGCAGCACTGCTTTGAGGGTAAAGATCCCTCAGCGAGTGCCAACGCTATTGCTGACGAGATCAGACTTGGAATGGAATATTACATTCCTTCTTCCGAGATCGCCAGTAAGGGCCGTGGACGCTCCTGGTTCAATCGTGCATGCGCCGATGCTGTCGGTGACAAACAGGCGGCGTATCGCGCTTGGATCAGGGGTCGCGCCATGAAGGATCCCAATATCAGTTCCCTCAAAGAAGCCTACAACCGTGCCTCCAAGGCCTGCAAGAAGGCCTACGTTAGGGCGGATGCCCAGCTCGTTAGCAGGATTGGGCGTGCGTTGGCTGATCACCCAACTAGCAGTCGTGCTTATTGGAGGTTGGCCAGGGCCGTTCAATCTAACTTCTGCCGTCCAGCGTTGCCGCCGCTGAGGTACCCACAAGGGTCGCTGGCCCACAAGCCGCAAGAGAAGGCTGCCTTGCTGGCAAATCTCTTTGCGGCTAATTCCCGCCTCGAAGACCGTGGTTCCCAGTCGCTGCCTACACTGCCTGATTGCGGTTTCTCAATGGCAGATATTCGCATCAGGCAGTGTGATGTGCGGCGTGAGTTACAGTCTCTCGATGTGCGGAAAGCCAGTGGTCCGGATGGGATACCAGCGGTGGTTTTAAGGGCTTGTGCAGCCGAGTTGTCTCCAGCACTGACTCGCCTCTACCGAGCGTCCTACCGCACAGGTGTTGTGCCGGAATCTTGGAGGGAGGCCAATGTGCAACCGATCCCCAAAAAGGGTGATCGATCGGACCCTACCACTTACCGCCCTATCGCTATGACCTCAGTGATGTGTTGTAAGGTCATGGAGCGGATCATAAACGCCCAATTGGTCTGCTACCTGGAGGATCACTCGTTGATCAGTGACCGACAATACGGATTCCGTCATAATCGGTCGACGGGTGATCTTCTAGCGTTTGTCCTGCATCGCTGGGGTGAGGCGATTGACCGGCGTGGCGAGGCTCTTGCTGTGAGCCCCGACATTGCTAAGGCGTTTGATTGGGTCTGGCACCGTGGTCTTCTGTCCAAGCTTCCGGCATACGGTCTACCCGGCAACCTGTGTTCGTGGATTTCCGGCTTTCTGCATGGGCGTAGAATAAGTGTAGTCGTTGACGGACACGTTTCGGCGCTCATGTCGGTAAATGCCGGAGTTCCTCAGGGCTCGGTGCTGTCGCCCACCTTGTTTATTCTGCATATCAATGACATGTTGTCGCTTGGCAACATTCATTGCTATGCAGATGACAGCACGGTTCATGGGCGATACCACTGCGGGCCTCCAGGTTGCCGTGTCGAAACTGTGAAGGGACGCGAAGATCTTGTCATTGAGCTCAATCGGACCTTGGATCTCATTTCTACATGGGGTTCCAGGAATATGGTTGAGTTCAATGCCAAGAAAACACAGGTGTGTGCGTTCACGTGCAAAAAATCCCCGTTCTCTCCCCTCCCCATTCTTCAGGGTACTCCCCTCAGTGCGGAATGACCTGAGTATCCTTGGTGTGGATATCCGCTGTGATCTCAATCCAAGGCATCACATCGAGGGCGTAATATCTGCCACATCACGCGGGGTTGGAGTCCTGAACAGGGTGCGTCGGTTTTTCACGCTCGGTCAGCTTTGTTGCTTATATAAAGCGCAGGTCCGGCCGGGTATGGAGTACTGCTCGCACCTCTGGGATGGATCCGCCCAGTACCTGCTTGATGCCTTGGATGGATTGCATCGGCGGGCCAGCCGCATTGTGAATGATGCAGACGTTACGAGCAACTTAGAGTCGCTACAACTCCGGAGAGATGTCGCCACTCTAAGCGTTTTCTACCGCCTGTATTACGGTGAGTGCTCTGAAGAATTGTTCAACTTGTTCCCCTCCTCTCCATTCCTAACCAGAACCACGCGTGCTGGCTTGCGAAGCCATAGCTTGACGGTCCACACCATCCCAGCGAGAATCAAACGGTTCTCAAATGCGTTTTTGTGCCGCACCGTCAGGCTGTGGAATTGTTTGCCGGCACACGTGTTCCCTCCTTCCTACAATCCTGGGTCCTTCCGCCGTGGTGTGAAGAGGCACCTTAGCAGGCCGACATAATTGTTTCCATTGGCATGGGACAGCCGTCCGATGCCAATGGATACTCTGCCTGGGCGGCATTGGCACTTTCCATCAGGTGCAATGCCGCCACTATGTCAGGCCATCATAAAAAAAAATAAAAAAAATTTTCATCAATAAATAACCGTTACTATGGCGTGATATATATTTATAAACGAGGGTGCCAGGGCCCAGGAGAATAACGAAAATTAAACAGAAAACCATACCCTGGCATCGTCCTGGAAAACTTAGCTTAAAAGGGAATCAGGTAATTCCCATTTTTACAGGAGATTTGCAACGACCCAGCGTGGGAGGACCCGCCCCTGCCCGAGTACGAGGGCTGGGCTGGCGATAGCGTTCCATTATCCAACCATCTGGAGGCGCCAGAAGCTTGGTTCACAGGTATTTTACAATCAAATTCATTTTAGTTCAGAATGTTGAGGATTACCTTTTGAATGCATTTGTGAATTCTCTCTAATAATTCGTACTAAATAGATGCGCCCAGTTAAATGAAATAGAAATACGTAATATGGACAGCTTGGACTATTTACTAGGTTTATAAATAAAATATATGTACTGTGTTAAATTAATATATTATTGCACAAACATTTGTCGTCGCATACGATCTCTTCGGCGCAATTGGAACTTCTCCGGTAAACCAATACAAGGGTGTCACAGCTTCTACCGGGACCATTCCTGCACACTGCCGCTTAATTTGCGGCCCTACGATATGTTGGAGATTAAGAAGCCTCCTCAGTCCTCGGCAATAGGTGGCTGCGCCCTCTTCTTCCTGTTGCCGAACATCTCGGGGTCGCATTGTACTCAAGTACAAAGGGCGCTACAACAGCCCCCCACTGCGCGCCCGCGACCTTCATTTCCCTATTAGTCGCCTCCTACTACATACGGGGGATATCTTGGCGGGATTCTCGAAACGCCCCCATACCACAGGGCAGACAGGGTTAACTGGCAGTCTCATCATCATCATCACTCGAACGCAATTTATTTTACGCCACCCTGGTAGTAGGTCTCTCAAATGTGAGAGGCCGCCTGAGTAGGTACCACCGCTATGTCTATTTCTCCCGATAAACACCAATGTAAATGCACTGTTGTGTAGCCAAAGTAGCTACTGAACATATTGAGACTTAACATCTTATGTCTCAGGATGGCGAGCGCAGTGGAATGCTAAGCATTGCGTTGTATTTCATGGTGTTGTTTGGTTTTGCTACTGTCCATGAGCGGTCATATCGCTTACCAAATGGAATGCTTGTGTTTTTTTTTTTCTATTAGGTGCTGCAGTGCATACACCTTTGAACACACACCAGCAGATAGAAGAACTGGCCAGCGCTATAGAGCGATGCGCGACGCTCGCAGACATATCGGGACAGCTGGACCAGCTGGTAACTAATGAAAACAAAACTAATTGTAATAATTAAGAAAAGACGTCACTAAACACTACTATTAGACAAAAACTACTTTATTTACCAAGGTAGTGCAATGAAATAAAATAAATATATAACGCCCAACAGTCACATACATAGTCCTGACCCCACACTAAGATCGAGTCTTGTGTCGTGGGTATCAGGAACTACGAGAGACTTTTTGGTCTTGCAAACAACCAGACTCGAAGGAAATATTTGTGGGCCGCACAAACATTTCTCTCGGTGCGGGGATCGAAACCGCGGCCACTCGTTTCACAGGCGGCGTCTAACCGACTGCACCACAGAGGCTGTCTAAAATAAATAAATAAATAAAGTAGTTTTTTTTCGCAACTCAGTTGGCTTGGATAAATGTTTAAAAATATTATCCACAAAATTAATTTATGTAAATTACAGTACAGTAATGTCCTAGTACGAGAGATGACAACCAAAATTTTTATCTCATAGCAATACGGCCACAACCGCATCAAATTGATAGATTTGATTATTTCGAACTCGAAAATACCAATTTCAGACATTTTTCGTGTAGCGTTTGATCGAACTGAATTTTCTAAAATGTCAACAATTTTTACCGGACTGTATCATAGCAATCTGTCTGATTTTCTGACTGTAGTTATATAATAGCTCTAAGATACCGAAAACATATTTTTCAGACGTCAGCAGTGTAGCGCGAACCCAAAAAAAAACATTTTGAAAAATTAAAAGTGGGACAAAAAAAAAATGATGATAGCAATCCATCTGAAAATGTTCTTAACGGGTAAATTAGGATTAGTTAATAGGAAAAAAAAATATTTTCAGAAGGAAATTTGGATGCATCAAATTTTGAGACCATTCTAAATATGTTAAGGAATTTTACCGATCGGTATCATAACAATCTGTCAGAAAATTGTTGAAATTGATGAAATAAATAATCCAGATATTAAAAAAAAATTATATCAGAAGAATTCAGTGTAGCACCTCCGTTATCAGACAACTTTTCGATACCGACCGTGTTGAAGCATGACTGGGAGAGTGCGGACAACGTATCTATGCTATGAAACGTATAAAAACTAATATTATAATTGATAATTTTGTATTCTTAAAAGCCCACTCTTCCATCCCTAAAAACTTTATCAATGGCAGATGAGCAAACCGTGCCTTGTCCTTGGGAATAGAAGAATAAAGCGTCCGCGAGCCCTCGGACAACCAGCGACACACCCACGTCCGCCTGAGCAACTTATAGTTAGTTGTCACCTTAAGTGAGTGTCATTTCAACGGTTAAAACAGCTGGTGAGTGAATATGTATAGTAAGAGAGTGGCAGGAGCGTAACACGCAAAAAACCATTCCCACCGCAGCAGGAGCGTATGAAACGCTCAGGTGTCGGCCAAGCGACTCCAAAACGTTCTTTTCTCTTTTGGGAGTACATGCGACATGCAAAATGTCTGAAAACATTTTTTCTAATCCTGCAAAATTTACGAACGGTAGAAAAAAAATAATTCGGATTGCTATAATACAGGTCGGCTAAATTTGTTGACATTTTCAAAAATTCGCTTCAGCTATATACTACGCGCAAAATGTCTGAAAACCAACTTATTCGTCATAAAATTATAAAATTTATGTACATTTCGAATATCAGCCGTATTGCTATGATACCGACTGCCTTTTTTTGACACAGCAGAAATAGCCTCGCATGCAATTGCTACACTTTTGACCGTTACTACCTACCTAGCATGGGCGTAGCCACGGTGGGGCAGGGTGGGGCACTTGCCCCACCCTGGCTCTGGCCTTTAAAGTACCTAACCAAAACCAAAAAATAAATACTGTATAAAGTATACAGTATTTATTTAGTACAGTATTTAGTAGTAGTGTGTATAAAGCACTATCTATGGATAGATATAAACTTCTTAATTGACTGTTTAACAATTTCGCATAATCCCGGAGCCCGAACAGCTGAAGTTAGGGATACATATTTACATGGATGATAGATTTCGTAGTGAAGGAAGGTGAGCAATAAGAAAATGTTTTGGTCTATTCAAATTATACATAACAGGGTATATCAAGATTGCGACCGAAGACGAAACCGGGCGCTAGTTTTAGTGACTATAAACATATCCATCATCCATTAGCCAGAGGAAGTGCACTGCTGAACATAGGCCTCCCTCAATGATTTCCACAGAGACCTGTTGGAGGCAGCCTGCATCCAGCGACGTCCCGCAACCTTTACCAGGTCGTCTGACCTTGTAGGTGGAGGTCCTACGCTGCGATTTCCGCTACGTGGCCTCCATTCGAGAACTTTTTGGCCCCATCGGCCATCAGTTGTATGTGCCCCGCCCATTGCCACTTCACCTTACTAATCTGTTGGGCTATGTCGCTTACTTTAGTTCTTCTACGGATCTCCTCATTTGTGATACGATATCGTAGAGAAACCCCGAGCATAGCCCCATAGCTCGTTGAGTGACTGAGCTTCCTAATAAAGTTCATAGTGAGAGGTCACGTCTCAGTGCCGTATATCACTATCACTAGTAACACACAACTATCGAAGACTTCCGATTTAAGGCACTGAGGTATTTTGGACGAGAAGACGTCGCATAGTTTTCTGAACGCTACCCAACCGAGTTGGATTCGACGATTGACCTCTCTCTCGAAGATGGACCTGCTTAACTTGTCCTAAATAGACACATTCGTCTACAACTTCAAGAGTCGAGCTTCCAATTCCGGTGGGCACAACATGGACATTCGACATGATTTTCGTTTTGTCCAAGTTCATTTTATTTTCGATAGAGGTCTTCGAGCTTAGTGCTAAGGTATTCCAGCGATTCTCCCAATACTTCAATATCGTCGGCAAATCCAAGGTCGTGCCAACCCGCACTAGGCCAGCGTGGTGGAATATATGGCCTAACCACTCTCAATCGTACTCTCGATTGTAGAGGAGGCCCGTGCCCTGTAGTGGGACGTATATGGGCTGATACAGATATATTCGTAGTTGATGTTAATGCCGAATCCTTTCCACTGCAAGAGCTTAAAGGCGTTTTCCAGCGCGACACTGAACAGTTTCGGAGATATTATGACATATCCCTGTTTCACGACTTTCTGTAGTGGAATATCCTTCGTACTCTGATCTTGTACACGGAGGGTCATGGTGGCTTTGTTGTATATACCCTTCAACACTTCGATGTACCGATAGCTGTCAATGTGGGACCGCTGGAGGGACTATAGTAAAGCCCAGGTCTCGATCGAATCAAAGGCTCATCTCGTAGTCCACAAACGCTAAACAAAGCGGCAAGTTATATTCCTAGGTTTTTTGTACAACCTACCGAAGCGTATGGATGTGATCTATGGTAATAAAGCCTTTTCGGAAATCGGCTTGTTCGGGACGCTGGAACTCATTAAACCTGCGTTCGAGACGATTTGTGATGACCCTCGAAAACAACTTATAGACATGACTCAGGAGCGAGATGGGCCTGTAGTTCTTCAGCAAAGTGTTATCACCTTTTTTGAAGAACAGTACCGCCACGCTCCTGCTCCATGCCTCTGGCGTTGAGCCCTCGAGGAGAACGGAATTGAAGAGCCTCTGAAGGACTTTTAGTATCGGCGTTTCGTCCGCTTTCAGAAGTTCTGAAATGATTTTGTCCTCACCCGGCGCCTTGTTGTTGTTAAGTTGCTTCAGGACCGTCTCAATCTCTCATAGGCTGATGTCCGGGATATCATCGCTAAAGTTTCGAATCAATTCAGTCCTCGGGTCTTGGGCCGAGCTAACAGCAGGTTCGGCAAACCAGGTGTAAAACTATCTGTAGAATCTCTCGATCTTCCTTAGTACCTCTGCCCTCGTCGACACTACGCGGCCTCTGTCCGTCTTCAAACTAGTCTCTTGCAAACACTTTGGAGCCTCCGTTCCACTAAATTATCTCTTTACTGCCCATAGTATTGTGAGCACGTACATCGTGCCGCAAGGAATTCCAGATCCGCCGAACGCAAGACTACAGCGCCGTAGATCGACCTTTGGCCATGAGGTCAAGAGTATGGATCGAGAATTTTTGTGGTCTATCGCTACATCGAAGTCTAAAATACTTAATTCCCACCATATGGACAGCTTCTACCAAACTACTTCACTTTTGACAATCAAAGCGATTTGTTAGTTCAAGTTGAAAGCTCTCGGGGTTTTGGATATGGGCGCGTAAGGTCGGAGCGTTGACTTCATCAAGCGACGCCTTTCTAATTGGACATTGATATTCAATGTGCCCCTAACCATTCGGTGATCACTGCCAGTTTTCACCCTGTTGGTCACAGAAACATCATTGCACATCCGTCTATTCCATCCCGTCCCGAAAAGTGTCGCCATTGAGGGGGTATTTGTCTTTTCTCACCACGCTTGGTAGGCGTGTTGGCAAGCGCAGTATGGGATTCGCGTTAATGACGCTGCTGCCCATCATTAACCAATTCCAAAAGTTTGTTAAGTCATTCCAAAGGGAAGTTTAAGTGACTGCAGTAGCTTGGGGGCCGAGGTCGCGTACTCCTAGTACCTATACTAAGACAGGCCATGGTCCGTAGATAGGAGCATCCCTGACCACGCTATAAATACAATACAATTAAATTTTTTGGAAAGAAACGCGAAAACTTTTGGGGTTTTTTAAAGATCGTCGAGTTTAGGTGGTAACTATATAGTTTTTGCTAAAATAATATTTTAATCACTTGCGTACCATAGCACCTTCAAAAATAAAAGAGTTTATGTTATTATTTTAGAAATAAAACTATGTAGTTGCCACATAAATAGGTCTATGGAAAAAAAAACGTCGCTTTTCTTGAAAAAATTTTACTTGCATTGTGTATGAAGTCACTTAATACCCTGTAGATCTACATGGTGCTATAGAGTATAACCTTTTAGTATGAAGAAAAACAACTGGGGTGAGTGCTATGATACATGGTTTTGGTTGTCATCTCTGGTACTATCCAGTTTTTAACCGACTTAAAAAAATGGAGGAGGTTCTCAATTCGACTGTATGTTGCTTTTTTATGTTTGTTATTACAGTTAAAACTGGACGTATTTTTTTATATTAAATCTCCCTACATATTGCCCCCTTACACCCAGTATACATGGTTTTTACACTTACTTCGAAAACAAGAACTATTTATATTTGTTAAAGGATGGCGCTATAGACTCCCAACATGACGCGTCGTCCGATAGTCTGGCGGAGTTCATCCGAGGCGCACACCTCGCG
Source organism: Hyles vespertilio (assembly GCA_009982885.2). NCBI lineage: Eukaryota > Metazoa > Arthropoda > Insecta > Lepidoptera > Sphingidae > Hyles > Hyles vespertilio. The sequence continues at coordinate 1,270,455 of CM042805.1, read as the reverse complement.
CCACACTCCTCCGAAATCGACCTGAGGGATGACACGCGTGAGTTCTCCTCTATTCATTATATGCTAAGCCTCCTAGCAGTGGTGTATGGGCAGGTCACAGTTTGGCATTATTATTGACACTTTATAACCCCGTCTTGGCACCCATTTGCATAAACTTTATTATGTACCATACTAACAAACTTTCACCTTTATAATATTAGTAAGGATTATTATGTCGGACGCCCGCCAACAAGGTGGACGGGCGACCTAGATAAACTTGCGTTAAGTCGCTGGATGCAGGCCGCTTTCAACAATGTGGAGATCCTTGGGGGAGGCCTATGTTCAGAAGTGGACTTCCTGTGGCTGAGACGATGATGATGAAGGATTGTAGTTCAGCAGTATTGTTTGTGGATACTTGCCACGTGCAGAGTCAGTGCACAGCGCCGGCTGCGTGTCCGTGGGCGCGGCGTCTCGGGCGTCGCGACTGTCGGCCTCCGCCCTCAGCACGCGCGTGCGCCTCCACGCCTCCGCCCTCGCCGCGCTGCTGCGGGAGACAGCGCAGCGCCGCACACACCACGTACGTACCTTGGGCCCTACTATATTCATCCGAACGAACGAACGAACGAAGTTCGAAACTTCGGACAAACGAAGTTTTTTTATACGATACGAATGTACCTACATAAAACTTATGGCCGTTATTGATTTATGGTCGTAACCATAGACTTATAGTTACGGTATACGTTATACAAATTCGAACTTTTACAGAATAGATATGTTACTGTAAAAGCTCGAACTACGGTTAATCTTAAGATTTAAGTGTAAGTTTTAGGATTTACCGACATGAGTTGGTAAATGTAAGTATTTCTGAAAATACGACGATTTTTTTCGAGCTTTCACCATTCGAATTCAGTATATGCTAGGTTTTACCACTGTCAGCTGGTAGATGTTGGTTTTAGGAATAAATCAATGAGTAATTCCTAATTATTTACTTTAATGAACTATTAGACAAAAGAGGTACATAGTATTATAAAGGTATCATATGATAGTAATAAGTACAAACTAATACCAACTTAAATAAATTATTAAAAAAAAAAACACATAACGTATATCTCTGAATATCTCAATCTCTATCATATCTGTCTAACAGAATCAGTAGTTCTCTATTTGGAATTTAACAACAAAATACATACATAATTCTTACATAAGCTAGTCTTTTTTTCTTATTATTTGGTTTAGAAGTAAAAAAAATATAATCAAATGTAAATGATTAATAGGTACTTACCTAAAAAAACATTTCACTTGTTACAACACGGATTGCTATTGTGGCATTTAGAATTACAAAGTAATCCTGATGATCTGCAGATGCACTTTTTTGTCGAGCATTTTTTTTGAATCCTTGTCTTCCAGTTAACGACAATTTTCCGACAACTTCTCGAAGACTCACTTCTTTATCCGTAACAACTTCTTCTATCTTTATAAAATCTTCAGAGCTATCAGCTGACATGGTTTTCATTTTTTCAGCTTGGTTTTCAAGTCGATGCGCTGAGCACGTTATGACATGTTTTTTTTTTAAACATTTACCGTACCATTAATGTAAATCCTAAGATTTACCAACGGAATGGTGGTAAGAGTTCGAATCGCAAACCTTTTGGGACATTTACCATTAGGAATTGGTAGATCTTAGGTTTTACTGGAATATCTTAGGATTTACTGCAGTTCGAGCTTTTACAGTAACAGATACATTCGTATCGTATAAAAAACTTCGTTTGTCCGAAGTTTCGAACTTCGTTCGTTCGTTCGTTCGGAGGAATATAGTAGGGCCCCTTATACGACTTCTTACTTCTTAGAATATAAACTCATTTGCAAAAAAAACGGGCACCTAAGCAATGAACAATTTCAAATGTTGGCCAATCCAAACGACGAATGCCGACCTCTTGCACATACGCTTCCACATCGCCAGACCGGTGGGCGCGAGCGTTGTCGTCCATAAAAATTGAGTCTTCGCCTAAAGCGGCCAATGCGGGTTGTGCATGAGGAATTAGAACTTCCGTTATGTATCGATGTCCAGTCAGTGAGCCGTTTTCAATGAAGACTAACTCTGTACGATCCATTGAATTTATTCCTGCCCAAAACAACAGACAACAGAGCCCCCACCATAAGGTGTGATTTCTTCAAAAAACAAGTCTCTGCAAAGCGTTCTCCTCGTCTTCGTAGCACTCGCCGACGTCGATCTTCACCGAACAGAGATATCCTGGCTTCATCGGAGAACAATACCCTATAGGGCCTATTCCAGTCTTCTTGAGTCCATGACTCACAATTTCGAGCAAACCTAAGCCTGGCAACTCTGTGCTCACGGAGTAACTTAGGGCCGCGGGCCGGGCGATGACTGCGTATATTGGCCGCGAGAAGCCTCCTCCTGACCGTCCATAGACTAATATGCATATTTCTTACTTCTTCGAGGTTGTTCTTAAGGTCCACATACGAAGACTCGCGACTTGACTTTCTCAATGCGCGACTCACAAGAAAACGATCATCCCGTGGTTGGGTACATAGTTTTCTTCCAGAACCAGGCCTTCTCTCGACGGAACCGGTGTCTTGATACCGCTGCCAGGTCCTTTGAACCGTCGAGCGACTCACACTTAGCCTCTGAGCCACGAAGCATTGGCTGCAACCCTCTTCGAGCAGCGCAATAATTTTGGTAGTTTTTACCACTTTCTCTAACATTATTGAGACAGCTAAACAGCAATAAATGAAGCTTTGACAATTAAGAATTAAAAGAATTTAATTTAATTAAATTAAATAAAAAAAAATTTAAGAATTAAATAAGAATATGAAATAAATTCATAACAATTGACTAAAAGTTACTGTTTAGTACTGTTTTAAACACCACGGCATTTTTAAAACCGGCCAGTAACATGTACAAATGATTGAAATCATTTTGGTACCGTATTTTTTTAAAGAAGAATTAAAATCATAACCGCCCGTTTTTTTTTTGCAAATGAGTGTATAATATGTACAGGGAGTAGCGTACCTATATCAGAGAAAATTTAATTAACTGACAGCCTCCGTGGCGCAGTTGGTTAGACGCCGCCTGTGAAACGAAAGGCCGCGTGTTTAATCCCCGCACCGAGAGAAATGTTTGTGCGGCCCACAATCATTTCTTAGGGGTCTGGGTGTTTATGAGACCGAAAAGTCTCTCGTAGTTCCTAATACCCACGACACAAGACTCGATCTTAGTGTGGGGTCAGGACTATGTATGTGATTGTTGGGTGTTATTTATTTATTTAACTATTTCATAATAAATTGCTATAAATTCCTTTAATAGCCGTAATTATTTTTAGCTATAAACCGTACAAAACGAGTAAGAATGGAATTAAATTTCCCTTAACTATTTATTTTTACTTTTCCTTTCCAAGCAATTCATGTATGTTGGACAATCTGTCAAATATCAGCCAATAGGAGGGCAAACACAGGTGGCCCGGCATAACTATTTTTATCTACGTTTTTGAAGTACCAGCGCTTGCAAGTCTGATAATTGATGAGATCACTCTAGATGGTGATATCTAAAAATGAGAAATCCCTATATAAGGCTCTTTAATCTTGACAGATATTTTTATTTATTTAAAAGTGCATACTTTATTGCTCTTTACTAAAAAATATTTATGATGAAAAAAAAATTTTCATAGTGCAACGCCAATGCATCTCACGTTAATTTCAATTGATGAAATGCTAGTTTAACTTAGCGTCCAATTGTAAGTTTTATAAAATTTGGTATTCATCCTTAAATAAGAACCATCTTGATCCGTTTACTTTCAAAAACCGTATCATAAATGGTCAATCAGTTTAGGAGATACGACGCGACGGACACAGATACGCCAATAAAAGGTATAAAACCTCCTATTTTTAGGTTGGGGGTTTTAAAATAGTCTTTTAACGAAAACAAAACAAAACTTTTTTCAATATATACGTTTATTACGCCGATTTTATGTTTCTTATTTCCTTTGCTGTAGCTCACAGACCAAGAAGTACCGTAAAACATGGTGATTAGGGATGAAAGGGAGACTAGAGACAAAATTGAGAAAACATTTTAAGGTTGAAATGTGAGCCATTAGTTGCACATAATTTATTATAAACAAATTGTAACAATAGACGACTATATATAGTCTCTAGTGCAACAATCAGTAACAATTAATTTGAGTTAAAAAAATTCTTATTAGTCTTTTGAAAATAGCCTCTCGATATGCAGTAAAAATGCACTGAAACGAACTTCGGTCTACTACAAAAAATACGCCATTTATGAAGGAGATATTGTTAAACATACATACATAAGTATTGGACTATCGAATTCATAAAAGGTTAGTCTCAATTTCTCGTTTAATTTATGCAGTTTTGAGCATTTAAAAAGTAAATAAAAAATATGTTATTTTGGGGGGAATAGAGGCGACTTGGGGGTGATTAATAACGAGACTAAGGTTTATTGAGGCGTGAAAAGGTGCAATTGGGACGAAAAAGGGTGTTTAGGTACATGTGTGTAGGGTTGTCACAACAGTTTTTTTTTGTTGTAAAATATTTTGTCGTTACAAGTTCTTAATTAACTTTGTCTGTTAATTATATTTATTTTAATGCTGTAAGATACATTGAAAGTGCTTCCACTTGAAATAACTAAATTTTTTCTTCAGTTCTGGTCACAATGGTTGAGATGATGATGTCCTCCACGACGTATCCGTCGACAGCGACTCTTACTCTCTTCTTTGATGAGCTCGGATGTGGCTGGAGAATCCGAGTTTTGTTTTAAATGTCCGGCTACACGTGTCACAAAACAGCTGCCCAGAGCTGTTATAAGTGTAATTATAAAAGGAAGGTCTTGGGCGCGCCTTACGATGTTCACGCTTACAATCGAGTTCCACTAATCGAGCGGATTCGAAAGCATCCGTACTGGTTTAGACGATCCTTCGCCATTTAGACCTTATGCATGCCAATTCTTCCCAGGTGTTTGTGTCTTTACCGTTAGCTGTCAAGTGGCGATTTAGGACATCTTTATACCTCAGATATTGACCTCCTGGTTTCCGTTTTCCCCTGGAGATCTCTGAATAAAATATAGCTTTCGGCAAGCGGTCGTTATCCATGCGCACTATATGTCCACACCAACGAAGTTGCCCCTTTATAAGCAAGCTCTCTATTCCAGACATTTTAGTTCGTCTCAGTATTTCGGTATTTGGGACTTTGTCCTGCCATTTCACACCAAGTATCGCCCGTAGACATCTCATGTGAAATCCGTCAAGTCTCCTAATATCACCCTTGTAAAGGCACCAGATCTCAGAGGCGTAAAGCAAAATTGGTATTATCAGGGCTTTATAGACGGCGAGTTTAGTGTGCAGGCGCAGATCATGCGAGCTCCAGACCTTGTGGTCAAGTTTCCCAAAAGCGGCCGCTGCTCTTGCTATTCTGGACGCAATCTCGGTATCGAGACGGTTATCTTCGCGTATGACGCTGCCGAGATATCGGAACATTTGCACCTCCTCCAACCGCTTTTCCGCCAATGTGATAGCCGTATCGTCTGCAGATGTACCTCTTACAGGTTGCTTAAGTATTTGTGTTTTTGATACATTGATCACCAGGCCAAATTTGCAGCAAGATTCATGCAGTTTGTCTAGATATAGCTGATTCCAAACTATACATAATACTCTACGTATTACTTGTTAGAAGAATAATAAGACTGCAATATTGAATACCTAATATGTTGATTTTTAAATTTTTGAAACTATATTAGCTTATTGAAATGTGTCACTTGATTTGATAAATACATGGACGTAGTATCAAATGGACTCAACATTCGAGTTCCACCGTAAGGGAAAGACATAAAATAAAAAAAAAAGCATTTTTATTTTTTATGCAAATATAATCCTATTTTTCAATGTATTCTATGAAATACTAATTGCAGATGTTAGTAATAATGAACTTCTACATTTATTTTTACCAATATACTAAATAAAATGCACTTACCAGTGAGAGGTTATATTTTCATATTATGCAGCACACCATACCTTTTGTCTTATAATCAGTTTCAACACTCTTTTACATACATTTTTGACCGCAAATATTCGTAAAATACTCAGTAATTCAAGTTTCTAACAAACCGCACGTCTTATTTGTTTGGGTACACGCAGTGTTGCCCTACAAAATTATGTGAAACTATGACAAGGACCGCAAATTGTGTTTTGTCACTTTCATTTTTTAAGGTTTATGCATAAGTCTAAGTGAGATGGACTATATATGTCAAATGCATGTCAAGTCTATTGATACTACGTCTATGGATAAATATCATTTATGACAGTTGTAACTTATTCTTATTTATTTCATTTGTGACAAAGCAAATTATTACGATAAATAATTCAGAATATTTAGATGTGTCGGTCAAAAAGTAATTAATAAGAAACAATTCAGTGCCAACCCTTGTTAATTTCCCCATTGAACTCGATCCCGTCTCTACTACCCCCAAAATCCCTATTTACCCCAAACCCATATTTTGTGTCCTTTTTTCTGATGTTCCAAGGGATCTAAAAAATTGTATAGTTAATAGTCAAGATGCAAATAAGACATAGACTACAAGCCCGTGGTAACAAGCGATGGGTCAAATGAATCACCAGGAGATCTATTTAGTAGGATACAGGGGCATAAAATAATAATATTCAGCACTATGCCGTCACTTGTAAGCTGTCCGTCTGAGTGCAGGTGAGACTTTAAAAGCACAGGGACAGGGGTACATTTTGGTCATTTATTTTTGTACGGCGTTCATACCATCGATAGATTCATGAAAAATAATAAGAGAACACGTAGTGCCGTACAAAAATAGTGCGTCACAAAGCCGGAAGAACCGAGAACGTTAAATATTCCGGTAAATTTGTCTGTAAATTTGGTCATTTGATTTTATACGGCATCGGTTCCATGCTGTTGCAATACCTCTTCAAATCCATTATTCCGCAACGCCGTACAAAAACCATGCGGCAAGGGAGAAAAATCGGCGGTTGCAACCCACTCCCCTGCAGTAGTCCGGGGGGTGATTTGAAAAAGTACGGCATCGGTTTCATAACATTACGTAGCACTCAAAATTACTATTTTAAAAAATGCCTTCACTAAATTATTGTTCATTTCAATGTATATCAGTAATACCTAAATTTGTCATAAATTTGACCTTTAAAGCTGAAAGGTCATTTAATCCTATACGGCAACCTGTTTTTTATCATGATATTGCTAAATATATACAATTGTGATATAGTATTGCCATTCAATAAATAATGTTTAAAAATAAATTGAGAGGAAAACAAAATATAAGTTTTCTCAAATTATTTCAAAAGTTTAAATTATCGTAGATTAATGAAATATAGCAACTTTCTAAATATTATTGTTGTTTTAAATAGTTTTTAGGTAAACCTATGAAGAAAAAGTTATGCCGTACATATTAATGCAGAACAGAATTTTTGGCTGATTAAAATGGCACTACCATTTCAGGAGTACTTTATGGTCATGTGATACTACACGGCATTAACATATTGAAATGAAATGAAATGAAAATATTTATTGAATCCATAAAATGTCATACACTATTTAGATTCAGTCATATTTTTTTTTTCCACTACCACCCAGTTCACAAGGCTGTTTTCGCCAGAGAAGAACGGGCAAGAAACTCTAGCGTTGCTCTTTTCAAAATAAGTTTACAATACAGTGATCATATAGGAGTTGAAATTCAGAGCAGTTCTTAAATTATTCATAATAATAATTATATTGTACGGCTGAGTTAAGTGTGGTCGCCCTGACCGCGGAATCGGTTTACACTGTTCAGCAAAAGCAATGAAAGGCAATAAAAAAATTATAATTAAAAAATAAAAAAAAACAGTAATTTATTTATTTATTTTATTCTTAACTGCACAAAATAGGATAAACACTTAAATATATTACAAATGAAAAAAAAAGTACAGATCGGTCTTATCGCTCTAGGCGATTTCTAATATATTAATAATATTAATTAATTAATTATTAATTATTTTTAATATTATCATTATAAGCAAATTGAGCAGACCAGTCTACACAAGCAGCACCCATTCACGAGTATGACCCATGTGCCAGCCATCGGTCTCCTCAACCGTGTTATAGGGAAGTGACCGACCCGGCACACGATGCCGCCGCAAGCACAGACCTTTAAGCGAGCATGACGTACACAAATTGCCTACAACTATGGTGACACAAGTGGGATAATTATTTTAATTATATTTAACAGAGTACACACACATCCGGTTCGGGGACTTATATTATGTTTTATTCCCACGCCTTACTATCTTCTAAGTATTCTGAAATTTTATAATATATATATATATAAACTCATTTGCAAAAAAAACGGGCACCTAAGCAATGAACCAATTCAAATGTTACTATTGGTTTATAGGTAGTTTTACTTTCACAATTTTGTAAATTAATAAGCAAATAATCGTTTTCGTCAGTATTATCATAAAATTTTGATAAAATTTATGGGTTTTAATGCTAAAGTTCACTAATAGTATATGCTCGCTAGTAGTGCATATGCTCGTGAAGTAAAAGTTAACAAAGATTTTTGTTTGTTTTTTCTTTAATAAAGTAAAAGCAGATAAATGTTTAGTATCGAGTGTGACCCCCTCTAGCTGAAATCACAGCTTGAATTCGTCTGGGTATGCTAGCGAGGATATCCCGGATACTTGCTTGCGGAATACGTTCCCACTCCGCGGTAATCACATTCTTCAGCTCTCTGATGGTCTGCGGAGCCGGTTGTACTGATCTCACGCGTCGTTTCAGAACGTCCCAGACATGGGATTGAGCCTGGTTCTGGAAGAAAACTATGTACCCAACCACGGGATGATCGTTTTCTTGTGAGTCGCGCATTGAGAAAGTCAAGTCGCAAGTCTTCGTATGTGGACCTTAAGAACAACCTCGAAGAAGTAAGAAATGTGCATATTAGTCTATGGACGGTCAGGAGGAGGCTTCTCGCGGCCAATATACGCAGTCATCGCCCGGCCCGCGGCCCTAAGTTACTCCGTGAGCACAGAGTTGCCAGGCTTAGGTTTGCTCGAAATTGTGAGTCATGGACTCAAGAAGACTGGAATAGGCCCTTATAGGGTATTGTTCTCCGATGAAGCCAGGATATCTCTGTTCGGTGAAGATCGACGTCGGCGAGTGCTACGAAGACGAGGAGAACGCTTTGCAGAGACTTGATTTTTGAAGAAATCACACCTTATGGTGGGGGCTCTGTTGTCTGTTGTTTTGGGCAGGAATAAATTCAATGGATCGTACAGAGTTAGTCTTCATTGAAAACGGCTCACTGACTGGACATCGATACATAACGGAAGTTCTAATTCCTCATGCACAACCCGCATTGGCCGCTTTAGGCGAAGACTCAATTTTTATGGACGACAACGCTCGCGCCCACCGGTCTGGCGATGTGGAAGCGTATGTGCAAGAGGTCGGCATTCGTCGTTTGGATTGGCCAGCTCGAAGTCCCGACCTCAATCCTATAGAACATGTCTGGGACGTTCTGAAACGACGTGTGAGATCAGTACAACCGGCTCCGCAGACCATCAGAGAGCTGAAGAATGTGATTACCGCGGAGTGGGAACGTATTCCGCAAGCAAGTATCCGGGATATCCTCGCTAGCATACCCAGACGAATTCAAGCTGTGATTTCAGCTAGAGGGGGTCACACTCGATACTAAACATTTATCTGCTTTTACTTTATTAAAGAAAAAACAAACAAAAATCTTTGTTAACTTTTACTTCACGAGCATATGCACTACTGGCGAGCATACACTACTAGTGAACTTTAGCATTAAAACCCATAAATTTTATCAAAATTTTATGATAATACTGACGAAAACGATTATTTGCTTATTAATTTACAAAATTGTGAAAGTAAAACTACCTATAATTATCAAACAAACCAATAGTAACATTTGAAATGGTTCATTGCTTAGGTGCCCGTTTTTTTTTGCAAATGAGTTTATATTCTTAAAGAGAATAGTTGATAACATGCATAAATCATTATGCCAGCTTGTAAAGTGAAACTAAGTGTATAATTTATCCAAAAATTGAAAACTATGAAGCTCAATATTAGTATTTTTGTAAACTTTTCGATATCATATACTTCAAACATGGACATATTTTTTTGAATTGTGTTATTAAATATGCTAAATGTTATATTATATACAAAAATGAAAACAAAGGTAAGCATGTCTTTGAAATTTTTATTAAATATCTGAATCAGCGACTGAGTCGGTATCGGAATCAACGTCCTCATCGACGTCCGAATCCTCTTCTCGATCACCTTCTGAAACATGAATATATGTCATCTTATTTTGCCGACAAATTATACATTCTTCGCCGTGAAACCACTCGAAATCATACCGGTTATTATTTAAGATCAATCCATAGCTAATTGGTAACAAAGTTGACGGAATTGTTGTGTAGGCATTACACCAAATTTGGCTATATACGTCGTTCTCTTCATGTGTTGCTGCAACTCGCGGAAACAAGGGGGAAACGATGTTGCTTCCAATTTCATCGTCGACTTTCTAAAAGCTTCATTAGTGTTTTTTGGTATGTAAATCCGGTCGAATATAATACATCTTAATTAATTTAATTAATGTTAATCTTTATTTAATTTTACTCATTTACAGTTGTGTAAGTAAGTACTCATGTAAGTTGCCGTATACTGTAATTTTTTTTTTGACTAGAATATAATATTATTATATGTGTATGTATATACTGTATTACTTTAATTTTCAAAAAGCTTCTTAGAAACCACTACTCATACTTTTATATAATATTTTAGTGGTGTACATATCTTATTTTGTATAGTTTAAGTATGTTTATCAAACACCATAATTTAAATGAATATTTAGTTATTTATCCTCTGTAATTTCTTTGTTTCTTTCATTGTGACCACCTATTTCTTGCATATTTATAGCCGCTCTAATCCACTGTGCATCCAAAGGTTCTCCCGCAGACATCGCCGTTTTGCGATAAGATCGCCGATTGTTTGTGTTGTGTACAATGAAAATATATAAATAAATAAATATACACATATATGTATATGCATTAAACATTAAAAAAAGGAATTAAACATTATAAGTTTTTGTTGTGTTTTTTACCTTTTATCAATGTGAACCTTCAGATTTGACTTTTTATAGACGATTGCATTAAATACAAATAAAATGTCTAAATGCTGTACAGTAAATATGATACTAAATATCACCCTAAAGTATAATTTGTTACATGGATTATTCGCGAGTTATTTTCCGCTGTTCAGACTTATGGATCAAAAGAAAATGTACGGCATATGAAAATATGTTATCTATGCCTAAAATACTTTCTAAATAAATTAATCTTATGTTGTGTCAAATCACCCCCCGGACCTCTGCAGGGGTCTAAATAGGTCTCCTGGTGGTTCATTTGACCCATCGCTTTTTGCCACGGCCTTGTAGTCTATTAATGAAATATGCTATAACACAAGAATATTTCTGTATAATACTACCAGAAATTCGTCGTGAAGTTGAAAATTGTCCCTATTTCCTCGTTTAGAAATAATATCCCGGGGAACTGTTTCATGATGTTTATCACCTGTATTAAAATTTCTCCACATTTAGATTTAGTTTTTACGCATTTTATACAGGGTATATCAAGACTGCTACCGAAAACGAAGCCGAGTGGTAGTTTAAGCGACTTCAGACACAATGCAACAGAAAAAGTTGCAAAAATAAGCGACAATTTTTTTTTTGAAATTTTTTTCCTATTGCCATATTTTGGTGGTAAATAATTTTTTTCCTAAAATAATAGTGTATACCCTTTAATTTATAAATACTCTAAGATATAAGAGAGCTTAAATTATTATTTTAGCAAAAACTATGGATTTACCACCCAAAAATGACGATATTTAAAAAATCATAAAAAATAATTGTCACGTTTCTATGCGAAATTTTTAGTTGCATTGTGTTTGTAGCCACTAAAACTACCACCCGGCTTCGTTTTCGGTAGCAGTCTTGAGATACCCGGTATATAAGTTATATTTTATTTATTTATTTATTTATTTATTAAAGGATTTCCCACAAGGAATACACCACAGAGTACATTTTACATACTAAGATAGAGACGTCACTCAGTCAATTCAAGGCGCCCTCTGGCGTTAAGTAAGAAAAACAATCCAGTAATATATCCATACTTACTTTCATTACGTTTATATACGAAAAGAAAAGATTTAGGGAGGTTTGGACCTGAATAAGATCTAACAAAATCGATTTGAATTTTGTCTATTTGATACAAATTATTCTGTATAGAAATGTGAACATAACAATTCTCATTTCCGCATGTGTATGCATTTTAATAAATTTAATAATAGTTTTAAAATTAACTCATCAGCAAATAAGCTAATCAATGCAGTTAAAAGTAATTTAGGGCCAATAATATCCGTGTAAAATACAGTCTACGTAAAATGGAGAAACCCGTACAAACCAACGATTTTTCCGCCCTCTGGTGTTAAGTTAGTCAAAACAATGATTATAATTCGTCGTTGTTTGTTCTAAGTTAAACCACCGTTATATGTAATATAACAATATTACATATAACACATTCAGCGTGTTTCCTCAATTATAGGAAATCACAACAAGCTCAAAGTATGCTCACCACGAATTAAAATTAAATTACAAAATAAAAAAAAATTAACAAACTAAATTAAAATCAAAATTAATGCAACAAATAATAAAATTAAACAAAACATAAAATTATTATAATAAATATGTTCTTATAAATTAAACAATTAAATTAATTAAGAAAATGAGATCACATGAAAGAAACAGAAATACAGAAAACATGCAAATGTGCAGTTAAATATGTAGTCGAATATGTAAACGTGCGTCCGAATTTACGTTTCTTGGGTTTTTATTACATCCATTATTAGTTTTCTGAACTTGGCTGGTGTAGTGTTAAAATTTTTAATAAAAAAAATAAAAACCGACTTCAAAACAAAAATCCACTAAAAACCAAAAAATAATAACTACTTACCACTCCAAAGCAAAAAAATAATATTTATTTCATGGAACTCGTGCATGTTGATTAATTTGCTTAATGACTTGACTAGCCAACAAATCAAAATATATGCGTAACATATCGAAGGCGGGCCGCCAAGTACCAAACATGTAGGACCTATGCCTTATATTAATTTAAATATCTATTGTTTGGTACTGGGCGACCCGCCTTCAATATGTTACGCATATATTTTGATTTGTTGGCTAGTCAAGTCATTAAGCAAATTAATCAACATGCACGAGTTCCATGAAATAAATATTATTTTTTTGCTTTGGAGTGGTAAGTAGTTATTATTTTTTGGTTTTTAGTGGATTTTTGTTTTGAAGTCGGTTTTTATTTTTTTTATTAAAAATTTTAATTATTTTTATCTTTTTAGTGTTGATAGGCATTTAAATGAAGAAGATTTGGTCCCCACAAGGAATATGTTCTTTCCGATGACAATGAAATCGCTAAAATCGGCTAAAAGCTGCCAAAGATATTGGAATATTCACATGTTTATTATTTTTGCTCCCCCCCCTCCCTTCGCGCCTACCCCTTTTTCCCTCAACCACTGTAGCCTAGCTTTTTTACTGAACCCAATGCAAAAAGAACCGTTGAAATCCTATTAAATTTTGAGGAGTTCTACTCTCCAGGTCCGAACATGATAATCAGATCTTAATGTTGTGTTCCTGGGATCAACCTGTTAATACATTCTTTCCAATGAAAAAGAAATCACTAAAATCGGTTATAAGCTGCTGAAGATATTAGTATTTACGTGTATTTTAACGTTAACACAACCCCCCCCTCACCCTTACCCCTTTCTCCCTCCCTCACTGTAGCTTAACTTGTATAATAAACCTAATGCAAAAAGAACCATTGGAATCCTACTAAATTTTGAAGAGTTCTATTCTCCAGGTCCGAACATAATCATCAGATCTTCATGTTGTATTCCTGGGATCAACCTGTCAATACGTTTTTTCCAATGAAAAATAAATCACTAAAATCGGTTAAAAGCTGTCGAAGATATTAGAATTTACGTGTATTTTAATTTTATCACCCACCCCCCCTCACCCCCACCCCTTTTTCCCACTCTTACTGTAACTTAAGTTTTCTAGTGAACGTAATGCAAAAAGAACCATTGCAATTCTCCTTAATTTTAAGGAGTTCCCCTCTCCAGGTCCGAAGATATTCATCAGATCTTCACCATATTTTTATGGGACCAAACGACAAGCACCAGCTTTCAATCAAAGAAAGAATGATTGAAATCGGTTCACACAGTACAGAGAAACGAGGTAACAAACATAAAAAAAAAAAAAGCAACATACAGTCGAATTGAGAACCTCCCAATGATATATTATACAAATACGACGTAGATATCGCACTAGCACTTCAAAAGTGAGGCGTTCAAATTCGGGCAATTGGTGTAATTTCATTTAGTCGCATAGCAACGGCGACAGAGGGAAGACCTCAGTGCTGTCAACATAATTTATTTCGAAAATATTGTCTAAAGTGTCGAATTGTGTGTTTTAAAAGTGTTAAACAATGGTGCAGAAATACGAAACTAAATGGGACCTACACACCATACGTAAGTATATAAAAACCACACAAAATTTAATTTTTATTTTAAATTAGTATACACCGCCTTCAATTGTGTAAGAAGGATCGCGTAATACAAAGATTGTGAAGTGCGATAGGGACAAAAAGCGTATGTCATAGATTAACAAGTCAGAAGCGATACAGGAAATTGACGATGAAAGTTTGAATGGATTTGGATAGTTGTATATTTATTTCTAATTCAATCACATTTAAAACAATTAAGTTATTTGTTATGAATTATTTTCATAATCAATTCAAATAACTTAATCCAACCACGAACATTACAAAATACATTAGCTTCCTCATATATTTTGAATAACTATATTTACATATAACATTAATTAATGTTTCCAGATTTCCACGTGATGAGCTTTTGAGACGTAAATGGATATGCACTAAGCACAGCTCGGACAAAAAGAGAAGATCGTGACTGGATGCCTTTAAAACTGATTAATATTGGTTTAGCACATTTAATTATGAATAAAAATATACAACTACGAAAATATATAAATATATCCACCTAAAAAAACCTGCACCATCGGTTGTAGTATCGGTTGTTTACTAGTGGCAGGTCGCTCATACGTTACCACCATGTGTAGGTACCACCGCAATGTCTATTTCCCCCGCCACACGGCAGTTTAAATGCCATGTTATGTTCCGATCCAAAGGACATTCTCGCCCGAGTAATCGCTGTACTTATACTTAAGATCTTATGTCTCGGAATGGCGAGCACAGTGAATGCCAAGCATTGCTTTGTAATTTCAGGTGTCTTGGTTTCGCTTATGTCCACGAGCGGTCGTATCACTTGTCATCATTACAACAACAAAAAAATTAATAAGATATCGATTTTTCAGTGCTGCTTACCATAAACTTATATAAGAAACGGCAATCAATTATTATTTTTTTTATTTTATCAAAGTTATGTGCAAATAAAAATATATTTGTTTCAGGATGGCGTACCACAGGTAGACTCATGTAGCAACCTCAAAGTTAATATATTATATACTTATAAAACCAAATAGGTAGTTTTATTTATCGTCACCCTTCTGTTTCTATCGCTTCGATTCTATGTTTGGATAGAGCAATGCTATCTCTTTTCGTCTCGTACTTTCTGTATGATCTGTTTCATTCACTAAAATTGTCATAAAGTATTAACAAATGAGTATGTATATGCATAGCAGTACAGTTTTTAAACGTCACGCAGTATGAATATGCGTCATCTTTATTAAAACATCATTGGAACCTCCTCCTTTTTTTGAAGTCGGTTAAAAAATGTCAATTTCTTTCGAATAATTTACAATCGAATTATATTCCTGTGTTAATCTGACAATGGGTGATTGTTTGCCGAGGTTTGTTCGATATGGAGGAGCTTTAAGCAATGAACAGGGGTACCGAGACATTCTACTAGGCACGTTATATACAGACTTTGCTGAGCAGCGCTGAACAATCGATGTAAATATTAAGCAATTTGTGCAGAAATATTAAATCGGATATAGTGCGTCGATGTTTAAGCGATAACAGATTAAAGTAATCGAGTTTATCGTTGTAAGAGCTGGTCGATGTTGTTTTTCCGTATCGGTAGGCTAGATAACTTATAAATTTCTTCTGTACGCGTTCTATTCTAATTTCATGAACTTTGTACAGTGGATTCCACACGGCACTACAGTATTCAAGTCGACTTCTAACGTAGCTATTGTACAGAAGTATTGAGGTGCTCGGCTTTTTAAACAATTTGGAATTGCGTAGAACAAAACCGAGGGATTTGTAAGCTGCGGTTACCATTTTATCGTACTGTAAAGTAAAAGTCAACTTATTATCTAGAAGAATACCCAAGTCCTTGATCACGTCTACCTCAGTCAATTTGTTTCCCCGTATATTGTAGGTAGATTCAGTTTTTAATCTTTTGCGGGTAAATTTTATGTGGAAACATTTAGTGTAGTTTAAAAACATTTTATTACTTTCGCACCATTCACCAAGATGATCCAAGTCAGCTTGTAAGAGTTTTGTGTCGTGTTGATTACGGATAACGCGAAGTAATTTGAGATCATCGGCAAATAAGTAGGGTGTGGAGTTTGTGAATACATTAGAAATGTCATTAATAAAGACGTTGAAAAAGAGAGGCCCCAATATTGAGCCTTGTGGCACTCCAGATGTCGCAATAAGAGTATCCGACTCTTGGCTGTTCAGTACGACAGTTTTAAAAGATGTTATTGTTCAATAAAAACAAAATACATGTCTTGATCTCAAACCTCAGCTAATCATTAGCCGATGACATAAAAAATTTGGAAAATGGCAACACTGTCTCGTAAAATGCCAATTTTTACCTTTTTGAAATGTTGTCAATTTTGACATTTGACATTTGACATGTGTAATTTGTTTTTGTTGTCCTATGTTTTATTTACAATGATTATAGATTAAAGATAATCATTGGTTGTTATTTTGCTATGTTTAATCAACCCGAAACTATTTTTATTTCCCGCGATATTGTAACTACTGATTATACCCTCCGTATACCCGCCATTTACGAGAGTACCTTGCTTGCTTGCTGTGTCTTGGACTACGACTCTGCCTCAAGCTAGTGGTCTATATTTTGGGCTGGACTTTATAGTCGTTTGGCACGAGTTGAGGGGTAAAAATGGTCAGAGGTGGTAGGGATTGGGTCCCTGATTATAACGATACCACTCTTATTAAAAGGCAATGCGTAGTTTTCGAGAAATTAATAAAAATAGTTCTTAACCTCAAATCACATATTACGCAAAACGGAACGTTATTATAGGCGATTGACAACTATATCGCTATTACTAAATAAGTTACATTATCTGTGGTTTAGAAATTACATGAAATGGAACGTAAAATAAAAGTAATTGCGTTAAGTGTCAATGTCATTCATTCATAAACTTCATTCCGTTTCCCCCGAGTTGCGTGAATGTGTTCTTTGAGCTCCGTGGTGATTATTGTGTGGATTTCTTCAACGACCTTGGCATATCTTCTGGACTTCGATTGTTTGCCTTCACGACCAACCTACGCTTTTACACTGGACACCTTTTGCACTTTTTTTTTTGTTTTATTTGTTTTCAACAACACAACCCATTATGTCTGATGGTAGTTGTTAAACCGACTTTGGGTAAATTAGGTCGACTCTGTCACAAAACCGACATAGGGCACCCCGACTTCACCTAGACTTTTGGGTACCAACTCTAGAGTGTATATAAAAGCCGGAGGCGCGGAGGGAGAGCAGACCCCGCCCGCTGTAACAAAAGATAGGCATCCGTGCGAGCCGTAGCGGCTGAGGCTGGTCGCCGGAGGCGACCAGCAAGCCGAAGCTGCGCAGGCGAGCGTGGATGCCTATCCTTTGTTACGCAAGGGCGAAGGGGCTGCACTTCCCGCAGCGCCGGAGACGTTGCAGAAGCAACTTTGTTTTGAAAACGAAGTGTTTTGAGGTTAGGTTACTTAAATTGCTATTTCTCAGGAATGGTGATGGCCTTTTCACGAGAGTGGTATCGGGGGACAGTGGGCACCCCCCCTCCTCCCCCTCAACCCCTACTACCCCCCATTTCGTGCCAAACGATTCTAAAGTTTTCCCATATTTTGGCCTCAAGTGTGGCCTCAAGTATTTTGTGTATCTAACCAAGTTTCACAATGAAAAGCTGTACTGGATTGTCGCGCATCAAGTGCGTTAATTGCAACATATACGTGAATAGATCCCGCCGTTACGATGTCTTAACACTCGAACCAAGAGTCGCTGGCTTAATATGCAGCTGGGTATCACCCCGCATCGTAAGTACAACTGGCAATTAAGATTCTATTGATTTATTTGGATAAATATATGAGGCGCTACGACAATAATACGACAGGCTGTATGGCAAAGGTGGCTGAGACCCAACTGTGAAAATGATGAGACAATCTGTGAAACCCAAAAGTTTCTATTAGTATATGAATCCCACAACACTACTTGAATCTAAGTGTGGAGTCAGAAGTATGCGTATGACAGTTGTGTTTTTATTTATAAACTTGTAGTGCTTGTGAAAATACTCATCATATCATTCCAGGTTTTTGAAGACGAATATGTTTGCGAACCTTGCAGAGATCTTGCAATTGGAGCAGTAAACCTCAATTTAAACAACATGATCACCGACCAAGAAGCTGCATCAAGTGTTAAGGGCCATTCAAATGTGTGCATTTTATGTGGCCGTTCAACACAACAAAGACGGGCTACAAAAGTAATTAAAGAAAATCCAACTGAGATGGAACAGTCTATACATGATATAATAGAAAGAAAAGTAGAGCCACAATTGGTTTGTATTTTTTGCTATTTTAGTTAAATAGTTGCAGCGTTTTTATATGGTCTTGTAATATATTTTGTGGTGAGAATGACTGTGTGAGAACTGCTTAGCCATTGGCATTACAGGTGTAAGCTCATAATACCAACAATAATACTATGTCACATTAATAATTGAATTAATTATTATTTGGCAAAAAGGAGAATGTCCATTTATAGTATCAGCAAAAATATTGTTGATCCTGATAATGCTTAAAATTCATTATGGCATGTTTCAATGTTTGTCCTTAATCGCTTTCCTGTTTTATCCCAGGCCTATTTTTTTTTATATAAAATATAAAATAAATTAGTAAGTAGTTATCATCACATTTTACATTTTGTTCAAAGAGCCAAAGGCAAAAAAATATATTTATTGGACTTCAAGTTCATTCCAAGAACTCCCGCCCTGCGTCCCAATTAGATTTATATTAATAAAAGTAGGTCTCATCGAGGCACAACAATTTACATACTGATACTAAGCTACATAGTAAAATGGACATTCTACTTTATTTTGTGAAGCCATGGATTCAATCATCCATTTGTTTTATTTATTATTAGGTAACTTCAGAGGACCGCCTATGCCATGCCTGTTGTCAACGTACAACAAGAGAGATTCTTAAAATGAAAAAACAGGAGGAAAATAGACTACTGGATATCACAAATGGGAACTCTCAACAAGAACAAAATGTTCAGCCTGAAAGCGCAATAAGCCAAGTTGATAAGCAAACATTGACAGAAAACGAAAAAATTACATTACCTATGTACAGACGAGCACCTAATACATCAAGCAGATGTATTTTTCAATATTGCATTAGTAATAAACTACGTCATATAAGTGATACTTTGAGAGCAACAGTTATTCATGATCACAAATTTTATTTGCCCCCATTAGCAAGAGTATGTAATGTGCATTTGGCAAATAATATGTGGCATACATTATATGACTCAGACTGTAGTATGCAAACATTTACTGTCAAGCAAATAGAACATGTGTTTTCACTTGTAAATAAGTTTACTCCAAGTATAGACTTTAATAATCTTGAGGAAATGGATAATGGTGTGTTTGAATACTTGATAGGATTGTCTAAGGAGAAATTCCTAGCGATGGTTAAAGAAGTGCCAGAAATATCGAAAATGCGTAGAGGAACTTTAGGTTTAGCAGCACTTCTGATCAAGAGGAGGACTAAGGATTCTGGCGAAAGGCTATCAACATTAGTTCATGTGCCACGGAGGACACTAGAAAGAAATATGAAAAAAGTTCAAGAAATTTTGATAGCTAGAACTAATTTACTTGAGCCACAATCGACTACTCCTGAATAATTTAAAATGATTTCCTTTGTGAATGAAAATATTGGCATTGTGTCGTGGAACATATGTGTGTAAATAAATTCCTATAAATATGTTTTGAATAGACACTACTTCATTTACTTATTATACTTATCAGAATTTTATAAAATCATTTGTGTAGTACGCGACGGGTCGAGATGGCAGCCGGGGTATGAGGTGACGCGTGGGGGAGTGGGCGCTCCTCACCCCCGCACATCCCCCGCGCCCTCTTGGTTTTAGTGCTGCACGAGTCCGCATCCACCGTGTTTATCGATTTGGATCCTACTCACATTGTTCTTTGTGTATTATATTGTCGTGTATTGAATTGACTTCTGTAGCTTTTAAAGTTAACAGAAAAAAACAATTCATTCTCATTCTTCTTCGTAATAGTTTTTTCATATATCTTCCATGTGCAGACCACGATCATTTGCAAATTGTAGATAAAATATTTTGTCAAATTGCAACATACATATAACTTAATTATTGTTGCCCTTATGTGATTGCGTTGGAAAAATATATAAATACTAGCTGTGCCCGCGACTTCGTCCGCGTGGAATTTAACAAAAAAGTTAATTAGTTAAATTAGTTTTTTTTTTATTTTTGCATTTTTATTTACCTTTGTAACGAAACCATACCGCGAACTAATTCTACGGTGGCGCCATCTCTTAGCGAGCGGCGGTAAACTCCCGTTACACATTTATTTTCAGTTTTTTGTATTAGATTTATTGAAAAATTTCTTTATAATTTTGTAAATGTGATATTGATTCTTTGGTGGAAGAAGTGGTGGGAGGCGCCCGACGTGACGGCCCAGTGGTGGCATGCGCGTGAGCTGCGCGCGGGCATTGCAACATTACTTTATTTTTCTAAATTAAATGTAGCCTAAGTTACTCCTTCTTATATCAGCTACCTGACAATAAAAGTCCCGTCAAAATCGGTCCAGCCATTTCAGAGATTAGCCGGAACAAACAGACAGACAAAAAAATTTTAAATATCATTTTCGTCACAGGTATCGTGTATACCGGGTATCTCAAGACTGCTACCGAAAACGAAGCCGGGTGGTAGTTTTAGTGACTAGAAACATAATGCAGCTAAAAATTTTGCAAAGAAACGCGACAATTATTTTTTATGATTTTTTAAATTTCGTCCTTTTTGGGTGGTAATTCCAAAGTTTTTGCTAAAATAATAGTTTAAATTATTTTATACCTTGGAGTGTTTATTAATAAAAGGGTACATACTATTATTTTCGGAAAAAATGTATTTACCACCCAAATATGGCCATAGGAAAAAAATAACAAATAAAAATTGACGCCTTTTTTTTGCAACTTTTTCTGTTGCATTGTGTCTGAAATCGTTTAAACTACCACCCGGCATCGTTTTCGGTAACAGTCTTGATATACCCTGTATAACGATATGTAGTTGGACATTTTTTTTTATTTTCACTTTTAAAACAGACACTTCAATTTTATTTATATGTATAGGTAATCTACTTAGACCGTGATACTACATCTCTAGAAAATGTCCATGGCGACTTGTCGCGTACTATTATCATTGTTATTGCCTGTAATGGTTTGGTGATTGTTGAGCCTCTCAGGCAACTATATAAGAGGATGCTAAAGTAAAGCTAAAGGCCGCACGGTCCTGTTATGAATTAGAAATAACTATGCATTTATTCTAGATAAAAAAGACTTGTGCAATTCCAACTTTTGGATGGCCTCTCTAGAAAACTGTGATGATTATTGTATTTTGGGTGGATCATACAGCAAAATATGAAAGCAACGACTATGATTTTAGTGGATATTGTAAGGAAATATAAAGAATAAATTATTTATCTAAAATAATTTAATTTTTTATTGGAGGTGTATCAGTTGTGAAATACAAATGGATGTTCCAGTATGCTGGCCGTGAAACGAGAGGACCCAGGTTCGTCTCCGTACCTGAAACTTAATGAAATCCATATGCATTTGTTTCGGGTCTGGGTATTTCAGACTTACGCCCGAATAATTTAACGCCATTCAAATAATAAGTTGCTCTTAACAGCGCACGGCCCACTTAGCCAGTACATTTAAGCGGTATTAACCTAGTTAAGCGCAACTTATATTTAAGTTTCGTTTCAGTATTCGGGCGTTAAAAGTCTCTCGTAATTTCCGATACGACACACAACTCGATCTTAATGTGAGGACTGTGTATGTGATTGTTGAAGGTATTTATTTACTATTCCAAATAGTTGAATACCAGATACCAGAGATTGATGGGAATGTTAGTAACTTTTGAGGCAAACAATTCCTATAGTAGTAGTTCCTAAAAATAAACAAACGCTTTTAAAAGTTGCCGCGTTACTAGTTACGTCCTAACATAAATACAGTTTTGACAGCCTCCGTGGCGCAGGCGGTGAGACCCCGCCCGTGAAACTAGAGGTCGCGGGTTCGATCCCCGCACCGAGTTTGTGAGACCGAAAAGTCTCTCGTAGTTCCTGATACCCACGACACAAGACTCGATCTTAGTGTGGGGTGAGGACTATGTATGTGACTGTTGGGTGTTATTTATTTATTTTGTTACACAAACCTGGATATCAATAACTATTATTTCTACCCCTGGGCTCAACAGGTGGCGTATAATGTTTTTTTTTTCTGTGTAGCCTTATCGCACATATATGTATGTTTCCAGTTGTCCCGCGCGTGTTCGGAGTTGTTCCCGACGCAGTGTGAGGGTGGGGGGTGCGGCGCGGGGCGGGGGCGCGGCCGG
This sequence comes from Hyles vespertilio, assembly GCA_009982885.2. NCBI lineage: Eukaryota > Metazoa > Arthropoda > Insecta > Lepidoptera > Sphingidae > Hyles > Hyles vespertilio. Next base: position 1,247,415 of record CM042805.1, on the reverse strand, counting down.
CTGCACGGACACGTCGTGGGCGTCGACATGGGCAGACCCTACCGACTATAAAGCTAAAAAAATATCGTATTCCGTCTTACGCATAGAGTAATGAAGCGGCCACATATACTAGATACGGCCCATCAGGACAGTTGAACATACAAAGTCATGACTTATGCGTACAACTGATGATGTGCACACAACCAAAGAATCTATTGTTCAAATCAGTCTAAGACGCGTTTGTCTAGTATTTATGGCCGCTTCTTTACTCTATGCGTAAGACGTATGTACGATAGAAGAGGCACATTATTCACGAATCGTGCGCGCGCTAGAACAACAGCGTTCATGCCGCGTTGCTCCTGCGTATCTATTCGGTCGAATAAGTTCTCTTCTACACATAATTTATCCAGATTTTATAAAATACAGCATTTTTTTAATATAAGATTTTCGAATGTTTCTGTACCTGATTGAGTACAAATCGTATTATCTGTGCGTTTATTAAAACGTGCTGTAAAACAGGGAATTAAAGACCAATGATAAAATAAGAAAAAATATGCTGTGATGGTATATCATGGTTTTGATATAAACAAATGTAGAAAATAATAAGATAAAAAATGTTAAATTTGTTGTTACATCTCTATATTTTATAGTAAATTCGTAGTAAACTCTTTAGTTAAAATACAGATCTCGTTAAAATGGCCATTTTTACCGCGAATTCTTTACGCATTTTTATATAACTAATTTAGTATTTAACTGATTTAAAAATGTTGATGTGGTAAAAAAGACAATGTCCTAGTAAAAGACTGCCAAAATAGGTATTTTATATAGTGTTAATTAAGATTGTGGCTCCGATGTTAATTCTTATATAAATTAGTTATTAGATATATAACATGTTTTGTTTGTGCAACTATAAAATTAAGGAATGTATTTGTTGTGAAAATACGCTGTGCGTATATTCATGTTAACATTTATAGATTTTTAATGTAAACTGTAAACGTTGTTGTGATTAACCAGACATACATATTAACACACAAGGCAAATACATATTAATGATTTTAATTAAAATTTCTCCAGATAAGTATACAGACATCTTGGTAATATTTAGCTGTAAATAAATACGTTTATGAATAATGGTTTCTTAGATTTACGCGAATGTTTCACATAGAAATAAAACTATTATTTAGGGCAGACCCCCTCCCCCCGTGACCACGAAAGCTGTAAAGTAATCGAAACGTCGGGAAGTCAAAAATGTAAAAAATTTAACTAAATTCGCGATAAAATCCGTAAATAATAGTTTTATTTCAATACGTTTATGAACAAATTTTAGTAGTGTTTTAGCTGGCTAATCACTAGCAATTACATTATAATATAATTTATATTGTATATTGGGTGCCTGCATATAATGCAACAATGCAGCATGTCTTGTTTACAGTCCATCTGAGATTTGGTGTAGTGATCCCCAATAAATGCATGTACGTTGACAAGACGTTGTCCGTTGACGTTGACAAGTAGCGGTTTATTTTATGGTTATAACCAAGGTTATAACTGATAGTCGTATATATCCATGTTGGCAAGAAAAGAACGAATTCACAAAATACTAGAAATAGTAGCCAAAGAAAATACCAATGAATATTGTCTAATAAACTAGTTTTGTCAGGAATACGTATAAACATATCGATTTCTGCTAGAGCGCATCGTTATATGGTTTCATATGGGTGTCAATTCTTTTAGCGGGATAGCTGTCCTTGTAGCTTCTATTTGTTACGTCAGTGTCTGTATACTCTGCTATTTTCGTAAATAAAAGCGTGATTGATTCTATACTTTCTTATTATTTCAATTATTTCTTTTCTCTCTGCGTAAAATTGCACTGCGCCCAATCGTAAATATATACTGGTGGCCAGCGATTATCTCCTGGCCATGGCGGTGGTTGTAAATTCGGATATATTGTTTCTACATACGCCGCTTAAAAGATCCAGGATTGAGAGAAGGGAACATGTAGGTCAGCCAAGGTCAGCAAATAGTTCAACCAATCGATACGGCAATTAGTAACTAGGGAACCTCTTCTTTCGGGCCGGAAATAAAACGCATAAAATATATATTTGGATTTATTAAAAACCATCACAATCCGTAGAGCACTGCGTTCAGAAACTGCATTAGTGCAAGCATAAACTTTTTAACATTTAATGGAAAAATACTCTCAACAAACAATCCGTCTCGTTTATACTAACGTGTTCAAGAAGAAATTTCAACATTATATTTTATACAAGATATGTAAACAAATCTTTTCGTGATTTACTTACTAAATTCTTAAGATCAGGGAAATTGAGCTGCCTGAATATCATTGCTCGGACATGCTCTCCCGAGATTAAAAAGTTTCTAACTCTACTAAATTACACTAATATAAGTCACTTGACGTTGCTCTAAACAAAAATAATAATCTTTTTAATACCAACACAGCGATTACATGCTAAATAGAAAATTTTGGCAGAGGTCAAAGGCAATATTTTAAATAGTTTCATTTTTATTTCTAGTATGGGACAAGCATATCCGAACATCGATATACAATAACTTCACAACAAAAAAAAAAGAAACAATCTTATACACTGGTTGAGCTATCACAATTCTAAATCAGTACTTATACTAATATTAAAACCCTATGATTCAATAAAATTAGGTACCTTGTCTAGAAGAAGCGAATTCCTCGCGAATTTACTCGCGCAAATTCAGACGCGCGTTGTGGGTAGATAGCAGGTGGTTGGTCTCAAATATGTACATCGTTTTCTCGAGTATCTATATAATTTAAATTACTACGCGTTGACAGACGTACATATGTAAGCTTCGTTCTTAATTCACCTCTTCAAGACAAGGTTAGCATCAAACTCACAGACAAGTTCTACTTCAGAAATGGCGCCATTAACGAAACAAACTTGATCAAGGCTATTGCAGCGCCCAATTTATTCGAGATATTGCAGCATTGACACATTTACAACTTGAAATGTACCGTAGCTGTGGATTTTATAGTCCCACCAATAAATAAACCTACGACTGTTTACCTTAATGGCTATAATTGAACGTATCTTCAGTTGCCATCAAGTGTATTACTATGAGAAACCTTCAATTTAGTTCCTTGGTCAGACTATATAACCTTAAAATTACATCAACGACTTAATATTGGATTGCAAGATTTGAATTTTCTATATGAATTAAAATATATGAAATACACTCACGATGGTAACACTAAATACACAGTCTGGATACAAAATATATGAATATTATTACATGAATTTTAAATAGCATTATTAAATAAGGCTTTACACGGTCCTATATTGATATCCGGGAATATAAAAAGGTATCTGTCTTATCACTATTTGCGTAACTATATCAGGCAACTGGCGTCAGGCTTCTCGAAGCTACGTTCTGTTCAAACTATGGCGAATAAACAATGATTATGTTACTTTGAACCAATATATTATATTTTTACATTTATAGTCGTATTGAAATATTGTCAATGTATACAAATTACTTATTTTAATAAAGCTCTGTTAATAAGTTGCTATTCAAGGGACAATTCGTAAATATGTACAATACTGGAAACCAGAATATATTTGCTATTAACTACTCACTAGTTCATTGAAATGTGTGATATAGTAATTTAGAAACGGGAGGTAGCATACAAAATATCATGTGGAATTTCAATTTTCATATTGTCAAAGGGCTCGAGTCTATGTTTATGTAATTGTTATTAGTGAAAAAGGGCTAAAATTCACTTTAGGATCAGATCATCTTCTGACCAGCATATGCAAAAAATAATTGAAGGTTTTGCATTGTACCATTGTTTGTATTGTAGCAAATATTTAGTATTTTCAATAAGGCAGCAGTAATATTAAATTTATTTTTACATTGTTACTACCCCTAATTTAACGTAAGAAAAGCTTTTTTATCTACAAAATAAATATATATTAATCTTTCAATGGACATACGACATATTCATACATACTGCAAAATTATAATTAATACCTATGCTTTCGAAATTGACAATTTTGATATAATATTATCTTACATTAAAATACAATTTGAGGCTCTATAATTTCTTTTAGAATTTTTTGAGAATTGATTGAATCTATAATTAAGGAACTTTTGGTTTATACTGTATTTTTTATGATTAATCTTGCCGGTAACATTTCATGAATACTATGGTTCAGGCGTATAGTTTTATATAGAGGATTGCACGATAACTTTGTAACTAAAAAATCTAGGTATTTTTTGCACATTTGATAATATTCTCTGCATTACCATAAATCGTGGTATTTTCGAAAGATTTCGATTTACATATAAAAAACGTAAAATACGCAATTAGTTCAGTGTTTTCACAATCTTCTTTTTCCAATTCCTTACAATTCGTTTCATCTTGTAAATATATATATAGGTATGTTTTTTTATTTAAATTTTCTCGAAATCGGGCATGATACACTCTTTCTAAAACATACTTATTACTGCCTAATAATTCCTACGAATTTTGATAAATATATATTCGATCAAATTATTGATTATATTTGTGAATATTTTAAGATAAAATCTACACAAAATTCAGCTCAATTCATACAACCAATATACCGTTAACATTTGCAGCAAGTTCCAAAACCTCTAAGGGACAAATCTTAGTGCTGAAATATATCAACTAAGGCCTTGTTCAGACTAAGCGAAATACGCACCAATCACGCGAATTTAAATTATGCGCACATAATTCGCCTCGTCTGGATAAGGTCTAAATATCAAATTAAAGCATACAATTTATATATTTTAATTTACTTTTCGTTTGAAAAAAGTTACTCTACCCAACAATTAACTATGTAAAACCGACTGATCTATATTTTCGTAATATTTCACTAATTCTAAGGCCGCGGACTTGAAGTCATCGGGAAACAAGTGGCGCGGTCGAGTACTTCTTTGAGATAATAATAGAGAGTAAAGTAGTAACTTGTAAGGCATTTTGATCTATCTATTTGATCTTGATAAAAGAATTGATCTCCTATTAATAAGGTAAATATAATTTATATAGATTAAATAATCTCTTAGATACTAAATAATATAGCTTTATATGAAAACAATCTAAAATTCCCGAACGTACATTATGTACAACCATTGGCGTATGTAGATTCATATAAGGAAGGAATTTAGAAAAGTCTAAAATATATACATTTCAGTTATTGGAAAAAGTTATCTGAAATTATTTGCTGTAGAAATAAAATATGTAAATATACTTGTCAATTTTGCGTAACCTCCAAATTACTTCCACACAAGAAATCGCTATGGTTTCAGAACTTATAATTGTAATTTTACATGATCGATTTCTAGCACTCTCGAAAACGATTCTAGATACGCCAATGTCTACCGCAGACTTGAAACAAAAAATAATTTCAATACTGACTTATTTCTCATTCAGTCCCTTAATCCATGTAACTGACTAAAATTTATAATTCTAAGAATCAACAATTCCAAAGATAATTAATTAATCTTGCTGCGGATACAACGACCACTGTTAAATCTGCATCATAACATACAGCGTCCAAAAAAATAAAGCTTATTTGTTGAGCGCCCACAATTATCCGTTCATTTATACCTATTGCAAACACAACTAATTTATTCCATAAACTAAAAGGCTAAAATATCCACAATTTACATATTATTTATAAGAGCAACTTTTGTAAAATTTTAGGGGTAAAAGGACAAGATGGCGACATGTAAAACGCTAAATGAATCGGTTAACATTTAAGTCAATATTTAAAGCTCATGGTGACACGAATTTCATTATTTAATGATCTATGGAATTCAGCGTTTCCCTTCATTTATATGTTAGTCGTTGTATCCGAACGGACTGCATACAAAATGGCACACAACTCTCCAAATCTATCCTCAAGGCACCAAAGTCTCAACCCCTATCACAAACCCTTGAAGGGTGATTAAACAACAATCTTATTATTTACAATGTTATAACGTATTTTAAGGGCACGTTCATACCACAAATAGAAATACATTTCATATGGCCAACACACACATTTTCCCGACTTCACACTAAACACAAGTCTCGAGTTATGTCTAGATCATGGCACAATGTCTAAATCCGAAACAAATACATAAATGTATTTCTTTTTAAAATAATTACGCCATGGATAACCATATTCCGCATTTTCTTGAATCTTACTGTCAAAATGTTATATTGAGCAATTACATTTTACTCGCTACCCACTTGCAGTATGAATGTATCCTTACTGAAACCAATGCGAACTGGACTATCCCTTACGCTAATGGTGCCTTTATTTTGAAAATCTAAGGTTCATACACTATTCCTTACGATCTACAGCCTTACTTATAAGACTTCCTAATTTTGGGGCTGATTTTTCAATCGTCAAATATAAAATAATATTCAGTTATAAAATAAAATACAAAATGAATGACTAAAAATTAAAATTGGCAAATTGGGATACTTTCATATTCGATCAGGTTCTTAATTATATAAGAGATGATTTTTATCGGACGATTGAAAAATCTGTGTAGTGATTTTTAGCCCACTTTTTCGCGAATGAACTTCAACTAATTCGAAATTTTTATATGGACTTGGGCCATTAATCATAAAAGTAGGCCATTATCAACCTAAACATATACATTTTCATACATAACTTCTAATAATAAAAGGAATATAAAATAAAATGTCAAAAACAATTTTAAAACTTCCAAAAATAATAAAAACACGTTCCAGATCCAAAAAATACGTACTTAATTGTTAAATAAAATAAATAATTATGAAATAAAAAAATTTAAAACGTAAATGTAAAAAATAATAATGGAAGACTTAAAAATGTTACATTTTATGTTTTTTGATACACGCGAGGACGGACGTGGTGGAATGCGTGACATTTAAAACAATAAAGTCCGCTTAATGCGAATACACTTCTAATGATAATCTTTTCGAGTAATAATAATTAAAATCCTTTACGCCAATATATAATTCATACTAGGGTTTAATACGCGTTTCTTTTCCTTTTAATCAAAATGTGTCCGCTTGTAATGAAACTACGTGTCTTAAGCGGACTCCTCTCTCCAACCAATAATTTAACTTAACTGAATACGAAGCTTTCTTAAACATCTAATATTCTAGAAAAATCTAGTGGAGTAGTACAAATATTATTCTAAATAACACTTACAGTGCTCTGGAATTTATAACTCTCAAGATCAGTTCACATGCTTTCCGAACACCTTTTAATTTGACAACTTGATTCACGAATATCCTGTGGAACCAAAGACCCTTTAAGCCAGATAAAAAGTCAACAGTAATTGGATTTTAACGACAAATGACACGCCTGGCAAGTCCTTTCACTATGATACTCACTCTCTTGTCTTTATTATACCCCAACCCCCTCTAAGCTAGGTATTCCAAAGGAAGGTCGTGTACCAAATTGCCACTTTATGGATAATTCATAAGTTTTCATGTATGCACTTGTAACTTATATTTAAATAGAAAATTTTCGCTTAATTTTTAAAGGACAGGACAAATATAAGCTTATAAATTAAATATTAAGTGCCTTATTCATAGACATTTTTAAAATCTATTACAGTTATCGAATTTTTTGTCATTTTAGAACGAATTTCGAATTCAATTTGAGCGAAGAATACGAAAAGATAAATAAAAGTACTGACTACTGATTATATAACTGTCTATGGCGTAAAGCATCAGTGACAGATAAGATAAAATATTCATTTACTGTACTACAGAAAAAAATCCAACTGATATATATAGTATTTCAGCCTTCTACATATTTATAATACTGCAGCATAATATATTCAGATGTGTAATACAGTGCAACACTAAATGTTATTGCATTAGCGAAAATTATAAACTTGTAATAACGATCACACATTCAATGGGTGATGTGGAATGTAAATGATAAAATAATAATACTTATAATATTCCGTTAGACACAATATGAAGCAAGATCATTTATCTCGTGTCCTGTAGCTCAAAGCTTGCAATTATAATGTGAATATGGAAAATCACTGAAAACAGAAACTATCCAATACAGCATGACAAAAAAAACCTGTCCGATCCAAGAAGCGCATTTGAGTATCACAATTATAATACTTAAAAAAACGAATAAATATATAATAAAGAATAACATAAATATCGTAAGTTATAATACACATTTTAGTTTAAATATTACCCTAAAATCTGGCACTTTTAAATTCTGACAATACTGAAACGTCGCGCCGCACATTGATACGAATGCAGTTTTTAATAGAACAAATTGATGACGCCTAAAAACACTTTTATCGATCGGAAATAGTTTTATTGTCATCCTGTATAGATGGTAGCGGATTTCATCATGATTTTGCATTATTAAAAAAGTGGGGCGTTTGACAAATTATACAGAATAATATAATAATGATTGGTGTGTGTAAAGTGCAGTATGCGGTATACCTAGCAGTGATTGGAGACTAGCAGACGGAGGTACTTGTAAATTACGTAAATAGTTTGATGGTCGCGTTTCATCTGAAATTTATAGAAAACAAATGAAAATAACACAAACGTAATGACAACGTGGACACGCCTCCCAATAAAAATATTATTATAGTGAGTTTAGAAAATTCATGAAAAAGTGTGTTATTAGTGAATCCTATCAAATTTACCTCTAAGATTTTCTAACTTAATTAAATAAGTTTCTGTAACATAAAATAATATTGGAAAAAAATATATTTAAAATTATCAAAAATAACAATATTTACCGAGATGTATCCACGTGTAAAAAAATAAAATGGTTAGTGGCACAACTCGCGTTTTCAATATATCATATGCGCGTATTTTTTTGAAAATTAGGATCCTAACTTGGAACATCTTTTAGATTATTATTATCATTCAATGTATTTATGGTCAGAATATTAATATCTTGAAATCGCGCGTCAACAGTTACAAAAAAAATCTACAGTGGCGCCTACCTTCATAAATGGTCTTAATGCCAGAAAAAACTAAATGCAATATAACTTATTTTTAAAAATATCCACTCTTATACTTCAATATATGGACCAAAATGATTAAGACGGGGTCAGATTATGTTTATATTTCGTTTTTCCTTTCTATAAGCGATATAGAGAAGCCAGGAAGGAAGCGAAAGAAGCTTGCATTGTGCGCATCTAAAATAAAGCAGTATTTTCAGTATCTAAAACTACGTAACGAAGCATTTTTTCCTCGGAAAACCAAAATAATATTTTCAGTAGATTAAATGTCATGCAGATGTCATAAAACCGCTTAGTCAATGATTATCACAAATTATAATTGTCATGATTAAAATAAAATTATTATAATAAAACTAAGACAATACTACAACTATAGTACTTTATTAAAATAGTTGCCTTCAAAGATGAGAACCCAGCGTTAAGATAAATACTAAACAAACATTACTCTTAGGCCATGGTTCCCCACCCACAAGTAAAGCGTAAAGTAGGCTGTTTATCAGTTAAAGTCGCAAGATCACATGTAAATTTCACGACGCTCACGTAACAATAAATTTATGATTAAACTAATCAGTAGCTGACTGGTTGCATCATCTTCCAATTATTTACTTGATGGTTAAAATAGATTTAAATCTCAATCTCCATTCTTTTTTTTTAAATTAGTTTGCACTTCAGCGAAGGGTAGGACTAGTATTGAACGAATGATTCGTTCAATTTCCTATATCATTCACTTAACCAGTGGGTTGTTACTCGACACTTTGAATTTACTTGTTAAATTGAAGGAAGATATTCGGCACTTTTACTTTTCAAATAAGTTTAATCAAAATCATTGGTTCACTTGAAGATAGTGAACGAGGCCTGTTGTCACAAATATCTATTCTTTTATCATTTGGCAAACACTGATTAATACTGAATGAAGTATTAGGCATACATTAGTACCAATTCGTCAGGAAGAATAAATTTTTGAAGCAACATGATGTAATTAATAGGTATACGCAATACTGGCTGAGGTTGTTAAATCACTTATGTACTTATATAAACATAGAATAAAATCTATACTGTTAAGAAAACATTTTGTAATAACCCACGTTTTTAAGTAATTAATTTGTTTTCATTTAATAAACATTGTATTAAAATATAATACTGGATGTGATACTAATACTTGTATCTCTATAAATATTGTATTGGGTATACCTATTACCCAGTATAGAATACCTGTTCCCCGCTTCTAAGACTTACAGGTGTGTTAGTTAGTTAGGTGTTTCTTTGTTAGTTTCGAAGGAGGCTTTGGCCGCAGCATGTCTCTTCTTACCTGAGTGAGACGCATTCTTTCACACCTGAAACATCATAATTAATAATAAGTTTCATATTATAATACGCGAGAAAATTTATGATCTCACTAAATCCGGTTTGAGTACATAGCATAGCGAATTGAAAAAGGTCAAGGTCACTTTAGTAAAGTTAAGGTCACGTTATCATCTTAGCCGCAGGAAGTCCACTGCTGAATATAGACCTCCCCCAAGGATCTACATTTCTCCCTCTTGGAAGCGGCCTGTATCTAGCGACTTTCTGTAACCACAAAGGTCAAACCAAAGGCCGCATTTAATAAATACACCTACATATTTTCAAGATGTTAAGTATCGTTACTAGTTGGTATAAGAAACTATATTAGACCTTTTGCTCCTGCAAAGCCAACCCTGACACAAAAATTTGTGGTTATACAAAAATTGTTTTTGCCTCAATACCCCCAGTATTGAGGCTGGAGACTATAATAGCCAGTATAAATAGTGGCATGCATGTTAATGAGACCAAGCATTGTACCTCAGCAGTGTCCGGGAATGTCTAATGTATCTTTAATCCGCAAAATAATCAACTAGCAAAGGTGAGCTGTCATCCATGTAGAAGACCTAGACGCAGGTGGTGAGACGAATTGGATGCCCATTTGAAAGATTGATCATATAAAGCCCTTGCCTGATTTTGCCCTGCAGTGGGTCACTACAGGCTTATAATAAAGGGTATTGCGTTCGGTTGTTAAATAGCGGCTGTACATGTTTTTTTTATTTATTGTAATGGATGGCGAGACGAGCATGCTGTTCATCTGATGGAAAGCTATACGACTGCTCATAAACAGTAGCGGAACCAAACACCATCAACAATTATTACAAAGCAATGCTTGGCATTCCAATGCGCTCGCCATCCTAAGTCAAGTCTCAATATGTCCAGTAGTTACTCTGGCCACAATGTCCCTCAATCCGAAACACAACAGTGCATTTTCATTGCTGTTTGACGAGAGAAATAGCATACATAACTAGGCGGCCTCTCATATGAGAGACCTACCACAAGTAAAATGTGTAGTACCTGTGCAGCAGGTCCTCCTGATGCAGGTCTCGGTCGAGCTGGTGCATGGCGGCGGGCGCGATGCGGTGCGCGGTGACGTGCGCATGCGCGGCGCAGGCGGCGGGCGCGGGCGGGCGCGCCGGCACGTACGTGAACTGCGGGTCGTCGCGCGCCACCACGCGGGGCACGGCGCGGGACGAACACATGCCTGCATGGACGATGCAACTACTGAGTTTGTTTACATCTACTGACTTATATACGGCTTTGCCCAGGAATGGAAATTAAACAGTAATCACAAAAAAATACATATGTATATCAGTAGGTAGTAGTGATTTTTTTGTGGTATTAATACAAAACATTTACGCTATCATGACATATGCTTACTATTAAAGCGCTGTTTCATTTAGGATTAAAGAAGAATGCAAATATGACTTTGTATCAATGCGAAAGTTTTTGTCCCTTGAAAAATATACATTTTTAATAAATATAAACATAATTGGGACCCAGGCCTAGAGTTCTTGGAGAAACGAACTTAGAGTTCAATAAACATTTTTTTTCCTCCGGTTCCCTGAATACAGTGAAAAATGTAATGACAAGTAATTTATTTTTAAAAATAATTGTCGCCTGGGTTAAGACAGAAAATTTTTTAAGAACAATTCACTAGAAAAAGGTCTAAGAACAATCCATCCACAGCTTAAGTGCTAACAGTAGTTTATAAAATTATACTCATTTTAAAATTTTTATTTAATAGTGTTTCATAATACTATTCTTAAATTCAAATAAATAAAAGTATCACTGACCGGTGATGTAGATATCCTCTAGATGGAAGTAAGTAGTACGCAGCGCGGCGTGGTATAGCGCGCGCGCCGCGTCTGCGGACAGCACGTATCCCGTGCCCGACAGGTAGCGCGGGTACACGCGCCCGCTGTACATGTACGCCGGACTGTACCTGCACGCACACCACAACTGTACAAGCTTCTATCTGTATCAGCCCATATACGTCCCACTGCAGGGCACGGGCCTACGACACAATCGACAGTACGATCGAGAGTGGTTAGACCATATAGTCCACCACGCTGGCCTGGTGCGGGTTGGCTACAACACAACCTTACATCCATCCATCCATCCATCAGCCAAAGGAAGTACACTGCTAAACATAGGCCTCCCCCAATGATTCCCACTGATTCGTCTGACCACTACTGTACAACCTTACAAGTATTCAGTAATCTAACGTCTCCAACTTATTTCCAATTTCTGCTATTAATTTAACTTTCAGATTAATTTCATTGCGACCTTGACCTTGAACTCTTAAGGGGTTTATCAATGTAATGTCTACTTAATGTCAGTTTTAATAAGGTAATATTTTAACTCAGTCAATGTCAATGTAATGATAGCCTTAATGTAAATAGAAACAGGGCATATTTAAAAAAATGCCTTTGCGACCCGTCGGTCAGTGGACGTCCAAAGTAGATAATATAGAGGGAGCGCTGTAATACATTCGCGTATTCAAACGTAGATATTTTTTGTTTGCAAATGGTAATGTTGGTATCACAGCTATATTAAAGAAAATTGAAATAAAAGCTCAGGCCACGGTTCACCACGCCTGCCTTAGTGAGGGATGGCGGACTAAAATACCATAGCATTTTTATTAAGGTTTCTGCCATATACCCTTATGATGTTTCCTTCACCGATAACATAATGTTAATCCCATTATTCTGCGGACGCTATATTTCCCTATAAGAAACCCCTTTAAAATTACGAACCAGGATCGCTTACAGTGCTATTAAATAAAATCAAAATAAGTAAAAGTAAAAATGACAAACCTTATACCGGGTATATCAAGACTGCTACCGAAAACAAAGCCGGGTGATAGTATTAGTGATTTCAAACACATTGCCATTAAAAAAATCGAAAAAAAAATTTGTAAAAAGTAATTAAAAAAAAATTTTGTTTCACTCATGGTCGTATTTAGTTGCATGAATGCTTCGAATTTATGCTAAAATAATCAAAAATTTTTTTTCTTTTAAATAAAGCAATGTAAACGAGATAAATAATCAGCTGACGCAAGGGGTCAACGCACGCCGCGCGCGATTCTTTTCCAAATAGTACCTACCAACCGAGCAGCGAGCGTCGAGCAACGGCCGCCGAGGCCCCCTCCCGCCGCGCCGTGTCGCTCCGCGCTCGCCCTGCGCCGCCCGCCCCCGGCCGTGGCCCGGACAGCTAACTGCGAGCCGAACTGCCGCGCCGTCGCGCGCGCCGCAAATCGAGACCATTATTCGCGATTTATCCCGGTCGAGCACACAAAGACACAAATTAGTTACAATAATTATTAATTACAATTTTCTAACGACCATAGTTTATTGCAATTCGCATAATTGCACCAATGTTCAGCAGTTTTTAGTACAGTAGCTAAAGCATTTGGTCACAAGGCATTTTAAGATAAAGTAAAAACCAGATAAAGTTATAAGAAAACTTACCTAAACCCCTCGGTATGGCATCCCACGATATGAGGCTCGAAGTGCTCTATTTGTAGCAAATCCTCGTACAGGCGGGGTATCGTCGAGGTGTCTTCAGTACACTCCGCTCACTGCGTATCGGACACATCAAATTCAATGACACATTTTGTCCGCACATTCATAATTGCGCCGGAGAATCCATAGTTACCTACTATCTATCCCCGACAAATTCTCAATACGCGACAAGAGTTTGAGCTACTCATAAAAACATTCGAATATTGCCCTACTCACACACATTGGCACAACAAAACGACACAAACTTCACAAGAACCTAAATCAACTTAACAACAGAAATTTGTACATGTCACAACAAGAACTCAATACTCATACTGAAGCAAAGAGTAGAATAGTAATAAATGAAATACTGAAGACTACGTAGTGAAGTCGAGACGTTTCCCCACCAGTCTCTCCATTACCTCTCAAATGAACCCCGCGGAGCCCTGATTCCCGCGCTTCTAAGTACCAATTAACTTCTTTAAGAAAACGTGTATGAATTGAAAAATAAGTTTCTAATTTATCAGGTTTTAATAAACTTTAAATACATACTCGTAATGGTTACACATAAAACTAAAACATTGCAATAATTAAAAAAAAAAACGTAATTCACCTCAATGGCCTAGTGGTCGCGTGTTTGACCTGTGTCGATCGTCGCGGCCCTGTGATCGAAACCCAGACCAGATAACACCGTTTTTGATTTTTCATGTCATGTGAGTTATTTTTGACATTATTAATTACGTTCAGATGTAAAGATGAGCTTATGCATTTTATGTATCGTTCAAATCGACATAATTTAAAAAAAATATTATTTTAGTTGCGTTCACGACTTCAATAGAGGGCGCTTTATTAAACAATGTCGCATTCTTGGCCGATGCATGTACTCTAATACAGCCCTGCGTAAATCATTGTAATTTTCTTCCGATTTTTAGTACATTAGCATAAGCACTTGATCTTTGGCGCTTAAAGCTTGCAGGTTTAATCCCCACAAGATAAATTTGTGTAAAAACAAGATAAAATTATAAAGGAACTTACTTAAATCCTTCGGGGTCTTACGAGATGAGGCTCGAATTGTGCACCATTCATTATTAAGCAAGTGTGAGCCCGTCGTTCTGTTTCTTGGTGTAGACGTGGCATTAGTGTAGGGTCTTCAGCGCAATCGACACGTAGTTTGTCGAAGACATCCCGAATTCTACGCCGCATTTCATCCGCACCATCACACTCACGGTCGAACACCCTTTCCTTCACATATCCCCACAAAAAAAAGTCTAACGGGGTTAAGTCAGGTGAGCGAGGAGGCCAAGCTTGTGGCCCTAATCTGCCAATCCAACGGTTCCCAAACATCGCCGTAAGACGCTCACGGACAGATCTTACGATATGCGGAGGTGCGCCATCATGTCGGAACCACGCTCTACGGTACTCCGCTAGCGGCAAATCGTCTAAAAGGTCTTGAACGGTTTCATTCAAGAAACTTAAATAGCTGGATCCATTTAATCTCTGCGGCAAAAATACAGGCCCGAGAATTTTGCCATTGAAAATACCAGCCCATACATTCACCGACCATCGTATTTGGTGTCCTGTTGTTTGGACCGCGTGGGGGTTATTTTCAGACCATACATGCATATTCCTCCTGTTCCACAATCCGTTTCTGGTGAACGTGGCCTCATCAGTCCAGATGACGTGTTCGATGAACCCCGGTTCCCGACTTTGTCGGTCAAGAAGCCATTGGCAATAATTCTCACGACGATTGCGATCGCCGGGCATCAAAGCTTGCACTTTGTGCACTTTGTAGGGCCGCATTTTGTTACGGCGCAATACCCTATGCACAGTAGAATGGGAAACCCGCGATCCGTCCCGCCGCCGGAGTAATTTGGCAACGCTTTTTGTGCCTAAGCGCGGATTCCGGCGCACTATGTCCAAAATGCTTTCTTCAGTCTGAACATCATCTTGCCGCCCACCACCAGAGACCATAGGAACAATAGGACGATTTTCTAAAACTCGTTGGTAAGCAGCGGTTATAACCCGTGAATCAACCGGGTGCCGAACGTTAGGGAACTTTTCTCTATAAATCCTCAAAGCACGAGAAGCATTTCCGAGAGCTTCCCCCAGACACATGAGCATGTGCCCGTACTCACGAGCACTGTATAAAAGCGACATACTTGAAAAACTAATAAAAAGAACACAAACTTAACAAGAAACTAACTAAATAACAAAAAGTATTAACAAAAAAACTAATAGCAACAACCAAATTTAGTAAATTGTAACAGACGTACATTCGCGCGCGCATAAACATACGAATATTAGCATAAACTGTCACTCGCAAACCTCTCCCACATATTCCCGCGCTTTTTACTAATTCCTTATAATCTGTTAAAATGTCCTTTTTTAACCGACTTCAAAAAAAGGAGGAGGTTCTCAATTCGACTGTATGTTGCTTTTTTTTTATGTTTGTTACCTCGTTTCTCTGTACTGTGTGAACCGATTTCGACCATTCTTTCTTTGATTGAAAGCTGATGCTTGTCATTTGGTCCCATAAAAATATGGTGAAAATCTGAGCAATATCTTCGGACCTGGAGAGGGGAACTCCTTAAAATTAAGTAGGATTCCAATGGTTCTTTTTGCATTAGGTTCATTATAAAAGTTAATTTACAGAGAGAGAGGAAAAAAGGGGTGGGGGTGAGGGGGGGTAGGTGATAAAATTAAAATACACGTAAATTCTAATATCTTCGGCAGGATTTAACCGATTTTAGTGATTTCTTTTTCATTGGAAAGAATGTATTGACAGGTTGATCTCAGGAACACAACATGGAGATCTGATGATCATTTTCGGACCTGGAGTGTAGAACTCTTCAAACTTTAGTAGGATTCCAATGGTTCTTTTTGCATTGGGTTCAGTATAAAAGCTAAGCTACAGTGGTGGTGGGAAAAGGGGGTAGGGGCAAAGGGAGGGGGGGAGAAAAAATAATAAACATATGAATACTCCAATATCTTTGGCAGCTTTTAGCCGATTTTAGCGATTTCATTATCATCGGAAAGAACATATTCCTTGTGGGGACCAAATCTTCTTCATTTTGTGTACACCAGTACCAAACATATAGATATTTAAATTAATATAAGGCACAGGTCCTACATGTTTGGTACTTGGCGGCCCGCCTTCGATATGTTATGCATATATTTTGATTTGTTGGCTAGTCAAGTCATTAAGCAAATTAATCAACAAGCGCAAGTTCCATGAAACAAATATTATTTTTTTGCTTTGCAGTGGTACTTATTATTTAGTTATTTTTTGGTTTTTAGCGGTTTTTTGTTTTGAAGTCGGTTTTTATTTTTTTATTAAAAATTTTGGTTATTATTAAACTACACTCGAATTCGATAAAAACTCGCCATAAAAATAAAAATATTTTATGAATATTTTTTTGTATAGTAATTAAATTATAATCATTCACAATACTGATACTTAGTTATTAGGAATAATTTCCTTTGGAACATCTTGTGCGTGGCAAAAGTAACGTCCGCGCTGCATTTAAATATCAAATCCAGCCAATGTTTCTCATATCTTTTTAATTAGCTACATTCAGGGGTGAATTAATCCTTTTGTAAATAAATAAAACATACTAAAAGAAATAAAACTACTAACATTTAAAGAATTTAGTAATCATTGCATTAATTGTACAGTCAACGTTGCATAGTTGACAGTGGATGTCGACAGATGGCTTAATAATAAATTATTTTCGATTTGGCATACGCGGCTCGTGAATGTAATGTAATGGAGCCCTGGGTCCGCCAGCAAAGTTCTACCCCGTGCCCCATCGTCAATAAGTACTTTTGGTAATTCTTTCGCAATTTGAAGTTAGTAGTTAACCCGTAGCGGTTTTGAGTGATTATGATCTGTAGCAGAATTATTTATTTTTAAAATGTCTATACAAAACTCTTCATAGAGCATTCCATTCAATAAACAACATTCAACATTTACCATTAATGCGACTTTTCACACACGTTCCTGCCGAAAGCAATCATGCCGCGGCGCCTCGCTGTGTGCATATTGCATACAGACTACAGAGCATGCGCCGCGCCCGCGCAGGGCTCCGCTGTTTTAGAGTAGACCCCGAAGGATTTAAGTCAGTTCCTTTATAATTTTATCTTGTTTTTACACAAATTTATCTTGTGGGGATTAAACCTGCAAGCTTTAAGCGCCAAAGATCAAGTGCTTATGCTAATGTACTAAAAATCGGAAGAAAATTACAATGATTTACGCAGGCATTGATTTAAAAACTAAGGATAGGCCCTTCAGTACATTGGGTACGTCAAAAAGACGCCTTCGCGCCATCTGTTAGATTTTCATGTAACTACGTAGTGTGATAAAGAATCCGACCGTCGACGTAACTTTGTTACCTCGTAGTTATTTAAACGTTAAATTATATAAATTTGATTTGATTTATATCCATAAATCAGGAAAAATGATTTTTTAGCATTAAATATGTTGTTAAGGGATGTATGGTTCATAATAGAGATGACTGGTAAGCGGAAAGAGAGAGATGCTGATTTTTTCAAATAGTTTAACCCAAACTTTGTCAATTCATAATCCTAATTTGAGACAAAATATGGCTCAGAACGTTGTTCTCTTATTATACGATTCCACACCTCATTTCTCACGGAATCGGCAGGAAATCTGAAAATTTGTAACGTTTTAGTAGGCCTATTTTATTAAATGGAACACATTTTAATTTGCATTATAGGTAGTTTTAGTAGTATAATTTGCTACGGATTAAAAATATGTAAATTAAGTGGTAAATATGTCAAATAATTACACCGCATCAGTTCGACTATAGCTTAGGTCTACGCATTCCTAAATATGCGCCGCTACAAAGTACAAAGTTATGTCGTGCAGAATACACACGCCGAATGATTTGATGGCGGCCATGAAATTGTTTTTCAATAATGCTAAAATAAATGTTATATTGACTTAAAGTAACATAATTTTTACTTACCGGTGATAAGAAATGTTATCTTTATTTTTTGTGCATTTTCGATCATGTTTATTGCACCCACGCACGATACAATTGGGTATTTTTATGACGACTTACAGACCAGTGCGCTGTGACGTCACAACCGCTACACTGGTGCTGCAGACCACTTTCGTGACAACACTTTTCCCTCTCTCCGCCCCGTCCATATATTTTACGTCAATGTACGCAGGGCTGTTTTTTTTATTGGCCAAGAATGCGACATTGTTTAATAAAGCGCCCTCTATAGAAGTCGTGAACGCAACTAAAATAATATTTTTTTTAAATTATGTCGATTTGAACGATACATAAAATGCATAAGCTCATCTTTACATCTGAACGTAATTAATAATGTCAAAAATAACTCACATGACATGAAAAATCAAAAACGGTGTTATCTGGTCTGGGTTTCGATCACAGGGCCGCGACGATCGACACAGGTCAAACACGCGGCCACTAGGCCATTGAGGTGAATTACGTTTTTTTTTTAATTATTGCAATGTTTTAGTTTTATGTGTAACCATTACGAGTATGTATTTAAAGTTTATTAAAACCTGATAAATTAGAAACTTATTTTTCAATTCATACACGTTTTCTTAAAGAAGTTAATTGGTACTTAGAAGCGCGGGAATCAGGGCTCCGCGGGGTTCATTTGAGAGGTAATGGAGAGACTGGTGGGGAAACGTCTCGACTTCACTACGTAGTCTTCAGTATTTCATTTATTACTATTCTACTCTTTGCTTCAGTATGAGTATTGAGTTCTTGTTGTGACATGTACAAATTTCTGTTGTTAAGTTGATTTAGGTTCTTGTGAAGTTTGTGTCGTTTTGTTGTGCCAATGTGTGTGAGTAGGGCAATATTCGAATGTTTTTATGAGTAGCTCAAACTCTTGTCGCGTATTGAGAATTTGTCGGGGATAGATAGTAGGTAACTATGGATTCTCCGGCGCAATTATGAATGTGCGGACAAAATGTGTCATTGAATTTGATGTGTCCGATACGCAGTGAGCGGAGTGTACTGAAGACACCTCGACGATACCCCGCCTGTACGAGGATTTGCTACAAATAGAGCACTTCGAGCCTCATATCGTGGGATGCCATACCGAGGGGTTTAGGTAAGTTTTCTTATAACTTTATCTGGTTTTTACTTTATCTTAAAATGCCTTGTGACCAAATGCTTTAGCTACTGTACTAAAAACTGCTGAACATTGGTGCAATTATGCGAATTGCAATAAACTATGGTCGTTAGAAAATTGTAATTAATAATTATTGTAACTAATTTGTGTCTTTGTGTGCTCGACCGGGATAAATCGCGAATAATGGTCTCGATTTGCGGCGCGCGCGACGGCGCGGCAGTTCGGCTCGCAGTTAGCTGTCCGGGCCACGGCCGGGGGCGGGCGGCGCAGGGCGAGCGCGGAGCGACACGGCGCGGCGGGAGGGGGCCTCGGCGGCCGTTGCTCGACGCTCGCTGCTCGGTTGGTAGGTACTATTTGGAAAAGAATCGCGCGCGGCGTGCGTTGACCCCTTGCGTCAGCTGATTATTTATCTCGTTTACATTGCTTTATTTAAAAGAAATAAAATTTTTGATTATTTTAGCATAAATTCGAAGCATTCATGCAACTAAATACGACCATGAGTGAAACAAAATTTTTTTTTAATTACTTTTTACAAATTTTTTTTTCGATTTTTTTAATGGCAATGTGTTTGAAATCACTAATACTATCACCCGGCTTTGTTTTCGGTAGCAGTCTTGATATACCCGGTATAATTAGAGATTTCATCTCTATGTTGGCGGTGAGATATTTTCTGATTTAATAATTATTGCACCAAAAACTATTCTGTCACTTACCACTTATTGTTGGAGTCGAGTACAGGCCTGGCTCCGCAGATGAGATCCCCAATCAACAAATACTCTTTATCCTTGTGACCTTTAGCCACCTTTTGATCGTGGATACGTGACCGGTTGCGCAGGTTCTCCACCAGGTTGGGCACGTTGATGTACATGTCGTCATCCGTCTTCAGTATATAGCGAACTGTAAAGGTCAAGGTCATTTTCGTAAAGTTCAAGGTCACATCAACAAAAAACTTACAATACTGTTTTCAGAGTAAAATTGTTTGTTTTACTATCTATTACTATTATTACAATAGTAACGCACGGCCCAGGACGTAAAATACAGGTGTCTTGCCTCAAATACTACAATAATATTAATATCAGTAAAGTGTTCATGTATTTCACTTTGATTTTAGAACTAGAGTTGTAAATTCCAAACACTCGTTATAAAACAGTTATAAAAGGAAAGTAATACTCGAGTTTCTTAAGCTGCTAGGTCATAGTTGGTACTTTAATCTCCCATTGTGTTATTTATCCTTGTCGTTATAAAAATAAATATTAAGCCTTCATGCAAGTCTATGCGAGTACTTAGTCATAAATTATGAAACAATAACATCAAACTAGGCAACGCACAACTCACCCTTGTTATCGCACTTGTGTGTTATCCACTTCAACATCATAATAGATTTCAACGTAAGATTATTGTACGAATCAATAAAATCCTCTTGAATTATATCGCCGTAAGTGTTCACCTCCTCTTCAATTTTGCTTTGTACCACGGTTAAATTGTCCGCAGACGGCAACCCTAATATAAAAACAAGCTTAAAATCTACTTCGGTGTTGCCAGTGTCCGGCTGCTCCGTAACTTTAGGGAAATTTTTGTCTTGTCGCAACATAGACATAACTTTATCCAAATCCGGGTTGTCTTCGTACCCTCTAGGTGGGATTTTCATTATATTCGAATCGTAAAAATAATCATAACTTTCAGTCTGGTCACCCAACTCTTTGTTCATGTCGAATTCTGGCAGCACGTCGTCATCAAATCTTTTTTCGACGGGTTCAGTCTTAGCAGTGACCAGATTGTTCTGCAACGCTTTGGCCAGTTCGGGCAGTAGCCGGGCAAAGCCTGAATCTCTTCTTTCCCTTTTGAGAACATCGCTTACATTAAAATCTTCGTTGATGAGATCATATGTATAGTTATAATGTTTGTATTTCTCTTTGACACTGGCGGATAATTTCGACAATTCTAGATACTTATTGTAGTTCCCCCAAGTCTGTCGGATGGCTGCTCTTTGCTCGAAGTTATTGGTGGATGAGCACACCACTATGAGTAGGAATAGTTTGTTGTTCTGTTGTTTATGGCACACATCAGCTGGCTCGTGTAATGTTGTAATGTTGTTGGGTAAAACATATATTTTTGTGTCGCGGTTTCTGTCCACCGCCCATCCTGCTACTAACGCTGGAAAGAGCAAGAAGCGAAAGGATTAGACTTTATTGTCTATTTTCACAATGTAAATAAAACAATTATGATAACCTCACTATTTATGAATCACTATATTATTTGCGCCTGAAATAGGTCCTACTACTATAATATACAATAAAAAATTATGTAAAAAATGCGTCTTAGAGTGAATCTAATCATATTGTATTTTTCGCCATAATTATCCATGCAAATATCAGTCTATGTTAATCAGATTCTAAGCAATCGGTATACTTTTATATATATTCAGCATTTCGCCGTCCACTGCTGGACGTAGGCCTCCCCAAGTACTTAAACACCAACCATCCCGGTCTTTAGCAGCTCTCATTCATCCGCTACCCGGATCCTAGTATATCGAAGCCTGGCTTACCAGCATCAACAGTACTTAAAAAATAGGGATGTTAGCTAATTTTTGGAAATGCTTTAATTTAATGTAAACCTATATTCCAACTGGAAGGACATTGTAGTCAGAGTAACTACTTGACATATTGAGACTTAACATCTTATGTCTCAGGATGGCGCAGTGGAATGTAAGGCATTGCTTTGTAATTCATAGTTTTGTTCGGTTTTGCCGCTGTCCATGAGCGGCCATATCGCTTAAAATCAGGCGAATAGCTTGTTCTTCACGCCATATCTATACATATAAATAAAATTGAAGTGCCTGTTTTAAGAGGGAAAATAAAAAAAAATGTCCAACTACATATCGTTATATACACGATACCTGTGCCGAAAATGATATTTTAATTTTTTTTGTCTTGTCTGTCTGTCTGTTTGTTCCGGATAATCTCTGAAATGGCTGGACCGATTTTGACGGGACTTTTTTTGTCAGGTAGCTGATATAACAAGGAGTAACTTAGGCTACATTTATTTTTGAAAAATAAAGTAATGTTGCGATACCCGCGCGCAGCTCACGCGCATGCCACCACTGGGCCGTCACGTCAGGCGCCTCCCACCACTTCTCCCACCAACGAATCAATATCACATTTACAAAATATTGTCTATAAAGAAATTTTTCAATAAAGCTAATACAAAAAACTGAGAATAAATGTGTATCGGGAGTTTACTGCCGCTCGCTAAGAGATGGCGCCACCGTAGAATTAGATCGCGGTATGGTTTCGTTACAAAGGTCGATAATTAAAATAAAAATGCAAAATCCAAAAAAAACTAATTAACTTTTTTGTTAAATTCCACGCGGACGAAGTCGCGGGCACAGCTAGTTTAAAAATAAACGTCGAAATTAATCAGAAAGAATGCAAACATAGGACTAACCTTTGGGTAATTGATCACTGGCTCTATTATAAAATGGTATGTACAAAAAGGCAAACAGTGTGAGCATCGAAGCTGTGAATATCTTGAACAAGAGTCTGCGAGTGCATCTTCGCTGGCGGCCCTCCGTCTTCCCCTCGCGAGCGTACGATGCATACCTCTTGTACTTGTCGTATCTGCGAATCAACAACTGTTTCATTCCTGCTTCACTTTTCAATACGCGAAATTATCTTAAGGCGCAATGCTGTAATTGATAAAGACTATCAAGTGTTCATCAATTACTTGAAATGTACTTGTAAATTGACGAACAACTACTATGATAGTAAAAGTACGTACAACGTGGCATGTTTATTTATTAATAAGTATTTTTACGATGTTTTAAAGTAGACTATATACCACAGAATGTCAATGTAGACAATATCCTGGTCTTTACTCCGTTGTTTAAACTTTGTATTCAAGAACGGTAGGCTTACTATACGAGTATGACCTTGAAAACACCTCTAGGGATTCTCATTATAATTTATATGCGACGTTCTTATATCATAAGCCAATAAGGAATAATTTATGGAAATAAATTATATGTAATAATAAAATCGATTTTAAGACACGTTTGAATACCTGTAAGTGAGCAGTGGGCTGTCATCTTCGTTGTCGGTTATTCTGTCGTCGCCATGCCAGTGGTCAGGAGCCGGCGACTGGGCCATGTATCGTAGCTGCAAACGCAATTCTACTTCAACTACTTGTCTATACTATCTATAAATAAATACACCCAACAGTCACAAACATAGTCCTCACCATACTCTCAGATCGAGTCTTGTGTTGTGGGTATCGGGAACTACGAGAGACCTTTCGGTCTAACAAGCACCCAGACCCGATAAAATCTTGCGATTCATACAAAAAGAATCTCGGTATTGGGATGGAACCCGCAGCCTCTCGTTTCACAGCCAGAGTCTAACCAACTGCGCCACGGAGGCAGTCAGAGTTCCCAAGTCCTTTTAAAAGTGTGCAGTAGTCACTTGTGTTCTGTGCTAAACGTAATTTTGAAATAGCGTTGTTTATCTCAAGTTATTTGAATTATTCAGTAGTCGTAGTTCTCAATACATAATTAATTTATAAAGTACATTTAGTTTTTATTGTTATTTGTCTTTCTGTGGTTGGTAATTAGAGGGCTATTGTTTGTATGAAACTGACTGTACAGGGGCCCTACTATATAAATCCGAAACGAAGTTCGAAACTTCGTGACGTTTTTCGTTTCGAAACCTACTCTGTAACACGAAGTTCGAATCTTCGGATCGAAGAATGAATTATTCCAATATATCGGCAATACGAACATTTGCAGAGTAGGTACATACGTATCGTCACAAACTTCGTTCGTCCGAAGTTTCGAACTTCGTTTCGGATGAATATAGTAAATAAAAATGTAAATGTTCGGATTGCCGATATATTCGAATCATTCATTCTTCGATCCGAAGTTTCGAATTTCGTGTTACAGAGTAGGTTTCGAAACGAAAAACGTCACGAAGATTCGAACTTTGGATTTATATAGTAGGGCCCCAGTACCGTCTTGGTGACTAAGTAAAATTCCATACATAAATATATAATGAGTCTTTGGGATAAGCACTCGCTAGGTTTGATGGCGACATGCATGGTCCCTGCCCGCAGTAGGTGCCCACAATCTAATGGGCGCTTGAACAAAAACATTTGGGTGTCCTTGGTGATCCTTCATTTTTCGACAGCCAAGAGCTTGTGCCTTGGAAAAGCAGCGTGGATAAAGAGTAAGTACTATTGTACTGGCTATATTTGGTTAGAAGAAGCCAGTCATCGTAATATGTACGAAAACGGTCAGTTTTTTTTGTCGGTATGTGGGCATAGATTTTGGAGTAGGTAAGGGGTTTTTGTGAAGGTTTGACTGAACCCTTCGTATTGACATAGTCCGTGAGTATGTCTGACCACGATCAATCAATGACTGCTACCTCGTCTGCCAAAATCCATATAAAATAAACAATAGAAACATTAATTCACGAATGCGTACCAGAAGATGTAAGTAGGGGTGGTACTAATGTAATGACATGATGGAGGAAACAAGGGCGGATCCAGCTTTAACGTCAGGGGGTCACATTATAGTTCATGTCAGATTTTACGCCAGGGGGGGGGGGGGGTCATATAGTTCATGTTAGAACACTGGGTCCGATTTCAATACTACAATTCGTAATGACTTTTTAAAGTTTGTTACAGGCGTGATTTGTGAACGCACACATACTTTTTTAGTTTATATAGCGACATACAAAGAATTAAATGTGCTTATAATTGTTATAAACAAGACAATTAATAAATTTTGTCAATCTGGGGCCAGCCCAGGGTGGGTCATGACCCCCATGACCTCCCCCCTGGATCCGCCCTAGGGAGGAAACAATATCCCCATTGTAGGGACAGATTATATTCCTAAGCAATACACATAAGATTTTGAAACCGAAAATTGACACAAATTGTATATTCAACCTGGAGATCTCACCTTCACGTTTCACACTTGCCAGTCCACTAATGAGACTAATTAAAATAATATTAAATCACATACATATCAGCAACAGCTGCGACACGTCTTCGCACAGCGTTCGGAATATCTAATAGTGGTTTGACGCTATCGATATTGTCGGCAAACACTTGATACGTGTAATGAAGTATGTGTAAGCCACGACATAGCGGCCATAAAACACCTGAGGGCAAGTGCAGAAAATCCTGATACAAAGCCCCCAGGGTTGAGTCACGCTTATGGTGAAACAATTATAGTGCACTCGTAATGTAATAAAA
This sequence comes from Hyles vespertilio, assembly GCA_009982885.2. Lineage (NCBI taxonomy): Eukaryota > Metazoa > Arthropoda > Insecta > Lepidoptera > Sphingidae > Hyles > Hyles vespertilio. The sequence continues at coordinate 1,221,199 of CM042805.1, read as the reverse complement.
GAAATTCTATTAACATTATAATGATCCAAATACTTTATATATTTTACAATTATTTCCAGATTTGTACTACGGTACGCCTACAACCTCTTGGGTTTGAATCCCGGGTCAGGCAAAGACACATTGGATTTTTCTATTCCACGTCAGGCGACAGGCTCGCTTCCTATCACATCGTGGGACGGAACACACAAGGCGAAACTCGGGTGTTCTGACAGCATCTCTGCCTACCCCTTCTTTAAAAAAGGCGTGTTTATGTATTTGTGTATTACTTTACGAATTGGTAGCTACTTGAAATATTTCACATTGATTGCGGCATAGACGCACATATTTTGCCGGACGCAACGCGTTTGCTGACTACTGCTATCACACTTCTGACTTGTTATTTCTATACATGAAACGATCGGCCGAGGTCTGTCGTATTAACAAATAAATACACCCAACAGTAACATACATAATCCAGACCCACACTAAGATTGAGTCTTGCGTCGTGGGTAGCAGGAACTACGAGAGGTTTCGGTCTCACAAACACCCAGACACGAAACCACGGTGGTTTAACTTAGAACAAACTACGATGAACTCTAATCATTGGTTTGACTTACTTAACACCAGAGGGCGAAAAAATCGTTGATTTTTACGGGTTATTACGTAGATTATATTTTACGCGGATATTATTGGCCCTTAATTACTTCCAACAACATTGATTCCCTTATTTGCTGATTAGTTTATTTTAAAACAATTATTAAATTTATTAAAATTCATACTCATGTTACTACAGGCAACGAAGCAACGGGTTACTCTTGTCCGCAATGCATAATTTGCCAGGAGTTTTTTTTTCATGAAGAGGTGGCATATGACCCCACTAAGTTAAAAACCCAAAATACTTACAAAAATGGCGTCCGCTACAGCCGCCATTTTTGAAAACGCATTTGAAGCCATATCTCCGGAACCGTCCACTTTAGGCCCATCATGCTAAGGACCTTTCTTGTAGATAATTAAATTTCCCATCTTTTTTGTTCAATATTTTTTTTGTATCATTAACTGTTCGCGATTTACAATGTTATTAATTTTCATTTTATACCTTTTTTACAATAAATTTTACATGGATTTTTAACAAAATTTACTATTTCCTCATTGCTTTGTTCCCTTATGCCATCAGTATTTAATTAATTACGCTATGCATCCTTCGTTTCCATTGACCTTGATTCGGTAGTACACCATTCAACGCGCGATAACTTCTAAAATATTGATTTTAGAGAAAAAAAGTATGGGTGAAAAGTTGTTAAAAATTTATTAATTTAAAAGTTTAGTCATTAACAATTTTTTGTTTAAACAATTATTAACAAAGATATCGGCAAAAAGGCCAATTAATATTACGGGATTGTTTTTCTTACTTAATGCCAGAGGGCGCCTTGAATTGATTGAGTGACGTCTCTATCTTAGTATGTAAAATGTACTCTGTGCCCGAAACAAAAATATCTGTAGTTCACACAAATGTTTGTTTCGGTGCGGGTATTGATACCACGACCTCTCCACCACCGGTGTCTAACTGCGCCATGGAAGCTGTCGAATAATTAAATGGATAATTCTTTATTCTGGCGCCAAAGCCAAGACATAATTTCTTCAGACTTTAGAGAAACTGGAACTTTACTGGTGGTAGGTCTCTCATATGTGAGAAGCCGCCTGGGTGGGTGCCACCGCAATGTCTATTTCTCCCGCCAAACAGCAGTTTCAATGCACTGTTGTATTTCGGATCGAAGTACATTGTTGCCAGAGTAACTACTGGACATATTGAGACCTAGCATCTTGTGTCTCAGGAACCAAGATGGCGAGCGCAGTGGAATGCTAAGCATTGCTTTGTAATTCAAGGTGTTTAGTTTTGGCACTGTTCATGAGCGGTCGTATCGCTTACCATCAGTTGAACGGCATGCTCGTCTCACCATTCATTGCAATACAAAAATAAAAAAAGCATTCAAATTTTCGACATCTGTAAATAACAAATGGACTAACACTATCGCATCGTTTTATCACATGTCCCGGTCGGCTGACATGATAGAACATCGAAACAATGTGTTATTACTTTAACCTCTAATGAGTAGTGATGAACTATTCATATAGTTCATGTTATCTACAATACCATTCATAATTCAAAACAATGAACAACCTTATCACACTAACGTCCAAATACTGGAACGCCATTCAAATAATAATTTGCTCTTAACAGCGCACGGCCCACTTAGCCAGTACATTAAGGCGGGATTGACGTAGTTAAGCGCAACTTATATTTAAGTTGCGGTCCAGTATTTGGGCATAAATACTGCTATTTAAGTGACATAGTTATTCGCATTCACGTTACTTGATTTATAACCATTATTTTTTTATATACAGTATGTTAAAAAATCTCTATATAACACTCGCATTTTGGTGTCTGAAATGTAATGAAAAAAAAACTTTACTAATATTTTAAAGGCGCAAGTTTGTGAGTATTGATGGATGTTTGGAATATGGATGTTTGTTACTCTTTCACGCAAAAACGGCTCAACCGATTTTGATGAAATTTGGTATAGTGATAACTGACACCCTAGATTAACATTCAACACATAGGCTACTTTTTTATCGTGAAAGGAATAGCAGAGGACAGGACTGAATGAATGTATGAAATGAATGCTTTTCGTTGTTAGACTGAATGACACAACGGGATATAACGGGACGGCAAATATAGTCGACGGCGCACGGGAAATATAGTTAGTACGCGAAATATTATGCAAAGCAATGCTTGGCATTCCACTGTACTCACCATCCTGAGACATAAAATTTTAAGTCTCAATAGGTCCAGTAGTTATTCTGGCTACAATGTCCTTCAATCCAAAACACAAAAGTGCATTTAAACTGATGTTTGGTGGGAGTAGACATTGCAGTTCTAGTACAATGTGTAGCATTCGAAACCGTAACCATTAAGGAAACTAAAACTGAAATAAGAAAGGTGAATGGTTCTAGACAAGAATAAATATATAAACTCACATTTTAATTATAATGTTTTTCTCTGACTCATAGGTTTAAGATTTTATTCAAAGACAGTTTTAAAACCTATTTAACTTATCAAATATTGTATCACTTTCAAGCAACTTTTGAATTCAGTTTGAGGAAGAACTTGAATTTGTTTGTAAACGATCTATGAATAAAGTTATTAATGTTTCGTTTTAAACAGCTACAGAATTCAGATAATTTCAATGTGAGGGCAAGGCCATGTGAATATCAACATGTAGAAATTAATTGTGTTGAAACTTATATCACTTTTAATGTCAACAGGCTCATATTGTTGTTGTTTTAATATATTTTTAAATGGTATTTATGTCTCTTGTGTCTATTACTTTTAAGATTAATGTAGATGGTCAATTATGCTATTATATACTTATTTGATCTTACATTGATAAAAAAAAATAGTTGTAATTCTATTATAATATAGTTATTCTATAAACTTATTGTTTGTACGTTTTTTTTAAATTAACTACAAGTTTTAATTCTGACTAACCACAAGTTAGTAACTTTATATGGGCTGTATAAATTACTGCGTTCCTACCGGCAGCTTATATTTTTTCGGTTCATGTTCCATCGCTTATAATGTGAGCGATGATTTCAAAATATGATTAAGCAATCACACGGAACACGTTACACAACTCATATTTATGTTAACAACTACTTTCTTGTTATATTTATTCATTCCGGTTCGCGCGAAGGATCTAATGAACTTACAAGGTCTTGTCAAACATTTTTTCCTAATGCGGATATTGCGGACACTACCAATTCTTCTACAATAACAAAATATAATATATTTTATAACTTACCCGTGACGAATTGAAGCGTGGAAATGATTGAATAATATGCTTGGCTTGGTTTTACACCCTCAAAAACACTGTTTTACCTTTATCACATTTGAAATGGTTTGTAAATAAATAAAACGTATTAAAATTATGCCCATCCAAGATGTTACGGAGCAGCAGCGCTGTTGTTTTATTTAATTTAAAATTGTTACATTGTAGTTGTCAAAATCAGAACAAAAGTAATAAGTATCGTACAGCCATACATCATATTCTATTTAAAAATAATGTAACGATTTTAATTGGCATTTTAATTTATTTCGACATAGAAAATAATTTATTTGCAAAAAAATGTATGTATAAGGTGTTAAATAATATATTAAATATTTCATGTCAAGTAAGAGACAAACCTTAAATAGATAAGGGTTAAATAACGTAATGTTAAGGTAAATTAAATATTTATAAATATTTCAAATATACACACATATTACAATACAACAACTACATTATTTTGACAACAATGTACAACGCACTACGCAGAAACCTACTTGGTCTGTGACAGAAACGGAACGTTCTTTTATTTACAGTTTACATTTTTCACAAAATTCTTGTGATTAAACTTAATAAATAGAGTTAAAAATGGCCTCTGGTGTACCAAAGTCGCAAATATTATCGCTCTATAAATCGCTTCTAAGAGAATCACAGAAATTTCCCAATTATAATTTCAGGTAAGAATTTTATCTTGTTATCAAAATTATATAAAGTATAACCTATAAGTTAAACTTCGAACACGATTTTGTATTTAATATTGTATAATATATTAAATACAAAATATAATATATAAAATATAATATAATATATTGTATAATTCGTATTTAATATTATTTTTAATTTTTTAATGAGCATGAGAAGAGAAAAGAAAATGATGTATTAACAATAAATTGAGTGGAATAGGTTTTTATATTAATATAATGAATTGTGTTTATTGCAACATGATGTATTCGAACTGTATGAACTATTAAATTTGGGTAGGGTATTGAGTTTGACGGATGAATAATTTATTTACTAATTTGTATTATAATGTTCAGCCTTAACAACTCCCTTGTGAAGTTTTTCTAATTAATTTCCATATTGACATTAATATATTATTAAAACAGATTTTATGAATTACCACCATAAACTGATCATTTGGCTTTACTTAGATATTTTTAAATATCATAACTAAATATCATACATAAGACGAAGAAGACTTATTATTTTTCCTCTACAGATTCTGTTATTGTCAATCTACATCTAACATTACACATATGAACGATTTACATACTAAAAACCTTCTAAACAAATGACAGCTAATTAATGAATTCTTATTTATTTATTTATTTAATCTTTATTGTACACTGATTTATTATAACTACATAAGGGATACTATAAAATACAAAAGTACAAAAGGCGGTCTTATCGCTCTGAGCGATCTCTGCCAGACAACCTTTGGATGGATATAAGAGAAGGAGATTGAGAGGGCAGTGTAAGAATAACGAATAAAAGCTCAAAACGAAAAAAAGAAAAGAAAATAATAATAATAAAGTAATTAATATACAAATAATAATATTAATACATATTCGTAACATAATACACATACACTATATATATGAATATATACATATATATACTTAAAATACATATAAATACATATAATATATATATAATAGTGTGAATTCTTGTGCAATTTCAGATCATATGCTTTGCGCAGAGTAAGAGATGCATTCAAGGATAACAAGAAACTGACTGAACCTAAGCTAATCAAAAAGGAATATGAATTTGCTAAGGAAAACCTTGATATTATTAAAAGACAGGTACATTTATTGAAATTGTGTTCTTTTAAAATATAGTATTATTTCTGACTACCCATAGGTATTTTGGCATATAATGAATTTGGTGAAATTTGCTTGTTTTCAGGTGATCATCGGAGACATGTATAAGACAGACAAGCTAGTTATTGAAAACATGCAGTAGATAGAAGCATAGTAAATTATCAAAATATGGGCATACCATAATCACTGTGCTAAGAATATTGTTCTATTGATTTGTTATGTTTTATAGGTTTGTCTCAATTAATTTGTTAAGAGCAGTTTAGTATGGTTTAGTCAAGTTATAATTTTCTTAGTGGTTAATTTAGTAATATCGGAATTCAGAAGAACATAATATTTTGCTATTATTCTGGTATGCCTGTTTAATGAGATCTGGCATAAAATTATGGTTCAATGAAAATATATGGCATAAGGATGTAGTAATTAGAAGTATAGTTGTAAAGAATGTTTGAAACACATTGGGTGTGTGGGCTTATGACTGTATTTTCATTGTAACTTCCAAAGAATACAACTGTATAGTGTATGTATTATATTGCATTTTATTTAGATGTGTAAATTGTATGTAAATAAATGAGTCGACACATTTATTTTCTTTTTTAATGTTTCTAAAATTGGTATGTTTAAAAAACTCTATTTCTCTAGTATAAAAAGTTCAGTTTTAGTGTTAAAATTAACTGGTTGATATTCACTGTTGTGAATTGGAATAGATCCTACCTGTTAAATGTCAGTGCATGTTCGCTCCAGTCATGCATAGCTGCCAAAAGACAAATGCATGTGAGTATGTTTGTAAATTGAAGTAATTGGTTCAGGGCGAAAACTTTCATATAGTATTCAATACCCACAATAGAATACTTTTATTATATCATGTAGTCAAAAAATACCATGTTTTTTCGAAATGGATGTAAATTATAACCAGCTATGATAAGAAAAGTAGTAAAAAGAAACATTGTTTATTTGGCAATGGTGCTACTGTCTTCCAGAGATACAACATTTTTATCACTTTCAACAGAACTTATTCGAGAGAAGCGTTTTTTCTTATCCTCCTTGTTGTGATGTTTCTTATGGCCATGTCCTTTACCGCGCTTTTTCTTATGTGAATGCTTTTTCCGCTTTTTTTCTTCGACCGAAGTATCCTGTAAGGCGATGGGCCTTGGTGCTTTTCTCCGAGTGTCCACTGGTGCCATATATGTTGCTGCTGGTTCCTGGAATTCGATACAAAACGGAAATTCCTTAGATTGAAATGTTTGAATTGGTGGAAACTAGCGCCATCTATACTGGTTATGTAGGTATTAATAAATTTATTGCTTTATTTTTAACTAGCGGCCCGGCCCAGCTTCGCCCGGTTACAAATAGGTTTCTGTACAATAATATGTACGTATTATACATATAAACCTTCCTCTTTAATCACTATCTATTAAAAAATACCGCATCAAAATCCGTTGCGTAGTTTTAAAGATTTAAGCATAAAAAAGGACATAGAGACATCCTTTGAGTATAAATTAGTAAGTCAACTATTATCTACAATTCTTAATTTATAAACAACTCAAATATGGAACATACGTGCATACATCAAATCACGCCTTTTTCCCAAAAGGGGCAGGCAGAGCTGCTAACAGGACACCCGCATTTCGTCTCGTATGTTTCGTCCCAAGATGTGATAGGTAGCGCGCTTATCACCATATCGGGAACAAATGCCTAACTCCGGGCTGTTATTAAATAGAAAAATATCATTGTCCGATCCGGAATTCGAACTCGAGACCTTATTTTTTTTAATCTTGCAGTATACCAGTACTTATTGTTATTCCAAATAATTCGGGTTCAAAATATGTTCAATTAATCTGCTTTTCAATTCACCTTGTGTCCTCCGGATCTTCTCAAAACGTTGTTGCTGGCATCACTGAAGTACCCATTCATATTGTTGTCTTCTATGAATAGGGGCTTTTCCGTAGAGCCGTCAACCGCGCTGTGCAAGTATTTACTGCCACGATTTCGTACTGAAAACCTGGAAATAATACATTCTTATACGCTGACATCATTAAATCATTGGTAGACAATTTATTTTGAAGTAGAATTAGGTAAATCTGTATTTGGATCTGTACCTGTTTGAGCCATATACGTCGTGCCACTACGGACCTTCTCTACAATCTAGATTCTAGAGTACGATTGAGATTTAACAATGTTAAGTCATATAGTACACCACGCTGGTCAAGTGCGGGTGGGCAGAGTTTAGTTACAATAGATACCTATATACCATTAAGCTATGACGTATCCACCAGAGACCGCTTCGGCTCTAGGCCCTCGATCCGAGGGTGCGCAAGTGAAGACGGGATGCTTCAACGTGTTATAGTAAAGTACTCTGTGCCTAGAGAAAGTAATTACTTCGTTTTTCAGTGTGAGCCTTACGTTTAATAGAGACACACGTGTTGGCTATTGCCTCAGGTTGCAATGGAGACCGATATTGGACAACGATATGTCTCAAATGAATACTTCTTCGTTTGATTTTTTTTGTTGTATTGAATTTTTGTAGTAGTGTTTATCATTATGAATGCAGCCGCTGTTCTCCGCGCGCCTGGTGCTAAATTGGATCATGGATCGCGCAAACTCAATTCGATCAGCAACGTAATTTTACACGGTATCCATGCGAGCAGCCTCAGTCTGCTCGGTTCGAGGCTGCTCAAATGGACAAAAAGATTTGTACTTTATAGTGCTTGGTGATTCATTACGTGTACTCACATGACTAAGAAATGTCAGACGTGTGCCCTGGGATTTGAACCCGTGACTGCTTTGATATGTTGACTGCCGCGTCTAGTATATTATATTATATATACTAACTATTTTTGATCATGTTGTTAAATATTTGCAAGAGCTTGAAGGCATTTTCCAGCGCGGCAGTGAACAGTTTCGGAGATATGACATCTCCCTGTCTCACGCCTCTCTGTAGTGAAATAGCCTTCGTACTCTGATCTTGTACTCGGACCGACATGGTGGCGTTGTTGTATATACACTTCAACACTTCGATGTACCGATAGTCGATATGGCACCGCTGGAGAGACTGTAGCACAGCCCAAGTCTCGATCGAATCAAAGGCTTTCTCATAGTCCACAAACGCTAAACAAAGCGGCAAGTTATATTCCTCGGTTTTTGTATAACTTGCCGAAGCGTATGGATGTGGTCTATGGTACTAAAGCCTTTTCGGAAACCGGCTTGTTCGGGAGGCTGGAAGTCATCAAACCTGCGTTCAAGACGATTTGTGATGACCCTCGAAAACAACTTATAGACATGGCTCAGGAGCGAGATGGGCCTGTAATTCTTCAGCAAAGTGTTATCACCTTTTTTGAAGAACAGTACCACCACGCTCCTGCTCCATGCCTCTGGCGTTGAGCCCTCGAGGAGAACGGAATTGAAGAGCCTCTGAAGGTCTTTCAGTACCGGCGTTCCGCCCGCTTTCAGAAGCTCTGAAGTTATTCCGTCCTCGCCCGGCGCCTTGTTGTTTTTAAGTTGCTTCAGGGCCATCTCAATCTCACACAGGCTGATGTCCGGGATATCATCGCTGTCGAATCCAACTCGGTTGGGCAGCGTTCGGGAAACTACGCGACGTCTTCTCGTCCAAAATACCCCAGTGCCTTAAATCGAAAGTCTTCGATAGTTGTGTGTTGCCAGTGATGACTTACGGAACCGAGACGTGGCCTCTCACTATGGGCCTTATTAGGAAGCTCAAAGTCACTCAACGAGCTATGGAGAGGGCTATGCTCGGGGTTTCCCTACGAGATCGAATCAGAAATGAGGAGATCCGTAGGAGAACTAAAATAACCGACATAGCCCACCGGATTAGCAAGTTGAAGTGGCAATAGGCAGGGCACATAGCGCGGAGATCTGATGACCGATGGGGTCGGAAAGTGCTCGAATGGAGGCCACGTAGCGGAAAGCGCAGCGTAGGACGTCCACCCACAAGATGGTCCGACGACCTGGTAAAGGTCGCGGGACGTCGCTGGATGCAGGCTGCCTCCAACAGGTCTCTGTGGAAATCATTGGGGGAGGCCTATGTTCAGCAGTGGACTTCCTTTGGCTGATGGATGGATGGATGGATGTTAAATATTTGCAAATTGTAGTTTGTAAACATACATTATTTGCTACACGACGTAGGTTTAAAATATGCATCGACCCAATTAATCACAATGCACATAATTTCATTTTATTGTTGATTTTCCTGTTGTTGGTAATTGGATGTTACCTTTTATAATGGTCTCCTTCAGGGTTGGGTTTCTTCATTTTTATGTATTCTGAGTCTTTGCTGTTTTTCTGGTGTTTATGAGAATCCGATTCAGATCTGAAACTTATCGTAATTTTGATGATTTCTGTTAAGTTATAATTGTTTTCATTGACATAAATCTTTTAGAATTCCGCTTCGTCATTTCGTTAAAATAGGTTGGCTACTGATAGTCGGGCTGCAGAGCGGAATACCTCAATATATTCTTCTTGTTATATTCATTGCGACACGAGTGCAGAAAAAATCGTCAATCGAGAAAGAAGAGGCGTCACTAATACTACTCTTAAATTATTGAGGATATTTCCGTTTGAAAATATGGTCGGGAACTTATCGCCAAATTAACAAAAGCGATAAGTAAGATCATTTCTCCAACTCACTTCTTTTCCATGCTGCTATACTCTGGTTCTGGCAGCTTCTCCCTGTGGACCTTCTCGCTCATCCGCTGCACCACGTTCTCAATATCTCGCATCCTGGTGCCGATGGCGTCCACCAGGGCCTGCAGGTTGCTGGGTTTCTCGTCCTTCTTGTCAGGATCCAGGGCTGCTAACTCTTGCGGGAAACTGTTGTCCTAATAGAGAATTGGAAATATCATTATTTTAAAGGCACAAAAATGAAAACTAGGCTTACAGAATATTAATTTACATAAATTATTAATTAATGTAACTATTGTATTTTGATAACGATTAAATATTTTCATTCATTTAATAATTTAAACTATTTACATTGTTTATTTATTAATATACATTAATTGGTTATTATATATCGGAAATCTTACCTTATTGGCTTCAGGTTCAGAGGTAACTTCATGCTCACTCCATTGGTTCTGAGGTATCTCCGTCCATGATACTTGATGGTGGCTCTATAACAAATATAATAAAGCTTTCAAATATAAATCCTCTAATACTTGTGTACTTTATTTGGAATATATCACAAACTAATCGTAGTACATACTTTCAATTATAAGTCCAACTTACTTTGAATTTAGCTTTCTGCGTTACTCCGAACATGTTCATGTTGAATTTTTCGTCTGATGACTGGTCTGGCGGCTTGAACATTGCAAAAACATTTAAATTCCACATTTTAAATGTCCTAAGATAAATACAATCTAATTTGGGTCTGAAATTTCTGTTGAGCCTAAGTCTGCGTGGGGCAAAAAACGAGTTATGAGTTGCTTAGGTTTTTATTGTTATCATGACTCGGCAAAGTGGTCGACTTTGCTTCATAGTAAGCGGAAAATACTTACTTTTTCTGTAAACCCAAGAGCCTCTTCAACCTCCTGGAGATCCTGGTCACGAGCTTCTTCTGGCATACTGTTGAACGATTCCTTGGACTTGTGGACGCGCTTGTGTCTGCAATTAAAACAACATAGCCCTATCAACCCTTTTGGATTTGAACTGCTGAAGCTGAGCCTCCTCCATTCTTTAGAACGGCCATAATACTTACACTTGATATAGTTTGGATCTATACATTTCACACAGGTATCCGTGAAATTCTTTTAGAGAATTCTCAGACAGTATATCTTTAGGATATTCTCCTGTACAACTAAAAGTAAACATCGATTATGGTCGTATAAGTATTGGAAATTGCTATTTACCTTTTTCTTTCTTCTTTTTTATTTTCCTTCTGGTCAGTGTTTGTGGATAATGCTATCTGTAATCAGCAAATGGTAAGCATTGGAAACATTTTATGTTCAATTCTCTTCTTTTTATATTTAGATTAACATAACTAATGTGTAGGTAATTATTTTTAACGAATATATTCAGTATATAAAATTTATAGCCCATAGGTACTCGTCTAACTTTATAACTCACTAGCGGCCCGGCCCAGCTTCGTCTGGGTGCATATATTTTTTGATTCCACTCTACACCAAATACATGTTATTTTTCGTATAAACTCTTGTATACCTAAACTTGACGTAGCTGTCCTACTGTCCGGCTCAATCCCGTCTCATCCGTCTGTTCAGTCTCTTCCCAATCCATCCCGTCCTTTCTCTTTATTATCCATCCCGTCTTATAACGTGCATTTATATTTCGTCCTATCAAATCTGTCAGCTATCCCAGCCTTCTCCCGTACCTTCGACTCTATTATATCCCGTCTCTCCATATACATGTACATATAAAGATTGCCTTATGAAATTTTTGTGCAGCAGAAATCGTAATATTTTAATTTCACCACAACTTTAAAACCAAACGTCCAATTTTAATCATTCAAAGACCAAATATTATCAACATAAACTGTACTTATTGATGAATTTATTTTGATAAGGATTAATAGCATGAGTAAAATAAACGCGTTTAAATGTAGTCCAAAAAAAATTCAAGATTTTTAAATAAAAATGTGGTTGTTGTGTCTCACTCGACATAGATAGGTATAGTGTGTCGCGGACTTTTTTGTAGATATTTATAAGATCTACAATTAATTATAACATTTTATGGTTTTATCTTTTGTAGTTTAGGCAGCGTACGCAAAATAAGTAACTTCTTTGGTTGATTTTTTTCAGTTTGTGTCCGAAAAATCCAAATATCTTACGGAACCCTATTTTTTTTTTTCAAAATAAAATATAGTCTGTTACTCGTGGATAATGTAGCTTTCGAATGGTGAAAGAATTTTTAAAATCGGTCCAGTAGTTTTTGAGCCTATTCATTACAACCAAACAAACAAACAAAGTTTTCCTCTTTATAATATTAGTGTAGATAAGTAACTTCTTTGGTTGATTTTTTTCAGTTTGTGTCCGAAATATCCAAATATCTTACGGAACCCTATTTTTTCCAAAATAAAATATAGTCTAAGTTACTCGTGGATAATGTAGCTTTCGAATGGTGAAAGAATTTTTAAAATCGGTCCAGTAGTTTTTGAGCCTACTTCATTACAACCAACCAAACAAACAAACAAACAAAGTTTTCCTCTTTATAATATTAGTGTAGATTTAACTTTTAAATGGTTATTCAAATAGGTGCACCAGTACTGAACCTTTTTTTTCTATTTCAAGAGGAAAGTCTATTAAGCTCCCGTTTTGGTACCTCGGGGAAGGCTGAAATAGGTATGTTAGGTTACTATGTTATGTGTCACTGGCGTTCCAGCCCGGCACAATGCGGATGTTGTGGCCGAGTTGGGTCTCTAACAATACCTACGCCAGAATTAGCATACCAAAAACGCCTCGATGACCGTCCCACGCATTGTGGGCGGCACCGGACATCCCAGGGCGAAAACCACCCAGATTTACGTCCGCTTAACCGCACCAATATTGCACCTTGCCCTTAACTTATAACCTATAGCTCTTTATAATATGTATGTATCACTATAGATTTCTCACAACAATGTCAGGAGCGGGCGCTGCTCTCGGCACTACGTCGTTGCAATCGGGGTTCTCCGTCGCAGTCTTCGTAGCGGACCGCAGAACTTTGTCACGTGGGTTTGTTGTTTCAGGATCCATTAATTCGTACACAGGCCCTTGCTCTGGAGTCCTTTTAGGAATTTAAACTTAGTTTAGTAGATCATATTATCATTTATTTATTGAATGATGTCCATTAATACTTTTAAGAAGGTTCTGAGCTGATGCAATCAGAATTGGAGCTGGACGTCAGTTATTTTGACATATTTGAAAATGTACAAAAAATATATTGTCAGAATATACATATAATCGGCTACATAATATAATATTAGGTACTTCTTTACCCTCAGCTGCTGCGATTTACAACTGAAAAGAAAACTAACTTTTAACTGCTTACTTGGGAAGAAACGGTGTGGCCCCAGGAGGCGGCTTCTTCATTTTGTACATGTGACTCCAAGGCGCGGCTGGCAGGTGCTCCCAGGGCTGACCCAGCACCCGAGTCCACACTTCACCTCGAACTACTACTAGGCACCTAGGAATAAAAAAAAAACAGATTAACATCTACAACCTGTGGCCAGATTTATTTTTGTAGTTTCATAAAATAACCATAGATAAGTACAATAAATATACGAAAGACAATTTATGTAATTCCTTTCTTTGGTTACAAAAAAAAATAGAATGGTATGTTGTACTGAAGACGTGTGCGGAACCATCTGACGCTAAGTCGTTTTCAAAAATAAACTGGATGATGTTATAAAATGATGTACTACATATTGAGGCAGACAGGAGAGAAAAAAAAGGCTTCAAAATCGATTAACTGCAAAATGTTGATATAACATACCTAAGTCTTGTGCAGCAAAACGGGAACTGCATGTTTGTGTCTTCAACTACTTCTTCACATTCTATCGCTGATTCAGGAGCCTCCACGCGCTTGCATCTAATTTTAGGAACAAATTGACCAAGTTTAGTAAATATATTTCACTAACCAGTCTCTTACCAGTTACTACGTAGGGGTTATCAGCTTTAGCTCTTGCCATCTACCGTCAGATAGAGCCACTTTATTGAGCTGTAATATATAAAGTTTAAGTTTATACCCGACTGTATAGATGGCGAGGTTTCGTCCTCCTGGTTGGCACCTGTGCCGCGTGCACGAGTACTCGTCCGCCCACTCCACGTAAGGTTCGTACTTCTTCATCGTTCTTGGGTCTGTACAGTCTGTTAACAAATAACCTTCTAAAATGTGGTACTATGAAGGAGCTTTATGGGTAATACCTGATATTTTCAAAGATATGTTAAATTAGACAACACGTATCAAGCCAGATTGGTAGACCAAAGCCAAAAATTTCTAAATTGTTTAATAAAAATCAATGCCCAGTTCAGAATGTGGCGGTTGAATTGTGGCTGCATTATTAAGATTGTGTGTTAAAAACTTTATATATTGTAAAATATGTAGAATTTTAATCATCATCATCATCATCATCGTATTGGTAAAAAATATCGTAGATCCCGATACCGATACTGCTCAAAAATGTATTATGGCATTTTTATGGTTTGTCCTTAAAAGTTTTCCTGCTTTATCCTGGGCGACAGATTTTTATATCAAGGAATTATCATCACATTTTACATATTGTTCACAGAGACGAAAGCAATTTTTCATATTTCTTTTAAATTCTCCAAGAAATCCAGGCCTGAGTTGCAATTGTATTTATATTAATTGAAAAAATATATTTTTCCCTACACAAAAAAGTAGGTTTTATCGAGATACAAAAATCGTCGCTAAGTTTCATGGTTAAATGAGTACTGTCCTTTGATTAAAAATAACTGTAGAACTTATTATTGCTAGCAACGTTTCCACAGCAAAATCTTACATTGGTCCTTGAATGACTCGGTGGCTGGTCCAGCGCTCGCCACGGCCGAAACGACCAGCAACACACTCGGTACAAACATTTCGTCTAAACACGTGATTGCATCCTCTGCGGCCGATTTCCACTGCCTGTTGTGACTTTCTAACATCAGTTTACTGTGCAGTACTGTTCTCAAGAAAAGTGTTGGAGGTTTAATCTTCGTAAACTATATTGCAATAGATTTTTTACTGCCCCGGTGGCGCAAATGTATTACGGTTACAACGCTGAGGTCTCCGAGTTTCTATCCCGGGTCGGGCAAAGTGACGTAGACGTTCATCGTCATCACGTTCATCATCAGTCTGGAGTCAGGATTTTTTCTCGATATGGCAATAGGCTTGCCCCCTATGTAAATGTGGAACCGAACATACAAGGCGCAATGTGGGTGTCCTTTTGGCATATCTGTCTACCCATTCGGAGAAAAAGGTGAGAGTTTATACATGTATATAGATTTTTTTAACTATGGCGTATTTGGATAGCTGGCCTGATGGTAAGCATCTCTCCTGTCCAAAAATAATCAATTTAACTTAATTTTTAGGTCGCAATTTGTCATATGAAATGCCCATAGTATTATTTATGTCCAGAATACCAACAAGCTCGTCACTCCTATATTTTAAAACGGATTTCGGAAATAATAACACCGGGTTGCAGCACGCAGAAAATTATGTAATAACAATTAACATGGACCTATTGTTTATACTCTTATTATGTAGGTATAACAGATTTATATATTAAACTGTAAGGGCCCTAGTATCGACGACAAATAAAGGAAATAAATATTGAATGATTTTAGATTTTTTTTTTCACGCCTGTACATCGTATCATAAGAAGTAATATTTAGAAAACATTCAACCTGGCGTCCGGTTTCGATTTGCTTTTTAAGATTGAGATCCTTGAAGCCTCAGTCTTAGACCAATGTGCACCTTATCACGAAAATATAATGTCATTTTACTCTTGCATTTTTATTTTTACCATATTCGTTCATAAAGAGAGTGTACTTCAGCAATTTTGTGCAAATCAAGTGTAGTGCATTCCAAAAAATATTTCTATTATATTTCACGGACGATGTGAGCTGTGGCTCACAAGACTCAGGAATTAAGAGAGCTTAGAATATCCAGAGCACTTGATTACATTTTTTATGTTTATAGAATAATTTATCGCTCAACTCGGATTTTCCCAATCATAATTCCAGATACCTTGTTTTCAATACGTTGGTTTGTTTATAAGTAGGTGATAGTACTTTATCAATAAGTTTTCATAGAAGCGGCCTCGCTACTCCAGGATGAATCATGAATGGCCGAGACCATACCGTATCGGGCGTGCTGCAGATATTGTTGCAAAGTTAGGTATATTGAAAATTGCTTAATTTGCACCATTTTTTGTGAATACTAAAAAGGTCTATTCTTAATACACTTTATGATAGAGTCTTGCCTTGAATAAAAAATAGTGCGAAGGCAGATGACTGATAATATTATGATAAAATACTTAGCAGGTTGTTGATTACATAGAACCACAGAACAGATGAACATGTGGTTGATACAATCACTGGCAACAGGTTTAAGCTTTGCACAGGAGAAGCAGGCGTGGATGAGTACGCTTACGCCTTTTTTATGAGGTCTGCGTTCAGTAGTAAACACACCAGCATAACCATACTCTACCTAATGCTCGCGGAGATTTTATGATTGGGATTGAATTTAAAATTTCACTTCAATCATAGAAACTATACTCGTCGAGTAAAAACAAAACGGTAACTGAAAACCCTACCGCATTAGTTTCGTTGAGTTAGCCGGCAACACCATACCATAAACGTGTTTGCGGCCCGTGTAAAAAAGTTGAGTACTGCGGCACTAGCAGATGACTGGCTTTTATAAGGAAAAATCAAGTATTCCAGGTACTATGAGGTAAAATTATGTACCTAACTCTTCAATTCACCTAACTAAATAAATAAACAACACCCAACAGTTACATACATAGTCTTGACCCCACACTAAGGTCTATTTTTATGTCGTGGGTATCAGGAACTACGAGAGACTTTTCGGTCTCACAAACACCCAGACCCAGAAGAAATATTTGTGGACCGTACAAACATTTTTCTCGGTGTGGCCTCTCGTTTCACAGGCGGCGTTTTACTGCCTTCGCCACGGAGGCTTTCAAAACTTTTTTAAAATTAAATAAATAAACACACCAAACAGTAAACTTAAACTTCTTCGTGGGTAATAAACACACAAACCTAGATCCGAAATAAATTCCTGTGAATGGCACAAACACTTGTCTCGGTACGGAAAATGGAACCTGTGGCCTCTCGTTGCACAGACAGCAGTTTAATTAACTGTGTCACGAAGGCCATCAAACTAAAATCTATTGATCTGTAATCACTACTATTTTTAGACAATTTCTGAAACTGCTGATTCCGCCATATACCTGTGACGTTAGTGTAAATAATTGTATAATCTTCAATTGAGTGTGAGTTTAATTATGTACATTAGTGTTTATGTTCAAGCCTACGTGGCTCAGTTGGCCGCGGGTTCGATCCCCGCACCGAAACAAATGTTTGTGCGATCCACCGGTATTTGTTTCGGGTCTGGGTGTTTGTGAGAACGAAAAGTCTCTCGTCGTTTCTGATAACCACGACACAAGACTTGATCTTAGTCTGGGCATAGGACTGTGTGTGTGACTGTTGGGTTTATTTATTTATTTAATAAGCCTAAGCACAATGCAAAACAAACCAATCAATCAAATATAAATAAACCAGCCATATAGATTTTTCTTAGTAAAAGTTGTTATACCTAATATACAAAAAAATTGCCAAACACTCGCTTATCAAAGGTTGTATGAATTCGCTCGGGTCACCTATTACTCTTTGTTATTGTTTACTACTGATAAATAAAAGTTATGTAAAGCAATTATATTAGTAAGCGTGGTTGAGTGACCGCGGGAGGACGGAGTAAACAGTACCCGAGTCCCGACAGACAATTCGCGACTGCACTCCACATCACTCGTCGAGAGGGCGCTGAGATGATTGCCCGCGCTGCTTTATTTTTTACCATCATAAATGAAGTGAGTGGTTAAATTTTATACGTAATTTTAAATAATTGTGATGGATTGTAACTCTGTCTTGAGGGAAATGGAATAAAAACATTGGGATATATAAACTCACGCCTTTTGCCCAGAAGTGGGGGCAGTGGTGCCAGGACAGCCAAATTTCGCCTTGTATGTTCCGTCTCATGAAGTCATATAGCCCGATATAGCGACAGGCTTGCCCCCAAGTCCATCGCTATATCGGGTACAAATTCCTGACTCCAGGTTGATATGTGATATTTAGGTAGTGAAATAACACAACGAGGTGTGTATGTAGTAACTATATAATAAACATGTAGGTAAATAATTTGGCTACATCCCGAATGGAACGGTTTAGGATACCACATTGCTTATTATTTATATTTTATGAAGTAGGAACTGTTATTTAACTAATAATATAGCTGTTGCATTTCGTGTAGTAAAACTGCAGATAAAAAAACAATTTAAATATACGTTCCACTGCAATATATACGATACGGGCCTCCTTTAATATTGAATGGGCAAATAAATTGAACAAATACATAACACAAGTATGTGGTATGTGGTGTAGAATTCGAACCCGCGAGTATTATCTCGGCAATTTGCATCTGGTCTGTACGCAACACGCACTTCAAAAACAATAGGGCGATTCACGTATTATAATAAGTTCAGCTGCAGTGCAGTTGCGGTTAAGTTTCGATCAAAACAGCCCTTTTCGTATTCTCGTAATTTTGACAACCGTTGTCAAATACGCTCGCGTCAAGTTCGCGTCACGCAAACGTTTTAGCGTATTCTACTGCTGCGCGTATATGTCAAAGTCAAACAAATTTCATACGTCTGACGTACAGTTGACGCGCAGCTCACGCGCAGTTCACGCGCAGCGAAACACTTACAAGAATACCATTTTGTACCAAAGCGTAAACTTAATTGTAACCGCACCGCAACTTGATCGGCGCGTCAAAAAGTTACGTGAATCGCACTACTTGTAATTAACAATGTCATGGTTACTGCCGCGGTTCCTATACCGCGATTTATAGCTCTATACCAAATATTTCTCCTCTTAAGTACTGAGATGAATATTTCCTACTGCTTTCTTGTCTTTACCAACAAGATTATATTTTAGATTTTAAATCACCACAACAAAATTTTTAAGAAAGTCCGAAACTCAAAAATTCTTGGCCACAACATTTTGTGATCAGTTTTATAGATGTTCCAAAGCCAGAATGGAATTGGTTTCAGAACAGTGATATTAAACAATTATATGTCTCATGGTATACGGAATACGATCTTTCCAAGTTGGTATAAGATTTCGAAAACGTTCACGTAAAGAACTGCAATAATAATATCTATATGTCGACATATAAAAGAATACCTATGTACCATCACTTAATCGATGTCCTTGTGAAGGGATTGTGGAAGCTAGTTCGTTCCGTTCACATGTCCTTTAGAACAAGTTGTCTTGATTTTCTCTAGACAACATTATTACAATTTCAATTATTTCCTTATTATTTAAGGTTATGGCATTTCAAGAACATGCACAAACTAGGAGTTAATGGATAATTAATTTTCTATGCAAAAACATAGGACATCGTGTCCTAGATTTATAGGCCTAGGTCATACTAATAGAAGACATATGTAAGTTCACAACTATAATATTATCTCCGAATATACCTACATATGAAGAGATGAAAGAAGAGATCCTGCAGAATATGATGGGTATGTTTGATAGATAGTGATATTTCATACTAGGGATGTTGCGAATATTCGCATCCGCATCCGCAAATGTGGAGCTTCCGCATAAATTTGGACATCTGCATCCGCATCCGCAATAATCGATGCGGATATTTATGCGGATGCGGATGTAATACAAGATGAGACAAGACAGAAATTTGGCGGTGCCGGCGAATGGCGCGTGCCGTTCGCACATGACATTGACCAAAGGGAGCGCAAGAAATAATGACATGATCCGACGCGTTTGTTGTTGCTATGATGTTAGATTCTTCTAGTGAAGATGAGAGTCAAGAAATATCAGAAAGTGGTATCACTAAAGCTGTACTCAAAAAATAATTTCTTTCTTACCGCATTAAAAAAGAGCCTATGTGGATGAAAATCCTCTTAAGTGGTGTTCATCGAGAGGAATTTAAAATATTATTGCCGATAGCACGAAGATTTTTATCCACTGCACTAATTAGTGATACTAGCGAACAATTATTTGCAGCGTGGGTTTAATTTACGAACCTCTTCCTAACCGCCTTGTATTAGAAAAGGCGACGTTATACTTAATAAATAAAATGGTGTTCTTTTGCGAGCACTTGGGGCTACTCAAAACGAAGTTGATGCATTTAATTATCAATAGAAAATATGGCTAGAACCTTGCACAAGCATGGGATCGAATTCTACACTTAAATAAATCGGAACCCAAAAGACCAACTGCCAGACATAAAGACACAGTGAGCTTCTTCTGCGTAGATCAAAACGCAAAAACAGACTAACGTTTTAAATTATCTTTTTAATTTAATAATTGTAAATTACGGGTAGTTAAATTGTAACAGTCACTGAGCGGATGAGCTTATACTCAGTCCGCCCCGTGACCATGAATCGTGTAAAGTAATCGAAATTCCGGAATGTTAACAAATATAAAAATTAACATAGATAAATCGATTAATAATAGTAAGCCATAAAATCCGTAAATAATAGTTTAATTTTAATATTCATTCATATACTATATTTATAGAGGGTCTTAAACATCCGCATCCGCATCCGCATCCGCGGATGTGAGCCTTTAAAAATCCGCATCCGCATCCGCGGATGTGAAAAAATCGGCATCCGCAACATCCCTGTTTCATACTATTTACCAATTAAGTAGGTATACGATTGTATTACAATTTTCTATCTTAAATGATAGGCCACGTGGTATAGGCCTCAGATGTCCGCAACATTTTTATATACCTACCTACTGTGCCAAAGGAATCCAGCGACAGGCATGGGGCCCTACTCTGTAAATCCGAAACGAAGTTCGAAACTTCGGACGATCGAAGTTTATGTATTGTACGATACGAATGTACCTACTCTTTAAAAGTTCGAATTTGTATAACGTACATTGTAACCATAAATCTATGGTTACGACTAGTGATGTAACGAATGTTAGTTTTCTCACATTCGCGAATGCGAATGCGTATGCGGATATTCATACCTAACATTCACGAATACGAATGCGAATGCGAATGTTGATTTTCAAATTTGGCGTGCAACATTTCGGGCCAGCCATGTTTAAAACGAACATAGTCGAACATGTCGAGCCGGCCCGTGCTTTGACAGGTTGAATGAACAATTTTAGTCGTTAGAAATTATTTGTTTATTTTGTTTGAAGTTAATTTAGTATTACTGTGTTTGTCAGATTAAAGTGGTTTATAGACATGAGTAAAGCCCATGTAAGTGAAGTTTGTGCTTATTTCACAATTTGTGACAAATGTTAAATTGTAAGTTGTGTGACAAAAAATACTCTCGGGAAGGAAGGACTACTAGTGCTATGCGCAATCACTTACAAGCTAAACATATTACTGACTACAACGAATTAAAAAAAAAGAGAAAATGAAAAGCAAGACGCTGCTAAGATTAATTCTTTGCCGTCTTCTTCACGACAGTGTACCAAAACTGACCTAAAACAGATATCTTTAAATGACTGCATCGAAAAAATTAAAAAATGGGGTAAAAACAACGCCAAGTCTTTGTTGTTGGAGAATTTCATAGGGGAAATGATCGCACTGGAAGATTTACCGTTTAGTTTTGTTGAATGCGTCGGATTTGTAAGATTGATCAAGCAACTATGTCCCTCATATAATTTGAAAAGTCGGCAATATTTTAATTCCTTTATTTGCGAAAATTTATACAGCAAAGTGCAGTCAGAATACTTACGAGACGTAGATATAAACAATATTATAAATAATTAAAAAAATAAGCTAATTATAATAGTTGTATTATTTTTCCAGAACCATCAAATTTGTATAAATTTCCTTTTTATTTGTCTAAAACATTCGCCTAACATTAGCTTCGTTTCTTGCGAATACGAATGCGAATGCGAATGCCAAAAAATATGCGAATATTCGCGATTCGCGAATGCGAATGCGAACATTCGTTACATCACTAGTTACGACCATAATTATATGTAGGTACATTCGTATCGTATATAAACTTCGATCGTCCGAAGTTTCGAACTTCGTTTCGGATTTACAGAGTAGGGCCCACGATATCATCCGATCATCCGACTGTCTACCTAGTACGTAGTCATTTATCGAGATAGATAATATGTAGATGTTAATCTATATATTATTTTTTATGCTTTTCAACACAAATAATGTTATTTAATATTACATTTCAGTTACACTTTAATTTAGTAACTCAACAAACGCATTGATAATGAGAATCCATTGTCTACTCGGTAGGTTGAAACGGTCAAAAATGTCACCCTCATTTTTTACTATAATTTTAATAATAAGTACCCTCGTATTTTAATATAAACCGCACTAGAAATATAGAATGGGCTGTCTCATTTGTACGCGTAAAAACAGTGCGATATTGCAATTGTTTATCTATTTTGTACATTTTCAGATAGCTCTAAGTATGGAAGTGGAAGTGCCGAAATTACTGATGAATAATGGACTGGGGATCCCAGCTATAGCGCTCGGGACGTACCTAGGATTTGGTGAGGTAAGTAGGTAGGTCTATTCAACATAATAACGGCCACGTATCTACTTAATTTTAAACATATCTAATGTAATCATGTAAATAACAGAATGTGAAGAATTAACGCAATTTTTTATAATATAGGTACATACTGAACTTTAATACACAATTTTCAAACCTATTGTTTCAATTAGAATCGGAATTTATTTATATAAGTAACAGTAATATTTAATGTGTAAACCTGCCTGTTAAACTTTATTTATTTTAAGAGTACAAATGCCATCCAACGTTACCTAATAATGTGAATTTTACCTGTTCTACCGACCTAGTTTACCAGTTTCTTCTGTGTACCCAAATTGTTGTACCCAATTTTGATCCCTTGACTAAAACATTCCATTCAGGATGGAGTAATTAAATCGAAGGACAATGAGTTCCGCGACGTGGTGCTGAAGGCTATCGACATCGGGTACCGGCATTTCGACACTGCTGCTATTTATGGCACCGAGAAAGAAATCGGCGAAGCTCTCCGTATGAAGCTGGCCACAGGAGAATATAGAAGACAAGATTTCTTTGTCACTACAAAGGTAGGTGTAGTGTTTATTTATGTATATTAAGAGCGTATACACCTTGCGCGCAAAGTCAACTATAGGTATTTCTTCGTTAATTTCACGCACACATAAGCGACCAAAGCTGTGTGCGTAGAGCTGCCGCGTCAGCTCGCTATACAATCGGCTCAAACAACTTTGATCCGTGCGCTTCAAATATTCAATTGAAATGTAACTGTAATATAATATCATAAAAATATTTTATTTGCATTATAAGTAGACAAATATTACTGTGCAAGCAAAGAATAATACAAATTTTGGATACTAATCATATTTTCGTTATTATTACATTGTTAAGTTGCATTCAAATCAGTGTTCAATCAGTATACACTACGGACGTTTTATTAATCATTTCGTGTTTGAAAACATAAATAGTGTTAGGGGCCTTACAACCCCTTACAATTACGAAATATATTTAATTTTATATTACAATACATAACATAATTTAGCCTCGGAATTACATCCCATTATATTACCTGAAACATAATTTATACTCACTACAAAATCATTGTAAGTAATAAAAATAATTAAATATTTTACTACCAAAGTACTAAGATGTGGTAATCGCATTCCGCGCGTGGCTATTTTTACTACGCGCGGCATAATCGACTGCAGCCAGGCCGGAGCGACGAGCGATACGTCTTCCCTCTAGAAGGCCTTGCGGCGGTCTGATTTGATCCACGTCGGACAGCGTGTTTTATAGTGGTTTTTAAAATATTTGTAGAAAACATGAAAACTAATTTTGTTGAAATATAAAAATGGTAATTTATTGATAAGATGTTCTTCTATTGTAATAGGCAATTGCTATAAAAAATTATGTACGATAAGTTGGTGAAAAAAAATATGTTCTTGACGAGAGTTTCTGAATAATTTCGCATTGTTTAAATTTTTATTTTTCAGGAACTAAACACAAAATGGTTATTTTTCTCAGCAAAATCCCTCCATAAGGGTCTTATTAGTCTGATAATATTTTTATTTTCATCTTACATTTAGTGGTTTCGGATATCTTAAGCTTCTAAATTGCCATTTAGAAGCTTAAGATATCCGAAGCTCTTAAGAGCGTTTATACCCTGCACGCGCTTTTTGGCTTAAAAACAGGACTTTTCAAATGAGTTAATAGCCACCAATAAACAATTTAAAGGAAAAATAATTATTACTAATTTTAGAAAAGGTTGTCATCTAGGGATTTTGGTAGAAAACATTATAGATTGATGGATAATTTGTGAGTACTATACGGATTACTGAACACAAGTTTCGTTATTTCGGCTTTAACTGGCAATTTAGAAGCTTAAGATATCTGAAACCACTAAATATAAGATGAAGATAAAAATATTATCAGACTAATAAGACCCTTATGGAGGGATTTTGCTGAGAAAAATAATCTTTTTGTGTTTAAATCCTGAAAAATAAAAATTTTAACAATGCAAAATTATTCAGAAACTCTCGTCAAGAACATATTTTTTTTTCACCAACTTATCGTACATAATTTTTTATAGCAATTGCATATTACAATAGAAGAACATCTTATCAATAAACTACCATTTTTATATTTCAACAAAATTAGTTTTCATGTTTTCTACAAATATTTTAAAAACCACTATAAAACACGCTGTCCGACGTGGATCAAATCAGACCGCCGCAAGGCCTTCTAGAGGGAGGACGTATCGCTCGTCGCTCCGGCCTGGCTGCAGTCGATTATGCCGCGCGTAGTAAAAATAGCCACGCGCGGAATGCGATTACCACATCTTAGTACTTTGGTAGTAAAATATTTAATTATTTTTATTACCTACAATGATTTTGTAGTGAGTATAAATTATGTTTCAGGTAATATAATGGGATGTAATTCCGAGGCTAAATTATGTTATGTATTGTAATATAAAATTAAATATATTTCGTAATTGTAAGGGGTTGTAAGGCCCCTAACACTATTTATGTGTTCGAACACGAAATGATTAATAAAACGTCCGTAGTGTATACTGATTGAACACTGATTTGAATGCAACTTAACAATGTAATAATAACGAAAATATGATTAGTATCCAAAATTTGTATTATATTTTGCTTGCACAGTAATATTTGTCTACTTGTAATGCAAATAAAATATTTTTATGATATTATATTACAGTTACATTTCAATTGAATATTTGAAGCGCACGGATCAAAGTTGTTTGAGCCGATTGTATAGCGAGCCGACCCGGCAGCTCTACGCACACAGCTTTGGTCGCTTATGTGTGCGTGAAATTAACGAAGAAAACGAACTATAGGTATTTATAGTTGACTTTGCGCGCAAGGTGTATACGCTCTTAAGATTGTTCGGTTGATTGGTTCGGTTCCTGCAAACAGTATCTACCTACTTAAGTATTGTATGTTATGCACAAATATTTTATTATTATTATTTTTATAGTATCGCTTGTATTAAATACATAACTAAAGTTTCTGTGTTTACAAGTGTTATTTATACCGTTTCTTATACCATTGCCTTATCACTTCAGCTTTGGAACACCGACCACCAAAGGGGGCGGGTGACTACAGCCCTCAGAAAATCATTGCAACGACTTGGGTTGAGCCACGTGGATCTGTACCTGATGCACTGGCCAATGGGACTCAATGTAAGCATACAATGATATTACAGAATAGACGGTAAAGTCGACTCTGATATACTAGAATAACAACTGGAAGGAAATGTTAGTTTTCTTCATACTTGAAAGATAAAACTGTATTATTCTACCAAATTACAAATCATACAGGAAAACTACACGTTCTCCAAGGTGGACTTCATGGAGACCTGGCGAGGCCTGCAAGACGTCTACGACCTGGGGCTCGCCAAGTCCATCGGCGTGTCCAACTTCAACATCAACCAGCTGAAGAGACTCATGCAGGAGGCGACTGTGAAACCTTCTGCTATACAGATTGAGGTAATCCATTAGAATGAAGATCACCAGTGAAATGTTTTCATTTTTTTTATTGCATTGAATGTCAAGTCGAACATGTCGTTCGTCTGATAGTAAGCGATACAACTGCTCATAAACAGCAGTAGAACCAAACAACACCTTGAATTGCAAAGCAATACTTGGCATTCCACTGCGCTCGCCATCCAACACAAGATGTTAAGTCTCAATATGTCCAGTAGTTACAATTAAATACAAATCTGGCTACAACGTCCTTTAATCCGAAACACAACAGAGCATTGACACTGCTGTTTGTCGGGAGAAATAGACATTGCAGCATTATATATATGTATTTTATATGTATATATATATATATATATATATATATATATATATATATATATATATATATATATATTCAAATGTATATATTTATTATATATTTATTTATATATTTATTAGGTTTATATACTTTATATAATATGTCCATTACCCTTTCGTACACCTCATGGTACCCCAAAACTGTTTTTCCATCTTATCCATCCAATGGTTGGTTGTCTGGATCGCCTCAAGCGATAAGACCGCCTTTTGTACATATTTGTTGTTTTTTTTTTGTTGTATTTTTTTCTGTATTGTTAGTTTTAGGTGTACAAAAAAGTTTTAAATAAATAAATAAATAAATTGCAGTGGTACCTACCGAGGCGGCCTCTAACATATGAGAGATCTTCCACCAGTAAAGCCAGTTTTGTTAGTTTTCGGTTTGAAAAACACGATTTGCGTAGATTGGATATTTATTTATCTCTAAGTAACGAATACCTACCTGGTGCTACGATGTTGTAATACAATTATTTTGATAACCCCGAGACCTGATGTTAGATAAATTGTAATGGGCGACTTTACAAATACTAAAATAAAAAGTGCTTAATTTAAAATATAATACCGTATTTTTTTGACAAAAATAAGTTAGGAAATTAAGTGGGCTAGATCCCACATTATATTCAACTCGTGCAAATCGAGACCCGAAAATATTGTGTATTATGCAAATATTTTTCTCGGGGAAGGATCGAGCCCCGTCTCATTTCTCAGCCAGCGTCTAACCAACGGCGCAGAGGCTGATATTTAGGAATACGCGCAGACTAAGGATCTATATCCTTTAGATTGAACTATGATCAGTACTAGAACTCCTGTGGCTGAAGAGAAAGAGAAAAAATGAACATTTAGTGACACAGGATAGCGTCTAGCGACGACTGAATGAAACGAGTCTTGGAGCAGTAATCAAAATTATATATTTATTTTGTGACTATTTATACCAATCAGGTGCGTGTTTCGTCACACAACATTTGGGTACTATAAGCTTAAGGATTGTTGCGTGGTGGAAGGTATGAATGATATTTATGACAGTTTTATAATAAAATGCTTTTACGTCAGTTGCAAATCTTTTAATAAATTATTAATCCTGATATTCCTGTGGGTTTTAGACCAAGAATATCACATTGGCGACGAGTATTAATCCACGCGTGTGAGTTTTTAGAAGAAAAATGGCAACCGTTGGCGAAATGGAATCGTTCGATATGAACTCTAACTGGGAGTTATACATAGAACGGCTGGAGCAATATTTCATTGTGAATGAAATAGAAGAATCTCACAAGATAGCTACTTTAATAACTGTAATGGGGGGAGCTAGTTACGAGTTGCTGGCTACCTTGTGAACACCAAAAAGACCGGCGACAATGTCGTTCAAAGATCTTGTTTCTGTTATTAAAAATCATTTGAGTCCAAGGCCAAGTATTTTAGCTGAGAGATATATATTCAGGCAATGGAAACAAGGTCATGAAGAAACAATAGCAGAGTACACAGTGAAATTAAAAAGACTCTCAAAAGGATGCGACTTTGGATCATGGTTGCAAGAAAGTTTGAGGGACCAGTTTGTGTGTGGATTCGGCAGTGAAGTCGTCAGGCAGCGCTTATTTACAGAGGAGAACTTAACCTTGGAAAAAGCGTATACATTAGCCATATCAATTGACGCGGCCAATAAAAACGCTTCAATAGTTTCCAGAATAATTGGCGATGAATTGAATAAATGATTAAGGACGAGCTTTAAGGCGCTTATCATAGTTCGGTTGCACGAGGAGCTGGACAGCGACAAGCAGCATCGGCGCGGCGCACAAAATCTGCCAACTGGACGACCGAGTTATACAAGTATTATAAGTGAGTCTCAATGCATTGTATATGGCGGACAGGATCCATCAAATACACGATGCAAATTCAGTAATTATGTTTGTAAAATGTGTTATAAACCTGGACACCTTAAAAAGATGTGTCCTAGGTTAGGTTTTCCAACGGAAACACCAATTTTAAATAATTATGGGAATAATGAGCAGGTAAATTATAATGGCCTAACCACTCTTAATCGTACTCTCGATTGTAGAGGAGGCCCGTGCCCTGCAGTGGGACGTATATGGGCTGATACAGAAAATTATAATATGCATAATGTACGTAACTCAACTTTTTGTAAACCATATTTACTGTCTGTTTTGATAGAAAATAAATATACACCGATGAAAGTCGACACAGGTAGTACGATATCGTGCATCAGTTATGAATTTTATAACAAAAAATTAGCGCATTTACAATCAACAAAATAGTAACATTGTCTTGTTATATTATACTGGTGAACGAATGGTACCAGTTGGAAAAATATTTCCAACAGTAAAATAAACTCAATTGCAAAAAAAACGGGCACCTAAGCAATGAACCATTTCAAATGTTACTATTGGTTTGTTTGATAATTATAGGTAGTTTTACTTTCACAATTTTGTCAATTAATAAGCAAATAATCGTTTTCGTCAGTATTATCATAAAATTTTGATAAAATTTATGGGTTTTAATGCTAAAGTTCACTAGTAGTGTATGCTCGCTAGTAGTGCATATGCTACTGAAGTAAAAGTTAACAAAGATTTTTGTTTGTTTTTTCTTTAATAAAGTAAAAGCAGATAAATGTTTAGTATCGAGTGTGACCCCCTCTAGCTGAAATCACAGCTTGAATTCGTCTGAGTATGCTAGCGAGGATATCCCGGATACTTGCTTGCGGAATACGTTTCCACTTCGCGGTAATCACATTCTTCAGCTCTCTGATGGTCTGCGGAGCCGGTTGTACTGATCTCACGCGTCGTTTCAGAACGTCCCAGACATGCTCTATAGGATTGAGCACGTGGCCTGCACCTTCACACATTAGTGAGCTACACAGTAACCACTAGTAGCCATAGACGTATCGAATCGAACCGTGGAGTAGGCTGCACATGGATTTATTGGGTCCATTACAGGGAAAAAGATTTTTTGTTATTATAGATGCCACTACCAAATGGATTGAAGCTTTTCAAATGGCCGATACTGCTGCAGAATCGATACTAGGGAAATTGAGGGAAACTTTCGCTAGATTTGGTTTACCACAAGATATAGTTTCCGATAATGGACCTCCGTTTACTACCTAGTGAAAGAGTAGCCGATTTTATGAAATTTAATGGTATAATTCATACATTTACTGCACCATACCATCCATCTTCAAACGGTGCTGCAGAGGGAGCTGTTAAATTGTGCAAGCGAGCAATAAAAAAGCATTTAGGGATAGAGTGGATATTAATATAGTTTTGCAAACGTACCTAATGGCTTATAGAAACACAGAACACAGTACAACAGGAGAGACTCCAGCAATGCTACTATTGAAACGAAATTTAAAATCTAGGTTAGATCTTTTACGGACGGGCCGAAGCCTTCCTCAGAAGGTTAAGCAAGCACAAGACATGCAGGTAAAAAACGCAGGTGGTATACTGCGCAGCTTTAAAAAAGGAGACGCAGTATGGACTCGTGATTTTAGTGCAGGGGGAAAATGGGTACCAGGCAGAATTAATAGGGTAGTCGGGGAACGCAACGTACCGATAGATGGAGAGGGCGGTCTACCTAGTTATGGCAAACGGCATATTGATCAAGTTAGGGCTAGACAGCCGGTATCTCTATTGACGTATCCCAGTTCTGCAAGCCCTAGTTATCAGGCGTTGGCAACAGATAATGCTGTTACATCGCCATCCACGTTAGTAGAAGATAACAATGTTCCTTCGCCACCAGTTCCGTTAGACAGGCCCCGAAGAAACACTAAACCTGTCGAACGGTATGGCAATCCTGTTTGTAGTATTTAGAACCGCATGATTTTTCTTATGATTGTTTAATTTATTGTTATTGTATAACATCATCATCGTCTCAGCCACAGGAAGTCCACTGCTGAACATAGGCCTCCCCCAAGGATCTCCACAATAATATATAGTTATTGTATATATACTTAGTTAATTTATTGTTATTGGGTATATGTTATGAGCCAAGTGACTAATGCGTGCAGTATTCATAATTCCCGGGCAGTATGAATATTGCCGAGCCATATCGGGCCAAGTGATTAATTACAATCTAAACTCACCTATTTATCACATTGCCCGGGCGTTATGAATATGGCTACATGATGATCGGGCAATGTGATTAATAGGTGATTTTTTACGTGGTGCGCTGCCGCATTGTCGCATCTGCGATAGATGCATACATTAGAAAGGTTGAATTGATCTGCTTATGTTTAGTTGTTTTTTAACGTCCGAAACATTATCTTCAGAAGAAAATTAGTGTACCCACTTTATGGATCAGTTAGGTCGACTGTGCCCCAAAACCGACTCGGGACACCCTGACTTCACGTAGTCTTTTGGCTACCGACCCTAGAGTGTATATAAAAAGCCGGAGGCCCGGAGGGAGAGCAGCCCCCACCCGGGGGAGAGCAGCCCCCGCAAGCTGTAACGAAGGATAGGATCACCTCCGCAGCTTCGGCTTGCTGATCGCCCCCGGCGACCAGCCTCAGCCTCTACGGCTCGCACGGGTGCCTATCTTTTGTTCCGCAAGGGCGAAGGGGCTGAACTTCCCGTAGCGCCGGAGACGATGCAGAAGCTAATTTGTATTGACAACAAGTGTTTTAAGCTATAATAGATATTTCTCAGTAGTGCGTTACCTTTTTCATGGGAGTGGTACCAGGGGAGGTGCGACAATCCTCCCAACCCTCGTGCTGCCCTATTCTAAATTCTACCATTTCGGCTCATTGTTTTGATTTTGATTCGCTTCACATCACTCTGCCCAATGGCATTATTCATAATGCCCGGGCAATGTGATAAATTGATTGGTTATAATCACATTGCCCCCTCTTATTGGGCATTATTCATATTGCCCGGACACTATCAATAATGCCCAATTAATCACTTGGCCCATAATATATATACTAACTTAATTTATTAGTATTTTGTATTTTAACTTGTAGTGTTAATTAAGTATAGGGGTGTAAGGTATGAATGACATTTATGACAGTTTTATAATAAAATGCTTTTATAGAGCCACAAACTTATCTGGCCCGGTGGCCAAAAGTGGAAACAAAGACGTCATTTCAAATTGTCAATCTACCTGCCAGTCGCTGACAGATCCGCCATTGGTTGTTTACTCAATGTATTTATTTTTCCTGCATTATTTAAAACTAGTGAAAAATACCGAAAACTTTAAAATGTGATGCTAGGAACGTTAGACTTCAGGTATTAAATTTTACGAAGGAAGACAAGCGTCTTCAGACACCAATAATACCCTTCGAAAAATTGTATCAACGCGTAGCTGCCGCCAAAAGATTGTGTTGTCAGCTTTACAAAATAAATTTCACTAATACAGAATTTTGTACGTACTAATACAATAAATATAAGTACCGTCAACTACCCCGATTTTGCCTAAGGTCCTGTGTTTGCCTAAAACGAAGAAATGGGAATATCTAATATAATTTATTAGTTAGGCAATCGAAACGTATGTCACTTTTTAGAAATATTATCTAGCAACAATAATTTGGAGACATTAGGTTGGTAGCGTGCATAGTTTTTGACAGTTGTGGCTCAAAACAGAGCACTCAATTTCGGTTAATTTTAGTTGAGAAAAAACTTTTCAGGTAAGTCTTCACAATACGCAAATTTCTTTCTTGTTTTAATATATTCTATAAATCTTTGAAAGCTTAATCGTTTGTAATTGTTACTAGTGGATAAAACTCAGTACGTAGTAGGAATTATTGGAATAGGCAAAGTCAAGCAATTTTTTTGAACAAATGATTGTGACTTTGCCTGGGTTAGGGTTGACCCTTTTGTTATTTACCGACATCGAAAACAGGAGGTCTATTTTCGTGTATGTTAGGCACTATCTCAAATATTTTTTCATAATAACAATTAAAAGCTGATTGGAGATGTACTATTCTATATATTATCTATATATGTATATATTCATATGATAAAAATTATAATGTAGCTTCTTTATGTGTTTTCTGAAGTACTAAGTACGTATCAACTTAATTAATGTCTTATTTTATAATGATGAAAAATGCTATCTATTTACTTAGATTTTGCTTTTTGTTTGAAGGACTTTCAAAATGGACAGATCACGAAGAAGATATAAAGACTATGATGAGAGCTTACTAAACATCGCCGTAGGTCTCGTACAAAACAAAAATATTTCGTCATACGATGCCGAAAATCAATTCGGTATACCTCGCCGCACAATTTTAAATAAAGTCAAACAAAAACATTTAAAAAATATTGGAGGTCCCACTAAATTGTCACCAACAGATGAATAGAAAATTGCTAGTTGTTTGAGATTATTTTATTTGATAACTGCCTACCAAATGTGTCTTCTCGTCAACAATAAAATTATGTAGTTACTATTTTATTATAAATACTTTTTAATAAAAAGATGCTACATATATTGCTTCATTTTTTTAAGTCACGAAGGAGACAACCCTAATAAAATTTTATCAATGTATTGAGAATGTGCAAAATGATATCCAGACATTGCCTAGCCAATTTTACCTCCTAAAATACTCTCAGAATATGTCATTTAAATTGGGTCGTATTGTCATGATTTTAAACTATATTTTAGATTGTCCCAGCATAAGAGTTTAATTAATTATTTCGGAGTAAATACATTAGGCAATGATACAGACATGAGATCCTAACTTTGCCTGATTTTCAAAATATTTCTAAAACTATATTTACAAACAAAAAATGAGTAAATTAATTTAAAATTACAACATTCTTGCGGTTTTTCTACGTTAATATGTGTAAGTACCATGAAAACCGAACGTATTTTTTATTTTATTTTATGTTAAAGTGCATAAATATCAAAATCCGGGCAAAATCAGGGCAGTTGACGGTATATATCATAAACTAAAATTTATCGTTACGTGCGTGGTGGCCTGTTGGTAAATGGACCAGACGCGGCTGCCAACATGTTCACGGTGGTCGCGGGTTCGAATCTCAGGGCACACCTATGACTTTTCGGAGTCATGCGTGTATTGATAGTCAATAAATACGCACTAAAACGGCGAAGGAATACTTCGTGAGGAAACCTGCATACCATAGCGATTATAAGAATCTCTATGGTATGTAAGTCCACCAACTCGCATTAGGCCAGCGTGGTGGCCATAAATCCTGTGATATGGTCTAACCACCCTCAATCGTACTCTCGATTTTAGAGGAGGATACAGATACACTTGTTTAAAGGTTTTGGGGAGCGATTTGTTAGATATCTTGTGAAGGAAAAATAACAAGCAGATGAAACTGGTCATTTTCTCGACACTATTGGTCGGATTGAAAAATCTTACTTTACCCACTTTATTGCAATATCTTTTTTTAATGGCAACACCAAATTCGATTACAGCGACTCTCTCACCGGGTCAGGTAAGTTTGTGGGACTATACGTCAGTTGCAACAATGGTTGCAACTCTTTTAATAAATTATTAATCCTGCCATGAGAGTTGCCAGATCTCATTATAAAGCCGCCGTCCAAAAATCGAAAGGAAATTTGTTACGAAAAATTGTGGCTAGGTTAGATAGTGAAGGTCCGTGGTCTCCTTTATACCATGAATTTAAAGCAAATAGGTCGATCAATTTGGCTTATATTGAAAATTTAAAAATTGACAACAACTTCACCACTGGTATTGAGGAGACAACGGAAGCTCTGTTACAATCATTAATTCCGGATGATAATGTTGAAAATGACACAGAATACCACAGGCAGATTAGGATGTGGGCCGTAGAACTGCCGAACTCTTCAGATTCAAATCTCTCGTCCTTTGATGAATTTAGTGAAATCGTACGATCTCTGCCCCTAAACAAGGCTTCCGGTGACGACAAAATATCCAATAAAATGATAAAAGAAGCGTGTAAATCGGCCGGCGATGCATTACTTACTGTTTATAATAGATGTATTGCTGAAGGGGTGTTTCCGCGAGTATGGCGTACCGGTTTCATTCGGATAATACCCAAGAGTGGCGATAAATCACCGCATGATCCGAAGTCGTATAGACCTATTACACTCTTGCCGTCGCTAGGGAAACTTTTAGAACGTCTTATCGTCCCTCGATTGCTACCGGGTGGACCAAAATTTCACGAAAATCAGTTCGGATTTACTACGGGTAAGTCAACCATCGACGCGGCAGTTTCGGTTAGAAGAGCGGTAAGTACATCGGTGCGCAAATATGTACTTGGTATTTTCCTGGACATCTCCGGTGCTTTCGACAACGCTTGGTGGCCAATGCTGCTTCTTAAGTTGAAATTACGAGGTTGCTTTAAAAATATATATTCACTTATTTACTCGTATTTCTCGCACGGAACAACCAAACTTAAACTTGGACACTATGCCGTGTCGAAACCACTGACGATGGGTTGTCCACAAGGCTCAGTCTTAGGTCCTTATTTGTGGAATTTAGGCTTCGACGATTTTCTTACGATTCCCTTACCGTCAGGGTGTTGTTTGACCGGATATGCGGACGATGGCCTCTTGCTCATAGAATCAAACAGTAGGTCGGGACTAGAAAATAGTGCAGACGCGTGTTTAAAATTAATATGTGATTGGGGCCATCGAAATCGCTTAAAGTTTGCACCACATAAAACGTTCCAATTACTTTTAAAAGGAAGTTTACAATCACCGCCGCGATTTAAATTTAATAATATCACTGTTAAGAAAAAAGAATCGGTTTGTTATCTTGGTTTAATTTTGGAAAGGAATTTTTCATTTCTTGAACATATTAAAAACGTCGGGGAAAAGTCGAAAAGGAACTTTTTTGCTTTGACAAGAGTATCAAAATCAACATGGGGGCTATCTTTCAATTGTGCTTTCAATACACTAAAAATCATCTATGGAGCAACTTACTTAGGATGTATTTGTTACGGATCTCCCCTATGGGCTGATAGGGCTACTATCGGCGCTGTGCGAAGAAAACTGCTCCAGAGCCAACGCTTGGCCTTGATATTCTTGTGTAAGGCATATAGAACTGTTAGTACCGAAGCTTTGCCTGTCCTGGCGGGTGTACTTCCAGTCGACCTGGAGGTGCAACGTCGCGCCGCCATGTATTACTCTATTAGGGAGAATATGGATAAAAGTTTTTTAACCGCACGTGAACTTTTAAAAATTGATAGATTATTTAAACCGCTTTCAGTGGTATAAAGCAAACTATTAGATGAATGGCAAAATAGATGGGAGGTATCTTTGAAGGGACGACATCTATATCAATATTTTCCTTGCGTTCGTGACCGTTTGACAAAGACTTGGTTGGATGTCGATTATTGCGTATCACAGTTTCTCACGGGCCATGGTAACTTTAGGTCTAAACTTTACTCTTTTAAGCTTGTTGAATCGCCTGCATGCCCATGTTCAACACCTAATTGCGAGTATGAGCAGTCCGCGCATCATATACTTTGGGAGTGTAGTCTTTGGCAGAATGAGCGTAAAACTATGCTGGATAGTATGCAGATATCATCTGGAGTCGTATACTACATGGACCTTGTAGAGACTAGGAAGAACTTCCGTGCTTTCCGGCGTTTTTGCCATACTTATTATTGGAATCAAGTCTAAAATCTCACATGATAGGTCCCATTTAAATGTAGTGATGATGTGATCCGTGGTGCTTTACAGCTGGCTTCTCCGGCTGTAAAAGTCTTTTTACGAGGTTATTTACCTGTTTAGTTCATTGTTTTGTCGCCCGCTTTGCACGGAGGGAAGTGGACAATAATTTATTTCCAACTCCTCCTATTAATTTCACTTTCTGATTAATTTCGTTGCGGGTTAAAGACAAGTTAGACATTCCCGGAGACTCGCCGAGCTTCAATGCTCGGTGTCATTACATTGCGTGCCACTGTTGATCCTGGCTCACAGGAGTTACAGTGGTGGGTGTGAGGGTGGGACAGTCTCTAGAAAATTATTAATCCTGATATTCCTGTGGGGTTTAGACCAGGAATATCACACGTGGGTTCGTAGTTCCCAACCAATCCTCAAGTAGATTAGATGAATTCCTGATTACTCACTACAACCTTGTTCTAGGTACACCCGCTAAACGTGCAGAAGGAGTTGGTCGAGTATGCTCAGTCCGAAGGGCTGGTGGTGCTGGGCTACTCGCCCTTCGGCTCGCTGGTGTCGCGGCACGGGCAGTGGCTGCCGGGGCCCAGGGTCGACGACGCCACGCTGGCCAGCATCGCCGACAAGTACGGCAAGACGGTGCCGCAAGTGGTGCTCAGATGGGCGGTAAGGAGTTACCTACATTTTATTCTGGCTTAGTATTGACAGAGGCTATGGTTGATATTTTATGGTAGTGAAGTTCATATAAAACGCGATATTACTATGTTTTATCATTCCAACATAATTACGAAGGTTTGATGGAAATTGTAAGAATGTAAGCTGAACCCTAATCGTGATAAACGTATGGGCCTATGTCACTATGGCTCAATATTTTCTATGATAAGTTTCTAATTTCTAACACTATGCTGGTCGCCCTATGAAAATTTGAAATCATAGGTAAGTCTTTATCGTATTACGTTATTGCAGCTACAGGAGAGGACAGCCTACATTGATTGACAATATGATCATCAACACAAAAGAATTCACGTGCAAAGCCTAATTGTATATTTCACAATACCCCACAGGTGGAAAGGAACGTAATCCCGTTGCCGAAGACAGTAAAACCCCACCGACTCGAGGAAAACATCAACATCTTCGACTTCCAGCTGCAGCCAGAAGAAGTTGCCCGGATCAGCCAGTTCGACTCGGGCACGCGCTTTACGCTGCCTTCCTTTTGGCAAGAACACCCTTATTATCCGTTCGAGAAGGTCGACAATCCCATACCCGACCCGTTTTTACCTACCTCTAACAAAGAATAAACAGTATTGTTTTTTTTTATTAATTGTAAAATATAATTTAGATGCGTAACTTGGATCGTGGGTTTTTACTATTGCCTAATATTCCTAACTAGGAAAGTTTCGGATCTTAAAAGTATAATGTTTTTATATCATACAAAATTAGCGATAATGCAGGGATCAAACCTGCACTTTCAATCACAGACAGCTACTAAAGAATTAATTCTGTTATTAATGTATCTTACTACTATCGGTTGTTGGTATGACTTTTACTTTCCCCATAAGTAAATTTGATGATATGCGAATATAATAAATGTTAGTTTCACACAACGTTTTGGACCTTTTTTTTAGTAGACTATAATGTGTCCCACTGTTGGGCAAATACCTACCCTGTGTTACTCCACTTGACCGTGTCCTCGGCGAGCTTTTGCCATTTAGCTCGAATGCATCCAACTCCTCTTTCCACCGCTACTTCGGATATTTTTTGTTTAATAATTATAAGGATTTAATAAAATCTAGAATGGTGTAAAAATAAAACAAGTCAGTAGGTTACGGCAAGTTAATAGTATTATTTCATTACATTAGTTGCTACACACATAATTACATTGTTCATTAATTCCATATCATTGTATCAACTCCGGCGCACGGACACCCAGGCGTTGGACAACTTAGCGCCTCCTTGCAACCTCTTTTTATCTATCACATGCAGTTTTAAACAATACCTATTTCATATAATATTTCCTTGTAAATCAGACAGATTCAAATTAAAAACATATCGATAGTTATTCGAGTGTTGCCAGAGCAATATTCGATTTTATACAAAAATAATCGATTCGTCTGAATTCGATTTAACAAATAAAAACATAAAATTAAATAATATCATGCAATCGCGTATTATAAATAAAAATGTATGACGATATAGTTATGACGTCACAAGACAGCAGTCTCCAAGAGTTAAACTAATATTGCTACACCACAAATAAAATATGTATTAATAATTAAATATTTTTATAACAGTTTGCAACGGACGTGTCGACATTGAAAACCTGCCTTGTGACGTAACAACTTCTCGGCAAAAAAATAAACATATTCCATTTTTCAAAACATACATTATTTGATAATTAAAACTCCATGCAACACATTAATAAATCTATCTATTATAGGAACCATGAGGATAACCTATTTCTTTCCC
Organism: Hyles vespertilio; assembly: GCA_009982885.2. NCBI lineage: Eukaryota > Metazoa > Arthropoda > Insecta > Lepidoptera > Sphingidae > Hyles > Hyles vespertilio. The sequence continues at coordinate 1,182,364 of CM042805.1, read as the reverse complement.
CTTGTCTCCCGCGCCAAAACCAGCGGTGTCCGTGTGGGGAACAAACTTAACACATATCAGTTCATTTTCCGGCGCGCGCCACTAGCGCCACACGTCGTTGCGGCGACACACACAAACACCCGGTTATAGACTCGCAACTTGAGGCACGACCGGCTCGAAAACGAGGGGAGGGAGACGCTTAAGATCGTGAAATTAAATTCTGTATCTGTATCTGTATCAGCCCATATACGTCCCACTGCAGGGCACGGGCCTCCTCTACAATCGACTACCGATTGAGAGTGGTTAGGCCATATAGTCCACCACGCTGGCCTAGTGCGGGTTGGTGGACTTACATACCATAGAATTTTTATAAATCGCTATGGTATGCAGGTTTCCTCACGATGTTTTCCTTCACCGTTTTAGTGCGTGGTGATTGACTATCATGAAATTAAATTATTTCCTAGGTATTCCAAAAATATAAACAAAAGTAAATCTATTCGGAATTAAATTAGAAACATTTCAATTGCTTTCTGTGAATAATTGTCAATTAAGACAAAAAATGATGTATAATATCAATAGTGACGTCATTCCATTACAGTGTGAGTGTGCGAAAGAGATATCGTTATGCTCACACTATGCCTTTTTTATAAAAAAATAACTATAACTGACGCATTTTGAAATTATTTCATACTTTTTTATTTAAATTATATTTGTACTTCTGTCTAAAATAATTTACTAAATTAAACATACCCTCTGAAAAATAATTCCGCATCAAATGGAAAAGCTCGCTTCAAAATTACCGCCGGTACGATTCTCATCAGTTAGGGAACGATTTGAGAAAGAAAGAGTGCCCATATTACCTCCCTACTTTTATATTATAATGTCCCCTCCCTACATGTCGCAAGAAGATCGCGCACCAATTTGTTAGTCTATACCGATAGCTGCATAAAATTTTATGAAATCAGGTATACTGAATCTGTCTCGCATCGAATACTATTTGAAGCTGTGCGTTAGATGCTACTACGTGAAGCCTAACAATTAATATTCCAATTATCTTCTTGGACAGCTCTAGTATTCCCGATTTACAATATATATATGTAGTTTCAAAGGATGACAGATAAATGCTGTATGACTCAACTAACAAATTATAAATTCTATATTTAAATCATAATATTGCAATTTCATAAATATTCCGACAATTTCATTATAAATTTTCTATCCTGGGAAAACGAAATACAATTTTCATCAACAAAAATTGATGTTTGAAATGAGTCCTCAACGCGGTCTTTCATCGTATAAACCCGCATTTCTTCAGTAACAAATACTCTTGTGTGATGAACAAGATACCCAGGTGATGGGTGATGAAGGTGATGGAGGTGATGAAGGTGAACAGCAGCAGTGTGTACCGCGTGGCGCCACGCCGCTGTACTGGCTCAGTCCTGGCTGCGTCACTGACTGTTCGCCAGCTCATCCATCCGGCATCTGTCAACATCTCATTATCTTCATCATCTTCAGAAGCAGGATAACGAACATTAAATAAAGGCATTTAATGAATTTCATAGCGCGCTATCTGAAGCGACATTCATTTAACGCGAAACCTTCATCATCGTATGTCTATCTATATGACATCGGTCAATGCTTCAATGGTAGGTGTCTTCCACACGAATACTATTCAACTCCAACTCCCACCCGTTCTACACGCCATGCGATCTGCTCAAAGCCTAAGTGGCTTTGCTAACTTGCTGACTCATTGGGCTATTTCATATCTATTCATTTCTCATTTGATCTTGTAGGTGAATAGTGATAGCGGTTTTCCATCACGGATAATACGAATATCTAACTACCAGTTTTTACAACTAGCTTATAATATTGATACGATGCTCACCTGACGGCCATCTCTGCTACCTCCAGACTCGGGTAGTCCAGCTCCTTCACCAGGCATAACACAGCGGACAACAGGTTCGAGTTCTGTAAACAGCATACATGCCATGGAAGTTGATAATAAATCAAGAAGTTTTTTCTAGCGCGGAGCGAGGGAATGAAGAAGGCGGAAGAGATACTGTTTGAATTAAACTTAACAGTAAAGAGACTTAACGTCGGTATTCTGTGTTAACGTAATATTCGCTCCTCCTCCCTTTTTTTGCAATGTATGGCGAGACAAGCTAACCATCGCCCGATAGTAAGCGATACGTCATACGACCGTCCAGTAGCAAATATGTATAGTAGCAATACCAAATACACCATGAGTTAGAAATCAGTGCCTCTACTGCCCCTGCCATCTTGATGTTAAGTCTCATTATGTCCAGTAATTATTTTGGCTACAGTTTCCTTCAAACCGGAATACAACAGTGCATTAAAACTGCTTTTTGGCGGGAGAAGTAAACATTGCGGACCACCACAAGAGAGGAGAACGGGAGAAAGAAAGTAGGGTAGGCACCAACCTACCCTATTCTCTTTCACCATTCAGCTACAAATAGGCCTCCGCCTTCCCCTGTAAGAAGCAACATCCACATCGTGTGGTATGAACTATAAACAAACAGCAGTGTAGTCACCCTGGCGACGGGCCTGCGCGTGAACCCGCGGTGCTCTGCCATCACGGCGGAGGGGTACTCGCGGTCGCGCGCGCGCTCCGCGTCCCACGCCTCGCCGCGCCCCGCGCTCACCTGCTGGAACGACTCCGACCTGCGACCACGACGCTTATCAGGCATCGACACTCCCACACAATAGTCACCATACGGTCCTGGCAGACACTAATATACATCTTGTGTCGTGGATATCAGAAACTACGAGAGACTTCTTGCTATTAAACACTCTTAAAAAACACCTGAGGCCGCGCCCACGAAATCAGCGGGACACGATCGGATGGCAGGAAATGAGCTCACACAAATATTTGTCACGATTTAGAATTCGTAACAGACATTGTATGCTACCTTGCAAGAAACAGAAATCCTTAGACTAAGGTTACAGCAAGTTTGTTTATTTAATTTAATGAACACATATAATTATTAAGAAACACAAATGGCGGTCTTTGGGTGGATGTATTGAAATATGAAATAAATATAAGAAAGTCTATAAAGTGGATGATAAATAAAAATTGTTGTGGAATACCTGTCGGGTCGCTCGTAGTAGGGCTCGTGGTAGTGGTGTGGGGGGGAGGACACGCCGCCAGCCCGCGGCTCCCCTCCGTTCGCGTTGAACCGACACTCGCCGTTCGATGAATACGAGTAGTCCTGCAACGTGCACGTATGTACTTTAGCAAACTTCATAATAGTGCATCACATTATACCAGAGATAGCGTCTTAATATCCTAAAATATTCGAAATCTATCACTTATACAGTTTATAAGTGGACCGAAAAATATAAAAATAAACATTAAGAGCGTATACACCTTGCGCGCAAAGTCAACTATAGGTATTTCTTCGTTAATTTCACGCACACATAAGCGACCAAAGCTGTGTGCGTAAAGCTGCCGCGTCGGCTCGCTATACAATCGGCTCAAACAACTTTGATCCGTGCGCTTCAAATATTCAATTGAAATGTAACTGTAATATAATATCATAAAAATATTTTATTTGCATTATAAGTAGACAAATATTACTGTGCAAGCAAAGCATAATACAAATTTTGGATACTAATCATATTTTCGTTATTATTACATTGTTAAGTTGCATTCAAATCAGTGTTCAATCAGTATACACTACGGACGTTTTATTAATCATTTCGTGTTTGAACACATAAATAGTGTTAGGGGCCTTACAACCCCCTTAAAATTACGAAATATATTTAATTTTATATTACAATACATAACATAATTTAGCCTCGGAATAACATCCCATTATATTACCTGAAACATAATTTATACTCACTACAAAATCATTGTAGGTAATAAAAATAATTAAATATTTTACTACCAAAGTACTAAAATGTGGTAATCGCATTCCGCTATTTTTACTACGCGCGGCTATTTTTACTACGCGCGGCATAATCGACTGCAGCCAGGGGCCCTACTATATAAATCCGAAGTTCGAATCTTCGTGACGTTTTTCGTTTCGAAACCTACTCTGTAACACGAAATTCGAAACTTCGGATCGAAGAATGAATGATTCGAATATATCGGCAATCCGAACATTTACATTTTTATTTACTATATTCATCCGAAACGAAGTTCGAAACTTCGGACGAACGAAGTTTGTGACGATACGTATGTACCTACTCTGTAAATGTTCGTATTGCCGATATATTGGAATAATTCATTCTTCGATCCGAAGATTCGAATTTCGTGTTACAGAGTAGGTTTCGAAACGAAAAACGTCACGAAGTTTCGAACTTCGTTTCGGATTTATATAGTAGGGCCCCAGGCCGGAGCGACGAGCGATACGTCCTCCCTCTAGAAGGCCTTGCGGCGGTCTGATTTGATCCACGTCGGACAGCGTGTTTTATAGTGGTTTTTAAAATATTTGTAGAAAACATGAAAACTAATATTGTTGAAATATAAAAATGGTAATTTATTGATAAGATGTTCTTCTATTATAATATGCAATTGTTATAAAAAATTATGCACGATAAGTTGGTGAAAAAAAATATGTTCTTGACGAGAGTTTCTGAATAATTTCGCATTGTTTAAATTTTTATTTTTCAGGAACTAAACACAAAAAGATTATTTTTCTCAGCAAAATCCCTCCATAAGGGTCTCATTAGTCTGATAATATTTTTATTTTCATCTTATATTTAGTGGTTAAGGATATCTTAAGCTTCTAAATTGCCATTTAAAGCCTAAATAACGAAACTTGTGTTCAGTAATCCGTATAGTACTCACAAATTATCCATCAATCTATAATATTTTCCACTAAAATCCCTAGATGACAACCTTTTCTAAAATTAGTAATAATTATTTTTCCTTTAAATTGTTTATTGGTGGCTATTAACTCATTTGAAAAGTCCTGTTTTTAAGCCAAAAAGCGCGTGCAGTGTATAAACGCTCTTAATGTCGCATCAAAAAGTGAAACTTTGCGCATTTCGACGCTACAAAGTAATACGTTCGAATTTCGACCACGCTGCGAAGTAACACGTCGCGTAGCGCACTACGCTGCGTATATTGAGCACGCTGCGAAGTAACACGTCGCGTAGCGCACTACGCTGCGTATATCGACCACGCTGCGAAGTAACACGCCACGTACCGCACTACGTTGCGTATATCGACTACGCTGCGAAGTAACACGCTGCGTAGCGCACTACGTTGCGTATATAGACCATGCTGCGAAGTAACACGCCAAGCTGGCTATTGCATGGGATTCTTTTGTATACTGGGTCTTATTGTTAGGGGGTATGGCAATCTTAGATTTCAAAATTATTTAAGCTCGGCAGAAAATCATAATGCGCGCCGGTGGTACCAGTATATCTCCTTTGGTCTACCCGGAGGTCACTGAACAGCATTCCTACATTAAAATTTGGTACGTATATAATTTAATTCGAGTCCACCACAATATTAGAGACAAATTTTATAATTATTTTCCTTAAGTTGTTAGTCATCAGAGTGTGATTAAGTTGCGTTTAAAATGTATTTTAGTTAGTGTACTACAGAAGCTTCAGTAATGAATTATATTAGAGTTACTTGATAGCCTATCAATAGTACTATGGAGGATGACGTGGCGCGTATGCAGAGTGTTGAAGCTTGAGTTTTTTTATAGAGTACATGGATGAACTTTTCATAAATTATTTAGGAAAGCACCTATAAGTTGCGTAAGATCTGGGCGATGAAGGCGTCTGGCTACAACCCTGGAGTCTAAGGAACCAGGAGCCTCGAACCTCATAGACTTAAGAATTATGCTTAACTTTTAAATATTTACCTAGATTCATTAAAAGCGTGAAAATACTACCGAATAGTAAAAACTTACGCGTAGTAAAACTTACACCGCCGCTGAAATCATTGAATACCAATAGGGGCCTACACCTGCTAACTGCTATATGTTTTAATGGATTGTGTGTCAATGGGTGTGTGTGTGTGTGTGTGGGCGTTGAGATGTAGGTACTAGAGGGGACACCACGAACAAAATGCGTGAGCAATAAATGCGGTACATGTAATTATATTGTTTTTGCTACTACTTGGTGACAAAACGTTACTTTTCGCTACATAGGTCCGCGTCCTTAGGAGCTACTACGAAACGCATACATATTCGATATATCCTGCGATTTGTATAATGTAGATGAACGAATCGTTCATCAGTCAATATGAATGGAACCGAAAACAACAGAAGTAGGTTTCAACACGCTGAATCACGTGACATTCGATATGTTTGTATTAGTCCCCGCAAGTGCGCACAGATTTTGTTCGACGTGTCCGCTCTGGTGTGGATGTGATACAGCGACGTACCTTGACGCAGTGCGCGGAGAGCGAGTGCCGCAGCGCGTGGGTGTCGTGCGCGCGCGCCTGCACAACAACACGCTCAGCGACACACAGTCATACAGACGGTTACAACGCGGGAGAGACGAGACCTCATACTAACACTACACTGTGCCCATTTAATAGGAACACACAACACTGATGTGTGTTTGTTAATAAAATTATTAATACCCATTAAAAATACTCTTTTTGGCACCATTTTTTCTTAATTTCCAATTATAATCATATTAGATATTCGATAGTTTCTCGTCCCTGATGCGTCAAACCGTCTGAGTACACAATTTAGGTAACACATTTCTCCAATGTGTTGTCGGTGGGCGCTGGTCCGCGGGGAAGCATAACGTGCGCCGGTGAGTCGTGACTACACTACGCATGAGATGGACACTAGGGACGTCTACTGGCTTCATGAGGCATTTGAAGATAAGAACATAAAAAATTGATATACAGGGATGTCCACGATACACTGTACACCCTGTATTTAGTAGGGTGTGTTCTAAATTGAAATTTTTGTATCAAATAAGACATTTAGAAAATAGATTTTCTATATTTTTGTTCTATTGTTATCGAATGACAGTAGCGGTTTAGTATTGATGGTAATCGCCAAACGCCTCATAAAACCAGGGATTTAGTTTAATAATGAATTAGTACTGCAATACGAATACTGAAAGAATAGCTAATTAACTACATTGTAAACGGTTACAGTGTGATTGACACATAGTCATTCAAGTTTGCACCACAACCTGTTTTTATTTGAAGACATTAGTATTGTATTAATAGACAAGTAAACAATATTTTAATTTTTTTATACTTTATCAAGATTGTGTTATGGAAGACTAAAACTTTTCCATTAAAGTCGAACTAGCGTTGGCGAAGTCCAAACATCTATTATTTAATTGTAACTTTTATAAAAAAGTAATTATATAAAAAAACGTCATTTTAGGCATATAATTCCATAAAAGTCCAGTTACAAAAAAAGGTTTTATGATTATAGAATACTTCCAAAAAAATGAACATCGATCCTTTAATTTTATTTACTACAAAATTTCATTTAACTTGTAAACTTAACTTTCCAAATCTGACCTGTGCATTTGGTACAACTTTTACTACCAAGTGACGCATCACTATTTATCTTTATATGTGTTTGTATGTGTGTGTGTGTGTGTGTGTGTGTGTGTTTGTGTGTAGTAGGGCTGGTACTCACGTCGCAATGTGACCTCGTCATGGCGGGGTGTTCGTACCGCTCGTCAGTCTCGGGAGAGGAACGCGCCGGCACAGACCTCCGGGACGGCGACGCGGGACACTGTTGTGTGCAAAACTTGATTTAATATATATCACACATATACATTCTCCGTCTCTATCTCTCTAATTTTTATTACAATCTATGGCGAGACGAGCATGCCGTTCGCCTGATGAGAATCGATGCGACCGCTCATGAACAGTAGCAAAACAAAACAATGCTTGGGATTCCATTGCACTCGCCATCCTGAGATATAAGATGTGAAGTTTCAATATGTCCAGTAGTTACTTTGGCTACAATATCCTTCAATCCAAAACACAACAGTGCAATTACACGACTGTTTGACACGAGAAATGGTTATTGCGGTGGTGCCTACCCAGGCGGCCTCTAATATACGAGAGACTTACCACCAGTAAATCTCTCTTCAGACTTAGCAAGTACACAGATGTTGTACAGTCTTCTAGGGATTCCATTATTTACATAATAATGGTCAACCTTTTAACAAATATTCTTAACATCATGTATCTTGTGGAACTTCTTGTAATGGAAAATTCGTTGGGAGTGTATTAGGCCATAGGCTACGCTGACTTAATGCCTGTCAGCTGACTTTAATACATTTAAAATCTATAGAAAGGTTTCATAAGAAATGGTTATTACTCCAATGCATGTGGGCTAGCTATTGTTATCATCATGCTTCATTATTAATTTTCAAAGCTTTCATACGCTCTATAAGTTAGTAACTTTTTATCATCCAACATGCAATTCATTCAAGATTATTGTTACATAGTATAATATGACAAATTAGAATATCTAAAGCTCAATTTTACAAACATGTGTTAAAAGACAAATTAAATAACTTTATTATTTACATATATTAGAATAGTGTTGATTAATTCACTAAATACCTTACAATTGTTTCTCCCTGCATTTTGGACTACATTGTACATGGGTAGTGCAAGTAGATTTTGCCTTAGCTAGAAAAGCATGTGGCCACATCACTGAAATGGTACTTCAGTAACTTAACTAATTTGAGTGGAATGGAGGTGACAATGTGCATTTAAAATCTCTTACCTTAACACTTAAACATAACACACGTACCAAAAAGTTAAATTTTAGACATGGGAAAGGCTGCAGATATGTCGGAAGTGGACAATATATTTCTAACACTATACTTTTTTATTTTGTTGTGGGTTAAACACAATCTACAAGTAGCAAATGATACAATTTTAAAAAGAAGGCCGTTTTTTTAAATATAATACTATTCTTTATACAGGGTATATCAAGACTGCTACCGAAAACGAAGCCGGGTGGTAGTTTCAGCGACTTCAGACACAATGCAATAGAAAATGTTGCAAAAAAACCCGACGATTTTTTTTGTTAATTTTTTCATATGGTCGTATTAGGGTGGTAAATACATTTTCTTTCCTAAAATAATAGTGTATACCCTTTTATTTATAAAGACTCTAAGGTATAAAAGAGTTTAAACTATTATTTTAGCAAAAACTATGGATTTGCTACCCCCAAAATGATGATATTTAAAAAATTATAAAAAAATCGCGTTTCTTTGCGAAATTGTTTAGTTATATTGTGTTTGTAGTCACTAAAACCACCACCCGGCTTCGTTTTCGGTAACACTCTTGATATACCCGGTATAAGTTTTAACATACATTAATAAAATTACAAAAGTTAAGCCGGTCGGAATCGGTTTACTTTATAGGGACGCTACATCATCGTAAACTCCATTTTCGTGGCACTTAGTTGCTCGGCGTCTAATACTAGTGATCTGACAAGATCTGTAGTGGTGGGTAGATAGCGGGTAGATCTAGTCTGTACCACAGAATACTAACAGAAGTCAAGCTTGTGTATGTACTTCACTTTTGTTGCCACACTCACACTACGCTCGGCGTTCGCGCAAAGGTTGAAACTCGCGCTCGCACTGGTTTCGACTGATTTCGAATATCGTGTCGGTGAACGCTGTCTATGTGTGAGTTGATTTAGCGCGCTTTGTATGAAGCTTGACTTCTGTTAATTTAGTATTCTGTGTCTGTACTCTGTAGGTAGTTTACCTGCGGCGGGTCTCGAGACGCTGCGTCTGGCGGGTCTGCGGCCTCGGAGCTGTCGCTTCCTCCCGCCTGCCGCCACACACACATTAACCCACCTAGAGCTACACTCGTCTACCTGCACGTCACGTGCCTCGGTACCTCACTACTATCGTTTTATGGTATTTACAGTGTGTTCCAAAATCTCTGTTGACTCAACATTCCATTTTTTATACAAAAGGAGATGCAGGGATGAACTGATTGACGGGAATATACGTAATATCGCGACTACTGGAAAAAGAAGTTAGGAAGCCAGCTGCCCATCGGCTTAAATGGCAAAACATTAAATTATAACTATACATGAGTTGTGTGATTCATGTGGCTTTATTTCCACTTCAATAACCGAAGAAATGTAGCCAGAACCCATTAATTAAAAGGAAAAATCAAGATCAAGATTTAGGATGCGAAAATGTTTTCTGCTAATGTATTGTTTTATCAGCATTAAATTATTATCCTTATTCGTATAAATACGTCTATAAGAGCCAACCGAGATTTTTCCCACACTGTATATTGCAAACAAACATAGATGGAGACAACACGAGCGAACTCCTGCACAAAAGTTAGTATGCGATTATGACATGTATAAAACCATACAATTAGTTGTAACACATGATAGTTGATACACCCATGCTACGCAGCACGCATGGCATATGCACACGATGCCTTACACTCCAACTTATGTGATTTTCTTTTAAATAAACTTGTGCAACTTAAACATTTTTAAAATCAGTCTTATCTCCACAGCATAATGTACATATTGGTACTGTGATAAACAGACACGCGAATTCGCGCGCATTCGACGGTATACGCGCGTCTGCGACCGACCAGTACTTTACTCTATAGCAATGTGTGCCATTAACTTTGTGAAGATACGGTTGAATTTGGTCCGGCACATTGTCAATAGTTTTATAAGTCTTCGTGTAATAAATTAATATAATTCACATATTAAAAACTGCAAGACAGTATAATACGCCATAAATAAATAATTGCACCTGTTTGTAACCTTTAATATTAATACCTTCAATTAAAATATGTACAAGTGTTTGGCGATCGTGTGCACATGTGGTTAGAGATGAAAATGCATCACACATTAGTTTCAAATAAACACAGTAACCGATGCAGCATTTGTTATTCTTTTGTATTTGTAGCTCGGCCTAGTCACTTATTTTATAGCGGCATCTATCAGGAACCGAGTGAAATTTTTCATAAGTAGCGTATTCCAATTTCCAAAATAAATACCAAAATTTGAATTTAAAATCTTTGATATATGAATATCGAACATTGTTAATAACGAATTTTCGTGTCCAAATTTTTATTTTTGGAACCAGTAATTTGGCAAGTTAAGATGTAATATTAGGCAAAGTTATTCTGTAATCGTGTTTGTATGTCTCGTGTATGGAATGTGTATGATATCTTGTGTGTGTGTGTGTGGGCGACCTGTTCGTGCGAGGGCGGCGCGGGCGGGCGCGCGTAGAAGGGCTCGGTCTCGCGCTCGGGACTCGACTCGCACGACCGCTGCCGCCGGTACTGCCCGTAGCTCTCCTGCTGTACCGCCAACAATTACACATAAGTAAGATCAGGGGCCCTACTCTGAAAATCCGAAACGAAATTCGAATCTTCGGACGATCGAAGTTTATGAGGACACGAATGTACCTACATAGAATTATGGTCGTTATTGACTTAGGTCGTAACCATAGACTTATGGTCACAATGTACGTTATATGAATCCGAAATTTTACAGCATAGGTACATTCGTATCGTCATAAACTTCGATCGTCCGAAGACTCGAACTTCGTTTCGGATTTTCAGAGTAGGGTCCAAGGCGTGGATACCACTTCGTGTCTTGAAAGTATCGGGCTTTTTTCGATCATATTTTTTTCATTGCGATGAATGCCAACACTACCCATTGTGAGAATTTGTTACGTTCTCAGTATGTTCAGTAGTTAATCCGGCTGGGATATGCTTCAAACCGGAACACATCAGTGTATTTACACTGCTGTTTGGCGGAATAATTATTCTGATCTTACTTATTAGTTCATTTTCTACACTAACTACATGCTTGCATGCTTTAAGGGGTAATTTAATAACATTTGGTCTGATGTATAGACTCCTGAAACGACACACTGTTCACTCCACTTAGACTAATGTAGTGATGTGTCCATCAGTATAAAGGGGTAGATGTGTTACCTGCTGTGGGTATCCCTCGTCGTCCGAGTCGGGTATGTGCGCGCCGCGGCGCATCGCCTCCTGGACCTAGAAAATTAAACAACATCATTTTATAATCAGAAAACGAATTCTAATCACTCTCTTTACTGACTCCCTCACTGCTGAGGATCGTCATTCCGTCTGATTCCGACAACCAGTTGTCTCCATCGGTTCCGTTCTGTAGCTTGGTGGACTGCATCGTTGACAGGTATTTTTCGTTCCTTTGATATTTGGTCCGACCATCTTTGGCGCTTCACACTAAAAGCTAATACAAGTAGTAAAATACAAAAATAATATCTATATACCACCTATCTGCCCCAACTTTCGTCCTTTGCTCGTATATCCATCATATGGTTGTCTGGCAGAAATTGCTTTGTGCGATAAGACCGCCAATTGTTGTTATTTTGTTGTTATTATTTTTCTATTATTTCTGGTGTACAATAAACATTATACGTGTTGCAGATGTTCATGAGCGATGATGATTATTACGCTGGTTTGCCTTCTATAATATATAAACAAAATCAACCATACGGTCAGTGATGAATACGGGCCTCCTCAATAATTGGGAATTCCTATGATGGTCTGCTGGGCGCCACATAGGAATTCTTCTAGAAACATCAATAGAACATAATGCAGATGCTAACATTTTTAACAGAAGTAAAAAAAAATATATTTTTGAGCTTAAATAAATAGAGAAAAGTGTGTATGTACCTCCTCGGGATGGACGGAAACATTATCTAACTTCTCCAAATTGGGCAGATTCCTCAGCACTGTCATTCTGTACCTGGAACAGGACAACGGTAAATTAACAACAGGAGCCTTAATGCTTCATACTTCATCCACTACTACATTCAACACTTTTATTGTGTCGTTTATCTCTAGAAAATGTTCAGTACTTCGTAACTTAGTCTCTTGTTTTACAAAAGAAAGTTTTGAAAGCAATAATTTATTTCAAATATGCTGCGTCCATTTTCCTTTGTTTGATAAATTTTGAAACTTAAATAATACGAATACCACATGATCCTGACTTACAAAAACTGCGGTAATTGGTATGTTTCCACTACCATCTACATAATATATTCTTCACACATTCTTTAAAAAAACCCACAGCATTAAAAAATACACCATTACTCAGGCTTGTTTCCAAATTAAAAACATTTCAAGTGGTGGTTGGTCCCACACATGTAAGAGGCCGCCTGGGTAGGCCCACGGTAATATCTACTTTAATAAATGCACTGATGTGTTTCGGTGTGTAGGACATTGTAGTCAGAGTAACTACTGGGTATATTGAGACTTGACATCATATGTCCCAGGATGGCGAGGGCAGGAGCCAAGCATGTGTTGTATGGTTTTGCTACTGTTCATGAGATATCGTATCGTTTACTTGTATGTTGTATGTGGTAAATAAATTTTTTTATCTATCTATCTAAAACAATAAAAAGTATCAAGATGATGTGGTATACTGACTCAGGATGCTGCGTGCAGGGGTTCTCGTCGAGCCACAGGCTGGTGAGGTCCGGCAGGTGGCGCAGGTGCCGAATCTCGCGCAGGTCGCGGATCTCGTTTTTGCGCACGTACAGCTCGCGCAGCCGCCGGCAACCCGCGAAGTCGCCCAGCGTGCGGATCTTGTTTATGCTGTGAATTTATATAACAACATCATCAATAGACAGCCTCCGTGGCGCCGTTGGTAAGACCCCCGCACCGAGACAAATGTTTGTGAGGCCCACAAGTATTTGTCTTGGGTCTGGGTGTTTGTGAGATCGAAAAGTCTCTTGTAGTTCCCGACACAAGACTTAAGTGATCTTAATGTGGGGTCAGGACCATGTTTGTAACTGCTGGGTATATTTATTATATTATTATTATTTATTGAATTTATAAATATACATAGATTAAGTTTTGTGTATTGACTTGTCATAAGAGCTCTTTAATTAACAATACCAATAAACCAATTTTATTTCATTAATGAGCCGAGTGTACTTTGGAAGGATATAGAAAAATCAAGTCACAGAAAGCTGATTGCTGAACATAGACTTTTTTAAAACATTTCTACAGGGATTTGTTGGAATTGAATTGTATGCAGAGAGACGCAAGCACAACCAAATAAATGATAACAATATACCTAGTCTCTAGGTCGATACTGTACCAACTACTACCACAAAGGCGGATATACGTAAGTGGTATTTAAATTATCCATTAATGCAACAGTGAGTCGAATATATTTTGATATATGCATTAAAAAGTTTATTAAGGCTCTGGACTACCGCTTAGGTTGTAGTTTTTCTGATTATGAATCCTCTTTACGAAGATATAACATGTCCCGTCTGGCTCATCGTCGAGATTTAACCGATGCTACATACCTTTTTAAAATCATAAATAGTGGTGTGGATGCCCCTGGGTTGTTGCATGCACTTAATTTTAGAATACCTCGCAGACGTGAACAAGATTGTCGTAAAAAACACTTATTTAATATTCCTCGCAGTAGAACTTGTTATGCCAATAATAGTTTTTTAAGAAGGTCTAGCAGATTGTACAATAACAAACTTCTCAATGTTGATGTTTTTAATGAATCGTTACGTAAGTTTAAGAAAAAAGCATTAGGTTTTATTACTGGTCTTGATACAGAATGATACATTTATTTCTTTTTAGCTGATTAGTTTTTTTTTTTTTACATATATAAATTATGTGCTTGTGTTTTTGTTTTTAAATGTTTATTATTTCAATACTTTTTTTTTCCATTGTACTTTGTACTCGTTGTAATCTTTTATTGTACTTGTGCAAAATAACAGTATTGTGAATATGCAATTCACTACTTTCCTAAAGCCTAAAATTGCTACCTACTTCGATTAGGATTTTGTTATTTCAATTTTGTGTAATAAACATAGGAAACTATAGGTCTAAAATTATATTTAATTTAATGTAATCACACTATTATTTATAAGACTGTTTGTTTCTTAATAAATAAAATAAAAATAAATAAAAAAATAAAAACGAAAGTCAACTGCAATCGGAATAAACAAAACCAAATCGTTGTTTACGATGAATAATGTACAAATTATCTGATTTAAAATTGTAATTGGTCCAAAAATTTAATCGTTAACGGTCAGTCGCACGCGATTGGTCAATGCAAGGCGCTGTCGGCCGACGATTGGCCAACACATCCCGTGCCACGCTCTGATTGGCGGAGCGTCCTTGCACCACGGTTCCGCCGCTGCTGCAAGTCGTTATTCAAACAAAAACTTTGTTTACAACAATTAATTTTTAATTGATTTCACGCTGCGTTGAGTCAAGGATGTATTTTGTTTCCATGTTTCCTTAAGTTTGAAATATCTTCTATTATCGGATATCACTTCTCTGGACACTTAACTGATTTACTCGGGATACAGATAGTAGGTATATTTTGAATATGTGCAGTAGCTTCTCTACATTCCTGGCTTACCAAAGCCTATGTATCAATGCGTTACCTGAGAGCTAGCACTTCAACGTTGGGCATCCGCCGCAGTAGACTCACGTCTCCCAGCTCTGCGCCCCTGGAACAATACAAGTCTAATTAATAACATTATACATAAATAAGCCTTCCACAATTCGCCAAGTCTGTTTTTTTCGCAATAATTGATATGTAGAGGCTATCACCATTGCAGACAGAAATTCCAGCCCCAGTTAACTCCTATGACATTCTTCAAACCGAAGGTTCGCTTCGCGGGTTTTCATGTTTAGTTGTCATGTATGCTTATTATGCGTGTAATTTCATAGTATATCATTAAGATTGTTCGATTCCATAGTACTTTTCATGTAGGTACGCTTTTAGATTCGTTTGCGGAGAATAGTTTTTTTTTTTTTTATATTATGGTCTTCAAAACGCCGAGCCATACTTCTATGTATAGCGAGACTTAGAAATTAAAATAGTCTTGTTTAAGATATTCCTTCGCAAGGTCTTCTTAATCATAAGGAATCCGCTAATTGCCGTTTTCTGCAAAAGCATATTTATTAGCATGTGAAACATTTGTTTCTTTGATTATGATAAAATAATCTATGACTTTTATTGTTACGAGTCCGGAGTGGAAGTATTCTAGTTGTAAACACAATGATTGAGTCTTGGGATAATAGATTCGATTTGTATTTATTTACACCCGGATAGTAGTGGTACTTTCCAAGTTATAATAAATCTCCGTGTTAGTTGTGATTATCTGTATGTAGATGCATTTGACGACGGCCTGCTGATAACTATTTTTCTTTATACTGGTACTGATATAGTTGTAGTGCCATACGTCGCGAATCATTTATCTCTGGTGGACCCTTAATTACTAAGGCTTGATTCTGTCCAGATGCACACAGACTTATCCCGAAAAACGACACATTTTCTTGGGTCACGAGGTGGTTTTCTGTGTATCAATTCGCTACCGAGTGCAAACATCCTACCACGCAAGCTGATTAGTGATTATCGCTAAAGGCATCGTCTTTGAACACGTGTTGAACAAAGCAAGGTCGATCCATCCCTGCATAACTCGCCACGCATTCATTTGTTTTCACAAAGCGCGCTCAAAGTACACGGACTCAGCAATCAGCACATCATAATTCTTGATTGTAACGCGGTTTGCCAAAACAATGAGGTATCGGATACTGTAGCCATCCATTCATCGACACCGTTCTTTTGTAAACAATAGGATATTCAATCAAAGACAGTCTTTTGGCAAATATGTATGAATTAAATAAAAGCAGGACTGTATTCAGCACTGGGGCACAGAATACTGAACTAACAGAAGTCAAGCTTCATACAAAGCGCGCTAAATCAATGCACACATAGACAGCGTTCACCTACACGATATTCGAAACCAGTCGAGACCACTGCGAGAGCGAGTTTCAACTTTTGCGCGAACGCCGAGCGTAGTGTGAGTGTGGCAACAAAAGTGAAGTACATACACAAGCTTGACTTCTGTTAGTATTCTGTGACTGGGGTCCAAATGTCGGATGAAGGACGAAAATGAATAGAAAACTACTTACTGATAATCAGATGAGAATTGTTTGTCTTTAATATACATATACTGCAGACAACTGTAGGGTCAAAATAAAATGTTGTGCTTTGACTTGTGTTGTGATATCAAAATACACAACAATCATAGCGTGGGTACTGGCTGCACAACACATATTTATCAGAACTTGTATCGCTAGCACATGTCCCTAGTTACTGCTACTACGCACGGATACAACATGACAATTCGCTTTATATATGACAAAATGAAAAACTTAACGTAACTTAGCTCAGTCCACAAACAAGATCAAGAAT
Organism: Hyles vespertilio; assembly: GCA_009982885.2. Lineage (NCBI taxonomy): Eukaryota > Metazoa > Arthropoda > Insecta > Lepidoptera > Sphingidae > Hyles > Hyles vespertilio. The sequence goes on along the minus strand of CM042805.1, from coordinate 1,165,163 downwards.
TGTTTTTGGTCGCTATTCAAATGCACGTCGACTGGTAAAATAAAATGTCTTGGGACGTGAGACATAGCGTTCTATTCAATTATAATATTTTGCCAGGTCTGGGCGTTGTGACTTGAAAGTCTTTCACAATTCCTATGGCCCTACTAACTTCGTTCGTTCGTTCGTTCGGATGAATATAGTAGGGCCCCTGATACGACGCAAGATTAGTATATCTTAGCAAGCATTCAGTTTATGTCACGTGTAATAATAATATGTAATATATATAAATATACACTACGTTGAATTCAGTCCACGATGTAACTGGTCTAATGAGAGTTATTCTCATGTCGCTTGTCCGGTAATGTCTTCCTAGTACTCGCTCATTGTGATTCTGTGAACACATCACTGTCACTTTCGTACGTGGTACGTGCTCACAATAATTGTAATTGTATTTAGAAGACTATAAAAAATACATTATTGAATAAGCTCAGTGGTTTGATGCAGTCGTGAGGAGTGGATTTTTTCTGAGCTGGTATTTTAGACCAATGGGTTCGGGACTGGCTTTCCATCATATAAAGTGATTAACATACCCCGTAGAGTTCCAATATTATTATTTACTCCGTTAGCTACCGTTCAATTAAGCGTTATAATTGTGTTCAACCTATTAAGTAAGTCTTAAGAAAATTAATATTTTTTTAATTACTGTTTGTTATAACATTCAACTGCTGGGCACGAATCTTAATTTTACTTAAAAAGTGCAGTGTAGAATGTTGCTCTAGCTAAGCTAAGTAAAGTCCACAGCTGAACATAGGCCTCCCCAAGGATGTCCAAATTAACCTGTTGGAAGTGCCCTGCATCCAGCGAATTCCTGCAAACTTAACCAGGTCATCCGTCCACATTGTAGGCCGGAGTTAAGATTAAGAGAACTTGGCGAAACTCACCACCATATTTTTTTCTCAAGTAGATCTAGTCAAGTGTAATAGATGAGATAAAGTCATCGCTCGTAGCAACAGTTGCGGTCGCTCACGGCCGTCATAAGTTTCACTCTCGCGGGTCAACGACCACGCGGACTGGCATCGAACCTACACCGCCACGGTCGCCGACGGATGTAAACAAACGCAACCAAACATGCATCCCCAACCACAAGTTTTTTTGTATCATAACACTAATTGGTTTGGGTTAGAAATTAATGTGTTTAAAAACTAAATATACATACCTATTGCATAATATTGCGTCTATGGTAGCGGGTTTGACCACCGTATAAGTAAATATTAGCTAGGCTTACATTTATCCTCTATACAATACAAATCCACGTACAATACAGTGATTATAAAAGCAAATATATTCTGCGCTTGATATTCAAGTGACTACAATTGAATCTAATTTTTGCAATTAGGACTATCGTTATTTGGACATGTCATAAAAAGATTACGTTAATTTTTCTTTAACATAAAAACAAGGTTTAAAGGCATCCCTGGGTTCAAAGTATCTCCTAGAAATGGTCGTTGAGTATAAGTACTTTTGTGTATGCATTTAATTTTATAACTAGGCTAGGAAAAGAGACAAATACACAGAATTTTTTAGATCTTTGAATTGCTAACTCTTTAAAATTAGAGTGTATATTTTTAAAATTTCCGGTCTGGATTACTTTTGTGCATGTCAGTGTTCTTCAACGGGCTATCAAACCCGCGACTCTTGACAGACAATACTATCTTGAAGCTAGGTCACTCCACGTCAGACACTGCAAGTCACAAAGCCTTCTTCACTTGTCAAAGTGAAACTATGAAATACTAGATTTATTCGTCATGTTTACAAGGAAAGTAAAAGTATTTGTTAATATATGAGAGTGGAGAATACTTAAAAAATGAAAGTTGAGTACATTATGGCTAAAACATCATCGCCAAATATTTAGGCAACGCCACAGTATAAAACACGTCAATCTACCGATTTAATTTGTTTCACTGGTAAAACGACATTCGTATTTTTAATGGAGATTGATATTCAAAACCAAACACAGGTTCTTTAGTTTGATCAGGCCGACATAAATGTGTTGATCGAATTTTTTCTCCAGTATACTTTGTTCCTCTGATACCAGTATTAGAGTACATAGTTTAGACCTGTTCTAAATTTCCTATAGTCTCACAACTTCTTGTTCATTAGGCGTATTCTATTTGTATATTTTATATTATGTATGTATACATTGATAAAAATACAACCCCCTATATTTGTCATTGTCAGGTAAACAATAGGTTCCATACAACAATGTAAACGTTTTAAGCCCCTCGCGTACCAACCACAAAAATTGCCATACACGACTAAATTTCAATTTTTTTAAATTGCTTGCCCTATTGACATAAATACCGACAATACCCACCCACTATTTACCCCCTCTTTGACCTCGTCCATAGCAAAACACGAATCACTCCATCGCTAAAGGAATCGATTTGCTGACCTACTAAAACAAACGCAACTTTTGGGCTGAGAAGTTAGTGGCGAAATTTCGGGAAATTCGCTTGGCAAGCCTTTAGTAATGGACCAGACGCGGCTGGCACTATGTTTACGATGGTCGCGGAATTGAATCCCAAGGCACTCTCACTTTTTGGAGTCATGTCTTTATTAAGTCAACAACCACGCACTAAAACGGTGAAGAAAAACATCGTGAGGAAACCTGCATACTATAACGATTTATAAGAACTAGTGGTCGCCTAGCGGTCGAAATTCGACCAAATCAAGAAGAGAAAAAGTTTTACCTGTATGATGATGTTGTTATTCTGATAAATCGTGCACATTTAAATGTACGTATCTCTCAAAATCACTTATTTCCCCTGAAGTATATGCAATTACTAAAATCGTAAACTACAATAATTTCTTTGAACCTGCAATAGTAAATTATATATATTTTTTGTACCTGAATGTTGTTATTGCAGATTGCTGCTACAAAACTTTCTTTATGCATATAATAAATGATAGCGCTCAGCATTTCACGTAGTATTCGTCAAATAAATCTTTTCTGTTTGATATTCAACAAAACCACAGTAAACATTTTTTTCTGACTTACATTCAACTACATATGTCTATAATAAAGCAAAGAAACAATTTGACCAAAGAGTATGTATACGTGTACAAATACTTGTGTATGCTCAGACTAAATACTCTCTAGACGTAGCCATAACTGGAACGTGAGAAATAAGAGTGAGACCGCAAGTTAAAAATTAGTGTGCGTAAAAGAGACAGAGAGTTTTTTTCTTTGTCCTTGTCACCGTGGCCGGTTTTTTTTATTTGTCAATAAGCGCAGTTTGTCAAACAAATATACGTCAATCAGTTTTTCCGATATTTAAATAGTTTTGGATAGTGTAAAGCAGCAATTTATACAAATATTAGTGACTATAGTGTATATGCAATGGTGGGTTGTAGTATTTTAGGCTGCAAAAGCCGCAGTGAACGAAAAATTTGTGGAATAACATTTCACTCGTAAGTTACTCATTTATGTTACATTATAATTATTTTGTCGTTTATTGGTAAATAATGTTGTATTTTAATATCAATACAAATTGTTTTACTTAGAGAAATATCGATTACATTTAGAAATTCTACAAATAATATTAAATAACCTTAATTTCTTAAAAGTTTAGTGTTACCTTGTTATGAAAATTGGTTTACCCTAGATAATACTTGCATATTATTCCTTGCATACATAGCGTTATTCATACGAAAAAAAATAAAATTACTTCTTATTTTAGGTTTCCTACTAACAGTAATTAGAATTAAATGGGTGGAAGCTAATGGACACCAAAATTGGCAACCAACAAATAATTTTAAAATTTGCTCAATACATTTCGAGATAGATTCCTTTCATTATAAAAAGAAGAATGTTATAGTAAAACCAAAAGCAGTCCCAATAAAATATGTTCATGTAAGTAGTTGATCATTAATTATTTTTAACACCGTTTTATTAACTTCCCCTATATGTATGTAACAGAATCTGTGAAGTCGATTTTCGAGCACTTCAAAACGTCGGATTGACTTGAAATTTTGCATACGTATCCAGGACTGATGACGACGCAATAATTTAAAAAGTATATGATATTATTTTATATTTTATCCAGAATAATAAACAAAATATTATTGTTGAAAAAATATTACCTATATAATTGGTAATTTGCGCGCAGTTGTCTTTCTTTGATAAGACAGCCGAAGATAGATGTTTTAGTGCAAGCAATTAAATTATAGTTTAAAAACCAAAAAAACAAGCTTTCATATAAGATCGAACTAAAAAGTAAAAAATAATCATAAACTCATTATCATTTAATAATAAATATGATATACGAATAAATACGATTTAAATCGTACGGTTGGCAACGCTTATGTTGGCCTGTGTTAGTACCCACCAAAAGTAGGAATTTTTCCCAACATGGCCACACTGAAGAATTATATATCTGTTTCTTATGCGGCCACGGCATGGCTACGTCTAGAGAGTATTTAGTCTGAGTGTGTATGCGTGTGTCAAATGCATGCTGGTTTATTTATTGATTTAATGTACTTTTTCTGCATTATTATTAAAATCTTGTTTTATATTACATTTAATATTAGGCTTAATATTAATATTATTGCCTCATTTAAAATTAATATTATAATAATTTTAAATGAGGCAATTTAATATTAATATTATTACCTCATTAGGCAAATAAAACCTTTTTTTTTATATGTCTATGTCAGAAGAACAAAATGAAAAAGAAAAGAAACAATTTGACACCAGAGTATGCATACTTGTGTATGGATGTGTGTGTGAAATGCATGGCAGTGTGTGTAATGTTTTATTTTTGATTTAATGTACTTTATAAGCATTATTATTGAAAAATATTAGCATTCTCCACTTCTCCTACACATAAACTATAACTGTGCCAAATTTTATGCTCCTGCGTCCGCGAAATTTTCGAAATTTTTAAAAGTGCGTGGTGGCCAAAAGTGCGTGGTGGCCTGTTAAAAGAGCGTGGTGGCCTGTTGGTAAACGGATAGACGCGGCTGCCAACATGTTCACGGTGGTCGCGGGTTCGAATCCCAGGGCACACCTCTGACTTTTCGGAGTCATGTGTGTATTGATAGTCAATCACCACGCACTAAAACGGTGAAGGAAAACATCGTGAGGAAACCTGCATACCATAGCGATTCATAAGAATTTCTATGGTATGTAAGTCCGCCAACCCGCACTAGGCCAGCGTGGTGGACTATATGGCCTAACCACTCTCAATCGTATTCTCGATTGTAGAGTAGGCCCGTGCCCTGCAGTGGGACGTATATGGGCTGATACAGATTAATATATAGATTTCTATGGTATGTAAAATCCGCCAACCCGCACTAGGCCAGCGTGGTGAACTATATGGCCTAACCAATGTCAATCGTAGTCTCGATTGCTGAGGAGGCTCGTGCCCTGCAGTGGGACGTATATGGGCTGATACAGAGTGACGTGCGAATTGAACCTATCATACATGAATACATACAAAATGTCACGGTTGTAACTTTAATGGATCGGAAAAATATAATTATTAATAAGTGCCATGTTCATTCAGCTCAGCCTATTTCCGTTCTATAATGCGATAGGCGTTGAATCAATTTCAATATCCGCCTACAATCACCCACTTCCAATCATGGCATTCCTCTGAAATGGAGACTTTGATAGAGGGAGAGAGGTTTAGGCTTATGTAGTGCATGTCAAAATTCCAATCAGACACGGTACATTTATAAAGCGAAAAACCTACGATTCGATTCTATACCTCAAAGTTACAACTTGTACTGGAATTCAAAAAATGTAAAAATTTAACCAAATCTGCGATAAAATCCGTAAATAATAGTCTTATTTCAATGTACAACTTGTACGTTCGGCCACTATTTATCATTTCGCCCCGTAGCGCCAAGGTGAGTGTCTCACTAAATATCACTGATGGCGCCTTAAAAACTATTGAAATTGAAGTAGCCTATGCCATGAGACCATTTATTTGCAAGTAGACAAGGGTACCGGCGTGTGCCGTCACCGTTTGTGTTGGCACCCCATCAGTTTTTTAAACATATGCATGCTTTTTTATTGGGAGTTAAATCAATGATGCTTCTTTAAGAAATGCAAATTATTTGTCGGATTTCCACGGTTATCAAATGTTGAGTCGATTTGCAAAAATGCTTTTGTTTCTTCCGAGTGACCGCAATATAAATGGACCGCCTCGTCCGTTGTGGGCTGTGGTAGGTACTAGTAATTTAACCAAAACAACAGTACTGATGTCGCATTTTATTCGTTTAGTAAGTTAGTTAGTTGGAACTTGGAATACATTTTGAAAGCCATCCAATTTCAATCTCTAATAGTCGGTTTACGCTAAAACATCTTACAAAGAGATGATTAGCTCCTTCTGCGTAGATCTGATAACAAACAATTTATAAAATATAATTACAAAATGAAGGTAGCTTTCTAAACATTCACTAAGCTGTTAGCTGATGTCTAACAATTCAGTACGAACTGTGACCACAAAAGCTGTAAAATAACCGAAAAATCGCTTCGGGAAGAAAAAACTGGAAAAATTAAACTAAATGCGCGTTAAATCCGTCAACATTAGTTTTATTTCAGTTTATTTCTATAAAAAATGTATCACAAAAATGTGTAGACTATCCCGCTCATAAATCCACAACTGCAATTTCTGTCTAGGATCAACAACACACTAACAGGCACAGTAGCAGCTAATATCACCGAGTTTATTAGGTACACTAACTTCAACCCGTAGATAAACCAATCAGCACAAAAATCTATAAAAGTATTGAAAGCATAAAAAGGAACTAAACATGAATGATGAAACCTCTCAAACGGTCACACATCTTATGTCAAAGGTTGCAGCTATCTCTAAGAAAAAAGTTGGACGTCCGCCATCTCGGAAGTATCGCTCCGTGATTCACGTGCTTAACCTACATAATTTACACAATCTCTGGTTCTGCCAAATATTTAACCACGCGGGGGAACACTTTCCGTATATATTTCTTCTATTACACTATTTCCTGTATTGAAACAATATCAGGTAGCCCCTTTTATAGCCTGTGTTGAGTACTCTATAATCCGAAACGAAGTTCGAATATTCGGACGCCTTACATAAAACGGTACGAATGTTTCTCCACAAAATCCTTTATCGTACGTCATAACCACAGACTAAGCTCGGAGAAATTGATAAGTATAATAGAGAGTAGTATTAATTTTTAAATATGGAAAACTTATATCTTAATTCGGACATAGTACATCCCAAAATTTTAACTTCGTTTTGGATCGTCGAGTAACCCCCAGGACTATTCTACAATCGACTCACATTGAGAAAACTTAATTAGCCTTAGTTTATCAGTATGAGAAACCCGCCACCCTGCCATAGGCTAACATGGTGGACCATTAAGCCCAAGCCCTTATTTCTAGAACAATATATCGTCATCATCTTCATCACTAGGCAAACGATGTCGACTGCTGATCACAGACGTTTCTCGAAAATATTCGCAATAATGTATTGCAAGCGGCTTATGTATACTCTCTCTCTCTTCAGCCAAAAGAAGTTCATTGCTGAAGATAGGCTTCCTCTATGGATCGTCATATTGGAAGCGGCCTGCATCCAGCGACTTCCTACAGCCTAAATACTACAAAACCTAAATAAAACCGCGATGCATTGTCTACACATAACCATAGAACTAATTAAGGTATGATTTGGGATCTACATATCGCTTTGAACATGCAGTATTGTTAAGTATTAGAGTTTTAGTGCTTATGTTCAGTAAAAATTATTAATCAAACAATAGGGTGGAGATAGACATTCAATAAGTAAATTATCTGTACCAACCATTGTAGTCAAAAAGCGAGGAAAGAAGTGAGAGAATGAAGGCACCACCGCCGTCCTTTGTGCATTGTAAAGACAATAGCAATGGAAGCTTCAAAAAAATCAAACAAAAGTACAATATTATAAATTTACCGATACTTTTCAATTTGCCGCATAGCTCCGGTGAGAATTTTCTATCTCTTATTCAATTACATACCTATAAATTTAAGAAATAGAGTTGAAACTTGAATATCAGCATAATCTAGAGTAGCACTTCAGCTCTCAAGATTTGTTGCGACCATAACTTTATGTGTGGCAATTCAAAATGAACTTTATTCTGACGTTGCTAAAGTTATATTTCGAATGTTACAATGGTGTACTACAAGCGCAATGCAAAATTATTTTTAGTACCATGAGAAAAAGATGATAAATCAAACGCTGAACTGTTTCCGTGACCATAGTGACTTCAGAGGATTCTACAAGCGCTCTGTTTAGATTAATTGTGAAGTATTTACTTCGCTAGCTGTAATTTAGTGTTGAAGAGTTTGTAGAACTATTTGTAACAACTTGCCTAGTTGTTTATTAAATGAGAATAAATAAATAAACTCTATACTAGATAGTAGGGCTCCTATACATGATATTTAAAAACTTATTTGTACAGGTAGCATTAGCTTGCCGGTTGTCGATGTATTGTGTTTTGTGGATTGATGCGTAATGTAATCAGCTATTAGTGCAAATAGGGACTTAAACTTGACTAACGTCTAATAATAAAGAGATCCGGCTATAGACCTTGTTTTTAGGCAGGCGTGGCGCTTACCATAAAGCACGTTTCTACTCTTTTCATTCTCGCTAATATAAACATCTCCACTGAAACAACATATCCAAATATTTGGTTATAAATGTAACATAAGGCAAAGTGATATAAATAGCTTGTCGCGTGAACTCGAGGGCCCGCCAAGTGGGTCACAATCCGCTGGCACCTGAGACCGTGCCAATTAACACCTGCTGAAGAGCTGGAACTAGTGGTCACAAACGGACGGACGGGATAGTCGCACCTCATTTTGTTTTTGATGAAATAACTTCTGGAGCGAGAGGGAATTCTTTGCATTGAGAAAGTCTGTTCCACTTATTCATAAAAACGCTAATCTACCATAAACGTAAATTAGTAAGAGAGATAAGATAAAACAAAACGTTGAAATAAAACTATTATTTACGGATTTTATCGCGAATTTAGTTTAATTCTTTACATTTTTAACTTCCCCCCGACGTTTCGATCACTTTACAGCTTTCGTGGTCACGGGGCGGACTGAGGTATTAGACGTCCGCTCTATGACTGTTACATTTAATTAAATCGGAACCCAAAAGACCAACTGCCAGACCTCAAGACACTGTGAGCTCCTTCTGCGTAGATCGGATCGCAAACATAGACTAGATGTTTTAAAATTATTTTTTTAAATTAATAATTGTAAAATAAGGGTAGTTGAATTGTAACCAAGAAGCTTATACCCAAATGGAGATTGCATTCCGTATATAAAAGTGAAGCACAAAAATTTTACCTTGAATGACGTCGCTATGCCTTCTATCCTTTCTTTCGAGTGACAATGAATGAAAATGACATCACTCCCAGTAGAAATCTATCAATATCCAACTATCCAATGTGTTAACTGTTGCCTTTTCGGTCATGTTAAAAATCAATGCAGATCGTCTCCTAAATGTTTTAAATGTTCTCAACCCCATGAAGGTCATTCATGTGACATTCCTGAAAACAAAGCAACTTGCTTGTTTTGTTCGGGTCGTCATTTTTCCACTAATAAATGCTGCCCTGAACAAGACAGACAAGTTTCCATTAAAAAAACAATGGCCCAAAAGGGAATCTCATATGAGGAAGCTCAACAGCAGTTCCCTAGACTAAATAAAAAAACTTATTCAGAGATTTTAGCTTCCCCCGATATTAACAGTAATTCTCCATCCCCCTCACTCCTAACTCAGTCCCTCCTTCTCAATCCTACACAAAAACCACTTACACTAATCCCCGTCCAAAAGTCCCATTAGGTAAAACTAACAATAAGACCCTACACCAATCTATAATTTCTGACTTACCACCTTCCCAACCAAATGGCTGTGCCCTTTCAAATACTCCTTCACCTTCCTCACAAACAGACCAATACGACAGCATAATTAACTTAATTTTACAGATTGTTTTAGATTTTGTTACGCAAAATAATTACTCCCTACCGCCCAACGTTGCCAATGTAATTTCTTCCCTAACAAAAATTTTTAACCATCATGGACCCAGAGACAGTCATAGTCCAATGGAATAGTCAAAGCTTACGCCCCAAAAAACACGAATTAATACACCTTATCTCAAAGTTTGACCCTATTGGTTTATCTATAGCAGAGACTTGGTTGCTGCCTGGAACTCGCTTTGGAGTATCAGGCTACTCTTGTTTCCGGGACGATCGTGCTGATGGCTATGCAGGGTGTGCCTTATTTATAAGATCGTCTATGCCTTTCTCCCAAATCCTTATCCCTCCCCATAGTCCTAATTTTAATGTTGTAGCAGTTCGAGTTTTAAATATATCCTTTATTTCTTTTTACATTCCTCACCCTAGTAGATCCCTACTTTCTGATATCCAACTTATAATCTCATCTCTTCCTTCTCCTGTCGTTGTTATGGGTGATTTTAACGCCCATCACTCATCCTGGGGTTGTAGCCATAATGACATATTTGCCTGTTCCCTCATAGACATCTTTGATGATTGCAACTTGTGCATATTAAATGATGGCTCTCCTACCCAGTGCATTGGACCTTACTCTCTGCTCGTCTAACCTTTCATCCCTTTTGTGTTGGTCCATCCTCGACAGTACTCATGGTAGTGATCACTTCCCTATAGTCCTCAAAATCCCGAATAGGGTGATCCCGGTTTCCAATATTTCTCCCTCTATTAAGTATATCCTATCCAGAGCAGACTGGGATTCTTACTCCTTTTATCTTGATTCCCTTTTAGATTCCCTCCCCATTCTTAATATTAATTCCCTCCAGGTAGGATACTCTGTTTACTTAAATGCTATAACAACCAGTGCCAATAAGCATGTTCCCAAAAAAAAGAATAAAAAAAACAGAATTTCTACTCCTTGGTGGGATTCCGATTGTAGTTCGGTCATTAGAGAAAGAAAAGAGGCGGAAAAATTATATACTTCTACGATGACTATAGAAAACTTTATTAATTACCGTCATAAAGCAGCGAAGGCAAAAAAAACTCTTTCTTCCAAAAAACGTATTGGTTGGCGTAAGTTCTGCGAATCGTTATCCCCTAGAACCCCTCCCAGTTTAGTGTGGAAACAAATTAAAATCTACAGAGGTTCTCTCCACACGGAAAACCTTTTAAATAATGACCCATCAAATTGGCTGAGCGATTTTGTAGATAAACTAGCTCCTCCCTCAGTTCCCAATTTTGACATGATTCCTTCATCCTCCATTCCCTATCCCCTCTCCTCCTCCTCCTCTTTTTTGGATTGTGAGTTTTCTTTTGTAGAATTGAAATTAGCTTTGGATGGTCTGTCTGACTCTGCTCCTGGGATGGATGGCATCCCATATTCCTTATCACTAAATCTTCTGATAAAAACAAACAATACTTTTTAAAATTGATTAACTGTATATATAATTCACAACAAATTCCGGAACAAATGAAAACACAAATAATCCTACCAATCCCAAAACCTAGAAGAAATCCTTCAGATCCCAATAGCTATAGACCGATAGCTCTTTCCTCAACTTTAGTAAAGATTGTTGAGCACATGTTGAAACACAGATTAGAATGGTACCTAGAAAATAACAATTATTTATCGGATTCTCAATTCGGATTCAGAAAAGACATGAGTACTATGGACAGCCTAAGTATTTTTACAACAGATGTACATACAGCTTTCCTTGAAAAAAAAATCCTGGCCGGCGTCTTCTTGGATGTAGAGGCCGCATATGATAATGTTGCACTTTCAGTCCTCAGGAATAAATTAATTCAGCTGAGGATCCCTGTTAAGTTAGTATTTTTCATATGCAATCTCCTTATGGAGCGAATGATTATTTTTAAATCTCAAGGCACATTTTTACACCCTAGAACTGTGTGGAAGGGCAAGTTTTAAGTCCTATTCTGTATAACATCTATACGCGAGATCTTGATCAATCTGTCAACCAATATTGTTCCATTCTCCAATATGCAGATGATCTCACACTCTATGCATCTTCTGAGAATCCGGATAACATAGCTTCATGTTTGAACAGTGCTTTAACTTCCCTTAGTTCCTGGTTAGGTAACCACGGTCTCTCTTTAGCTGCGTCTAAATGCAGCACAGTCGTATTTACAAAGCGAAGAAATGTTCCTACCATTAATTTATTTGTCGGAAATGAGCTAATCCGACAAGATAGCAAGGTAAAATTTTTGGGTGTCTGGTTGGACTCCAAGCTATCAGGAGCCTCTCACTGTGACTATGTTTGTTCCAAGTCTGACAAAAATATAAACATTTTACGTTCTTTGGCTGGAGTATGGTGGGGCTCTCACCCCTTTACTCAAAAAATTTTATATAATGCCATAATACGCAGTAATTTAGATTATGGATCTTTCCTCTTAGATCCTGGAAACAAGGGAGCTTTGGATAGGCTTTCAAAAATCCAATCTAAATGTCTTCGAATAATTCTTGGTGCAATGAGATCTTCTCCAATAAATGCCATGCAAATAGAATGCGTTGATCCCCCTCTTTATTTGCGTAGACAATTTATTTCGGATAGGTTTTTATTTAAGCTTTCCCAAAATTCTCGTCATCCTCTCCTTTATAAACTCAGCTTTCTTTTTTCTTTGATAGAAAGGAAAGGATATCAATCTATCTTCGATTTGCCTTGTTTAGTCCGCAGCTTCATTAAATTCTCTCGCCTTCCAGACCCAATCTTACAATTCCCCTCTAATTTTATTTTTTCCCTACCCTACAATGTTTTAACTTATTCTCCAAAGGTATTTTTGGACTTTGACGTTCAGAAATATTCAGTTGGAGCAGACAAAATAGTAAAAGACAAGTTATCCTCAGAATTTCCAGGTTGGATATCACTTTTTACCGACGCTTCTAAACTTTCGAATGATGGTATCGTAGGATCTGCAGTTTGGATCCCTAGTTCCAAAATTATTTTAAGTTATAAATGCCCCTCCATTACCACAATCTTTTCTGGAGAGGCCATTGCTATTCTAGAAGCGATTAAATTTGTAACTTCCCATAAATTAACGAATTCTATAATTTTAACAGACTCCAAAAGCTGCTTACAATCCATAACTTCCAATCCGTTTAAATCAAAATCCAAATATCCTGTCATCCTAAAAATTAAAGAGGCTCTGTTTATATGTCAACAACTCAATATAAATGTTGTTCTAGCCTGGATACCCGGTCACTCCGGTATAACAGGGAATGAAACAGCAGATTCCTGTGCCAAACAGGCCATTAACATTGGTAATTTAGATCATTTTAAAATTAATCCTCTTGATATCTGCTCTAACATGAAAAATTCTATGATGGACGCTTGGAATAAAGAGTGGCAGATCACGAGAAACATAAAGGGAAAATTTTACGGTAGCATCCAACCAATAGTTCCATCAAAACCTTGGTTTTCAGTGTTTCAAACAATTGACAAATCTATTTCGTCTACAGTCTGCAGAATTCGTCTTAACCATTGTTGCACGCCTGTTCACCTGGCTAAAATCAGGGTCCGGGATCATTCCCTATGTGAATGCGGTCTGGACGAGGGTAATCTTGACCACATTTTTTTCAACTGACCCAACTTAATTCTTTCCTTATATGACATTCTTCCTCCCGAAATCCCTCGACCCACTAACATGAAAATCCTACTTAGCCTCACCTTTTCCCCATTTATACACCTCTTGTGTAAATGTATAAGGGTTAATAATATTAAATTGTAAATTTCATTTATTTTATTTTATACAGGGAGCGCAAATAAATGGCGCACTTGCTCAGTTGGGTACAAGGGCATAATATTAATATCGTAATAAAAAAATAATATTTGGAAAATACCTATCCGTTTTGAAGTTATGACCGTTTAAAGTTTTAAGTTTAATCACCACTTTTTCGCATAAAATCAGTTGGAATGGATGAAGAACAAGATTTAAACACATACGTATTTTTTCGTTTCGTCGTTAATTGAACGGTTAACGAAATATACCACGAAAACCATTTTTAAAAGCATCAAAACTTTCTTAAACTTCGCTTTAACAGCTGTTTACACATGAGTAAGGTCATGAACTCTTAGCTGTATAATTTATCCTTCTCCAACTTCAAAAAAGGATATTTTTTGTTTCATTTCAAATAAATCAATCAGTTAAACAGGGACGTACTTAGATTTAAGCGTCAATAAATTAACAACATAATAACTTTAGGTGCAGTTGCATCGTGAATGGATTGACTATTTTGTTTGTCATTATTTTCCTTAGTGTCACAAATCCAAACTGAAAGATACCAAGAAATCACACTGGTCATCGCTTAAATCATGTAAGATTGCGAATTTAATTATAATTAGAAAAGTTTTGGTAATACCTACATAACATTTAAATTTTCTAAATAATTTAGATTCATTGAAAAACTAATCTGATGACACTGATTAATAAGATATTTTTAAAATGATGGCCCAATTCGGCCCTATTAGTCAAAGGAAGCCGCCGGTCATAGTGTACTTTGTCGGATCCAACGCGGCTCGATTATTCTTCCTTTGAGGTCGCCGCCGCCGTTTGTGAGTGCGTGCCGAAAGGCGGCAATTTCTTTGTCGGTAACTTTTAGCATTTTGCAAAAGAAGACCGACATCTTGAGGTGTGTTCACACTACACACTTGATATAACTTAATTGGATTAAGTACTCCGATATAAAAGTTACGTTAAAAAAAGATCTTATTGGACTGATACTGATACTTGCTCAAGAACTTATAATGTTATTTAAATATGTCATCAGCCGATCCAGTCAATTACAAATTGCCTATTTACTTTGCTTATTATTGTATTTAACATTATTTTAATGTATTTTAAAAATAATGTTACTTTGAAGTGATAAAATTTCTTCTAAATTCTTATACCTAGAGAAATGTCGTCTACCATTATAGCATAGAATTTGCATATGAGACTTATTTGAGATAAAATTAGTGAAATCAATAAACACTAACTACTAATTTACTGCACTGGAGACCCCGTGCCCTGCAGTGGCACGTATATGGGCTGATACAGTAGTAATACTAATTGTTCAGATGAATTATTATGAACTCAAATAGGAAAGCTTTGTATTTAATGTGAACAGGCCTTTATCTTTCAAGAATCAAAATAATAATTTATTTTTTATTAGTTGAATTCGGATTGCGATCGCGTGTGCATGTATTAGTCGTGTGCATATTATTGTAAATTCGTTTTCAGTTATTTTGAGTAAATTTTATTAATTTCACTATGCTTTGAACATTACCCAATTTGATAGCTTTTGATGTAACTTGTGTTATGTGAAATGTAAAAGAAAAAGTGATTTGTGCTACCAAACTGTGACAGTGTTTTCGTGCGGGTTTTGGCGGATCCTGCGCTTCCAGCTTTGCCTATCAAGGTCATTACGGTTTACATTACAAGGTCAGTTAACTATTTTGGTGGTCATTAATGACAACTAACCAGCCCATATGCGTCACCGACGGCCTCCGTGGCGCAGTTGGTAAGAACCGCCTGTGAAATGAGAGACCGCGGGTTCGGTTCCCGCCCCGAGACAAATAATTTCCGTGAACCATAATTATTTTTCTAATACCCGCGACACAAGATTTGTATCTTAGTGTGGGGTTAGTACCCATGTATGTGACTGTTGGCAGTATTAATTTAATATCTTTTTTATGTACCCTGAGCGTGATGTACACAATCGACTTATAAGTAAATAATGAGCTCTGCTTATTTATTGTTGAATGTCTACCGTTCAGTTGTAAGGTTCAATCACTTTAGCTTAACATGTTAAGGGGTAGCATGTGTAACGTTAGTTTTTTTTTTCTCGGCATCTTTCTTAATATTCGCTAGCGCCATACAAATCCGTCTTAATTAAGATTCCTTCACCATATACTATAATGTATATTGGCAGGTGCGCCGTTTTCTTGTCCACCCTGTATAATATCTATGAATAGATTTTATCTCATTTTTTAGTAAATTTTTATCTGTTTTTAACATTTAGTACTAATATTGCTATTTTATTAATTATCTATATACTTTGTCTCATTTATATTATGTCATTTTTCTATCGAAAAACTGGAAATTCTGTTTCGGCTGGTATTTAACACATGACATTGGCAGAATTGGGGTATGGCAACACCGCAAAAGCCAAATTAACAAGAACTGAACTGAATGAAAATGACATTTTGTTCATTCATTGTCACTCGAAAGAAAAGGATAGAAGGCATAGCGGCGTCATTCAAGGTAAAATTTTTGTGCTTCACTTTTATATACGGAATGCAATCTCCATTTGGGTATAAGCTTCTTGATTGTAACAGTCACAGAGCGGACGTCTAATACCTCAGTCCGCCCCGTGACCACGAAAGCTGTAAAGTGATCGAAACGTCGGGGGGAAGTTAAAAATGTAAAAAATTAAACTAAATTCGCGATAAAATCCGTAAATAATAGTTTTATTTCAATGTGTAACATTCGCGTAAATCTAAGAAACCATTATAAAAAAAACGTTATTAAGTTTTTCTGTTCATAACGTTTTTTTCTACATATCTTAACAAATAATTGACGGTAATATCAAACGTCCAGCTGACAGACATTCACCATATTTTTCTAAAATTTTTCTTAAACATAGAATTTCGGCCGTTTTTATTTAAAGTCCATATACAAGGTTTTTGAGTCAGCTCATATTAACACTTTGCGCTTAAATACGTTAAGGCGTTATGAATAAGGGGTAACTGCATATTATTTGATGGTTTCGACTAAGCAAAATTGGGACCAATGTAGATTCTCTATTGACAAGTGACAATTGATTATACTCGTATACTGCCCGATGCCTGCCTTATACCTGAGTAATGAGTATACTTCGGGTATTTTGTCCGATTGGTATAAAAATGTCTCACCTGCTTTCCTTCGCATAGTATGTTATAAATTACATACCTATATTCACACGAAACTATTAGATCACAGTATACTTCACATAAAGTCATTCATTATAATGTATGACACATCATTTCTTTTGATATTCATAATAATTAATAGCAAATATTACCATAAAAAACATTTAGGCATAACAAACTCTGAATATGAATTCTAAGCTAATTAGTAATTACCATTGACAAACGACCCATCTAAGTAAATATTTTCGTATAATTTCTTATAACAAAAGACAGTTAATTGGAAATGTTAATTATGTAAATTGGGGGTGTTTCTCCCCGGGGGAGGGTCACCGACCAGGAACCGTGTTGGTGTAGGGCGTGACTAGCTGGGTCACGACACTGAGGAACACCGATCACGAAATTGAAACATAATGGAAAAATGTTCAAGTTCTCAATTAGACTATTATGAAGAATGAGTCATTGTATTATTTTTGTAGTGAGCGGAAATAACTTTCTTTTATGATATTATGAATTTACTTGCTAGTGTCGTAGTGTTAATAAAACATTTATATGCTAACTGCTCAATTTAAGTTTTTAAAAAACCGATAATTTTTTTTATAAAACACTCATTCAAACAATCCGACAAAATATTAAAAAAATGATTTTCACCTAACATTGACCTTGCAATTTAGTAATTTAATAACAATAGAAACCTTTTTGGAAATCTATTTTAATATTATTACCCGGCCATTGACTCGGACTATACTCTATTTTACTGGTGGTAGGTCTCTCATATGTGAGAGGCCATCTGGGTAGGTACCACCGCAATGTCTATTTCTCCCGTCAAACAACACTGCTTAAATGCACTGTTGTGTTTCGGATTGAAGGACATTGTAGCCAGAGTAATACTGGACATATTGAGACTTAACATCTTATGTCTCAGGATGGCGAGCGCAGTGGAATGTTGCTACTGTTTATGAGCGGTCGTATCGCTTACCATCAGGCGAACGGCTTGCTCGTCTCGCCATTCACTGCAATAAAAAAAAAATACTCCCAATGTTAACCATCATATTTTGAATATTGTCGTTGCTATTTGACTATTACGAAAGGCAGTTAAATAAAAATAAGTTATTCCTACAAAGAAGTTGAACAGCTTTTTTCTGCGGCATATCCAGACGTATACAATTTTGGAACTTTCAATAATAAACTTTTCTCATTTTTTCAAGTTCGACAACACAGCCGGTATTAAAATTACTACTGATAATCTTCAATATTCTTCTTCGGTGCTGTAAAAAAGTTTCAGCCAATTAAAAAAAGATGACATGGCACAATTGACATAAAAGTGCAGTAATTTACTAGTAACATATAATTATCATATAACACTACAAAACCACGTACATACCCACACATGTACGTCGACAAATCGATAGAGGTCGCACGGGCGCTTACTACCAATGAATTATACACTATCCGGCTCGAAGGACCAAACGCAAAGGTCAGCGCTACTGGCCATTTCTACCTGTATTACTGTCTAGTTATATTTATATTTAATCGTATATATTGTGCATTATCATGCTCGATAATGGTGAAGCAATATCGTGAAGATATGCACAATTTAGAAATGTTAAAAATATTTTTAAGCTGTATGAAGTCAACCGTCGTCAATTCGAGTGATGTAATAAACTCATTTGCAAAAAAAACGGGCACCTAAGCAATGAACCATTTCAAATGTTACTATTGGTTTGTTTGATAATTATTATAGGTAGTTTTACTTTCACAATTTTGTAAATTAATAAGCAAATAATCGTTTTCTTATTTTTATTTTTATTTTACAATTTTAGGAAATCTTACAGACTATCTTACCTACAGACATAAATATTTAAATCTTATGTGTGTTACAAATTTGCCGATAACAAGCTTCCACATATACAGTATCTACATAATGTGCACCGATTTTTAAATGCTAGCTAATATAAGTTATTTTAATTTAAGGAATGAACTACTTTTTCTATGACACATATAGAGATATTAATTTAATTATTGACAAAGAAAAGAAAACAAAACAAAAGTAACAATCAAACATTACAATATAATATAATGTTTAAATATATATTTTGAGCTACACAAGGTGTACTTTTTGACCTTTCATTATTAAGTTTCAACAAACATATTGCTCATTTTGCGTTTTACTGCCGATGTACTAGTGCAAAACAAATCAAAATCTAAATGGCATGACACCTCATTAAATTTACTGGCACTACGTAACAAAAAAGCATTGCGTCTATAATTGGTAGTTGCAAATGGTACGGACAATAATGACCGTTGTCTCAGCGTAGCTGAATGAGCACGGATAAATATCCCACTCAAAAGCTGTTCACAGTCAATGCTACCATTAGCAATGTTCACCAAATAACATATGTCATTAATGTCGCGTCGCAAGTATAATGGTAAGAAATGATACTTTTTACAGCGATGAATATAATCATTACAGACCTGTCTAGCCCTGAAGTCCAAATAGTGTAAAAATTACTTTTGTATGGCCTCGATACGGGATTTTTAATCTCATACCGAGGGTTCCACACTTGCGATGCATACTCTAAGTGGCTGCGTACGAAAGAACAATACAGTATTTTAATACATTTAAGTGAATTGAATTCTGATGAAACTCTAATTAAAAATCCTAATGCTTTAGATGCTTTATTTTATTAACAATTCTATCTATGTTTGTCAAATATGAGTTTGTGGTCGTGAATAATGCCCAAATCACATATTTCATTAACTTGATTAATTTCGATCTTATCAATTGTGTAAGAAAAATTACGTATATTATTATTTTTCTGGATAAGCTTATTTGTCGTCAGTATTATAAAATTTTGACAAAATTTATGGGTTTTAATGCTAAAGTTCACTAGTAGTGTATGCTCGCTAGTAGTGCATATGCTCGTGAAGTAAAAGTTAACAAAGATTTTTGTTTGTTTTTTCTTTAATAAAGTAAAAGCAGATAAATGTTTAGTATCGAGTGTGACCCCCTCTAGCTGAAATCACAGCTTGAATTCGTCTGGGTATGCTAGCGAGGATATCCCGGATACTTGCTTGCGGAATACGTTCCCACTCCGCGGTAATCACATTCTTCAGCTCTCTGATGGTCTGCGGAGCCGGTTGTACTGATCTCTTCGAGGTTGTTCTTAAGGTCCACATACGAAGACTTGCGATTTCTCAATGCGCGACTCACAAGAAAACGATCATCCCGTGGTTGGGTACATGGTTTTCTTCCAGAACCAGGCCTTCTCTCGACGGAACCGGTGTCTTGATACCGCTGCCAGGTCCTTTGAACCGTCGAGCGACTCACACTTAGCCTCTGAGCCACGAAGCATTGGCTGCAACCCTCTTCGAGCAGCGCAATAATTTTGGTAGCTTTTACCACTTTCTCTAACATTATTGAGACAGCTAAACAGCAATAAATGAAGCTTTGACAATTAAGAATATGAAATAAATTCATAAAAATTGACTAAAAGTTATGAAAACCGATATTATCTTTTGGAACTTCGCACCAAAAATGTAGGATAAAAAGTGGTTTTCTGTAAAAACGAGCATCAAACGAAAATTTGAATTTAGAACGTACTGTTTTAAACACCACGGCATTTTTAAAATTGGCCAGTAAAATGTACAAATGATTGAAATCATTTTGGTACCGTATTTTTTTAAAGAAGAATCAAAATCAAAACCGCCCGTTTTTTTGCAAATGAGTGTATTAAGAAATGGCTACTCTTCAAGTTGTGGTAAAACTAAATCCAGATAAAGAACAAAGAAAAGGAAAATGCAATGTGTCGTTTCTCTAAAATTGCTTTTAAGAGATCATACATTATAACCGGCTGAAGCTTGTCATAAACCCTAAGTTGCGAGGTGTCGCCTCGGTTCATTGCTTGGTTAACTATGCTTGATAATTTGAAGAGTACGTCTATGATGTCGTGCCCGTCGCGTTTCCTGGCTGCATGATTTGTATTCAACCGTATAATATAATAATCATTTTGAGCACACTTAGGCCCACAGAACCAGACTGTGATTACCTTTTGATTTTGTAGTGAGAAAAAACATACAGCTGCAATGCTTAATCCGGTTCCAAGATGTAAGAGGAGGTAAGCGTTTACCCATGGTAGATAAAAATTACAGAGTGAAGTGGCAGATAAAAAAAACACTCATTGGTTTTTTAAAACTTAAACAACACACGAAGTTGAGTTCCAGATTTGGGAATCGAACCTTCGTGGTAAAAGCCTACCGCATTTATTGTCACCATACCAATTATTACAATGTGTATTCATTAATATCACTTAGGTGAAATTGATGACGTGAAGCCAGCCTATACATCAATCTCCACGATACAAAATAAATCACGCCCACAAATCAATGAGACGATAAAATCTGAGGGAGAGAGTACATGCTGATTGTCATTGTGAATTGCAAACAATAACGGTGATAAGTAACTACTGACGCTGCACTATCATATCACTTATGAATTGTTGTTTGACAGATGACACTTCGGCAATAGGCTCGACGCATACCGACAATCTAAGATTAATACTATATTGTAATCCAGTTGACTGAAGACCGCCTCGGTGACGTAGCTGTACTACGGTACGAATTCAACTTTGAAGTCTCGGAATCGAGTTCCGGCTCAGTGCTTTTGATGTTGTATTTTTATATTTATTATCAGCTTAGAGCCAGGAATTTGTGCACGATATGGCGATAGACTATCACATCGTGGGATGGATCGCACGAGGCGAAACGTCGGTATCCTGGTAACACCTCTGCCTAACCTTGTGGGAAAAAGGCATGAGTTTATGTATGTACGCCTTTTTTACATTGACAACCTCGACAGTCCGCCCACGCAACTAGATGTATGAAATATAAACCACATTGTTTCAAAGTTTTGAATCGATCCACCTGTCACACGACCGTGAGAAACACTCCAGCACCAGTATTTATAATTTTTTGTGTAATATTTTGCCAACTATTGGGTTTCACTATCACCTCAACACTCCGATATGTTGTCATAATACTGTTGCCGCGTAATGGAAACGGGCTGTGAAAAGTGGCCTCGGGTCAACCTCACGTCAGGACAAATCACAAATATGACCCACAAATACTTTTTGGTTTTGATCTGGGTGTACGACCGTAAGTTCTCTCGTAATTAAGCATACATATGACTTGTCCCACTGGGGTCAGTAAGTAAATGATTGGTGTATTAATTATTTTATTCTGACAGCCTCCGTGGCGCAGTTTGTTAGTTGCCGCCTGTGAAACGAGAGGCCGCGGGTTCGATCCCCGCGCTGAAAGAAATGTTTGTGCGGCTCACAAATATTTCTTACGGATCTGGATGTTTGTGAGACCAAAAATTGTCTCATAGTTCCTGATAACCACGACGCAAGACTCGATTTTAGTGTGGGGTCAGGACTATGTATATGTTGGGTGTTATTTATTAATTAATGATTTGTTTACAAGTGCATCAGTCATCACATCAGTCACAACTGGCAGCGTGCGACAGTCGCTCAAGCGGCGCGGTATCATGTCGGCATTGCGTGCGGCACGCGACGCTGCTCTGTGTCACCGAACAACAGCTACTGTTACGTGCTAATGTGTCTACATTCGCACACCACGCACCCATCTTAACGGGATAAATTATGAGAGCAATAAATAAATCTAAATGCAATTTTGTCAGAGAAGGATAGAAGTGATGAGAATTGCCTAAATATATTTAGTTGAGCATTAAATATTAAGGGAGGATGGATAGTAGAATAAAAAGGTTTAATAAAAGAAGTACGAACATACTGCAAAAACTTCGTATGAAGGTACATTTACAGATTTAGGGGCACGCTACAATAAAAACACAGATAAAATAACTGCAGAAGCGTCAGGTCTTTAGCAATCAAGCATTGCCGAGCACAGGCTCTACAATCGAGTAACATTGAGAGGACTTAGACTAACATTAAATGGAGCTTGATAGCCGTTATAAATAACATGTCATGTAAGTTAAGTAAAAATAACGCTATATACAAAATGTACAGTAGAGCGACTGTCGCGAGCCCGGCGCGGCGCGGCGTCCCGCATCGATTGCCGACAGACATCAACTCAGTGCTTTGAACCCTGTCGCACTGCCTGCTAGCGTAATTGCTCTCCCGGCCTAATCGAATACATCCACGCCAAAAACCTTTCATATTTCATCCTGATTGCCGTTTAAACGGAAAAGCTGACTGAGACTATTTCATAAACGGGTCGGCACCAGAAGTACATTGACTTTTGGTGGAGACTTAAGTGCATTTTTAATTTAATTAATGTTTAAAATAATTTTTACAAATATCAACAAATTATTGTCCAGCGTTAAAATTACCCTACGGCAATTAATTTTCGCAATCCGTTTCATATTTATATTGTCTAATTTTCTTTAATAAATATCTAAGCTCTTAGTAACAGCCAAGAGAATATCATCGTTAGGTTTTCCTAAACTACAAATTTCGCAATTTAAACCTAGGCGCATGTAGGAATGAGCCTCCAAGTCTAGAAGCGTGTGCTGGCTGAGATAAGAGAAAATAATTTCGCCGCTGAAACTGCGGATTTTCATTCAATTACCCACCGCGTCGGGGACTTGTTTACACACATGGTTGATTTAGTGTGTGATATTTTCGTAGCAGCAAATAGAGTATCTAAAATATAGCAACATTTATCTATGTTTATTATCTGAGCAGTAATCGATATGGAATAACATGTTTTAACTTAATGTGCACAATGGTTTTAATGCATATAAGTTTTGGTTACCATATGTATGGGATACATTGCAAATCTAATTGCTTCATAATGGGCTGTAAAATATCAATAATTAGCAACACAAAGATATTTTGACCTTCAACAGTTATCTCACTCATTTAATTAATTATGTACACTCGTGCGAATCGTCAATTTACATAACAACGATATTCATATAAAAAAATCTGAAAAAATAAATCAATTATTTCTGTAGAGCACGCGACGACAAGTCGTGATGTTAAATGGGCAGCAGGCATCATCAATTAGGCAACAGTCACGTTTGAAGGCAAGATTCTGATGGTTGTGTCGTGAGCTAATACGTGCACGTTTGCATACTGTGCATTTACTGTGTTGTGGCCTTGACATGCGCACGAAAATTACGGTCTTCAGTTCTTTCAAGATTATATTTTGTATGATTGTGCTTGGAATATTATTTTTTTATAGCGGCAGAATAAATAAGTGTTTTGCAATGAGCTCTAAGGTTCTTCCCGAATATATCTCCCAGGTCATTCTACAGATGTGGACGAATTTAGCTAGTTTACAAGGATACTACAAGGATATAACGTTTCATAAAAAAATGTAAATAACTATGATAGTAGTAAGCCGGTAAGATTTCCTCCGGAGGTATTAGTGC
This sequence comes from Hyles vespertilio, assembly GCA_009982885.2. Taxonomy (NCBI): domain Eukaryota; kingdom Metazoa; phylum Arthropoda; class Insecta; order Lepidoptera; family Sphingidae; genus Hyles; species Hyles vespertilio. The sequence continues at coordinate 1,140,826 of CM042805.1, read as the reverse complement.
ATTGTAAAACTGCGTGTGAAACAATACACACGTGACTCCCAAGGGAACATTAAGCGCTTTTTAACATTGATATATATTATTTTACGAATTAAAATTAGTTTAAAATGGATAAAATATAAAAACACAATATCAAGACACTGAAACCATAACACTGGCAAAACTTTTTTATTGGCAGGTGCGTGTCAAATTGTATTTTTGTGAAGCACGTTAAGTTACAAAATTTACTATTGTTTTATTCTTCTTTAAATTTGTTATGGAACACTTTATGAAAATGTTTATAATAAACACTTAAATATTAAGTAGCCTTGTAATATAGCAATAAAATATAGATTAGCACGCCATATGACCGAGAAATGGTAAGGTTGTCAGGTTTGGAGGTAAAATTGGGACAATGTATCGCTCATTGGACACGATTGGAGATCTGTACAGGGGGATAATTAAACCATAGTATTGTGGTGAAGTTTTGCTTGTTGGTTTTTATCGTCTCCATGGCACAGTCAGTTTTAAAACCGGCTGCAAAGAAAGGTTACGGGTTACCTACTAATACATGCTAAAATTCGAAGCACTATGACTTAGTCTCGAACATATTGTTACCATTGAAGTATGCTGCTAAAATAATGGATTGGTCTGTTATTGAATGAAATCTGCAAAGCCTTTCAGAATATATTGTAAAACATCGAATTTTCATTAGCTTAAATCTAGTAAATCCTTTCAGCACCGCGACATATTGAATCTAGGAGCCGGCGGTGTTGTCGTCCTTGTCTCTGGCGAGGCGTGTGAGCGGGACGGCAGCACAGCATTGGCACTGGCAGGCGCAGTCGGTGCGGTGTGAGCGGCGGCCAATCGATACCCGTCGCGGCGGTGTGTAGCGCGCCCGGAATCCAATGAAAACTTAGGACTTAGGCGACAGGACTAGATTTTTAATAGCATGGAAGTGTTTATGAAGTAAAATATTCATATGGAAAATTTTACCCGCACACAGAGACACCCATTTGCAGAATTAGAACAGAAGGGTTAGAGGAGGGCATTAAGAAATCTATGAATTTAAATCCTATTTATTAGCTAGTTCATATAACCCATTTATTTAAATTATTTGCTCGTCTGATGGTACCAGTCTATTTGTTGTTAACAATACAAACACAACTGAAAACTTTTAACTTTTAAACGTCTGTAAAACCCAGTAATAACTTGGGTTAAAAGGATTAGAAGCTTCGTTTAAATCAGAAACCAGAAATGCTTACTTTCTGCTTGGCGGCAGAACTAGCCGAACTGGTAGTACCTAAATATCCAGATGATGAACATAGAGGGATCAGGACTTATACGAGAAGTTTCTGACGTAAACCCAGTATCCTGTCTCAATCTAATCACGTTGAAAACACACATAGCCTTAATCCAAATTAAGATCAATAAGTTTTGTGACACTATACAGTACTGCGAGATACTTCTTAGTCTCGCACACACCCAGGCCCAAAACAAATACCTTTGTATCACCCAATTTGTCTCGATTCATTTTTATTGTTGGGTGTTATTTATTTATTATTATTCACAACCGGCGTCTAACCATACATCACGGAGGCTGTCGAAAGCGTTCGATATAACTTTCTATTCAAAAAGCTGAATTTAGGCGCATGTACTCATGACCCAGTTGCGGCGATCCTCTGCATCGCGTCTGCAGCAGGGTCAAGGAGCAGAAGCGGTGGCTGATGACCCATCGAGAAGTGGGTCATCCGGCAAGGTCGCAGTTACGAATAATGAGCAAGAGTGGAGGAAAATTGAGGAATTTATTTTCTGGGAATAATTGATCGTACTCTTTGACTTATATTCTACCGATAGACGAGACGCGTCTTAGAAACTATTTGTCCCGTATTTGTCAAAAGCTCAGTAGCGACATCTAGTACATTTACTTGAATATTACAAATTATGATCAACGATTAGTAGACAGTAAAGACAGTTCATATCAATAAGCTTTTCCTAATATACTGCCTAAGTATCAATACCGTTAGAGCAATTATATATTTTTTAATGTTTTTTATTTACGTGAATAATTCATGGAAATGATCTAAATAAAATTAAATACTCTTAAAAGTGTACAAGTTTATCACAGTTTTACAAAAAGATAATGAAATCAGTCTGACATTTATTATAATAACTTTTATGATTTTTTAACAAGCTGATAAACTTTTTTCGGGACTAGTAGACAGAAGGAATGGTAGGTACCACAGAAGTTTTCAAAAATGACTTTCGCATTTGGAATATCTGAAATCTTCGCGTCGAAAATGAATTGAACAAATATAGGTATGTTCTGATGGTAGCCATTTATATCCGTTCCGATAATTCTAGACAAATATTATCGAGATCTCCTTTTTTCGTAACCGACGCATAAGAATCTAAAACAATTTTAAGTGATATTAGTCTTCAATAACAATCAATGGGTTCGAAATTTCAACATAGTCCATTAAGTAATTCATATTAAGAAACGGGGTCTAAATACTATCCACCGTTTCAAAACATACACACATATTTTGTGTTATTAATTATTATTATTTTTTTTTTATTGTAGCAGCCCATATACCTCCCACTGCAGGGCACGGGCCTCCTCTACAATCGACAGTACGATTGAGAGTGGTTAGGCCATATAGTCCACCACGCTGGCCTAGTGCGGGTTGGCACTATTTATTAATTAACAACATATAATTAACTAAAATGCTGAAATCAATTTGCAACTACATTCTTCCTACGTATTTGTATTTGTAATGTATTCGAATAGTTTGTGCCTATTTGGTCGACTGATATGAATGTCCCTTGAATAATCTATATCTAATATACTTAGATTATATACTCGTCTAGATTGAGCAATGTCAACAAACGATGCGCTAAAAGTGTCCTCACTTTCGTTGATATGTGTGAGTACCGGTCGTGTAATTATTGTAATCCAACTGTCAAGGTGTGTGTGTTTAGGGATGCCTACTCCAGATTATTAACTTAACTTTTCCCCATTATTTGATATACAAAATAGGTTAAATAAAATATTTTTTCTTTATTTAAAGAAATCATACTATTAATTATATTTATAACGCATTTTAGTTAAAACAATAAAGATCTAAACCCATCTCCTAGTGTTTGTTTCCGAATAGAATTAACTCTTTGGATTTATTGCCTGGGCTGTTATCTGATTTCTGTATTTATGTAAAATATAAATCATCATAAGTAAAATGTTCGGAACACACAACTGAAGTTATGTGAGGCTACGAATGGTCTTCTTTTCGTTTCCGCTGTGTAATGTCTCTCCAGCAATTTGCTAGTACGGAATCCGTAGGAAGTCTAAAAATATTATTAGGACCTTGAATAAGTTCTCGCTGTTTCTTCAAAGATGACAATAGCAGTACCCCGTTTGTGAAATTTTGAATGGTAATACACATGCAAGGCAAAGAATTAATAAAATTACTATGAAGTGCATGTCGTCGTGGGTTTTATTACTATCGTGTAGGTAAGTATTATTTACTCATTAAATAAATAATGCCATTCTTCTTGTTGTTATTCTGAACGAAATATTATGTAATGATATTTGTGTTTTATAGTTTATCCCATAGTTTCAACAAATCTTCCTAGTAATAAATTGACAACACTGGGCAATGAAACTCATGTTCAAAATAACAAATAAAAAGTTCATGTTTTCTTCAAATAATAGTGGTTTAACAATAATGTTACCGATAGAAAGTGATATTGGTATTATTATACAGTTTTCCCACACAATTGCGATACAATTCGACAGCACAAACCGGCATAATTAATTATTTTTCGGGAGCACGTTATCCATATGTAGTTCAAATGACACTGACGTACGTGAAAAGCGAGTCTACCAAATTTGGTAGACTTTATTTGAGCCGCGCGGTGAGGTGTGAAGTGTCATCTAGACGAGTATATAATCTAAGCTAATATAGTTCGTCTCTCTCCTTCGACGGGCAATTTTTATACGCGGAAAAATGAGACATACGATTAAGGAGCTTACCTTGTATTTTAACAAGCTCTAAAAACATTTAATCCAATAATAAATAAAAGATCTGTATTATCGGCATTATACTACAATATTATATCACCTACGTTGTATTCTTTAATTATATTGTAACTTCAGAAAATTTTGCTGTCGGTTTACGGGGAAACATCAAATTAATTTACTTATAAATATAAACAAAGAGGCGTACTGCTGCGTAGCTGTCACGCGGCAGACTGATTCGTGTGCGGTGCATGCACCGCACTTGGGTGGGACACGTTTGTCACAAAGAACGTCTTATCTAGTGTAACATTGATATCGATGATCGTACTACATTGGTATCTGGTGGAACAAAGTGTAATATTCACATCGACCACAGTACATGATGGCGGAAAATCTATACTAGACCCTCACGTAAGAAGGTAACAGGTATCTCTGACAATGATTTGTTCATTTACATAATATATTTTCATGCTACTTATAATTTTATCATGCCTAAGCTATTAAAATCACCCATCAGATGGGTCAGGACACCAGGTGTATTACCAGGTAAATTATTAATTAAAATCTGGATACGATTAGCCCATAATCGAGAGGTGTAAGCCTCAAGCAATCAGTGAATATGGAATGATAATGATAAATCGAAAAGACTGTTATAATCTTACAATAATTATTCTCTATTTACTAGCCTACTTTACACAACTACAGCGGCAAAGTCTGTCACAACACTCGCTCTACTGATAAGGTAATGTGTGTGATATGCGTTATCACAAGTGGCCGACGCATGTAATTGTGCGCCGCTCTCGAGATTATTGCAACGGAAGATAGCGCATCTCACTTTCTAGATAAACATCTATAGGAACTCACTGATTTGTTTTTCATCTCGAACAATCTTATAACAACTGATCCTAGGGGTGATTTGCAGATGTAAGACAAAATGTTCAACTTGTGACTTATTGGTCAGTTTATAAACAATCTGTTATGGGCCACTGTGACGCATCCATAATCTATACATGCTTCCTATTTTTTTTATATTATAGGCCAACGATCATGCGGTTCATCTGATGGTAAGTGGTAACCGCCGCCCAAAAACACCTGCAACACCATACGCCATGGGCATGTGTTGCCGGCCTTTTAAGTGTGAATACGCAGGTTTTCTTAATTATCACATAGAACCGAATAAAGGCAAAAAATAACCAAAATTTTCCACTGTTATAACGATGCCATGATTTTGTTCTTTAATTCGGAGCAGCATAATCTAAACCAATACAGTACAATTAAATGCGTTTGACAACTTCTTTAGCGCAGTTGGCAACGACGTCATTTGGGAAACAAGAAGGCGCGAGCTCCATACTCGGACCGAAACAAATGTTAGTGAGATCTACAAAGTACAAATATTTGGATGGGTGTTGTGAGACCATAAAGTCCAGTAGTGTTATACACCCACGACAACAATCGATTGAATCTAATTTGGCAACAGAATTTATGCGAGTGTGGGACCGGTATCAGCACATGTACGTCCAACTGATTGACTGAAAGTGGTCATATAGTCCACCAAGCTGGTAATAGTGCGGGTTCGTGGACTTTATATACCGACTCCTCACGATGTTTTCCTGCACCTTTATAGGGATGGTGCAGCCATTCGCCTAAGCGATATGACCGCTCATGGAAAATAGCAAAACCAAACAACACCATGACTTACAAAGCAGTGTTTGGCATGCCACTGCGCTCGCCATCCTGAGACATAATTTATTAAATCTCATTACGTCCAGTTAGTTATCATAAACTTCAGATGCGTGTGTCAATACAATCCTATCCGAGACGGCTTCAGCTCTAGACTCCTCCATATGGGTGCACACAAAGCTGTCGTAAATTAAAACAAAAGACATACAAAGTATGTAACCGCCATGTATAATTGTGAGTATTGTAAAGAGTGCTGCGTCGTGGGCGCGCCGCCACTCCTACCGCGTATTGATCTACTCAACACAATTACTGCCATTGTTCTATATTCGAACTTGAATAAATAAACGCAACATACTAGATCACTAGAACAAATTAAAAGTGGGGATTTATACTAGATTTCTACATATACAGCGTGGTAGTGACATCTGGTATTTAATTTAAACCACATGCTCCTAACCATCCCAGGTAACATTGTACCAAGTTTGAACAAAAACTGTTAAAAATCGCGATTTTAGGTTTCAAGGCTATTGATCAAGCCCTATAGATACCGAGTCTCTTACTAGGTACTACTACATAAAGCACTTAATTTGCCATTTTATATAATTTCTAAACTAGAACCGCCTGTTACAAGATTGCATACTCCGAAATGTTTGCATCATAGCGATAACCTATTGTCATATTGCAACAAAAGCTCATATATTGACTATATTGCACTGATTTAAAGTCAGAGACAAAGTAAACGAATTAAGATTTTGTCATAATAAAATACTATTTAAAGTTTATAGATATGTTTAAATCTCAAATCACAATAAGCATGACTTATGTAAACGCGTTTTTTTATGGACGAGTATGCCGTTAGTATCGCCTAACCGCACTTCATTGTCTCGGCGTCGCGTACAATGCGTTGGTTACAACATTCATAACAAAGACAATATGCTCGACACCCAAAGACACATCCATATTACACACCAAGCCCCAATTTCCAACCTAATAACTTAGCTTATACAACCAACAATGCACATTACGACTACTGAAATGCGAATGACCATTCATAGTACCTAGTCAGGTCATAAATTCTGTCACATGTTTAACATAAAATAATTGAAACAAGTTTATTCATTATGTTACCATTTATATACCAAAATGAACTTAACAAAACATAGATTCTTATGACACTAAAGTTTATTCAAAATGCCCTCCGTGATTTTGAATACAGGCCTTCAATCTGCGCGGCCAGTTGTCTATCGCAGCACGAACGAGGTCCATGTCAATATCGGCGGCTGCCTTAATCAAGGATGTCTTGAGTGACTCCAAATTGGGATGACGCTTTGAGCAAGCCTTTTCCTCCAAGTGTTGCCATATCTTGTAATCTAACGGATTCAAATCTGGACTGGAGGAAGGCCAGTCTTCGTGCCGGATGAAGTCGATTTCACGCGCCGCCAGCCAGTCTTGTGTGCTCTTCGCTCTATGAGCTGGCGCCGAATCTTGTTGGAATACCCAGTGCCTGTTATTGAACATGGTATGAGAAACAGGTTCCACAAGGTTCGTCAGGACTGTATTTTGATACACAACTGCATTCGTTTTTACACCTTTCTCACAAAAATGTACCTCTGTTAAGCCCCAATAAGAAACTCCCAACCATACCATGAGCGAGGATGGAAAATGACCTCGTTGGACACGCGGAATACGGTTGCTCGCTTCTTCACTACTGTGTGCGTACACCTTATTATTTTGTTTGTTGTAGCTCTATTCTACGGGAAAAAAAATTTCATCTGAAAAAAGAATTTCCCGATATTTTTTTCCCGCGTACCGCTTCAACAAAGCGCGGCATCTCTTCAGTCTCAGGTCCATTAGACGAACATTCAAACGATGTCCTGTTTTTCTTCGATATGCCCCAAGCCCTAAGTCTTCATTTAACACCCTTTTCACCGTGGTTCTGCTTAACCCCATCTGAAGGGCCAACAGTTTCTGCTTGCGTTTGGGATTTCTTTGAATTCGCGCCTTCACAGCTTTTATCACTGCTGGAGTCCTAACAGACCGAGGGCGACCACTTCTTTACCTGTCATCCACACTAGAGTCTTCATTGTATCGTTTGATGGTACGATAAACGAATCTTTTAGTTATATTCAAATTTTTCAGTATGTCAAATATTTGAATTGGCGCGTAACCGCAACGATGCAACGCAATAACTGCAACACGGTCTTCTTTAAGCGTCCACTCCATATTTAAAAATGAGTAGAATTCTAAAAAGTATACATTTTTATTTTCATGAACAATTCGAAATTCGAATTCAATAAACTTTTTTGTGGCCAGTATTCTAAAAGAAAAGTTTTTACTGTGTGACAATACTTATGACCTGACTGTGTATTGGAGAAACATATCGTTGATCCCAATACCGGTACTGCTTAAAATGTATTATAGCATTTTAATTATTTGTCCTTAAACGTTAAATTAAAGTAATTATCATCACATTTTACATTTTATTCACAGAGTCGAAGACAAAAACGTATTTTTTATTGAACTTCAAGTTCATTCTCCCAAGAACTCCGGGCCTGGGTCGCAATTACAATTATATTTATTGAAAATATATATTTTTCCCTACAGAAAAACAAGTTTTCATCGAGGCACAATAGTCTTCGCACTAATACTAAGTTTCATAGTAAAATTGGGCATTCTCGTTTCCGAACATCTATCAGTTTTCATTGTTAGATTTGTTGAAATCGGCACAAAAGTAGTTCCAAACTGGGCGCTGAGTTATAGAATTCGTTTTCATTAATAGAATCGTAATGTATTCGTGTGTGCCTTGTTAGTAGACACCGTAGGCGGCGAAATTCCAAACTGATGAAATAGTACAGGTGTTTTCAAACAAATTATCGACATCGATAGTTCATTGGATAAGCAGTTTATGTTCGTCAGTAAATAGCTTCGCAAGTTGAAGTGGTGTCGGCAGGGCACAGAGTTCAGAGACCTGCTAGCGCATGGACCCTAAAAGTTATTGATTGGAGAAGACGCACTGGCAAGCGAAGTGTCGGCTACGTAGCTTAGGTTGCAGCAAGTCAGTGGATTCAGACCGCTTCGAGCAAATGTCTATGAACTTTATATTCCTGGGGCTAAAGAGGCAAGAAAACGAGAGAAAGAGAGATATAATTAATGGAGCCAAAATTGAATAATTAAGTACACCAAATATTTTTGACAACTACCAATTTGCATGTGCATTTTTTTGGGGCAGTATTTTTTTTTTGAGTAATCATAATTATTTTTCTACAAAATAGTTCATGCAGAAAAATATTTTACAGAGGCGCCTCCTGTATATGATGAATCGTATTACGAAATCCTTCGGCTACAGACGTGAAAGCTTATTTTGGACATCTAGTACATGAAGACGAAAGCTAGTATTATTTGTTGCTCAACATTGAACAGCTGCTACCATTTGAATTATTATGGTCTTCATCAGCTGTCTCTTCACTGAGTTTTAAATAGCCTGGCGTGTATAAATTGACATGTATGAAATAAACATTAACGGCCTCATACATAGACAGATTTAAAATCTATTGAAGATATCAAATGTTTGTCTTCCTCGCTCAAACTGAATTCAAAAGTCGGTCGAAGGGGGCAAAACATATGCCAACTAAAATAGGTTTTACAACTCAATTAATCAGGTCGCAATAAGATTCTAAAGGTTAAGGTTCCAGGAAATCGCTGGATTTAGGCCACTTCCATCTGGTCTACGTCGGGATCCTTGGGGTAGGCCTATGTTCAGTAGTGGAACCTACTGGGGATGAAGAGAGAGAGAGAGAGAACTTGTAAAAATATGAGGACAATGAATTGCTAATACATATGTTAACATTTGCTTTACATGTATGTACATGTCAAATAATGTACGCAAAGTGAGTTATAACACTACGAAGAGTACAACTTGTAAAAGTGACAACGCATACAGATATAACTAAAAAGAAATTTATTCAAAAAGATAATAACAGCCTTGAGCAGTAGCCAAGGTGGCCGAAAGCCCTGTAGGTATCCAGAACCCACCGTTCTTATCCCTCACTCTTTTGATCTTTCATCTTCAGAAATCGGGAGAGCGTTTAGATTATTCAAAACAGCTTTTAGCATAAGAATGGCTGATCTAATCTGATCGTAAATTACAACCTTCGTCACAAACTCCTACACATGTATGGTCGGTTTCCTGTTTCTATGGTATGAGTAGTCTTTGAAGGTTGTAATATGTAACCGCAAATAAAAGTTGATTTTACTAGATACGACAGGCAATCCATGAATCAATAATTTATTTTACTATTAAAATAAATAAAAACGTGTTTAAATACTAAAGCGAGATGATTATACAAATAATTTAATTTCTGTATCAGCCCATATACGTCCCACTGCAGGGCACGGGCCTCCTCTACAATCGACTACCGATTGAGAGTGGTTAGGCCATATAGTCCACCACGCTGGCCTAGTGCGGGTTGGTGGACTTACATACCATAGAATTTTTATAAATCGCTATGGTATGCAGGTTTCCTCACGATGTTTTCCTTCACCGTTTTAGTGCGTGGTGATTGACTATCAATACACACATGACTCCGAAAAGTCAGAGGTGTGCCCTGGGATTCGAACCCGCGACCACCGTGAACATGTTGGCAGTCGCGTCTAGTCCGTTTACCAACAGGCCACCACGCACTAATTTAATTTAGCCAAGATGTAAAGTTTAATACTACATGCACGGAAGATTTGCTCAAATACATACAAATACTCGTCAAAACAAAATAAGGGCCACCACTATTTTTCGACATTAATTCATTTTGATCAGGATTCAAGGTTAGAATTTGTCTATATATATTAAAACAAACTATTATGTATTAAATACAATTATTTTAAATTCAATTCAATTAAAAACTAATTGTATTTGTAAGATTTATATTTTGTAAATCTTTTTTGAAATGTATGCCTAACATTAATATTGAAATTTTAACTAATAGGTATATAACAAGCAGTTTTTTTTTACTTTCTCACCACCACCACTTTTTTTTTTACTATGCACATCTTCTTGAGCTGCCTTAACCCATCGTTTGAATTGATCCCAGAGTTGTTCAATCGGATTCAGGTCAGGACTGTTGGCAGGCCACGCCAAAACCTGGATATTGGCTTTGTCTAGGACCACCAAAGTTGCTCGTGCTGTGTGCGGTCGAGCATTGTTCTGCATCAGGATGAAACCTTCAGATGCTGATTGTGAAAATGGAATGATATAAGGTCTGACTACTCGATCGATGTAACTTTATGCTGTCACAGTACCCTGGTTTAGAAAAACAAGGCCAGGTTTACCTTGTAAGCTAATACCGGCCCAGACCATACCATTGGGTCCACCAAATCTGTCACGTTCATGAATAAAAACATCTGAAAAACGTTCTCCACTTCTTCTCCTATCATACCTAAAAACTTCACTTTACACTCATCCGTGAAGAGCACGTTACGCCATTAGTTTTTACCTAATTCCAAATGTTGACGTGCAAATCTAAACGGCTTATACGGTGAGCTTAGGTCAGTGTAGCCCGGGCTGCTGGCCTTTTTGCAAATTGGTGGTCTTCGTGTAAACGATTTCTTATTGTTTGGTCGCTGACAATGGTACCCGTAGTCCGGTGTAAGCGATTTTGTAGAAGGCGAGCTGTAATATTCTGATTGCGACGTGCACAAAGTCGCACATAACGGTCTTCTTGGGCGCTGGTAGTACGAACTCTTCCTGAGCCACGACGCCGTGATATATTGCCCGTTTCTTGACACCGGTTCCAAAGGTTTTGGACAGCTCTACGCGATTTCCCAGCTTTAAAGCCATGGAAAGCTGGGAATTACCAGCTGCGATCATCGTTACGGCTCTAGAAGCAGTATTAGAGTCAATATGGCAACGAAATCGTGGCATTTTATAGAAAAATAAACGAACTATACGCAAAACTATCAAAAACAACCGCAGCAGTCAATAGACTGAAGCTAAACTGATCTAACGTCAATCCTCAAACTTTTGTGAAACTAACCACTTAAGAATATATTGTTCAAAAAGCGTTTTAACTGCACACTTGACAACAACATCGGCTATACCTGACCGTCGTGGTTAACTCAAGTACTTAAGACCATAAAAAATCTCATCCGAAAACATGGAGTACCAAAAATCTGTCTCAAACTGCAAAAAAATTAAGTGGCCCTTATTTTGTTTTGACGAGTATATATTCCATAGCTTAAACTTTACCAATCCTGAATTCTGAAAAAAGTTCATTAAAATTAACATAAAAACAATGATTACTGAGGAACGTTAATAAGATAAATAAAAAGTTCTCTTATTAAATGATTCAATTTTTATTTATAAATTTCACCTCATGCCAAGATACTTATCGATCGCACCTAAGGTAAACAAGAGGACGTTTGGTTATTAGCCTTGGTCGGCCATATTTTATTTATCTCTAGGTACTTACAATCAAACCGATCCATTTACGTATGATCAATAATTCCGTATATATTCGATTTTATTTGCATGTATTTTGTCATGAGTAAACACAGATGTGCTCTCTGAACCTCCGGGATTAAAATGGCGATGTTTGTGAATCATTAATCTTTATTTATAAAAAAGGTATTTACTTGATTTTTTGCGACACTATTAAACTATGGACCAGTTTGTCAGTCCACATATTCCCTTCCTACGGTCCCGGGTCCTTGCGTCGTAGCCTTTATGCCATATTTTGAAGAGGCTTACAGAATAGTGTCGATTCGCAGATGGTCTCTTTTGATGATGATCTTTCCGAACGGTGTGGCATCGCGCTTACCATCAGGTGCGGTCCAGTTATTTTGCCGAGCCCGGTCAAAGAAATACGGATAAAACTGGCACCTAAAACACTTATAAATAAATAAATACACACAACAGCCATAAACACAATCCTAACGCCGCACTAAGACTCACGAAACTACGAGGCTTTTTGCCTTTCTCAAAAACACCCAGACCCAAAACAAATAATTGAAGACCGCATAAATTGATGAACTCGTCTGGGTGCGGCGATCGAATCCTCAACCTCATGTTTCACAGCCAAGGTCTAACCAAACGAGCGAGAGTCTGTCAACAATAAGACGCATAGCCCGTGTTAAATTAATACAAGCAAAACAGGATCCATCCACTCGATCCGGCATGCAAGCGAGTGTTTTAAGGTAAATAGGGTAACGCAATATGGCCGGTCATGACCAACCGGTACGTGTAATGAGTAATTTCCTACTGATGACAATAAGGCCCACGCGACGCAAGGGCGAAGCGTCGAGTATGGAGACTGCTGTGGGCGTGACCTCTAACAGACGCTGTGAAGATGTATGGCGGGAGAATTATGTTTCACAATATATACATATACATATATAGCTTATTGACAGGCCTTCAGAGGCCGCGGAAATAATCCCCGCGCGGAGACAAACGTATGTGTGATTTACAGGTATTTATTTGTGAGACCAAAGTCTCTCGAAGTTCATCATTACCACGACACAAAACTCAATTTTATTTGGGTATATTCATTTATTTAAATATGTACCTATTGTGGGTATTTTTTTTATTAAGACATCACTGTTGTTTAAAACAATGATTTTGAAAACTTTAAAACACATTATTTATTTTGTACACCAAATAATACTTAAACTAAAACTTATATTTAAGATAAGAGTACAAATGGCAGTCGTATCGCTCAAGGCAATCTCTTACCGACTACCATGGGATGGACATAAGTGAAGGAAAATGAAGATAGGGCAGAATAAGTGTACTTTTAGAATATTGCTTGAATTATAAAAAATAGGAAATAATTAAAATATTTAGCTTGATAGATAAAAGGATACAAATATATGAAATTAAACAACATACCTACATGAATTTACTTAAAAATAAACATACACATAAAGATATAAAAAACAAATATTATAATAAGTATACACATACGTGCACATTGCTCTCCAATATTTGGGATACATAAGCAAACAACCATTAGTTTTTAAAGAGACAAGTAGTGTTCTTTTACCATTCTTTGAAGGACAACAGTGTTCTTGCCCGTCTCACAGCAACAGGAAGTGCATTCCATAAACGGATCGCTTGGACAGTGAACGATTTGTCCATACAAGTTGTTGAGTGCACGGGCATTCTTAGTTTTAGGTTCTCCGACGATCTCAAGGATCTCGAATGTGAATCATGTAGAAATATAAAACGGTCTTTAAGATAAGAAGGAGTGAGAGGATTAAACAAGATGTTATATAGAAGAAAAATAATATGAGTATTCCGACGAAGTCGTACGGGTAACCACTTGAACTTAACACGAAATTCGGAAATACTGGTGGTAGGTCTCTCATATGTGAGAGGCCATCTGGGTAGGTACCACCGCAATGTCTATTTCTCCCGTGAAACAACACTGCTTAAATGCACTGTTGTGTTTCGGATTGAAGGACATTGTAGCCAGAGCAACTACTGGACATATTGAGACTTAACATCTTATGTCTCAGGATGGCGAGCGCAGTGGAATGTTGCTACTGTTCATGAGCGGTCGTATCGCTTACCATCAGGCGAACGGCTTGCTCGTCTCGCCATTCAAAGCAATAAAAAAAAAAAAAAAAAAAACATGGTCATATTTGCGAAGACCGAATATGAACCGAATGCAAAAATTTGGAGACGCTCAAGTTTATTAAGTTGGTCCTCGGTGAGATCGATATAGCTGACATCGACATAATCAAGGATGGGAAGAAGAAGTGTTTGTGCAAGCGAAATCTTCGTGGTAACGGGTAAGAAATTGTGTAGCCTTCGCAAACACCGTGCTGAAGCAAACACCTTTCTACTTAGCTCACGAAGCTGCGGACCCCAGGAGAGAGTTTTGTCTAAATACAGGCCTAAGGTTTTAACAGTATCACTATATGTGATAGTGATACCATCGCAGTAGATAGAGGGAATCTGATCCCAATCTAATTTTGAGATCATCCTGGGGCTGCCGACAACAATGACCTGCGTTTTAGAAGGATTAACCTTCAACCCATGAGCATCGCTCCAATCACAGATACTTTGGATGTCTTCATTAATTGCCGTTATAGCATCAGCTATCCTGTCCAGGGGTGCCCGAGTATATATTTGGAGATCATCAGCATAAAGGTGGTAGGAGGAGCGAAGATGATCAGTTATGGAGTTAATAAAAACAGCGAAAAAACACTTAGTATTCCTCGTGTCCCACATCCAGGCGGTAAAAGGCACTAACTAGTATGCGTATCAGTCATGTCCAAACCTGGCGGAATCACTAATGGTAACAAATGCAGTAACCACGGCGTTTGTGTGCCGAGTGGCAGGTGGGCGCGGCGACCACTAATCATCTCGCTTGTACAATTAGAAAGTAAAAGCGCCGAAATGTCTCGGACGGTGCAGCATCCGAATCAACAAGGTTGTCGCGGATTAGACCGTTGGATTTAATACATTAATACATACATATGTACATTCAAGCCTTTCTCCCAGAAAAGGCAGGCAGATGTGCAACCAGGACTCTCGTTTCGCCTTGTATATTCCATTCCATGATGTGAGCGAACCTATCGCGATATCGGGTTGATAATGAATAGCAAAATCCAATTTCACTTTGCCCGACCCGAGATTCGAACCCGCTCAGCTTTTCAATCATACCGTAGTACAACTGCGCCACGGAGGCAGTGAAAGTTGGATTTAATAATTAATAATATTAGAAATTGACTCACTTCTGGTTACAATCCCCCTGTAGCTCTCGTCAGCTAAAATTTTCACGCAAAGATTTAGCGTTTCTTGGGAACATTGTCGGCTTGTAAAGATATAGGATCGTCTGGGCGTAAGACAAATACTTTAATGGTACAGTCAACAGTGATATACTATAAATCTGCATTTACGTACCAGGTTTTAGAACGATAAAGAATATGCATCTAGTAACAGCTATTATTAATTATAATATAGACTGAAAAAAAAAAATACACCGGTTGACACGAATATGCCTGCTCACCTAAAAGTCGAAATAACTTAATCAGGCTGCAACAGCATTGAAAGTATTGTTCCCTACACTTTACGATAATATTGGGATAGAGATGGGCCGAGTAACACTTTTGCCCAGTAACGAGTACCGAGTTTTACTCGGCTCAATTTTTTTTCAACCGAGTAACTCGGTTTTTTCAAAGTAGTTTTAGTGACTACAAACACAATGCAACTAAAAATTTCGCAAAGAAACGCGATAATTATTTGTTATGATTTTTTAAATATCGTCATTTTTGGGAGGTAAATCCATAGTTTTAGCTAAAATAATAATTTAAACTCTGTTATACCTTAGAGTATTTATAAATAAGGAACTTCGTTCCAATAAAAGGGTATAACTATAATTTTAGGAAAAAAATATTTACCACCCAAATAAAGCCATAGTAAAAAAATTGTCGCTTTTTTTGCATCTTTTTCTATTGCATTGTGTCTGAAGTCGCTTAAACTACCACCCGGCTTCGTTTTCGGTAGCAGTCTTGATATACCCTGTATATTGCTTTTCTTAAACAAAGTATACTCAGCAATCAAACCGAGTTATTCGGCTGAGTACGAGTATCAACCGAGTACTCCGCCCATCTCTAATAATATTATTTTGCATTACGCATTAAGCATAAAATAAATCCTTAAAATAAACCCGAGACCAACTTCCGGCCTTCTGTTTTTTTATTAAGGCCAACTGCCACAAATATGGTCAGGTATATTCCAACATACATATAGTTGCCAACCCTGCCCCCAATGTACGAAGTTATACAACATTATTATTGTTCCGCCACAGTCGAGATGAAAGTTAACTAATATAATGATCTCTAATTAATACCGCGTTTCATTTTGTTCTCAAGTTTTTTACGGTTCGTATACTGCTGTTTCATCTAAGATGGCATCACATGCAATGTTTATGATACTAAAAGTAATTTACGCAAGTGTGTAGTGTTCCTAGACTGGTTGAAGTCTATCTAATCTCATACAATTAAAACCCTTGTAAACCTGGATCAAAGACGTGCAAACAATTGACAGAGGCCTCCTCTGGAAGTCGACAAGTTTTATTCATTTCTTTTAAGATACACTAGCTTATCTTTAAGCTTCCACACGAAGATAGTCAAAAAGGAAGCACATCTTTTTCAGAAAACATATCATCAATAAAACAGTAGCAAAAATTCAACACAATCTTTTTTTATTAGTAAATTATTAATGGGACACATCACACAACACGTTATTTTCTGGTTTAAGTCTCACCTAATCCCATATCGCAGTTATTTTCCTCGTTCTATTTATATGCAACTTGCATTTATTCATATAAAAATGATGGACACCTGTAATATGAAATACTATTGTTCTTTGAAATTATTATGTTTATGAGACACTTCGAGAATAATTACGGAGTTTTTATTTTCGTCTTCTGGTCATACTATAACTGCGTAGTAATCTAAAAAGATGCAATATGGCTAGTCAAATATTAAAAAACAATTAAAAGCCATCAAAGTTTTCTTATGCTAAACCAAATCTGTAAAAAACTTTAGTCTAAAAATGAATTCTTCTCAATATCAAGCTCTCACCGAAAAGCTCCAAAATCTATAAAAACTACGTCATCTTACTAATCTTACTACTAAGGCAAGTTCTTTATTGAGATCAAACTGTGTAAGACAATATGCAATATATTGAAGTTGTAAAATCGAGCGACACCGCGCCCGCCCACTAGTGTTGCACAACATTTATTTCCAGCGATTTACAAATCGACGTTAATTCACAAATGATTCACTCAACTATATCGGGCTGTGCCGTCCCCCGCCGACTTAGCGAGAAGACAATAATATTATGACGTCACTCGAGCCGATTGCATCACAGTCTATGACGTAGAAGATCAAATTTGTCTTTTAAAAGTGTCACGACACTCAACGATGTAAAATCGTTGTGTGACAAGTGAGACAACTTAGCATAGCCATTCAATTCTGCATGAGAACTTCAATTTTGCAATGCAATTTGGCGTAGCCTGCCAACGTGCACTAGGCAGAATGGTTGATAAAAAGGTCGATTGCCGGAAGAAGTCAAGCTGGATCTTTGTAAAATAATTTACCAAACCATTCAACATAGCCTGGAACACTGCTCCCTCAGATCCCTTTTATTTACGATGTGAGCAAACACGAGAAAAAAACCTACAGTGCAGTCATTTCCAGGTAATAGACATAGTAACAAATACGTAATCTGATCCCGAATTGACAAACTTGCTTCACTTACTTAATGATAAGTTTCACAGCTTGTTGACAGTGCAAAAGATGCCAACAGTTACGAGTATTTTATCATCAACAACTATATGTCTATAACAATTAACAACTCAATCACTACAATGAAGAATCCCGCTTAAATCACTATAATTTTAAATAAAATCGCCACACATATTAAAACTACATTCAGCACAGGGCTTCATGTGGCTAAAGAACTAATCATTTACACATAGTGTCAACATCATCATCATGAAATCTCTAAATTAAGAATGAGATTTAATATTCGAGATGATGTCAAGTGACCAAGAACTTATCTCCCTACGCGTAACCGACTGATTACAATAATTATCCCATTGAGAAACTTGAATGTTCAATCAACCGGAATACCTTGATCTTTAAGCAACGTCAGGAACCCTATAAGTATCTCGATAATACAGACGTATATAATTTAAAGTAAGTAATTAAATGATTGAATAACTGATCGATGTACGTTCAAACATATTTTAAGTAATTGTTTTTGTTAATAAATCCAGTAAATAATTTCCCAATTAATCTTCTAAAAGATAGAGGTGTCGTATCTAAAAACTACACGCCATTTTAGGGTGTCAAAAAACCCAATCACAAAACTTTTGTGTGTGACCTACATCAGCCTCGATACGGTAAACGAACCTGCGACCTCACAATTAAGAGCGTTTTATACCCTGCACGCGCTTTTGGCTTAAAAACAGGACTTTTCAAATGAGTTAAGAGCCACCAATAAACAATTTAAAGGAAAAACAATTATTACTAATTTTAGAAAAGGTTGTCCTCTAGGGATTTTGTTGGAAAACATTATAGATTGATGGATAATTTGTGAGTAGTATAAGGATTACTGAACACAAGTTTCGTTATTTAGGCTTTAAATCGCAATTTAGAAGCTTAAGATATCCGAAACCACTAAATATAAGATGAAAATAAAAATATTATCAGACTAATAAGACCCTTATGGAGGGATTTTGCTGAGAAAAATAATCTTTTTGTGTTTAGTTCCTGAAAAATAAAAATTTAAACAATGCGAAATTATTCAGAAGCTCTCGTCAAGAACATATTTTTTTCACCAACTTATCGTACATAATTTTTTATAGCAATTGCATATTATAATAGAAGAACATCTTATCAATAAATTACAATTTTTATATTTCAACAAAATTAGTTTTCATGTTTTCTACAAATATTTTAAAAACCACTATAAAACACGCTGTCCGACGTGGATCAAATCAGACCGCCGCAAGGCCTTCTAGAGGGAGGACGTATCGCTCGTCGCTCCGGCCTGGCTGCAGTCTATTATTGCCGCGCGTAATAAAAATAGCCACGCGCGGACTGCGATTACCACATCTTAGTACTTTGGTAGTAAAATATTTAATTATTTTTATTACCTACAATGATTTTGTAGTGAGTATAAATTATGTTTCAGGTAATATAATGGGATGTAATTCCGAGGCTAAATTATATTATGTATTGTAATATAAAATTCAATATATTTCGTAATTGTAAGGGGTTGTAAAGCCCCTAACACTATTTATGTGTTCGAACACGAAATTATTAATAAAACGTCCGTAGTATCTGCTGATTGAACACTGATTTGAATGCAACTTAACAATGTAATAATAACGAAATATGATTAGTATCTAAATTTGTATTATTCTTTGCTTGCACAGTAATATTTGTCTACTTATAATGCAAATAAAATATTTTTATGATATTATATTACAGTTACATTTCAAATGAATATTTGAAGCGCACGGATCAAAGTTGTTTGAGCCGATTGTATAGCGAGCCGACGCGGCAGCTCTACGCACACAGCTTTGGTCGCTTATGTGTGCGTGAAATTAACGAAGAAATACCTATAGTTGACTTTGCGCGCAAGGTGTATACGCTCTTAATTCCTTAACCAACTGTGCCCCGGAAGCTGTTATAGAAACCGTAGCTATCAAAGCAACAAAGTAATGAATACCGAAGTTAATGACTGAATAACACTACGCATATTCTAACCGTATATGCAAGTGTATGTAGTTTGCATAATTGCTCACATCAAACGGCAGATTTGTGTGTGTGCTCGTAATTATGTCTGTGTGAATATACGTGTGTGTGACAGTAATGTCAACCGACGCGGCGGCTTGAGTCACGGCGCACGATGCGCTGGAGTAACCATATATACCTCTTATAATATGGACAGCAAAAAAATTGCAAATTCATAAACGCATTAATAAGCATTCAGACGTTTGACATGGAAATAGATACGCATTATTGGGAAATGTGAATTTATCATAATTTTCATTTCTCAATCACACAATCCATGCCTTTAGTCCTTATCCTATCCCTAACTACCAATCTAAGGCCTGCCGCGCCGGTAGATGCATTAGTAGGGGCGAGCCTAGTCTTTGGCATGCACGACTCTGCCAGACTCGACAATTATTTTTCCCATGCTACACGTGGGAACGCTATGACGATTAATAATAATAAAATTTGAAAAACTTTAGAGTACATAAACATATATAAAAATACTATCCCAAGTAGTGGTAAAGTGTGGTCTCCATAACGTCGACCCACACGCGGCCGGCTGCACTATTTGCGTACCACTTACAGCACAATTAGATAATGCATTCGATCGCACGCTTATTGCCTTTATTTATTCCATCATTTCCAATTCCAACGGCGTCCTTGCTGAATGCTTTATCATTTGTTGTGGAGAATTGTACGAGAAGATTTAATTTAGGTACTAAATTAAATATGCAGTTTATCAAACCGTAAAATGTTAAGTGTAAGATGATGAAATGTGGCTGAGAATGATTCTCAATATAACTGTCGACTGTAGAGAACAAATATGGTCTTGTCAGAGAGACGGACAGCCAAATGATCCAAGAAGAATTCCATTTAGGCTTTTTGAGATATGAAACCTTTAAAATCGTTTACTATAATAACTACCCATATATTAAGCCCTAGTTGCAAGGAAATGTGCATTATTTTATTTATATTTTAATTAATCGGGATTTTTAGTTATTATCCGAGTAAGTATGCCACATGCCAATTTTTTTTTTATACTGGTCTGGCATAGTGGCGGCATTGCACCTGATGGAAAGTGCCAATGCCGCCCAGGCAGAGTATCCATTGGCATCGGACGGCAGTCCCATGCCAATGGAAACAATTATGCCGGCCTGCTAAGGTGCCTCTTCACACCGCGGCGGAAGGACCCAGGATTGTAGGAAGGAGGGAACACGTGCGCCGGCAAACAATTCCACAGCCTGACGGTGCGGCACAAAAACGAATTTGAGAAATGTATTCTAATAGCACTTTTCTTTAAAATTATGTTCTGTTAAAAACTAAATAAACCTAGATTTGGTTATTCCAAACATACTATTTATAAGCCAATATTGTTCTAAATTTCCTGTGCAATATTTTTTACAGAGCTGTCGGTCTTTTTCCAAATGTATCGCACAAAGGTTGTTAATTAGTGCGTCTACTTATTCTGTGAGAATTGTAAAAACCAAATATCGAAGTAAAGGAAAAGCAAAAAATCTCAACGTGACTACTGAACTGGTCAAGTTTGGGAGAACTAGCGAAATAACCACTTGGCATGGAAACGGCTACGTTCAGTAATAGAATTCCTATGGTTGAAGACTATTATGAATATTTGTAATATTAAACAAGAACTACAACATTCTTTTACAACATTATTTTAGCCACTTCTTTTTGTAACCAAAAGGACGAACCGTCCGAAGTAATTTACTTAATTGTTACTACATTACCTAATCTTCGACGGTCCATAGATAGAACTAAAGAAAGTCGAATGCCTGTTCATATAGACAAGCAGTACCCTTCACGGGACGTGAACAGGGAACAAAGATGCACTGCGCCTGCCTTTGTTAATAAGTAATCCTAGAGTAAACATTATCTGGGGGCACGGCAGTGCCCCCTCCAAGTCGAGCTAAAAAGCGGCACAGCCGTACTATCCTTTTCTCGAAGCAATTCAGACCATTTTCAACCCCCCGTAACTTCGTTGTGGTTAAAGCAAGAAGCCTGAATTTTCAGTTACTAATTAGGCATAGTGTAAACACGGTATATTTAAAATTTAGATACGAATTAAAATTAGATACACCAACTGCGTGAATAACTTTGTAATCTCATATAAATGTATAGGATTACAAAGATACATTTGCAGTTAATGATTCGTTGTACCCGTATATAATGGAATAATAGTTGTAGATTGGCATCTATATATATTATATATGAGGCATAACAGGAGGGGGTATAAAGAGGAAAAGGGTGTATTCAGCCCTTTAAACTGTACAACAAACGTAAAGAATTTTTAATATTGATATGATAATAGCTTACGTAATAACTTTATACAGAACGTCCCTTAATCAAGGACTAAATAAATTAATCGACTTGGTATTACATAGATCTCACACCTTTTTGCGGTAGATAAACTGAGCTGCGAGACTTGGATTTTTTTACAGGATGTTTTTGATGGGATATAATATACATCTTCTGCATCTTAAATATTCATTTAATGAAATTGCTTATCTTTTTACAACACCACAGCTTTGACCCTCAGACATTATTTTCTGATTTTTCATACTTATGTATGCGTATTTATAATTTTAAACTAATACGAAAAATATTGGTATTATTTCTGTTTCTTTTTGCACATTCATTGTTATGTTATTTTAGAGTGCTGGAGAATAATTTCAAAGGTATGTGTTCGTCCACTCACATGAACCCAGTGACCTAAAATCATCATTTTCGAAAGAGTCGATGTCGGGCATTCGCACATAGTTTCATGAGCAAATAGAATTCAAAGGTTAATGTCGTGGTCAATATCATTACTACGTGACCTACTTCATGCGAATACCATAGTTTAGATGGTTTTTTTAACAGACTCTATAAAATGTAGCAACTATTAGTAATGGAAATTAATGCTATATCAAATTAACATCACCACCTTGTTATTTTTGAAGCCTTAGCATGCTCTATATTTCTGCTATTGCTAATTGCCCCCACAGAATATGTAAACAATAAACCTTAGCTTATATTATAATAACCATTTGTCACATCTAAAGTTACACACACACAATTGACTGTTCTGTTATTATTTTTAAATGGGTTCGTAAAAAAACAAACGTAAAAACTCACTCCTTCACAGCCTACACAATATCGTAGAAAAATATTAACCGGTCGGCTTAGTGGATCACAATAGCACATAGCAAAATTTAGTGTATTAATATAATTTGTGAAATATTATTATCGACTTCACATGCTATTTGTGATTGCTATTGCTATTTATTCCAATACTAGCAACTATGAAGTATGATTTTTTATTTTACATATTATTTAGTGGCTTACTCGATGCTTACTCGTGAAATATTTTATACCTAAGCCCATATTAATATCAACTTATACACATCCCATTACTGGCCACTGATTGCCATGGATCCCTAATGTAAGATTAAAATATATGCCAATGTTATAAGGCCACTTGAATTATATGCAAGAGTCGGGGCCGTGAACTTGAGCGGAGATCAAACGGGTCATCGTGCGAGTTCAAGTGATTCAAACCATCTAAAAGTGTCCGAGTTGGTTCATCGACCCGTTTAATTTAAAAGATAATCAAGCTCGTCTAAAAGGCAAGACAAATGCGTTATTGGATACCAATAATATGGTAAGGCGACATAAAAAAGATTGCAAACAGTTGCTGGATGCAGGCCACTTCAAAAATACAATATGGAGACCCTCAAATGGAAGCCTATGTTTAGTATTCCTGTGACTGAAGATGACGGTCAGGTCTTGTTTAGTATAGTCCACGTCTCGGTATCAAACGGTGAGAAGTGGATGTCTCTTCACGACCGAAACTGATATATTGTCTTTCGAATGCGAATTGAGACTCCCGACCACACACCCATCATTGCAGCTTCTAATCACCAGGATCAACAGTCGCAGGCAAAGAATTGACACCGAGCTCCGGAGCTGTGAAAATAAATTCGAATACAAATAAAAATCTACTGAAGCTTACTTTACGTTCAACCTCGAGATTAGTACAAGTGTAAATTTTTGGACCACCAATATGTTACCGGCCAAAAAAAACATCTGCTAGCTGTCGAGTTTATTTGTTCAGTGAGATTGCCAGATGCCCAATACCCCTTCCCATTTCCTATCTTCCATCCTCCCCGCTCCCCTCCCGATTTGATGAGCCTCCAAAACATCCATAATCTAAGCGTTATGTCCATGAGCGAAGTAATCACTTAACACCAGTTGACCTGTTTGCTCGTTTGTTGCACCTATGCAGTACAAATAAAACCTGCATCTTCATATTATCAAGGCAGACGCCGGTGTATTTCCACAGTTAAATAATATGTGGGTTAAATGTCACAATTTTTAACACCCACACAACAATAACAAGTTTAAACAAACGTTAGCGAATGGCTTCCTATGTGCAATTGCGAATATTATTAGCATTAGTTTGGCGAGTTTTGCAAACCACTTTTAAATTGTACGCGTGTTTGTTATGTCATAGGGTGAATACTGAATTGACCTGATGTTTACATAAGTTTCATAGACATTTAAAATATAATTTCATGGACTTGCTGTTATGTTTCGGTGCTTAAAATTGTTGGAAGCCTAATTACACTCTAATTTTACCTACCTTTTTTCTTTTTCTTCCTTCTCTATGCAAAAGAAGGCAAAGTACTATATACGAACTAGGGATCCAAGTGTTGTAGATATTCAGAGGTGGAGGTTATCACGTAAAATGTAAAGAGACTTCTACAAACAACATCTCGTCATAACTTCACAACAATTGTATTTAAAAACGAACATAGATAGATCACAAACATAGCCTCTCTTGTTCCGGCAATCGTGTATAACTCTGAGGCACCTTGAAATTGCCAGTCGAGGACAGTTAGTATGGCTTCGAGTATTTAGTAGTATGCTTTAAGGGCATGCGTTTATAACACCCGGATTAAGAGATACCTAAATGTTTATTACTATCACCGAAGAAAGGTTAAACAATGTGTGATTACAAGTGAAGTAAAGATTCACCGGGATACTAAAAGACAGGTAAATGCAGATAATCGGTAAAAGTCTACGGATTCGCAAAAATTCAATTTGTCTCTCCGTGGAGTTTTGTTAGCACCGATACTTAATACTGGTGGTAGGTCTCTTATAATGTGACGGGCGCTTGAGTAGGTACCACCGCAATGTCTATTTCTCCCAACAGCACTGTAAATACACTGTCACGCTCCAGTTTAAAGGACATTCTAGCCAGTACTTTATATCTTATATCTTCAGAATGGCGAGTGCAGTGGAATGCCAAGAATTGCTTGGTAATTCAATGTTGTTTGATTTTTGCTACTGTCCATGAGCGGTCGTATCGCTTAACATCAGGCGAACGGCATGTGAGACGAACATGACTCGAGAGAAGATAGTTTTACTACGTAGGAATGAGAAAGTTAGAATCCTATAACATTTTAAGTCACTTTATGGTAAACACACATTTTGTTTGCGGTATGCTCTCTACATCAATGTGGGTGGAAGTGAAAGTAGGGTGTTCAAGAAGCATGAGAGTAAAATTAGGGCAGTGGAGATTATGTGAATGAGGCATGTGCGGGGTTAATCAGCGTGGACAGGCTGCGTATTAGTATGTGGTGGAGTTTTTTGGAGTAGAATTTTTCTTTCGTTTCATTTTTATTCGTTTTAGAACTTTACATTTAACGACCTGTCGCATGCGCAAAGTAAACACTTCAATCCACGACAATGGCGTAATGCTGATAGATTGACTTCAGTCGTATGTAATTCTTGTGGCCATTTCTCAGATGCGAGTATGATGATAGATGTTTTTATGCATTCCTAGCTATATGATATGTAAACAAATTAATTGCTGATCTAAACGATCCAACACTCGCCCACCGCAATACATATTGAGAACATAGCGCGCTATTTACGTCGCCTAGGTAATGCGTGTGTCATTGACCCGTCAACAGCTGACGGCGTATGTGGACTCTATAAACGCCGCTACAAACGCTACAACTGTACCAGTGCCATCTCACCATCATTAGGGTCGGAACACACATGAGCCACACTACACGGCAAGATTTATTGTATATAAATAAACCCAACAGTCACATACATAGACCTGACCCCACACTAAGATCTTATGTCGTAGGTTTCAGGAACTACGGGAGACTTTGTCTCACAAACACTCAGACCCAAAACAAATACCTGATGTTCACACACATATTTGTTGGGTCGATCGAACCGTCGGCCTATCGTTACACAGCCGGTGTCTAAACCAACTGCGCCACGGAGGTTGTCAATGTTATTAAACCATTCTGTATGTCGCGTACATTATATCGACTCTACACTGCGTGGCGCGGCACTGATGTTTCAAAGAGAATACTGTGACGCGCCGCGCGTTCTGACCTTAATATGGAGTAGGCGTGTAAAGATTGATTATGCAGTTGCAACCACAATCTGTTAGACATTTTTATATTAAGAAGCAGAATATAGATCATCTTCACCTGAAGCTAAATCTAACGTAATCTAAAGCGTCAAACGGCAATAGAGTGTTATATCTCGCCAATTATACCAGTCTGTTTTAAACTGGATAATTGTTTTATAATTTTGGGGATGCCTGGAACAACAAATGAACATAGCAAGCTGTTGAGTGTATTAGATGTTCCATACTCTACAGACTGAATGAATTAACATGACAGGGTGCATTTTGCACAATTTTAAAATATATTGTTTAGAAATGTTGACAAAATAATGTAATCGGATAATGCATTGTGTCTTAAATAGTAATATTACTGATTTACAACACATTTGGTGGTTAGTGATAAAAAATAAGCATTAACATAACATGAAGATTGTAAGTACATTACTAGTGTATAAAAATACATAAGAAAAAAAAATGTTCAAAAGAAATAGATATATTGCTAATGTTAAAGCAATCTGATTAAATGCATGAATTGGATCAGTAAGGTATATGAAGACTTCAAAGTAAATAAATATAACACAGTAATCTAACCTATGACATCATAGCATATTAAGTTATGACCCAAGTAAAGTTATCTACCTCAATACAAAGCAAACAAAACTAAAATAAACAAAGTTCCACAACTTAAAACCACTTATGACTTAACAGTCCATATTGACCCAACTTAGTGAATGGCCATATTTAGATTGTAATAAGGCCTTTATAGGTCTGACTCATGGGTGAATTATGTGCACCTAGTCGTTTTCCATTAGGTAACATGAGTTTAGTATATAAATGCGAACTTTTTAGCAAAACAACTTTAGCATGATTGCAATCTTCTTAGACAAATTTCATTTTAGGTTGGAGAAAAGTTAATTATTTGAATTAAGACTAGAAAGTAATGCATAGATTCAAAGATTGCAAATTTTTTAAACTAATGAAGGACCACAAAATTATATTTACAATACCAATTATGTAACATGTAGATAAAATTGGATATTCTTGACTTTCCATTACTTAGACCTCAGGAGCCTAAGTATCTTGTAAGAAAATCTTATTTTCCATTTTAAATTGTATTTTAGTATCAACCTTAACTAAAAATATATATTTTTTAGTTAAGGTTGATAAAAATATATATATTCTGTATATAATATATATTCTGACTTTTCCATAATTTGTTACGGTTATATTTTTACACTATATAGATATTGATGATAATAAAATTAATTCTTTTGAATATTATGGAAGCCAATGGGGGTACCTATTTAAAATTGTTTCTTATTATAAGAAATCACAATATCCTTGATAAAATAAAGGAAAAATACATACAGGTGTAAAGTATTCAAGGGATTTATTCTGTATTAAGAGGTCATGGTACAATTAGAAACTATAGATGGCCTTGATATCATAGATTATGGTAAATTGCACAGTGAAGTAAATGTGGCAAGTTCATTTTTAGACATTGTTCTCTACCCTACTTTGAGATTTATCCCCTTGCTATACTAATAGAAATATTATACAAATGATTTTTTTTATGTTCAGTTCCTTTTCTAGAATATATTCTCATGAATTATAGAGTAGAATACCTTGTGTTGAATATCTTAATGCAGTTCCACAGATATATTTTTAAGTGTTTACAAGACAAAGACAATAGAATGTACAGCCTATCATTTGTTCTGCAATGTTAAAGAGCACTTGCAGTTAGTTTTACATTGTTGTTACATTCATTGCCGAGTGATGTATGAGCCTCCATGTGTCAGACGACACACGACACACTCGCCTATAGACCCTCGGAAGTAACGCGACACGCGAGCGTTCCGCTCCTCGATTCCAACTGCGATTTCACACAATACCAACAAAAAGCGACAACCAACAGCGCCCGTGTGTAGACGGCACACTGAGAGAAACCAACCAATATTTACGATTACTCCGCACTCTTCACGTACACATCCCAAAACTGAGTTCAACGGCGAATGTCAATCGGCGATTCACGATTAAGACAATAAATGACCACACACAGGCCTGACTCACCAGATTAACACTTAATAAGGCCTTACCAGCAGTTGAGTTTCTTTATCGCGGTCAAATCCGACTGCTTGGAGCGGGCGATCACCATCTCCTCAGTAAGTCGAGCCATGGTCACCACAATCACTTGTTTGTACACAAAATAGTTATTAAAGATCTTGTCGGCTATGTTCGGAGGGAGCGTGGTCGCTCATCGTGCCGCTAACACGCACGGGAACGCGGCACGAGCGCGAGTTGTACTGCCAAAACAATACCCGATCACTGCGCTACCCACTTCCGACGTTCCACTGTTCCATTCACTTTGACGTATCGTATTCGTACCCGACTCCATTACCGTGCGGTAATTCGTCACACGTCATGGAAATATTAATTAATGTCTTAAGCACGTTACTAAAATAGAAGCATTCCAAGAATTATGCCTGTATTTTGATACTTCATACTTCATGGAACTTTAAATAATACTTTATTTATTAAACGGGAAGTAAATGATGGACTAATTCAGGTTTTTATTGTTTTATTTTTAACTATCGTAACCAAGAAGCTTATACCCAAATGGAGATTGGAGATTGCATTCCGTATAAAACACTGAAGCACAAAAATTTTACCTTGAATGAAGTCGCTGTTGCCTGCTATCCTTTTCTTTACAGTGACAATGAATGAGGTTCACATGAAGTTCATTCATTGTTACTCTAAAGAAGATAGATATATAGATAATAGATAGATAGCAGGCAACAGCGACGTCATTCAAGGTAAAATGTTTGTGCTTCACTTTTTTAAACGGAATGCAATCTCCATTTGGGTATAAGCTTCTTGATCGTAACCATAATCGTAACGCATATAACAGTGGAAGCTGGAAACTACAAATGTCAAATTCGCACAGTATTGCCATGTAAATAATGTAAACATTCGGCTTATGGCAAGAGACCTAAAAATACTACATAATATAATATCAAAATTTATTAATTATTAATAAATACTTGACGGTGATACGTAATGAAAATTATGTCGGTTAAAAATACCTCTTTTCTAATAAGTTGTTAAACTAGTAATTTTTGCTTGAAACTTGGCAGTTGACAGTTGACATTCAGTGCGTTCCATTTGACGATCGCAACAACCACGCTCACGACCGCGATATTTACCGTTCCACATGCTCGTGAGCGTTACGAAACCCAAGTGGAACGGGTTATGGGGCGTTTTGAACGTTTAGGTAATAAATATTTTAAAATAGCTATAATAAGGTTAGGTTGCATTATGCGTTTAAAGTAATTTACTCCGGTGACGTTTTTGATGCTTTGACGTTTCAAAATCCCGCCAATTTTCTCACGCGCATCATGACCCACCTCTTGACGTGGGTCGTCGTGAGCGTCGCGTGAGCGTTTGTCACATAGACGAAAAATCTTTTCGTCTATGGTTTGTCATGACGTCATCAATGACGTTTTCGCCGCGACCACGACGACGTGATCGTCAAATGGAACGGCGAAATGAATGTTTTAGGCGCCGTGAATGCCAAATGGAACGCGCCCATTGTGACGTTTGAGTTTTGACATTTGACAATTGTTTGCTAAATGCTGTGCTGAACTCTGAAGTTTACAGTAGCAAAGTGGATTATGAATGTTTATATTTGTAAATTGATATGATGGAGACCAGCGAGCTGCTGGAGGACAAGGACAGCGGGCCGGAGGTGCAGATTAACTTCCCCAGCTCGGTGATGAGCCGAATCGAAGAGCTGATGGGTGGCACGGAGCAGTTCGACAGCGATGATGTACTACTTATTGGATATTTTCGCTATATTTGGCAATACTATATTAGGTCGAGTTAAAGAGTTTCGTATTGCTATTTGCTACAAGCCTGAGCGTAATTTGGTTTATAAAAGATTTTTTGAAGCACAGACCTATTGCAGTGAATTTCATGTAAAATCCTCCTCAAATTAATTATTACTTTCAGTTTTATTTAAAATCTGGGAGTTATAACAGCATGTTCATACATATGATATATACATATAATATGATGTCTTTTTTGCATCTAATGTGTTGTTACTTAACAATAAGGTATAAAGGTATCTACTTCTCATTTCCTAGGTCTGCAGCCACAGGAAGGTGACCGTTGGACATAAGATTCCTCTAAAGATTTATTGCATGATAAATATTTATTTATTGAAATATAATGTATTATTGATTTAGTCATCATAATGGTTTCATAGATTTACGCGAATGTTACTCATTGAAATAAAACTATTATTTATGGATTTTATCGCGGATTTGGTTTAATTTTTACATTTTTCGAGTTCCCGACGTTTTGATTACTTTACAGCTTTCGTGGTCACGGGGCGGACTCATATTTCATCATATTTGATTAATACTCTATTAATTGCCAGTCTTTAAGGGCAAGTTATAGTATTTCACCCGCCATCTATGCATTATGAGTCTTTGAGGATGAGGGATGGTGTTTCAGTAATAAATTGTATCTTGAACTATATCAGTGACTAATTGGTATTTGCCATCAAAGTTATTATTTAAGGCAATAATATTCAGCCCTTACTGCATCAACCTATTACAGCTGTAGTGAGGGTGGCAAAACTTTGGAACTAATCGTTTTTTATGTTCATCATCATCATCATCATATCAGCCACAGGAAGTCCACTGCTGAACATAGGCCTCCCCCAATGATCTCCACAAATCAATATATCAATATATATCCAAGTTTTTTATGTTGAATGAAAAAAATTTATCAGACTTTATCATGGTTTCACAATTTGTTTTAAGTTCCTGATCCCTTTGAATAACCATGTAAAAATAACTAAAGCTGAAGATATCCTGTATCAGCCCATATATGTCCCACTGCAGGGCACGGGTCTCTTCTACTACAACAATTGAGAGTGGTTAGGTCATATAGTCCACCACACTGGCTTAGAGCAGGTTGGTGGATTTTACATACAATAGAAATTCTTATGAATTTGTATGCAGGTTTCGTCACAATTTTTCTTGCACCCGTACGGTTGAAGCTAAAGCTGTATAAATGTTATGCTTTTATTATTAACTAGAAGTTCAGCCAGGCTCCACTTAACAAACAAACAAACTCTTCAGCTCTATATATTAATATAGATAACAGAATTGCTATCTTGTATCCAGAATTGTATCCATTTTAACAAATGATTGTCGACAGTTTGATGCAGTGGCGTACATCAACCGAGTGTTCCCCACGGAGCAGTCCTTGTCGGGAGTGGAGAGTGCGGTGGCCAAGTGCGAGTTCCACCTGTCAGGCGTGGAGCACGACATCCGGCGCCTGGTGCGGGCGCAGGCTGATCAGAGAGAGGCAGGGCAGAAGGCTCTCACTGATGCCCAGCAGTGTATGGCGGAGCTGGCTTTACAGGTATTTAGGAAACATATTTTAGTTAACTAGGATTTCTTATGTATCATTCATGAAGAAAACTTCCTGTACAAACACCAAGTTAAAACAATTATTAAAATACATCTAATAACAATAAAGATTTTAAGATTAAAAAAAAATATTTTTAATAAGTGTTTGATCAAAAACTTTCCTACTCCCAAATAAGATATTACTTTATTATATGCAATGAGAAATTCTGCTAAATAAGTGAGAAAAACATAAAGTTATTTGAACAAAAATCGTTTAACTAGTGATACCTGGTGGTAGTCACTTGCTTTTTCCTTTTTCACCTTTCTCATCTTACATGTCAATAACTTATATGAACATACATTTGATTCGCGCGGACTATTGTAACTTGTAAGCAACACAGTAAAGAAACGAGGTTTATGCGGAAGAAGGATTGTTTTCAAATATAGTCACGTGCTTTACCGTTTGATTAGTAACGTTTGTAATCATTCGATTTCAGCCTCGTGTTTGTAAACCTATACAACACGTGAATCTTAGATGTGTTATTTTCTTGAAATTAAAAGGCGAAAAAAAAACGGGAAGGGCTCCCTTGATAATTATACTATATCAAAACTGTAACTTTCAAGCCAATTAATGTACCATTTTCTCTGTCTTACTCTTATCAGCAACGGGAAGTCCACAGCCAAATATAAGCCTTGTTGTACTTTTATATTTATTATGAAAGAATGATTGTTTTGTAGGTATGCGACATACACCGCTTGATATAAGCGTTATTATATTTTTAAGTATATTTATTTATGAAAGAGGTTGTATTTGTTCTACAGGTGTGCGACATAAACAAGAAAGCGGAGCGCAGCGAGGTGATGGTGCGCGAGATCACGTGCGAGATCAAGCAGCTGGACTGCGCCAAGTCGAACCTGACGGCGGCCATCACGGCGCTGAACCACCTGCACATGCTGGTGGGCGGCGTGTCCGCGCTGCGGGCCATGACCAGGGACCGCCACTACAGCGAGATCGCGCTGCCATGCAGGCCATCATGGAGGTATGGTATTATATGTAGTACACTTCGATCAAATATACACTAGATACACAGTTCCCTGTAAATGTTCTGTTAAAAGTGGCATCAATGCATTGAAACAAAAAAAGTAAACAAAAAGATCACATATTCCAAATATATTAACACAAATTCCACCTTACTCCTGGAGCTTAAAGTAGCTTTTCACATAATATTGTCTAAAGTTCTGCGACGTTTTAGAGGCAACGGTCGGTGCGTGACTGAAGGCGAAAGAGTGCTTAAAGCACTCTTTTTTGGTGCCATTTTCTAAGCGCTCATGTTGTATTTAGTGTATATTTGATCGAAGGTAGTACAGTATTATATGCAGTAATTTCTTATGATTATTTATTTAAAGTATTAGTTACTTCTTTATGGTAATTTGTTTTTCAAAGAAATACTTAATTTACGTTAGTCAAATTGAATTAAATTTACTAGCGGACTATGAGTATTATTAAATCGGTGCGTGGCGATTTATTGTTACCACCGGATCTAACGCGGCCCTTTCTGAGAAGACCCGGCGAAACAATCTCAGTGGGCTTACTCTACCACTGGCAGCTACGCGACGGGACCCAGTTCTGAGTGCATTCAGCGAAAAAGACTCAGTGGGCTTGTTTTGGGCTTAGTGAAGCGAATATTAGTACAAATCCCGCGTGTTATTCTCCAGGTGCTGCAGCACTTCGAGGGGTACCGCGACATCCGCGAACTGAGCGCACTGCGCGACCAGGTGTACAGCATCCGCAACGACCTCGCCACGCAGATACTCGCCGACTTCAAGCAGGCCTTCACTGGTCAGCTCTTTAACAACATTCAACTGTTTATTATAGTGTTATTAGTTCACATTACTATGTACCCATAATCAGTATAATTAGCAAACACCTTTCAACAGTTTATTATGATAGTGTAATGACTGTACATAATTATTTACAATCCGTATACTTATAAGCTTCGATAAAATATACACTAGATACACAGTTCCCTGTAAAAGTTCTGTTAGAAAGTGGCACCAATGCATGACATGAAAAAAAGTAAACAAAAAGATCACATATTCAAAATATATTAACACAAATTCCACCTTATTCCTGGAGCTTAAAGTAGCTTTTCACATAATATTGTCTAAAGTTCTGTGATGTTTTAGAAGAAACGGTCGGTGCGTGACTGAAGCCGAAAGAGTGCTTAAAGCACTCTTTTTTGGTGCCATTTTCTAAGCCCTCATGTTGTATGTAGTGTATATTTGATCGAAGCTTATAAGCTAAATTATTCGGAGAAATGGCTTGCCAGAAAATGAAATCTAAATTTAAAAAAATATAAATTAACGCTTATACAATATGTGATCATAGATTAAGTTTGTACATTAGTTCCTAATTTATTTCTGAATTTTTAAACATTTTAACATAGTCACTCACTAGACATGCTTGGATCGGGAGTACCAGAAGACGAAACTTGTAGTAGCCAGTCATGCATTGTAGCTAGTTTCGACACGGCATAAATGAGCCGAACAAATGTGCGAAGTAATACTATCTTAAGAGATAAATTATGTGACTTAAAATAATCTCTTACTAAAACTTATGAAATATTTTAACCAAACTACTGCACATTGTTTCTTTGCAGGAGGAAGTAAATCTACAATATCACACAGGACACTGTCAGAAGCGTGCGGCGTGGTCGACATTCTCGACCCGAAGGTCAAGCAGGACTTGCTCAAGTGGTTCATCAATATGCAGCTACAGGTTGGTTTGATAGCCAACTACAATGTTATAAATAAATATAGCTATACTGGGTGAGTTTTTCAAGCTTGGATGGCCAATTCCGAAACTATGAGGAATAGTGGAAAACGCTCAAAGGACTTACAAGCCCGATTTTGATGAAAACTAAAACTAAATACTTAGATTTTTGATAAATCAATATGCCTAGCTAGGTATCGAACACATTGATTTTGAAAAAAAAAAACACATGCTGTATTTTACACTAATCGATAATGTTGCTAATAGGGATGACATTCTGGGAAGTAATGACATACATCAAATAAAAGAAAAGATGTAATTTTAAGCAAAATTCTATTTTTTCTTCAGTTTTCTTAGCACCTGGTCGCCCTACGTTAGTAAAGTATTTTTTTTAACTAACATTAAGACACTCAGTTTACTCCATTGTGCAGGAGTACCAGCACCTGTTCTCGGCGGAGCAGGAGTGCGCGTGGATCTCGCACGTGGAGCGTCGCTACGCGTGGCTCAAGAAGCACCTGCTGGCCTTCGAGGACTCCCTCGGGAACATCTTCCCGCACCAGTGGGCGCTCAGCGAGAACATCGCCAAGCAGTTCTGCAAGGTGACATAGCCAAATCGCACCTTTAGCATTCATCATCATCAAGGTCAGACGACCAGATAAAGGTCACGGTGCGTTCCGTGGTCAACAGGTCACTGTGGAAATCATTGGGGAGGCCTATGTTCAGCAGACATCCTTTGGCTGATGGATGAATCATCATCATCATCATCAGCCTATTCGGGTCCACTGCTGGACCTATGGCACGCCACTGGGCTCGATCTTCAATTCATCGTCTCCAACCGCTACCAGCCATCTATCGGCTATCGTCACTCCTCCTCCTTTAGCATTAAAGTGACCTAACCCAAAAAAAACGATTTTGTCTTTAATCCTATATTGGCTAAAAATGACTTATCCCGTTATTAAAGAAGGATATGTTGACGCATGAAAGGCAGAAAGATGTATTTTTCGGTCTTTAGGTATATCTTCCATAAGTCCAAATTTCTTTTTTTAGAAATCTTTAATTAAAGATTCCCAAAAAATAAGATTTTTTGTTAGGTCTCTTTAATTCTAAAGATGCGATATATCTGTATCAACCCATCTAAGTGAGCACGATTGTGACAATTGGTCCATTCTTCTTGCGCACGGATTTTAACAAATAATAATAATAATAATCTTTATTCAGACAATTACAGTCCATTTGTTAGTAGTACAATATTTTATTTTAAAGCTACATATTTATTTTAATTTAATTGTATGGCTATATTGCGCTAGGTTTTTAGGTTTAATGTGCGTTAACAGATCACTCGTACAGAGTTGAGCAACATAATGTCTTCCCGTCGGAACGAGCTGGATGTAAAACTCCTCCTGTACGCCATACAGAACACCTACAACTTCGAATTGCTACTGCATAAGAGGTTTACAGGTTAGAATCTCTCATAATATTAGTTAATATTCACCAGGGTTACTCTATAAAAACGACACGAACTTCGAATGTTCGGACGTCATACGTAAAACTTCACTAATGTGCCTAGATACTCCACAAAATTGGATTCTTCTGTACGTCGCAACCATAGACTAAGTTCGGAGAAAATCATACGTATAATAGAGAATAGTACAGATTTTTAGAAATGGAAATCTTATATCTTAGTCTAGACCTCGAACATTCGAAGTTCGTATCGGTTTTATTGAGCAACCCCTTACTGAAAACGTACATTTACCTTCATAATTATGCATTGTAGTTATTTTTGACCGACTTAAAAAAACCACGAGGTTCTCAATTCGTCAGTTTTTTTTGTATTTTCACTGATATCTCAAAGACGTCTGAACCGATTTAGATTTTTTTGTTGTTTTAAAGGGTATCATGATTAAATTCATTGTTGTATCTGACAACAGGGACTCCTTTTAGCAAATGCCTGTCTGTTTTCTTTGGTGGAGCGGATATGGTTGGCGAAACCAAACTTAGCTTTAAATATACGATCGCACGAGGTACAGCAATATACAGTTTCACTGGTGGTCCCGTGAAACTCAATATACGTGCGACTGTTAACAATAAAAAGTTTATATACTTGTTCCATAGTGTTGGTTACACGTTTTAACGTATTTATGTTTGCAGGCACAGATCTTCGCACCGACAATGCTGACATGAACATCAAACAGAACTTAGATACGGACTCCAAAGATGTAAGTAAGGATTTGAGTATTAAAAAATCAGGTATGTCTGTATGACGAGTTCCTGATACCCATCCGTCGTAGATTCAAGATACTTTTCGGTCTCACAAACACCCAGATCTGAAGCAAATACCTTTGGTTCACAACAAATATTTGTTTCGGTGTGGGGATGGAACCCGCGTCCATTTTACAGCCCGCGTCTTCCCAACTGCGCCACAGAAGCTGTATTGAATTGAGAATTCAATATAGTAATGCATTACTATGGATGTGATTTTTGTGTGTGTCCAGTCGCCAGCGGAGGGCGAGGGCGCGGTGTCCGCGGGGGGCGGGGGTGGGGACACGTGGGTGGGGCTGATCGGCGGCTGCTTCGAGCCCTACCTGTCGCTCTACATCAACAGCCTCGACGCTAACCTGCGCGCGCTCATCGACAGATTCGTGCAGGTAACACCAATCATATAATTATATCTGTGTGGTGAAACTCTAAGGGCTAAACTGTACCGTAGAGGCAGTCGTCTACGTATTGTGCATTTTCGATGCATTGCATCCAAGGGATTTTTTTTTACAAAGCGTCCTTTATCAGTATCATAAGTAATGATCGAGTCTGCTTGTATTACCCTTCAGAATATTAATTTCAACATTGCCGAAAGGCAAATTCATGCGATAATTACGATGCGAATATGTGGATGCCTTAAATGGGATGCATCGAAGTCAAGGTTGAATAGGCATAAAACTGGTCAAATGTGTAGCTATGAACACAACACTTGAATATTGAAATCATGCGTGTACTGTGATTCTTCCACATGCCAAAAATACAAAATATTTGCTGTGTAAATAAAATATTATCACAAGACAAACTAGACGACCAATTTGTTTCTATTCACCCCACAATCGCAAGGTTCTACTGCTAGGGAGTGAGTAACTCTGCCGATGTCTCCAGGACGCGAAATCGTCAGGCTCGGAGTCGGTGAGCGGCGCGAGTGGCGAAGGCGCCGTCATCTCCAGCTGCGCAGACCTGTTCCTCTTCTACAAGAAGTGCCTCGTGCAGTGCGCCAGGCTCACCACCGGAGAACCCATGCTTGGTGAGTCCTTACTTCCTTCAAGGAATTCCTTGGTGATTCCTCAATTTTCCCTCAGCCACTGCTGGACACGGGCCCCTCCAAAGATTTGCTTGGGAAGTGCTTACTTCGTCTGCCAAGGATTTCTTTTATGACTCCTTATTTCCTGTTCCAAATATTTCTTTGGTTATTTTTTGCGTTTCCTTTAGCCACTGCTGGATACTGACCAAGTCCAAGCATTTCCTTGGGTTCAAGGATTTCAATATGACCTGCTGGACCACAAGCAGCTTTTATTACATTATTCAGGATGCAAGCACTTCGATTGCAAAATGTAAGACCTCCTGCAGGCTTTAACGCTATACAGATAGATGTCTGACGCTGGAACTGTTGGGTGTGATTATTTAATCATTGTTAACAGCTCATGCTCCAAGAGAAATAAGAAAACTAGTCTATTATAATCCTCTAAATCCCGTACAATTCAGATATTCCTTGTAACTACTTTCATAATACCCGACCAGTGGGAGTTAGTAGACTTCACTCACTAATAGCTTCCAGTTCTGAAACATGTTCAAATTCCCGCAGAGCTGGCAGGAGTATTCCAGAAGTACCTGCGCGAGTACGCGAGCTACGTGCTGCAGGCGGCGCTGCCGGGAGGTGGCGGCGGCGGGGGCGGCGGGGGCGGCGGGCGGGGGGCGGCGGGGTGGCGGGGCTGGCGGCCACCGTGCCCAGCCTCGTCACCAACCTGCACACGCTGCTGCGGGACGACTCCGCTGACTCCAGGTGATGATGTGCTACTTACTCGGTTCTTTTTCTTACGTAGCATATCTACATAGTATATTCTACCTCTAGAAGTAAACACTATGTATTTGATTATAGCGAAATTGAACCTGTTAGTAGCAATGAAGTTGATGAAAGGTATGGTGAACAAATTATGTTAATTTCGCTACTTTCTGACTGGCTTGACTAAGCGTACTATACGTTTAGCAGTAGGATGGAACTCGATACCTAGCTTCTTGACCAAGAAGCTACCGTTTATAATTCATGAACAACTCTCTCCACAGGTATACAAAACAGGAAATATCGAAAATCACGAGCGTCATCACCACGTCAGAATATTGTTTGGAGACCACCATCCACCTGGAACAGAAGCTCAAAGAGAAGGTGGCGCCGGCGCTCGCCGACAAGATAGACCTGGCTCCAGAGCAGGACCTTTTCCACAAGCTCATCAGCAACTGCATCCAGATGCTCGTCCAAGACTGGAGATAGCCTGCGAGCCGGCGCTGCAGACCATGACCAAGATATCCTGGCTCAACTTCGACAACGTCGGGACCAGAGCTCCTACGTCACGCAGATCATCATGCACTTGAAGAACACAGTACCAAACCTCAGAGACAACCTGTCCTCTTCTAGAAAATACTTTACTCAATTCTGCATACGGTTCGCCAACTCCTTCATACCTAAGTTTATACAGAATATATACAAATGTAAGCCAATTTCAACCGTGGGGTCAGAGCAGTTGCTTCTTGACACGCACATGCTGAAGACTGCGTTGTTGGAGCTGCCATCCTTAGGGTCTGAGGTGAAGAGGCCAGCTCCAGCGATGTATACCAAGGTCGTGGTCAAACTCATGTCGAAAGCGGAGATGATTCTCAAGTTAGTGATGGCTCCTCTAGACGGAAACCTCGAGGGTTTTATATCCCAATTCGTTCAGCTTCTACCAGAGTGCACAATAGCTGAGTTCCACAAGGTTCTCGATATGAAAGGTGTCAAGTTCTCCAAAGCGCAAATGAGTAATTTGGACGCGATTTTCAAAGAGACTAGTAAATCTAGCAGTGAGGTTAAATAGATTTTATAAGTTAAGGTTCGCTATTTATGATCTTGTATTCAAGAAAAAAGAGAGAAGTTATCTATGCTTAGTAGTATTTTACTTTATAATATTAAATTATACTATAGAGCCACAAAGTTATCTGACCCGATGAGAGAGTCGCTGTAATCGAATTTGGTGTTGCCATTAAAAATAGATACTGCAATAAATGGGGTAAGGTAAGATTTTTCAATCCGATCAATAGTGTCGAGAAAATGACCAGTTTCATCTGCATATTATTTTTCCTTCACACGATTTCTAACAAATCGCTCCCCAAAACCCTTAAAAAAGTGTATCTGCATTCTCCTCCACATCGAGAGTACGATTGCGGGGGGTTAGGCCATATCACAGGCCATATAGCCCACCACGCTGGCCTCATGCGGGTTGGTGGACTTACATACCATAGAAATTCTAATAAATCGCTATGGTATGCAGGTTTCCTCACGATGTTTTCCTTCACCGTTATAGCGCGTTTTTTATCAATACAAGCATGGCTCCGAAAAGTCAGAAGTGTGCCCTGAGATTCCAACCCGCAACCAGCGTGAACAAGTTGGCTGCCGCGTCTGGTCCATTTACCAACAGGCCACCACGCACGTAACGTAAAATGAGACGAGTAAGATACATTTTAGTTTATGATATGTACTTACATATTATATTCTACTAGTACGTACATAATTCTGTTTTCGTGGAATTTATTTTATAAAGCTGACAACACAAACCTTTGGTGGCAGCTACGCGTTAATACAATTTTTCGAAGGGTATTATTGATGTCGGAAGACGCTTTTCATCCTACGTAAAATTTAATACCTGAAATATAACGTTCCTAGCATCACTTTTTAAAGCTTTCGGCATTTTTCACTAGTTTTAAATAATGCAGGAAAAATAAATACATTGAGTAAACAATCAATGGCGGATATGACAGCGACTGGCAGCTAGATTGACAATGTCAAATGACGTCTTTGTTTCCAGTTTTGGCCACCGGGCCAGATAACTTTGTGGCTCTATACACATCTTTTGCGCAGTTATTGCAAAACA
This sequence comes from Hyles vespertilio, assembly GCA_009982885.2. Lineage (NCBI taxonomy): Eukaryota > Metazoa > Arthropoda > Insecta > Lepidoptera > Sphingidae > Hyles > Hyles vespertilio. The sequence goes on along the minus strand of CM042805.1, from coordinate 1,100,082 downwards.
GTTGGTTTTTATTTCTACTTATAAGGAGGTGATTATATAGAGAAATTACGACTTGTCGAATTTATTCATTAAACATAAATCATCAAAACTATGTAATATTTCATTTTAATGGTAGTTCATCTTGTTTATTTATGTTATTAACTTCTTTTGCTTGGATAGTTAGACCGTACACCCATTACCTTCAGTTAGATATCCACAGAAAATCATATTGAATTGTATGATGTATATATTATATGTATATTATAGTCCATACAGCTTCCGTGGCGCAGTCGGTTAGACACCGGCCGTGAAATGATAGGCCGTAGGTTTGAGTTCCGCAACGAAACAAATATTTGAATGAACCATAGGTATTTATTTGCCTCGGGTTTTTGTGATACCGGAAAGTCTCTCGTAGCTTCTGATACCCACGACACAAGACTCGTTCTTAGTGTGGAGTCAGGACTATGTATGCGACTGTTGGGTATATACATTATTATTTATTGTTATTATCATCACACATATTAACATTATGTTGATTTATTAATGATTTTTAATAATCCTGCTGCAATAAGATATTCTTCAAGTGAGTATTGTGAATAACCGAGTTTGTATGTTTGTTTACATGTGATGTACTTATACACATTCCATTAAAATGTACTCATTTTAGTACCATTCGAGTGTGTGACACAATAATAAAACATTTTAGAAAACTGTTCTTTGTTCGATTTATTTTTCGTCAAAAAACACTGGATACGTTATATTTTTTATAAATTGATCAAGTGGAAGATCGTTTTCTGAGTCGTACCTTGGGAGATTTCCAGCAGTGGACTGCAACAGGCTGATGATCAATATTAATTAACTTTTACATACATCCTTTCACATACTTATTTTTATAATTCAAGACGTAAAGCTATTAAGTAGGATGAAACGGATAGTAATTTGGCCGGATACCGGATACCGGATATTCGGCTAGCTACGAGGCCGGAGCGCCGGATATCCGGCTACCGGATATCCGGCCGCTTATAGCGTTACAATTTGATTCATTGCCGATAGTTAATTTTGAGTACTAAGTACTAACACTAAGTTAATTTTCATTAATTAACTTTTTAACAAACAATTTCTGTCATTATTTTAATTTAATAAACGATTGCCCGTCCATAACCTACTGTTGTTTTGGTTGTTTTTTTTTTCATTTTTGATTTGTGTCAAATAATCCATTACTAATATTATAAATTCGAAAGTAACTCTGTCTGTCTGTCAATCTGCTACGCTTTCACGCCTAAACTACTGAACCGATTTGATGAAATTTGATACAGAGATAGATTAGACAACGAGAAAGGATATAGGCATAAAGGAAAAATTGTATTCCCACGGAAAATCGCGATGTAGACGAGTTTAGAACGTAAAGAATTCAATATCTATCTAGTGATATGTTATACAGGGTATATCAAGACTGCTACCGAAAACGAAGCCGGGTGGTAGTTTAAGCGATTTCAGACACAAAGCAACAGAAAAGTTGCAAAAATAAGTAAATTTTTTTTGTTATTTTTTTCCTATTACCATATTTGGGTGGTAAATACATTTTTTCCTAAAATAATATAACGTTTTATTTATAAATAATCTAAGGTATAAAGAGTTTAAATTATTATTTTAGCAAAAACTATGGATTTACCACCCAAAAATGACGATATTTAAAAAATCATAAAAAGTAATTGTCGCGTTTCTTTGCGAAATTTTTAGTTGCATTGTGTTTGTAGTCACTAAAATTACCACCCGGCTTCGTTTTCGGTAGCAGTCTTGAGATACCCAGTACAGTATACATATTTATTTATTTTATAATTTAGTATTCGGTCGGATAGTGCGCTACTATCCGGTATCCGGCCGGATAGTGCGCTACTATCCGGTATCCGGCCGGATAGTGAAAATAGGCCGGATACCGGATAATTACCGGATATCCGTTTCATCTCTACTATTAAGTTGCTTCCCAAAGTTACTAATTAGTACAAATGTACAATGGTACTAACGCGGATATTGTGGCCCTAGCAAAACCTATGCCATCTTTCTGATTAAAAACTCCTCGATGGCTATCACACGCATTGTGGTTCACCGTGTTACATACCTAGGATAACATAACTCAAGCACCTGATGGAAATTAATTTGGGCTTGTAACGACAATCTACGGAAGTATATCGTAAACATATGGGATTTTGAGGAAACACCTAAGTAGATAGAGAGAGATAGTAGTTGTAGAGGTCAGAGGAGTCAGGAGGCCCGTGCTCTGCAGTGGGACGTATATGGGCTGATACAGAAACACCTAAGTACCTATTTTTACAAATTGCGAAAGGAATTTCACACTAATAAGTTGCAATTGTGCAGACTAGTGAAATACGTGGAAATATCTCCATTTTGAAATAAGCATTCTTGAGCATGAATGCGTTCTATCATCTATGTAGAGCAATATAAGCGCCATGCAATAATCAAGGTTATCGTTATATACCTACTGGAGATATAAAAGTCAAATTGTACTCTGTGATCGTTGGTCATATTGTATTTTATCTAATGATAAGTTTTGTACTATCCGATTTATTAATTCAGAAAAGCAAATCGCTTAAGATTTAAAATTTGCTTGAACATAAATCACCCATATTAACAGGCACGAATCTAAAAGCGGTGGTTAAAATATATTAATATTCGCCTAGCCCGAGCATAATGGGCAACGCAAATGTGTTCAGACTGTGTATATCACAGACTATTAAACAAGAGTGTATATGATGATTTGAGTAGGATAATTGCCTTTGAGCGATAAGACCGCCAATTGTACTTTTATGATTGTGATTTTCGTTTTATTTGTATTTTTTTTTTGTGTGCAATAAAGTGTATAAATAAATAAAAAAATAAATAAAAAATAAATAAATGTGTGAACTAAAGACAAACAAACATTTCTTGCCTGGCTGATACACCCAAGTGCGTGGTGGCCTGTTGGTAAACGGACTAGACGCGACTGCCAACATGTTCACGGTGGTCGCGGGTTCGAATCCCAGGGCACACCTCTGACTTTTCGGAGTCATGTGTGTATTGATAGTCAATCACCACGCACTAAAACGGTGAAGGAAAACATCGTGAGGAAACCTGCATACCATAGCGATTTATCAAATTTCTATGGTATGTAAGTCCGCCAATCCGCATTAGGCCAGCGTGGTGGACTATATGGCCTAACCACTCTCAATCGTACTTTCGATTGTAGAGGAGGCCCGTGCCCTGCAGTGGGACGTATATGGACTGATACAGACAGACAGACTGATACACCCTTGATACACCAATATTTAATGATTATTATATTGCACTTACTGTTGTAACTGTATAAAAATAATACCAATAAGTAAATCTTATGAAAAATAAATATTTTACTTTAAAGTGCAATAAAAAGCCATTTCCGAATACGATTAGGCAGAATGACATATTTACAATTGCCTTTCCTGTTATTAAAAAGTCCAACTGTAAACAAACATGGTAGATAGCAAACGTCAAACGCAGTCGCTACTCGCTTGCCGCGCGCCGCTCGATGTGGTGTTGTATTGAATGATACGGAAAATGGTGTATTTTCCGGCGCGTAAATGTTATCATGCGGCTAAAATTGGTTTATTGTTGATATTAGTAGTAACTTTATTAACTTTGTTCGAACAATGGCGAGGCGGGAAACGGTCAGCCGGCGCGACTTTCTCCGATCCCATAGAAGCCGAATACGAGAGGCAGATCTTGGAAGACGAAGCTCGTGTAATCCCAGGATTAGGAGAAGGTGGCGTTGCAGCCCATCTGGTAGGAGAGGACAAGCGTCTCGGGGAAGAATCTGAGAAAAAACTGGCGATGAACGTGTATTTAAGTGATAGAATATCGTATAACAGAACTTTGAAAGGTAAGACTGTTCACAGCGATAGCGTGTGCGTTTTTTTCTTATGACTTGGATGTGAACGTACGCTGCATTATTAGTGGTAGTTGTGGTGCAGTTAGAAACCGTTGATAACTTTACTTACGCGCTATAATTAGAATGTGCAGAGGATAACTATTATGTGATAACTGTATGCAAATACATTTTACGATACTTATGTCGTAATATTTATTATTTACAATTTATCTAAAAGTTACCCCAAAGTTGTTGTAATTGACTTTTATTTCTTACATATTTCAGCTTGTTCTGAGCTTTAAAAATTCTTAGTCATCAATTTCTTGTTCACATTTTTTTTAATGAAATTGAGCGGAATTTATTTATGATAATATTGTTTAAATATTACATTAGTGTAATAGCAACATAACTGAACTATAAATTACAGGACCTCAAGTTTATATAAACATTATTTTTCTATTTGGACATATTAAATATTTTCTAAAAAGAAAATAGTACCAGTCATTCAACTTGTTGCTTCAATATGTATAAAAATATAGACCAACTTCATGTCTCAATCTAGCTTTGATCTCTACTGTATTGATTGGTATTTCACCAGTATTCACCCCACTATTATTATAATCTTATCATTATCAGATTTTTTTACATTATTATTTTTGATTATAATTTTTGTTGGGTATTGCACAATTATTTTCTTAAACTCCTTATTTGTCATTATCAAATACACTATTTGATTATAAAATTAATTATTTAATAATGGCTGCCAAAAATCTTCTAATTCAGTGTGATTTCTCTAAAACAATAAGTACCATTGATAATGTTGTAGCAGTTTTTCAGAAGACTAAAAAGGAATTAATCTTAAATTTTGCCTTGGATTTGTGGACAATGTAGTGTTACTACATAAGGTACTTAATATAGTGTTTGATCAAGATATGGGTTGTGGTACAGTTGTTAAAGTATTGTATATAGTATCTGCACATTTAGATATTGATTCAATGTTCCTTATAATAAGATGTAGCCCGACAATCCCCTCAACTTATCCTAAGGCCTAAGGCCTAAGGCTAATATGTGCAGACTTGCAACACTTGCCCGGCTTAATCAACAATAAAAGTGCACACACTAATATGAATATGATTCACTTACTTAAGAGCTATGATGCTAAAAACAGGTGTAAAGATATACTTGTTAAACAGATCTCAATGTTCATACAGGATTAAAATAGATGCTTACAAGGAGATTATATGCCTTAGCTTGGAACATATCACGTCCTGATATCTTGGCAGAAGCTACGGCCATGTAACATGCTAAAAGACCCCAATAAAGTTTCTCAACAACAGGGAATTAGGGTGAAAATTTATAAAAAAACAAAAACATGTTAACTGCTAAAATAGTGCCCAACATAGTTGCAAGGGCCAAGCAAGTCCCTTTTCTGATGGTATACCATAATTCCCTGTAAACAGGATCAAAGATGCTCAAAATTATATTATTATTAAGGGTATTAACTGCTTGTGTCTCACAGAGGCATTAGCTGTTAACTATGTGAGTTTAGACAATTTTCTATCAATTTGGAACCCAATAGTGCTTATGCACTGCGCTTAGTGGAAGTAGTCGAGAAAGTTGTTATAAATACCAAGACAGCCTTTTGCATATTAGTGACCTGTCACATATGTAACCTACTCTTTTATATTACTTAACAATACATACAAATTTTTGAAATACACAGTCAGGTCATAAGTATTGTCACACAGTAAAAACTTTTCTTTTAGAATGCTGGCCACAAAAATGTTTATTGAATTCGAATTTCGAATTGTTCATGAAAATAAAAATGTATATTTTTAGAATTTTACTCATTTTAAAATATGGAGTGGACGCTTAAAGAAGACCGTGTTGCAGTTATTGCGTCACATCGTTGCGGTTACGCGCCAATTCAAATTTTTGACATACTGAAAAATTTGAATATAACCAAAAGATTCGTACCATCAAACGATACAATGAAGACTCTGTGTTGATGGCAGGTCAAGAAGTGGTCGCCCTCAATCTGTTAGGACTCCAGCAGTGATAAAAGCTGTGAAGGCGCGAATTCAAAGAAATCCCAAACGTAAGCAGAAACTGTTGGCCCTTCAGATGGGGTTAAGCAGAACCACGGTGAAAAGGGTGTTAAATGAAGACTTAGGGCTTCGGGCATATCGAAGAAAAACAGGACATCGTTTGAATGCTCGTATAATGGACCTGAGACTGAAGAGATGCCGCGCTTTGTTGAAGCGGTACGCGGGAAAAAATATCGGGAATTTTTTTTCAGATGAAAAAACTTTTACCGTAGAAGAGAGCTACAATAAACAAAATGATAAGGTGTACGCACACAGTAGTGAAGAAGCGAGCAACCGTATTCCGCGTGTCCAACGAGGTCATTTTCCATCCTCGCCGTTCAAAACAAAACTATCGTAATGCGGTATCTATGGCGGTATATGGTAGGTGTAGAAACGAATGCAGTTGTGTATCAAAATACAGTCCTGACGAACCTTGTGGAACCTGTTTCTCTTACCATGTTCAATAACAGGCACTGGGTATTCCAACAAGATTCGGCGTCAGCTCATAGAGCGAAGAGCACACAAGACTGGCTGGCGGCGCGTGAAATCGACTTCATCCGGCACGAAGACTGGCCCTCCTCCAGTCCAGATTTGAATCCGTTAGATTACAAGATATGGCAACACTTGGAGGAAAAGGCGTGCTCAAAGCCTCATTCCAATTTGGAGTCACTCAAGACATCCTTGATTAAGGCAGCCGCCGATATTGACATGGACCTCGTTCGTGCTGCGATAGACAACTGGCCGCGCAGATTGAAGGCCTGTATTCAAAATCACGGAGGTCATTTTGAATAAACTTTAGTGTCGTAAGAATTTATGTTTTAAGTTCATTTTGGTATGTAAATGGTTACATAATGAATAAACTTGTTTCAATTATGTTATATTAAATATGTGACAGAATTTATGACCTGACTACGTATATTTATTTAGTGTATTTGATTAGGTGCGCGCCGGATCGGTTTTTGTGTCGCCAGTGTGACATCGTTGATATTGCAACAACCTTTGTTCGAATAGCATAATTAACAATATTCGCATACTTAATATTTTGTTAGTCGTATTTTCATATAATATTATGGAATTCTTAGTACCTGCTGCGTGTCGGGTCGCACGGGTCATTGTTTTTGCCTACATACCTATCACAATGAAACTTTACATATTGACAGGCGACAGCGGCGCCGACACATGAACAAGTACCAAATAGTAACCTACCTGGGCAGCTTATGTATACATACTAAGTAGGTAAATAAAACACCATGATTGTGATAGCCGCACACGCGTTGCGAGCGCACTATGTTGTGAGCCCTCTAGAATAATAATAATAATAACGCTGATAAAATGACATTATATTAAAGTTTGAACATGTAATTTTGCGCGCGTTTCTATACGTATCGCTTTATCCCTAATGCATAATGTGACCATTTATTTTTCGTGCCAGAGCGGGACATCCGTGGAATGAAATAATAAAAATAATAAAAGTTTTTACAAGTTTTTATATAAGTGTGAAGCTGTAAATTTTCAGAAAAACTGAATTTTCGTAATCAAAATAGCTTTCATTACTGCAGCACTCAACTGCTTTTTATCACTTATCCTTGTCTTGTGTAGTTAATGTGAGAAAAAACTCTTTCGATAGGTGCGTTACTTCTAGGTAGACACATAACGTACTCAATAATTGTGGAGAAGTTTTATAAATCAAGATTGTATTTACGAAAGTGCTGGAATAATTCGACGCCACTGTTTTTAGAAGTAGTTCGGTAAAGCATTTCGAGTGGGAAATACATTTTAAATTATCGTTTGGTCTGTTTGCAAGAGCGGGACTATGTCGGCCTTGCTGGGGACACTGGGACAGACTTCCTGAAAGCGGGACAGTCCCACCCAAAGCGGGACGTATGGTCACTTTACTAATGCACCTCGATGTCGTCTTCGGAAACTTGACATTCTTCCATATCCCCCCGTACTACATAATATGAGAATGTAATGGAGTGTATCGTCGTAATCTGGGGGCACGGCAGTGCCCCCCCCCCCAAGTCGAGCTAAAAAGCGGCACAGTCGTACCATCCTTTTCTCGAAGCAATTCAGACCATTTTCAACCCCCCATAACTTTGTTGTGGTTAAAGCAAGAAGCCTGAATTTTCAGTTACTAAGCAGGCATTCTGTAAACACAGTATATTTAAAATTTCATTCAATTTCAACCAGTAGTTTAAGAATTGTAACTTGTCAAAGATTCTTAATTTTGTCACTCACTGACTGACTGACCGATCATCAAAAGTCAAAGGCACTTCTAGCAGACATAGAACCTTCAAATTTAGAATATAATTAGTGTTTTTAACATTTTATAAATTCTGTCTAGTTTTCTAGATACACCAACTGCTTGAAAGATCGACTTGGCCAGCAGCATTATGTATAAATTGTATGATACATTATGTTTTCATGCGATGGCCAAGTCGATCTATTTATTTAAAACGTAAAGAATTTTTTAATATTGATATGATAATAACTTACGAAATAACTTTATACAGAAGGTCCCTTAAGTAAGGACTAAATACATAATAATCGACTAAATATATAATAATCGACTTGGTATTACATGGATCTCACAACTTTTTGCGGTAGAAAACCTGAGCTGCGAGACTTGGAATTTTTTTACAGGATGTTTTTGATGGGATTGGATTTACTATTTTTACTTGTCAGCATTATTGTGTCGAGGGATGGGATATGATTATCTCTAGGCAAATTTTTTTATTACATAGGTCCGGCAAACGTTGATACAGGTCACCTGATGAGTGATGGTAAGTGATCACTGCCACCCATGAACATCAACAACATTTGGATCACGGATGTGGTGCCGTGCCATTGAATCGGAAGAAGAGAAAAAGGATGAGAAAAGTAAAAGGTATTGGACATCAGGCAAACTCACACACCAAACGAAACGTGACAGTCTATCGCTTCACGTCGATCTTCTGTGAGACAGTGTTACCGTCGGGTGAGCTTGCCCAATCATACTAAGTCATGACTGACAATAGCCTAGTTCTAACACTTCCGATCATTATTCCGATCAATTGATCCTAAATATAAAAACATCTGCATTTAATATCTGCATTAATGGCGTAACCTGATTAATTGGGTCTAGTTATTATTGATACTAGTTCGTTGAAACAATTACTGCAGTAATGGATATTGTATCTTGTGATTTACCTACAGATAGTTATTGATAAATGATAAGCAATATCATTTTTTTTTATCTCCGAACTATTTTATTTTTCGGTTAGGATTATATCTTAATGATAAAATTGAATGAGGAGTTTTTTTTACGTACGAGTAGCGCTAGCGCGGTGTCGCTATTATCTTCACATAAATTATTATATCATTTGACGCCATACTGTCAAATAATTATTTGAATTATTGTATCTCCTTGAATTTGAGTATATTGTTAGTAATACTACAACTTTCGCATTTATAAGCAGGGTTATGAATCAGTATTTCGGGCAGCAACTGGCCAAGTCGGCAAGCTCGGCATTGGTGGCGAGGTCGGAGCAAGTTTTAATAAGTACGAATGCTTTTATTCGCTTTCCTGCTGCCTTAGCTTTCGGTCGTGTCTCGCCCTCATTATTAAGAAGCTAATATCAGTATAAACGTATTACATATTATGTAGCTAGTAGAATTTTATTGCGCTACGTAATTTTTCTGTTGCAGCATACGACTGAAATGTTAGCTAGGCGAAATACGTTTTCCGAGACCACTTGATAGTGGATTTTGTTCAGTGCCAATAGTCTTCCCGTTTTTATTAATACCGGGGTACGCTAGGATTTGAAGTGCTGGGCACCTTGCTTCGCGAGCGGCGTCTAAACCGGAACTCTTTAATTTTCCTTATCTATGAAATCTGGCTCATTGAAAAGATAAGTACAATATACTTGTGCGATATGCGAAGTAATGATAAGTATAACGAATCGATTGTAATATAAAATGAGGGACTAGGTGCTAGTTGCGTCTAAATTTTCTGGCGACACGCCGTGCAGTGCCAAAGAATTTTGGTAAATGTATAATATCTTGATGAATAATCATTCACTGCCTGATACATGTCCATAAAACGGAAACTGATAGGTGTGAAATCAATACGAAATTTGATTAATGTAAATGACACGAGCGATAAGATTGCATAAATATAAACACACATACGTACACAAATATCCTGCGGTGGTCACGTTGCTGTGATATTGTAGAATTCAAAGGAAGTGTAATGGACGATGGAAAGAATGGAGATTATTGTTACTTTGACTAGCATATCGATAGGCTCCCAACATATCTTTGCGGGGAAATGAGCTCAGTCACTCATCTCGCCTATACTTAACCTATTCTCTTTGGTTAAGAATAATTGTGATCCGATTTAAAAATTTGACTTAAGCAGGTTCGAATTTGCGAACTCCTACCAGCTCTACCATCCACGCTCGCTTTGTGTAAATATTCTGTCAGACGTCCATCTACTAATATTAATAAAGCAAATACATGGAAATGTTGCTTACAGTCCTGACTAGGCAGTGAGATGCCAAGTCTTTTATCGCAGGTATCAACTACGAGAAATTTATTCATCCCAACACACTTAGGCCTGGAAAAACTATTTGTGGGTCATACAAACATTTAAAGTAAGGTTTCGTTCCTACTATGATATAGAGGATGTCGACAATGACATATTTGGCTTATCTTTTACCGCTAGTGTATTCTGTCTGAAAGATGCCCGCAACCCGGCGTGCGCCCGGGTCATCTACGACGCGGAGCTGCCTTCAGCCTCCGTCATCATCATCTTCCACAACGAGCCGGAGTCGGTGGTGTTGCGCACCGTGTGGAGCGTCGTCAACAGCGCCAGGAGGTCCAACGAGTGGTTCTCCAAAGCCAACTTCGTGGAGAGAGGCACCGGCAAGATTATGACATTGGGTGAGTTATAACCTTTTTTTATCGAGAAGATACCGGCTTTAGCTCCCCTACCGGTGCCTGGAGGGAGGTCGCCGGTATTGGTGTCTTAGGCCCTCCAACGTGTTAGGACAGTTTTCCACATCGCTATCGAGGACGCAAATCATTCAGTGAACCTGGAGATCAGCTTAGATCGCATCGACTCTTGAAGATTTTGTTACGTTTACTAGAATAGAAATTAAAAAATAAAATTTGATACAACATAGGCTATTGTATGAAACCCCAATGTTTCCTAGGGAGTCCCGGGCAGGATCCGTCCTCTCCGTTCGTGTACCTGAAGGAGATAATCCTTGTGGACGACAACTCCACGCTCCCTGAGCTGAAGGGCAAGCTGAGCTACTACGTGCGCACGCGGCTTCCCCCGGACCTCATCAGGATCCTGCGCCTGCCTGACCGGTGAGTTTGACGTCGCGTGGGGACGAACTAAAACTTGTTTCTATTCCAGGTTTTATATTATATTTTTTTTGGATAAGTTTATTTCAGTTATTCGACTGTTCAGCTTGAATATACTTATTGTAGTGTGTAATATTCAATTAATGAAATTAAATTTCACATAGATTTTAGAAGTAGGAAAAATATTTATTTTCCAGAATTGGAAAAATATTAAATAATATAATTAAGAAAGTAAAGAACTGACTTCATAGAGATTGTAAAGTTAGGAGATAAAACGGGATTCGTTTTCGGCTAATCTTTTAAATGTAAGACAGGGTAGCGAAGCATCATTATGTAAGTTACATGGCAAACAACAAAATAAATCATATTATCTATATGTTCATAATGTTCTCAACATTGTCTCACATCCTCCCAAAACATCATTTCAGTGTAGTTTCAAAAATGTTTTTAATTGACAGCATCCAGATTGGAACGTGCAAACTAACTGCATAATTTTATGTGAATCATTTTGTGTACATACTATGGCATACATATCATATAATGCTTTTCTTGTTATATAATAAAGGTACAATTCAAGAAATTGATGATGAAATCGTTTAGGTGACCTATTCGCGGTTAATTTTAGTTTCCCCAAAAGTTTGAGGTTAATGGGATACCTTTGACAATTTTTAATGTGTCATGAAGAATATTACCAACTAGAATTTAACCTTCAAGTATAAATAGTCCAATATTGTGCCGGGATACCCAGGGTAGGGTTGACGCAAGCGCGGCAGCAGGGGGCGCGCGTGGCTACAGGAGAAGTTATGGTGTTCCTGGACTCCCACTGCGAGACTGGCGAGGATTGGCTGCGCCCCCTCCTGTACAGGATAAAATACGCCAGGAATGCAGTGCTCACCCCGCTAATAGACGTTATCGAACAGTCCACGTTTGAGTACCAGGCGGGATATGAACACTTGGAGGTGAAGTGTTGATTATGAGTTCTTAGTAACTTGTTTGCGTTCTCGTATGCAAAGTATCCGGCGAATAATTGGGAAACTCTTAACTGGGGTAGTGTCCCGTTGGTAATAAAATTGCTGCAGTAGTTGTCGATAATCCCCTTCATTCTTCAAATATTCTTTGTAGTCATTCTTGTATTCAATTATTTTAAGAGTCTAAGAGTGTATGAATATGTATGTACATTTTTTTATCAGGGGGAACGATTCTTTTTACGTAATCAACTAACCGTGGGGTAATCATGCAATCCATGGATTTAATTATTAATTATATTTTAGCAATCATATTGAGCTAAGATAATCTTTAGCATTTAATAGGTCGTGCTAACTTGTATTTATGCTTTGGCTAACAAATAACATACTTGTAGAGTATTATGCATTAGAACAGTCACTTTATTTACTTATCTTTGACTTAATGTGTTCATAAATCTGCCATTGTATTGATAAACTAAAATAATTGATAATCGAACATGGACAATGGACAGAAACTGTTAGAAATGGCTTTCGAAAACAATTTGAAAATACTAAACAGCTTGTACAAAAAAAGAGCTTCGAAAAGATGGACATGGATATCCCCCGATGGCACGTACAAAAATGAAATAGACTTCATACTGACGAATAGAAGTAAAGTATTCAAAGATTGTGGCACCATCAGCAATATTAACTACAACAGCAACCATAGAATGCTCAGAGCATGTTTAAATACATCAATAACATCAGCTACTAGACGGCCCTTCAAAGCGAACACAACAGTGAGAAATAAACTAATATCCCCAATAATTGTTAGAGACAAAATTAAATCCGCAGAAGTGTTGTTCTCTCAGCTGTCAAATATTCAAGAGAAATATAATATACTACACAGAATACTAACTATAAAATTAGACGATGGAAATTACAAAGAACAAAAAAATCAAAAAAACATGTCAAAAAGAGCAGAAGAACTTCTTGAAAAAAGAGCTGAATTAATATCGACTACAAACAAAACAAAACACGTAAGACAAGAAATAGGGAAACTTAGTAAAGAGATCAAAACTCAGATTAGAAAAGACCGACAACATTATAGGCGCAGCATCTTTGAAAAACATATAGCCAAAACAGGCGGTATCAAAAAAGCCCTCAAGTGCCTTGCAGATAAAAAAATTTGGATCCCTAGCATAAAAGATAAATTCAATAAATCAAGAACGAGAAGACCAGATATACTGTCAACTGCTACGAAGTTTTACGAAGATATGTATTCAAGAACAAACTACTTTGAGGAAACTGATTTAAGCCACCATGATAATGTACCTTCAATATTAATACAAGAGGTGAGAAACGCAATATTAACGCAAAAGAGAGACAAAGCCACTGGACCCGACGGAATTTCAAACGAATTACTCATCAACTGCAAAGATTACATAGCTCCAATACTTACACGCATTTTTAACGACATAGTAAATAGTGAAACAGTACCAACACAATGGACAACATCAACAATTATACTGCTCCACAAAAAGGGGGACAAGAGTTTAGTAGACAATTACAGACCTATAAGCTTAATGTCCAATGTTTATAAAATCTTTGCAAAAGTCATTCTTAACCGAATCACCAAAACACTAGACGAAAACCAACCACGAGAGCAAGCTGGTTTTAGGAGCGGTTATTCAACTCTGGACCATATTCACGCCGTTCGACAGGTCTTCGAGAAGTATAAAGAATATAATACACCTTTCTTTTGCTGCTTTATTGATTACCGAAAGGCCTTTGATTCAATCGAACATGAAAAAATCTGGCAAAGCCTAAAAAATCAGGGGATTGAACAGAAATACATTAGAATTATCAAAAACATCTACCTCCATACTACGGCTAAGATTAAATTAGAAAAAGAAGGCAAAGAAATAAAAATTAACCGAGGAGTTCGTCAAGGCGACCCTTTGTCACCCAAATTGTTTACGGCAGTTCTGGAAGATATTTTCCGGAAATTAGAGTGGGACATATATTTAGGTTTAAACATAAATGGCCAAAACTTAACCCATTTACGATTCGCAGACGACATTGTACTGTTTGCCAAATCAAAGAATCACCTTCAAAATATGCTTGTTGACCTAGAAAGAGAAAGTCGTGCTGTAGGACTAACAATGAATGCCTCTAAAACTAAAGCCATGACAAACGCGATAGAAGAGCCGATTGTTATAAATGACGAACCAATCGAATATGTGAAAGAGTATATGTATTTGGGGCAACTGATCTCATTTAAGGACATAATGTCAAAAGAAATGGACATAAGGATAGCAAATGCATGGAAAAGTTACTGGAGTCTAAAGGAGATCATGAAAAACACAGAAATTAATATATCTACGAAGTCGAAGCTATATAATACCTGCGTACTACCAGTCCTCACATACGGCTGTCAGACTTGGGCCCTTACAAAAGCACAAACCAAAAGACTAAAAACTTGCCAGACGGCTATGGAGAGAAGTATGCTCAACATAAGGAAAACAGACAGAATACAAAACAAAGTAATCCGAAAACGCACAAAAATTTACGATGTAATAAGCAAAATCCGAACATTAAAATGGAAATGGACGGGGCATATTATCAGAGGCATAGAAAAATGGAACAAGAGTATTGTATTCTGGTACCCCAGAAACAAAAAACGAAAACAAGGAAGACCGTTACGAAGATGGGAAGACGACATAAATGCATTAGCAGGAAAAACGTGGACTCGAAAAGCGCTGAACAGGAATGAATGGAAAGAAATGGAGGAGGCCTTTGCCAAACTAGGGCAGACAGATTAAGTTATCGATGTTAAAAAAAAAAAAATTGTAAATCTACATGTATATTTTAAACTTATCTGAATAAAGGCTTATATTATTATATAACAAATAACATACTTGTAGAGTATTATGCATTAGAACAGTCACTTTATTTACTTATCTTTGACTTAATGTGTTCATAAATCTGCCATTGTATTGATAAACTAAAATAATTGATAATCGAAGTTTTAAGTCTAATTTAGTATAATTTACAGAGAATTTTGTATTTTTTATTGAATAAATATTACGAAGAGAAAATACATGAATTGGAATATTTCTTCCGGTTAGGTATTAATTATTATTATTCAAGTATTTTCTCGTACATAATATGTTGAATAGATGATACGCATTTTGTTTCCTGTATTAAATATGATTTATATAGTTTTATTGTTTGATAATAATAAATAATCTATTGGAATAAAATATGTAAGGTCAATGAATCAGATAGTGATTATTCGTGAAAGTTTAATTATGGCATGAAAGTGTATTCACTATCTAGGTTTAGAAAATGATATTTTTGGACAATGCGGGAGATGAAGCTAGAGGGCAGTTCCTGAAGAGCCTGCTTATAACACTTGTTGGAATGGTGCGTAGTTAGGAGTGTGGGTAGTGGGTAGTGAAGGTGGTGCGGTGTTGCAGCGTGGGGCTGACGCGCGCGCGGCTGGCGGGCTCGCGGTACGCGGCGGGCGACGCGCTCGTGTTCCTGGATGCGCACTGCGAGGTGCAGCGCGACTGGCTGCGGCCGCTCCTGCACGAGATCAAGCATCACCCGCACGCCGTGCTCGTGCCCATCATCGACGTCATCGACTCCTCCAACTTCTACTATAGCGTGCAGGACCCCGCCTCCTTCCAGGTCTCCCGCTCTCGATGCTAGCTTGTGCGTGTGCCTTCATGTTCTTCATTGCATTGTCTCATTCATGTCGATGGTTCGGGTTTGTATGCGTGTTCAGTTCGAGCGTAATTCGTCTGCAAAATTGCGTGACGTTGCGAAAGTCAATTATGGGATAAAATTCTGCTGAATTGCAATTACCTTGGCATGCCACTCATTGGTCGAAGAATGATGTGATGCAGCCGTGCTGTTATGCATTAGAATTTTATGTTCTGCGGTATGCCACTAACGAAGGTTACTTATGAAAACGTCATAGTTTGTAGTATACATTTCATTGGTGTTTAGATTTATCTGCATATGAGGTCAATTTACGGGTTGCTATAGTGGCGTTTTCCTGATGTTCCACAATGATGGAAGTGTATAGGCTATGCAGTTTGTATAGCTATTTGTGTATGAATAGGCGTAGTACAAAACGGTTTTGTTAACTGTTCGTGACAGTTAATGATGAAGTGAGTGCCGCTCCGACCTCGTCGATGGCTATTGTGACAGAGTTCTGTTCCGGCTTTCGTGCTGCACGGACTTTGGAGAACACTGGATCGTATCTGACGGGCAATACGTCACGAACAAACAAGATAGTATTTCAATCATTTACTTTTAAAATTATACCTGTAACCATATTCTTCGATAAATATTGGAGAATAGTCACTTTTCCTCAATGTGATTGCAATTTTTATTTCAAATATCTCTGTGATATTTGATATATCATATTTTACAAAAACTGCCCATCAGATAGGACCAAGAACCTAATAAATATTACAAAATGCACATACTTTGTTATCCTACTTTCCTGCCTGTAATTGTATGTGTCCTTGTTCTGTATGTTCTTATATTTGTTTTTATTTGCACTTCTTGTTTGGCCCTAGTTGGTAATTATCTCGCACAACATCCAAACCATTCTTTTTTGTTTGTATTTAGCGTTGTTCGTTTTAATTGTATCGTTGTGTATGTATTGCTTATTGTTTAATTAGTGTAATAATCGTAGAGCTAGGAAATACTACGATCGAAAGGATTTGTCTTGACGTAGTACGCATAAATGTTTCATCACAAAAGACCCTGCATTAGTGAATCGATATGTCGAAAATGTATTACTAACAAAGTTTTTGTATAGAAATTGCATAGTATTACAATTATTAGTCTTAACGATAGATTTTTTTGTGTTTGGTACTTCTTATTCAATAGAAAGCTTTATTTACAATATGTTTATAATCTTTGAAATATTACTGTGGGGTACCTTTATCACCTTTTATTGCTATAGATTTATCACACCAATTTTAGTAATGAGGTCGCTAAAAAGTTGGAAAATCACTGATAATACCTAAAAAAAACTGTGTGTTAAATATCGAGATTATTAATTTTATCCTCCGGTGTGTGAAAATTTGTAAATAAAAAAATAGTTGCAGGAGAATTACATATTTCGTGCTTTTTTAAATAAAAAAGTGTTTTTTTTTCGTCTTTGATTAAATATGAAAATTGATTGAACATGAAAGGCTTGAACCAAAATTTTGACAACCGCTGACCATTCCAGGCAAGGTCTAATGAAGGCGCGAATGAGGGGCGCCCGCGCCGCGAGGGGCGACGTCCTGATATTTCTAGACGCGCACTGTGAGGCCAACACGGACTGGCTCAGGCCTCTCTTGCAGAGGATCCAACACAAGAGGGACTCGGTCCTCACGCCCCTCATTGACGTTATAGACCAGACCACATTCCAGCTTGACGCTGCCGAATACTTCCAGGTTTAGATGTTAGGATTCATTGCTTTATAACCTGACTAATTTTTGTAGATTCTTGCATGATGAGAAACGCCGCTTTCTAAAATTGGTGACAATCCATAAGGTTTGGAATTAATAAAAATATTTATATGGACTCGTGCGATTGTGTGGGCTTGTTGCGTGATTTTTGTAATTGGTACAATATTAATTATCAAGCTGCTGATTTCAATCCTTGTCGTTTTTATCGACTGTAAATTGTTAACTTAATTGCTTGAAATTACAATAAAAATGCGTAACAAATATCATTGAAGAGGAAATTACCCTATTAATGCTCGTAGGTTCGTTTTAATTAAATATATTATAGTATCTATTTTAGACCAAACAAAACAATAGTTGATTACACAAATAACACGACATGCATATTATGTATATGTACATACACAGAATGTAAAGTCTACACTTGTAACTTCGATCATGTTGGTTCATTGATCGTAGGCACATAGCAACCTAGTGCGGTCGTTAAATAATAGTGACAAAAAGTGCCCACATTAGCAATTTACAATTTTAATGTGTTAATTTTGTTTAATGATGGCCATAAAAAGCTATCACATTAAGTACATGTTTTAAAAGCAAAATTCCGTCCTGTAATTTTTTTTAATAACTACATTATGTTCTTTTAATTATGTTGACGAGGTATACAATTTAAAACCAACAGCTTGATCAATAATTGTTTTTATGGATTGTGTCACATAAAAGCAGTGTATACTAAAATTGTAACTAACAAGCATGTATTAAACAGTAATAAAAACTTTTTAAATATAAAATTAGCTTATTATAAAGTAGGTGTCCGTATTGGTCATTATTAGATCGCTAATTAGTGGCTAAACTAAAATATTAATATTAATGCCCATAAGAATGATCAATGAATGGTCACGGAGTATTTAGATTATCCTATTGGCTATTGATATACATATTTATAACTAGAGGTCCCTCAATGGTAAAAAAAATAATACAGCCATGCTTCGAAGGTTACTTTGGTACAAGAGTTTCAGTCCTACGATATACTGATCCGAAACAAATATATAAAAATATAAGGAGCACTTTATATCCAAAAATAATAGGAACCAAAATAAATATTTGCTATAAATGTTCCTTATGAAAGAGTTATACACGCGTGATTGTAAAGCATTCCGAATGATTTATATTCTAATACAATGTGCAACTGATAAGAACCTGATAAGGTATTTATTGAGAGCCGCGCCGGTCGACAAGGAAATGTGATTAAATGCTGTTTCAAATTCGCCAATATTAATTTCAATTAACCGTATAGATTTAAAGGGGCAGGCACATAGCCTTCCGTTGCCGAGCAATGGAATCATCGAGAGCCGAGAAACTGATTTAAAAGGCTTAGCGTTTTGAGGTATCTAGTTGCTTCTAACATCGTGATCATGAAGCCGTGATTTGTTGGCTGTGCCAAAGAGTGAGAGCTTTTATATGGGAATCTGGACCAGCGGTCATTATTAACATCTTGGCACGGTGGCATAAAGTTTTTCGCAGGATGGAGTGCAACCAGTCCTTTTACACTGCTAAAGAAAAAAAAACACGTGGTTTACAATAAACTTCATAACTTAAGTATATTATACATACACAGTCAGGTCATAAGTATTGTCACATAGTAAAAACTTTTCTTTTAGAATGCTGGCCACAAAAAAGTTTATTGAATTCCAATTGCGAATTGTTCATGAAAATAAAAATGTATACTTTTTTGAATTTTACTCATTTTTGAATATGGAATGGACGCTTAAAGAAGACCGTGTTGCAGTTATTGCGTTGCATCGTTGCGGTTACGCGCCAATTCAAATTTTTGACATACTGAAAAATTTGAATATAACCAAAAGATTCGTTTATCGTACCATCAAACGATACAATGAAGACTCTAGTGTAGATGACAGGTCAAGAAGTGGTCGCCCTCGGTCTATTAGGACTCCAGCAGTGATAAAAGCTGTGAAGGCGCGAATTCAAAGAAATCCCAAACGTAAGCAGCAACTGTTGGCCCTTCAGATGGGGTTAAGCAGAACCACGGTGAAAAGGATGTTAAATGAAGACTTAGGGCTTCGGGCATATCGAAGAAAAACAGGACATCGTTTGAATGCTCGTCTAATGGACCTGAGACTGAAGCGATGCCGCGCTTTGTTGCAGCGGTACGCGGGAACAAAATATCGGGAAATTCTTTTTCAGATGTAAATTTTTTTACCGTAGAAGAGAGCTACAACAAACAAAATGATAAGGTGTACGCACACAGTAATGAAGAAGCGAGCAACCGTATTCCGCGTGTCCAACGAGGTCATTTTCCATCCTCACTCATGGTATGGTTGGGAGTTTCTTATTGGGGCTTAACAGAGGTACATTTTTGTGAGAAAGGTGTAAAAACGAATGCAGTTTTGTATCAAAATACAGTCCTGACGAACCTTGTGGAACCTGTTTCTCTTACCATGTTCAATAACAGGCACTGGGTATTCCAACAAGATTCGGCGTCAGCTCATAGAGCGAAGAGCACACAAGACTGGCTGGCGGCGCGTGAAATCGACTTCATCCGGCACGAAGACTGGCCCTCCTCCAGTCCAGATTTGAATCCGTTAGATTACAAGATATGGCAACACTTGGAGGAAAAGGCGTGCTCAAAGCCTCATCCCAATTTGGAGTCACTCAAGACATCCTTGATTAAGGCAGCCGCCGATATTGACATGGACCTCGTTCGTGCTGCGATAGACAACTGGCCGCGCAGATTGAAGGCCTGTATTCAAAATCACGGAGGTCATTTTGAATAAACTTTAGTGTCGTAAGAATTTATGTTTTAAGTTCATTTTGGTATATAAATGGTTACATAATGAATAAACTTGTTTCAATTATTTTATATTAAACATGTGACAGAATTTATGACGTGACTAGGTATATGCCCGTATTGATACGTAGTTTTAAACTTATTTTTTCACCATTGGTACTTAACCCGATAAAACAAGTCAGTGATTCTCAAACTTTATTGTGCTACCTGTGCCTCCTTTTTGCACCAACGCTTGAAGCATTGCCTATACGAAGTGACTTTTTAAAGACATGGATATCCAACACTTCTCTTATATTTATTAATTATATTATATGTTTTGATGGTCATTTTTCAGTGCATAATATTATGCTATTACCTTACCTATTAAATATTCTGGTGTTTAGAAAACTATTACTTAACATATCGCCTGTCTATACAATAGTCATTTTAGGAATAATACGGGAGAGGTCAGTTTTTTTATCAGCGTAACACTTGTAATGTTTACTTGCATAAGTAAGGGACAGAATGAAGGTTTAATTCTGATGCTCGATACTAGTAGTTGTTCAGTAGTACAAATATACCATGTTTGTCCACTTCAGTTGAATATAGATAAAATAATATTATATCACGTTTTTCCGTAAACTGTCCCTATAAACTTATGCAAGTAAACGCATCACCACTCGACATTTTTTTAAATAAACTGCTTAATTATATCTAGCTCCTATTTTATTAGTTTAATTCGTTACGGGCTGAAGAAGTGATTTTCACTGAGCAATAGACCCCTTTGCTTTTTCATTTCATATTACTGTTTATACTGGCTTATACAGTATGTTACTAAAGTAATAAAATGTGCTTAAAAGGAGACTATCAATCCCTCTTGCCATTGAAACTCCTGCAAGCCAGTAAGACTTAACCTCCCCACGAATTACGGAATTTTCTTTAACCCGCGACGCTACTAATCAAATAGCAAAATGAGTAAGAAAGAATTCACTTCTCGTAGTACGCAGCTTACTGAAAAAAATTGCTATGAGGTGGTTTGAGATTGCCAAGTGTAACGCTAAGGGTTACGGTGAAGGTTCCCTGACCTAGTCTTGTGTGTAGGTGGGAGGGTTCACGTTCACCGGACACTTCACGTGGATCGACGTGCCCGAGAGAGAGAAGAAGAGGCGCGGCTCCGACATAGCTCCTACCTGGTAAGTACATGCACATTTTAAATAAATAACACATCAGTCACATACATAGTCCTGACCTCACACTAAGATCGCGTCTCGTGTCGTAGGTATCAAGAATTAGGAAAGACTTTTCGGTCTCACAAACACCCAGACCCGAAAAAAAAATTGTGGGCCGCACAAACATTTCTCTCGTTGCGGGGATCGAACCCGCGGCCCCTCGTATCACAGGGGGCGTCTAACCAACTGTGCGGAGGCTGTCATTTAATAAAAGTCCTTAAGGATCCTAGAATGTGATTTGCAAACATTTTTAGTGGAAGCATATGTTTAGCTGTATACCTCCTGTGATAGCGAGCGAATCCTCGTTATAATAATAATAATAAGCCTTTTTTATTTCCATAACAGTAACATATTACAAGCATATTATAGTTTTATTAACTAAATATAAAATAAGATAAGAAAATAAAGAAATAAAATCTAAGACCAACTATGGTTCCTTAATATTACTTGATTTACCTATAACTATAGTTACTTAATATTTAATTTATTTACTGTCGTGGCCCCTTTCGGGTATAGGCCTCCTCCAGTTCGCGAATCCTTGTTATACTGAGCACAAATTCCAGCTCTAGAAACCTATGAGTACTTTCGTTCCGATAAATTCTAAGAATATCTAATGCTCTTAAAAGCACATCCCTTCATCTAAGCCCTGCAGGCGCTGGCTATGATATAATGAGGCGACTCTCTCTTGCTGGATTCAGCCACGGGAAGTCCAGTGGTGAAGATAATCCTTCCCCATGGATCGCCACATAGATTTGTTGGAAGAGGCCTGCACCCAGCGACAATGAGGCGAATTCCGCTCATAAACACTCATAGTTCTTACTTAAACATTGAAGGCACACTGCTAGTCTTTGGGAACGATTGGCGAAAGAATATAGAATTTTTTCCTATTACATTCAGAAGTACATAAGTATAGCCATTATGAAGTAGGGTACCAACATAAATATAGGGTTTCTCGGTATATACAAATATTGACTCAAAACTCCAGTTTGTACAGATTTGTTATCTAGTGCGCTGATTCATAAAGAAACGAGTCGAGACATGTCGGCAGACTATCGGTACCGGGTCGTAGGTTAAACCGTTTGTCGGTGCAGTTTCAACACTTCGTATTTGATAAACTGGCTTTGTGGGATAATAATTAGACAATAATAATTAGAAAATAAAAATGGCCCACCCCTGGGTTGTTACTAAGAACTCACTTCTCTTTGCTATGTATTTTTTTATACCGGGGATACAAATTTAACTCACGATTTGATAGGGGCCGAGCTTATCACCATATCGGGCACAAATTTCTGCCTCCGGACTATTATGAATAGAAAAATCCAATATAAAATTGCCCGACCCGAGATTCGAACCCGAGACCTCAGCTTTGCAATCATACCCTACCTCTCCTCCTCATTGTAAAGACACCTCGCCCCACCGCCTCTCCTTGCCGTTCCAACCATTGTTTAGGTACTACTCAACTTCCATTACAATGTATTTGAGACATAATGTCTTCACCAGGTCGCCGACGATGGCCGGCGGCTTGTTCGCCATCAACCGCGCGTACTACTGGGAGCTGGGCGCCTACGACGAGCAGATGGCCGGCTGGGGCGGCGAGAACCTCGAGATGTCCTTCCGGATATGGCAGTGTGAGTAAATATAACACCAACAGTCATAAATATAGTCCTGGCCACACGACATTCAAGTTTTGTGTCATAGGTATCAGACACAAGAGAAATGAAAAATAATGTGGCTCACAAAAAAATATTGGATCGATTTTGGGATCCACACAGCATGGAAACAAATACCTGTGGATCACAAAACTATTTGTCTTCTGATTCTCGTTTCACAGTTTGTGTTTAACCAAGTGCTTTACGAAGGCTGTCGTCGGTAGAGAAAAACATCTTTCGAATACCTGCATCCCATAAAGATTTTCGAGGGTTTAAATTGGCCATGACACCTACTAGGCTAAGCTGGTGGAATTTGGCCTATTCTTTCTCATTCAAACTCTTTATTGTAGTGAATTATGACTGCTTAAATAAATGTAAAGCCCGCCAACCCGAACTAGGCCACTAACCACTCTCAATCGCTCTCTCGATTGATGAGGAGGCTCGTGCCCTGCAGTGGGACATATATGTAACGTTCCGTTTTACCCAATAGGTGATTTGGGGTTCGGAACTATTTTTATTAATTTCTCGAAAACTATGCATTTCCTTTGAGTAGGGTGATAACGTTAACGGTAGGTGGTAACGTTGTAATCAGGGACTTAATCCCTATCACCTGTGATCACTTTTACCCCTCAACTCGTGCTGCCCTATTCTAAAGTCTGCCACATACATGGGCTGTTAAAGAAAGGACTGCTTAATTGATTGATTCCAGGTGGTGGTACTCTAGAGACCATCCCGTGCTCGCGCGTGGGTCACGTGTTCCGCAGCTTCCATCCTTACGGACTGCCCGCTAATAGCGACACGCACGGTGAGTGGGTAGAACATTCATATCTTTGATATTATTTTAACTCTAGGAAGCTTCCTCAAGAATCTCCCCAGCGACCTATTGGGATGGCTTGCATCAAGCGCCTTCCTACAACTTTTGACTTCTGTAATGTAAATTGCCTTCCTATGCAATGTGTAGTCGGGTAATAAGTCTAAAAAGAAAAAGGAAGGAAATTTGTTGCTCCGGATTTTCTTCCCAGTTGTAACACCTACCTATAGCTGAAGAGAGCCAGACAGACATTGCTTTTTATCAAGAGATTTTAATGCGCGTTGCAGGCATTAACACGGCACGCATGGCCGAAGTGTGGATGGATGAATATGCCGAGCTGTTTTACCTACACCGACCGGACCTACGAGTAAGTGTCGCATATTCATTCTGATTCTAAATCTTCTAAAAACTTCTAGATGTATTTCAGGCGAAAGAAACTATTGTCGAGAAACTTAAATACTACCGAAATCTTCAAAATTGTTTTTAAAGTTATGGCATCTATCTACTCTCACAAGACCAGCGTGGTGAGTTATAGACTAACCTCTCAACAGTACAGGAATATAGGCTAAAGCAGTACTTAGAGGTATTCTGTATGTCTGTATCTCTGTAATCTAATACCTGACAAAACTAACAACCCAGGTGTTCTTAAAGAGTTGAGGTTGTATATGCCAGATAATTACATGAAGACGGCCGCAGTTGCTGGATATGCCGCGTGCCAGGACCAACCTACTTATACAAGCGCCTTACGAACTCTTTACCAAGTTGCCGACGCCATTGATATTTTTTCCCGCAGGCTGAGTGAATTTACAAAATTTGTTAACGTAATTTGTTTTGGTAAAAATAGATTTGAGGCTTAGAAAATATGAGAATAAAATAGGATAGTGAACACTACTGCATTCGGGATCCACCCTGAAAAATTAGTTCTTCATACTGAAAAAATGTTGCAGAACAACCCGAAGATCGGCGACGTGACGCACCGCAAGATCCTGCGCGAGAAGCTGCAGTGCAAGAGCTTCCAGTGGTACCTCGACAACATCTACAAGGAGAAGTTCGTGCCAGTCAGAGATGTCTACGGATATGGACGGTAAGCTATCCTACCACCCGAGTATTGTATAGTTTAAGTAACTTTCAATTAGGTTGCTGTTGCTAATGGCTGGTCCATTTTTGGCATCCGACAAGTTCAAGGTGGTTGTGGCTTTAAATCCAACGACACACCTCTGACTTTTCTAAATCATGTGTGTAGTGATTGTCAGCTCGAGACTGTGTCGAGCCATTGCTGTCTGTGGCTTGACCAAATGCCACGAAACTAGTTTTTGTTCTTTCTGTATTTTCACACCCATCATCTGGTTTGTATTAGCGGACGTATTTCTGTCGATTGATGAAAGATAATTGAACGAGACCGCCTTCGAACAGCCTCGTTCAATGTAGAATGTTCGGGGTGCTGGGTGCGTGGTGAATAATACCAGTGATTACAAAGTAGAAACAGTTTATTCGCACTGAGAAGTACGTTTTAAACAGTGACGTAATATACACGTAATTACGACACGTAATTACGGCACCGTCGTAATGTAGTTGCAGAGCGGCGTACTGGGGTCTCCCGGCAGCGATTCTGCTTGATTCTTCAATACTTGCTGACTACTTGCTGGCTTGCTGACTTCTTGATGTTTTCTTCACTGTAGGCCGGAACCGAACTGATTTGCCCGACCCAGGGTGCCGATCTATATTCCCAATTTTGGGCTAATCCCTAGTGTCGGGTCCGCGATCGTCACAGGCGCGCTCGGCCAATGGGAGCGCGCGCTGCGGGGTGTCGCTGTAGCGACTTGCGGGGCGGTAGCTCGGTCGTGCGGGGAGTGCGGGGCCGCGAGGTGTAACTCCGCACCGAATTTGTGGGAGGCACCTAAGTTCGGCGGACCTCGCACCCGACATCATGCTTAAATCAATATATATATACTACGTTTTACAATGTTGTTTTAAGAGCGTATACACCTTGCGCGCAAAGTCAATTATAGGTATTTCTTCGTTAATTTCACGCATACATAAGCGACCAAAGCTGTGTGCGTAGAGCTGCCGCGTCGGCTCGCTATACAATCGGCTCAAACAACTTTGATCCATGCGCTTCAAATATTCAATTGAAATGTAACTGTAATATAATATCATAAAAATATTTTATTTGCATTATAAGTAGACAAATATTACTGTGCAAGCAAAGAATAATACAAATTTTGGATACTAATCATATTTTCGTTATTATTACATTGTTAAGTTGCATTCAAATCAGTGTTCAATCAGTATACACTACGGACGTTTTATTAATCATTTCGTGTTCGAAAACATAAATAGTGTTAGGGGCCGTACAACCCCTTACAATTACGAAATATATTTAATTTTATATTACAATACATAACATAATTTAGCTTCGGAATTACATCCCATTATATTACTTGAAACATAATTTATACTAACTACAAAATCATTGTAGGTAATAAAAATAATTAAATATTTTACTACCAAAGTACTAAGATGTGGTAATCGCATTCCGCGCGTGGCTATTTTACTACGCGCGGCATAATCGACTGCAGCCAGGCCGGAGCGACGAGCGATACGTCCTCCCTCTAGAAGGCCTTGCGGCGGTCTGATTTGATTCACGTCGGACAGCGTGTTTTATAGTGGTTTTTAAAATATTTGTAGAAAACATGAAAACTAATTTTGTTGAAATATAAAAATGGTAATTTATTGATAAGATGTTCTTCTATTGTAATATGCAATTGCTATAAAAAATTATGTACAATAAGTTGGTGAAAAAAAAATATGTTCTTGACGACAGTTTCTGAATAATTTCGCATTGTTTAAATTTTTATTTTCAGGAACTAAACACAAAAATATTATTTTTCTAACCAAAATCCCTCCATAAGGGTCTTATTAGTCTGATAATATTTTTATTTTCATCTTATATTTAGTGGTTTCGGATATCTTAAGCTTCTAAATTGCCATTTAAAGCCTAAATAACGAAACTTGTGTTCAGTAATCCTTATAGTACTCACAAATTATCCATCAATCTATAATGTTTTCCACCAAAATCCCTAGATGACAACCTTTTCTAAAATTAGTAATAATTATTTTTCCTTTAAATTGTTTATTGGTGGCTATTAACTCATTTGAAAAGTCCTGTTTTTAAGCCAAAAAGCGCGTGCAGGGTATAAACGCTCTTAACTACGTAAAAAGGGATATAATTCTAGTATATAACATGTAACAATATTACACATAACAATTTAACATAATTAAATTATTTAAACATACATTCACAATCCTAAACGACTTATATATAAGCTTATTACTAGAGGGAATGTTTTACTTTATTTTACAAATCATTTATATAGGAACATAATACAAAACTAACTTATAACTATTAAAACTAGTCTTTGTCCTGCACAATAATCGTAGTTTCTCATCCGTCCATTGCTGGCGGAATATTTATAATTTTATTATACTTATCTGTTCTTAGTGTAATTGGTTTTTTTTTGTATTCGTTTAGATATTATTTTTTGTAATTTATTTTGTTATTGTGCTAGCAATAAATATTTCTTTCTTTCTTTCACTACATTTACCGTCAGGTCTTAATTCAGTTACTTTTCCGTGCCAGTATGAAATATATTCTCGTTCCATTCCTGGTTTGCTAACTTATCCTTATTAAAAAATATTTTCAACACTAAAATTAGTGTTTAAGAGAAGGAGAATAAATATTAGTGTCCCATGCCCAGTGTGTTTGTGCAGGTTCAAGAACCCTGCGAGCGGTCTGTGCCTGGACACGATGCAGCGCGAGGGCGAGGCGGTGCCGCTGGGCGTGTACCCGTGCCACCCGCAGCTGCAGGCCACGCAGTACCTCTCCCTCTCGCTCGCAGGACAACTGCGCGACGAGGAGAGCTGCGCGCACGTGCCCTACGCCAGGTACACTGCACTGCACTATACTATACTACACTACACTATACTAAACTAAACTACACTACACACTACAAACCACGCCAGGCGTGCCCGCGATGCACCGTCGCCCTATTATTGTGTATTATAGAACGCTGTCTGTATGTGTGTATAAAACGCTGTCTATGTTTGTCTCTGTCACTCTTTTTCTGCAGTGACACAATATTACCCACAGCCCTGGTTGGATCGTCCTCCGTGCGGTATTGCTCACATGTCCGCCCGAGTATAAGAACTCGTTCCCATCTCCATGCCTATATTGATTGACAGCCTCCGTGGCGCAGTTGGTTAGACGCCGCCTGTGAAACGAGAGGCCGCGGGTTCGATCCCCGCACCGAGAGAAATGTTTGTGCGGCCCACAAATATTTCTTCCGGGTCTGGGTGTTTGTGAGACCGAAAAGTCTCTCGTAGTTCCTGATACCCACGACACAAGACTCGATCTTAGTGTGGGGTCAGGACTATGTATGTGACTGTTGGGTGTTATTTATTTATTTATTTATTTATTGATTGATGATCATTTCCCATTAGTTTACCAGGTGATAGCTTCCTCGTATACCAGAGGCTTTCTTTGTAGGTACCACCGCTTTGTGTATGGCTGCCGCTAAGTAGCGGTGTGTCGGCACTATTGTGCTCTGATTTATAGGACATTTCAGCTAATGAAAATACTCGACCTTCTCACATAGAAACCTAAAACAATTGTAATAAGAGGAATGTTTTGTGCAGGCGAGACAATGAGTTTGAAGAGGAGAAGAGTCGCAAGGTGCTGATGTCTGCGTGCCACGGGAAGCAGCGCGGACAGGTGAGCTCTCTATTACTTTATTCACCAACTTGTTACTTATGAAATGAAATGCGTCCGCATTTGTATACTGTGCGTGCAGTACTACTTTCTCCATGCTATTTCTTCAGTAGGAAACTAGGCAATGTCGTAACTGTTTGGGACAAATCAGGGTGAAATTATGTGTCCGTTGGCTGAAATAACTCGCTATGACACGAAATGGCAGGGGGAGGTAGACTAGTTAGACAGAGTCTACGTGTGATACGATATTGAATATCGTTCATACAACGTACAATTGAACGAAGTGAAGCATAAGTGTTTTGTATATGGAAAATTGACATGGGGTACAAGAGTGACTGTAACGAACAAAATACTTGTTACAAGAGCCGTTTATGCTGTCAGCGTCTCTATTACTCTTAGTAACATTATCATCCGTCTACAGCTAGTAGTAGTAACGCAGTAGGTATTCTTGTGTTGGTGATGTGACCAGTATGACAGCAGATGTATGTGTGTGTGTGCAGCAGTGGGAGTACTCCGCGGACAGCGGCGCGCTGCGGCACGTGGAGTCGGGGCTGTGCGTGGCGGCCGCCGAGCCCGGCGCCGACGCCGTCGCGCGGCGCTGCACCGGCGCCCCGGACCAGCGCTGGACCATCGACTACGCAGAGTACAACAACTTCAAGCGCGACGGTACGTAAGCGCCGCGCACGCACACGCACACGCACACGCACACGCGTAAATGCACACGCATACCCAAACGCACGCACGCACAAGCATACGCACACGCACACGCACATGCACACGCACATGCACATGCACATGCACATGCACATGCACCTGCACATGCCCATGCACACGCACACGTGCACACACACACGCACACGCAGATGCACGCAAGCACACGCGTACACACACACACGCACGCTCGCACACGCACACGCAGATGCACGCACGCACACGCGTACACACACACACACGCACGCACGCACACGCACACGCACGTCACATTACGCGCCCGCTTACATCATTACAAATCACCGCACATCATTACATTACCTACCATATTACGTCATAACACATCATCAAACATCATCATGACAAACACAGTGGTGCAATTGATTAGACATCAGCTGTGAAACGAGAGGCTGCGAGTTCAATCCCCGCAACGACTCAAATGTTTGTGAGGCTGCCAAATATTTATCTCGGGTCTGGGTGTTTGTGAAACCGAAAAGGCTCTTTGTTGTTCCTGATACCCACGACACAAGACTTAATTTATCTTTATGTGGGTTCAGAATCAGGACTATGTATGTGACTATTGGTTGTATTAATTGTTATTTATTATCAACTACTGCGTTATATTATTATACATCTTATTTAATAATCACTAAATGAGTTGAGCGTTACATGGTGGTATCCGTGTTACAGAATCATGCTTAATTTTAAAACAAGTAATTGACCAATTATTATAATAAATGAAAAACTTACATCAAATGGATTAAGCATTCAACGATTCGAACATAGGCCCTCGCAGTTCACTGTTTATGTATGCTGCCACCAGACCAATAAAATTACCTCTTGATATTATCCTTTAAGGAATAATGCTCTTAAATCTTAAGTACTTTATCGTTCAATCTTGAGAAAGCTTAACACAAGTGTTTAAATCATTTGTATCCATATTTGATCAGCTTTAGGCACACTGAACCAAAAATGATGGAGATTTTATTTTGCAGACGTCGAAACGAACGACAGAGACAGTAAATTACAACGACTTCATGGACAAAAGTGAGTTAAATAATACATCAATAAATAAGTATACGGTAAGAAGTCGGTTATGGAACAAAAGAGATGGAGAGAATTGTGGCGTAATCGATATTCTGAGATCATATTATATATATGGAGAATATAAATATGTAAATTGTTAATTTCGCTTCAGAATAGTCGAGATTAAATGACTAGAAAATTGTAAATAAAATTAAACTCACTTTAAGAAACCACTATAAAGCTATACATATTTATTTAAATACTTATTTCAACTTTGATGTTTGTCTTAAGCATTGGAGTTAGATAATATAGCTAAAGATAATAATAATAATAAATATTTGTCTTTGCAATTATGGACGAAGTTATTAAGACGAACAACTATAGGAAATACATCCTGAAGGACGGTACGGTCGACCTGTCGGGCATGCCACCGTCCTGGCGAGTCCATCAGGCATGTTATCTCCGGTTGTTCGTATCTTGCTAACGGCGAGTATTTGCATAGACATAACCTAGTAGCCAAGATCATTCATCAGCAAATTGCTCTTCGATATGGACTTGTGACTTCTGAAGTGCCATATTACCAGTATCTTCCTCAACCAGTTCTTGAAAATGGTCATACATCGTTGTACTGAGATCGATCTATTATCACAGACAGGACTATTGTCGCCAATAAGCCTGATATTGTGATAATAGATCGATTGGCGCGCCGGGCTATACTTGTTGACGTCGCCGTTCCGCATGATGATAACCTCGTCAAAGCTGAAAAAGATAAAATGTCTTAAGTATTTAGATTTAGCGCACGAGGTTACCGACATGTGGGATGTCGATTCAACAATTATTGTCCCGATTGTCGTTTCTGCTCATGGGTTGATACCAAAGAGCCTCGACCAACACCTACAGAGGCTATCAATTGGCTGTTGGGCCAAAAGTCAAATACAGAAGGCAGTATTATTGGACACGGCACGCATTGTGAGGCGGTTCCTCACTTTGTCTCCCTAACCGCCGGTGGCTTGGGTCTTGAGCTTCACCACCGGAGGGTAAATAAATTATTTTTTATATTTTTATATGTATATTTTTTATAATTTATATATGTAAAAATAGAAAAAATATGTTAAATGAAATAAAGAGAAAGTAATAAATATTATTAGTACAAGGTCTGTCCAATAGTTTTTATAACTTGTATTTTTTTCTCCTAGGCGCATATCCCGCTCTCTCCTCTCGTACGATAGTTCAGAGAAGAACTCAATCGACTCGCTTCGTCGCAAGTCGCACAAGAAGAAGCACAAGCACAAGCGCTCCAAGCGCACCAAGAACAAGTTCATAGTGAAGCTGGTGCGCGCGCGCAACAATGGCTCGGAGGAGCACCTGGAGGTGGACATCCACTGCCGCCACCGCCAGCTATACCCCAACAACACCTTCGTGCGCGACCTTGTCACCATACTCAACGATAAGAATATTAAGGTATGCCCATAGACTTCAAAATTAAGGATACGCCTATCGGTATATTCGGGTATTAATAAAATGTGTATTTACGAGTATGACGTTGAGTATGACGTCGAGTATGACGTTGTTGCAGGTGATCAACAACGGGCGCGTGTTCGAGAAGAACAAGGTGTCGGAGGTGGCGCGTGCTGCGCACGTGGACAAGGTGCTCAACAAACTCGACATACAGGGGAACGCCGTGCGAGACGAGCCGGTATCTACCACTTACTACTTTAGTCCCTCCTTCTTATACTGGGTGGTATTGACATATAGTATTTAATGTCACCTCCATGTTTCTCATCACTCCAGGTGAAATATTACAAAAAATGAAAAATATCTGAATTGTATTTTTTTTGAAAAATCGTGATTTTAGTTTTCGTTTTTTCGGGCCAACCTGTATTGATACGAGTATTTTTAACGCTTTCCTAAATTCATTTTGATTCGAAAACTTACCTACGGGTACTGGTCGATGAAAAGCTTTGAAAACACAATGTATATGCAGATTTTTAACAAATCTATTTTTAAAACTTGGTACAATGTTACCTTGGGTGATTGGTAACATGTGGTCTTAAATTAACACGATATGTCAATAACACTCGGTATAGTCATTTGCAAAGTTCACAGTCGCTACGTAAACAACTCTAGTTAATAGAAAACATAAAAATGAAAAAAATTTGGTTGTGGCTGTGACAGGGGATTGGCCACTCAGCTTAATGCTATGATATGACGTCAGCTTAATGTTCTTTATTTATGTTTTTAATACTTCATAGATAAATTAGTATACAGGCAGGGCTTAATGCCAACGGCATTTTCTAACAGCCAACCTTCAGGTGGTGCAGAGATAAATTCAGAAGGTGCATAAAAATGTGTTGAGATGCAAAACAAGGAAATATACTCAACACTTATACTAGTACCTACACAAATATAAAATATAATATACATAAATACAAGATATAATATACATAAATAATAAGTATAATATATTTAAAAAAAATGTTATGATAGTTCTGCCAATTTGTCGAGGAACAGTTTTCGTACTCTCATTTTGAAACCTAAACGTGACGTAGATGTTCTAATCTCGAGAGGGAGCGAATTCCAAACTAGGATAGATTGAATAAAGAAGGAAGAGTGAACAAAGTCAGAATTATGAGAGGGACACTTAAGGAGAAGGTTGTTACCTGATCGAAGGTTCCTATCATGGTTACTACCTAAATACTGGAAGCTTGGAGTTGAATACGAATGTTGTTTGTAGGTGACAAAGAAGCACCGCAGCAAGAAGCACAAGGTGCCGGCGGTGAACGTGGTGGGGGAGGGGCGGGAGGGACGCGCCGACCCTCCGGCACTCCCGCCCAGGGAGCCGCACGACAAGAGGATCATCATAGAGGACTTTGTGGAGGTGAAGCCCTCCACCGTAGCCTCCCATAAGGTCAGTCGTCAAGTACTGTATCTTATAGCCTATTATCGACAGGTTTAAAACCTATTTACCTACTGACCTATTTATATACATACCTACCGAGTTACAACCTACCTAACCTACGGTTACAAAGCATATTTACTAAATTATGACTAAGTGTGCAATCAGTTACAATGAATATAAGTTTAGAGGAGTCAGCTGTGTACATAATTAATTATGTGGTAAATGCTTTATCCGATGATTATAATGGTTAACAAAATTAAACGAATGCAAATAAATTTAATTCGAATATTATAGCAAAATGAAACGTAGTTTGTATTACTGAAAAATATTTTCATGAAACATATTTATCTTGATGAGTCTAGCAAAAGTGAAAGGAAACCAAAAGAAATACTACTACACTTACATTTATTATATCTGGGGGCGCGGCCGAGCCCCCTCCAAGTCGAGCTATAGGCCGTAACATCCTTTTCTCGAAGCAATTCAGACCATTTTCAACCCCCTATAACTTCGTTGTGGCTAAAGCATGAAGTCTGAATTTTCAGTTACTAAGCAGGCATTGTGTAAACACGGTATATTTAAAATTTCATTCAATTTGAACCAGTGGTTTAAGAATTGTAACTTGTCAAACTTTCGTAATTTTGTCACTCACTGACTGACTGACCGATCATCAAAAGTCGAAGGCACTTCTAGCAGACATAGAACCTTCAAATTTAGAATATAATTAGTGTTTAGTGTCTAAAGTAAGGAAAAATTCAAACATTTCATAATTTGTGTCTAGTTTTCTAGATAGACCAACTTCGTGAATAACTTTGTAATCCCATATAAATGTATAGGATTACAAAGTTACATTTGCAGTTAATGAATCATTGTACCCGTATATAGTGGAATAATAGTTGTAGATAGATATCTATATACATGAGGCATAATAGGAGGGGATATAGAGAGGGAAATGGTGTATTCAGCCCATGAAACTGTACAACATTCCTCTAGCAAAACATGACGAAGAAAAACTTGCAAATAAATAGACTAAATAGCTCGAAAATATCAATTACAATGAAAGAAAGAACATTAATAATCAAATCCGCTATATTTGTGATAAATTGATACCTACAAAAATAAGAAAAATCCATAAGACAGAGGCTTTAAAAAAATCGTTAGTGATATTCTAGAAGTAAGAAGTACCGAAAAGGAAAAAGTAGGACTCTACAAAAAGACGTGAGATCCCATCAAAAACATCCTGTAAAAAAATTCCAAGTCTCGCAGCTCAGGTTTTCTAGCGCAAAAAGTTGTGAGATGCATGTAATACCAAGTCGATTAATTTATTTAGTCGTTAAGGGACCTTCTATATAAAGTTATTACGTTAGTTATTACCATATCAATATAAAAAAATCTTTACGTTTTAAATAAATAGATCGACTTGGCCAGCAGCATTATGTATAAATTGTACGATACATTACATTTTCATGCGGTATTACATGCATCTCACAACGTTTTGCGCTAGAAAACCTGAGCTGCGAGACTTGGAATTTTTTTACAGGATGTTTTTGATGGGATCAATTACTACTTGTAGTACTACTTAAAACATAAATTCTATACAAAATCGCGTTGATAAATATACAAGGACAGATTAGTGAGTTTGTATGTAAACAAGGTAAAATAATTAAAATATACACCTTGTTGCCTGTTTAGCGACAACATGCAGTGCAAACTTGTACGTTATTAATATAGTAACTATGATAAATACATCATAAACACCAGCTAGGGAGTTATAAACAACTACATTCGGTATGTCGAGGGATCCCGCGTGTTAAAAACTTCTATTGATTTTCACTCATATCGATTTATGAAACAATACTGACAAATTTCGCATTCTCATGAAATATTCATCGACATTATAGTAAAAACGTAGTCTCTAGGAATTGATTGCAATATGAAGAATCGCAAGATATATCGAATTTCTTGTTTTGTAGTCCCATTTGATACGTATCCACGGCATACATCAAAGGAATCGCGCTCTCACCTTACAGCAATAATCAGTTATTCACTCGTCACATCTCTCAACTGTTATCACTTTGGAGATCGATTATTAAAGGAATCTAACACTGATAGCAATAACATTGGATCACACACTGGAACACTGAAAGTTAGAACTAAGGAACAGTCCACACTTTCCAAAACGTATATCAAGTGTCTAATATATTCTCTATTCTATTCGACGCCCGTCGAATTAATCTCTTCATCAGGCACGGCTTTGTCATCGCATCTTTCACTAACACCATTGCTATCTTCATTCGTCTGTTCTTCTATTTCTGTTTGATCTTCTTCATCCCCTACCCAAGTCAACTTATACTCCTCCTCAAAAGTTTTTCGGTCGTGGATCATCCCGACGATTCTTCCAGTGCCGACATTGGACAGAGCCAGGGTTTGTAGGGTACTAACTACTGTTTTGAACTGCGAAGTGTCTCCACCACAACTGGCGGAAGCGCTGCCCTTGTACGCATACTCTCTCAGCTGATGCAGCTTGTAATAAACATCCAAGTGTTGTATGTTTATATACAGGCCATGTTTAGGGAAGCGTTTAGTCCTGGATACGGTGTAGGTAGGCATGGAGTCCAGCAGTTTGTTGACCTCTCTCCAGCCGGTGAAGAAGGAGTCGACCACTCGTAACGCTTTCCACATGACGTTGAGTAAGACCTCCTTAGCGACGTATCTGTGTGTGAGGAGTATCTCGTGCTCCTCGCTCCAGGGTTGGTACCGACTGCTGCTCCGCCGCGTAGTGTGTAAGGCTGCTGTGATGCCATCCAGCCTTCCTACCAGCGCCTCAATGCTATTGGCAAGCTTGTCTGTACTATTGTGGTTGTCGCCGCCCGTTATACTCTCGATAGATTGCTGCATGTTAGCCACAGCCAATTCCATGGCCTCCAGTCTCTCTTCTAGCCCCTCCATTTTGCACTCTGTCACAACTGAATAAGATTTACTATAGGTCACTGGTAATATTTTTTGGATTAATTTCCGTTGTGTAAATGCAATACGAGTGTTTACGAAGCGCGCGCCACTCAGTGCCGCCCGAGGCGCTATCTCTGCTCTTATCGCTGTTGATAACAGGATAACTCAATTTATTGATATGTCGTGTGTTACTTGTTAGCGAGTGTTATGTTGGGTAATGTGAAGCTGGCCGGCATAGCGATTGCGACCGCAGTCTGTCGTGTAAGTGTTAACTGTTATATCATATGACAAAATACCGAATTTATACATTATTTACATAAACAAATACTCAAACGTTGCAAACATAGCTGTTTTTATTTATCATTAGTGTTTCGTGAGTACCTAAATGTACTTAAGGTATACACTATCGAAATCATAACGCCCAGACCGAAAAAAAATTGTGGATCAAACAATTAATGATTAATTGCATTAAGCAGCAACTTCTTTTATGTGCCGCTCCATTAAGCTGTGGAATTGTTTGCCGTTACACGTGTTCCCTCCTTCCTATGATGCCGGGTCCTTCCGCCTAAGTGTGAAGAGGCATCTTAGCAAGACGGCATAATAGGCTATTTGACTAGTTTCTAGAAACCATACCACATTATGAAGTGGGGTCTATAGACCTTACAAATAAAGGTTATTTTTAATTACTATATCTATCTTCTTCTTCTACCTGGCGTTATCCCGGCCGGTGCCAGGGTCCGCCTTCCGGCAAATTCTCCTCCATTTCGCCCGATCTTCGGCATCCTCAATAGTAAGGCCATTGACCCTCATATCTTCCTTAACGACATCGAGCCAGCGCTTC
Source organism: Hyles vespertilio (assembly GCA_009982885.2). Taxonomy (NCBI): domain Eukaryota; kingdom Metazoa; phylum Arthropoda; class Insecta; order Lepidoptera; family Sphingidae; genus Hyles; species Hyles vespertilio. Next base: position 1,062,677 of record CM042805.1, on the reverse strand, counting down.
TTGGGTCTACCCCGCGGTCGAGGTCCGGGAATATTGAGGCTCAGGCACACATTACCGACGTACTCCTGCGGTTTCCTTAGGACGTGACCATACCATCTCAAGCGGGATTCCTGGAGTTTATCAGCCACATCGCGGACACCAAGACTGCCACGGATGTGCTCGTTACGGATTTTGTCCAAACGCGTAACGTTGCACATCCACGGCAGCATCCTCATCTCCGCGACGTGAATCTCCTGGACGTGCCGCTTGAGGGCAGGCCACGTCTCGGAACCATATAGGAGCACCGGCCGCACAATGCTTTTATAGATGAGACCCTTGAGCCTCATCGGCATCCTGCGGTCGCAGAGTATGCCCGAGACCTCTCTCCACTTAGACCAAGCAGCGCTTATACGCGCTTTGACGTCAAGGTCGATGTCACCGGACTCATGCAGTACGGACCCAAGGTTCTTGAACTTGTCCGTCTTCACGGAAAGTTCGTTCCCTATCTCGATGCTTTGGGGGTCCGTACTCCCGCAAGCCATGTACTCGGTCTTCGCCACATTTAACTTCAGACCGCCGCTCTCGAGCGTCTCCTTCCACCGGTTGACCTTGCGCTCCAAAAGTCGCCGGTCCTCCTCCACCAGTGCAATGTCATCGGCATACATCAACAACCAGGGCACAGGGTCCTGGATGTGAGACGTAATGGCGTCGAGCACAACACTGAAGAGGAATGGACTCAGCGCCGAGCCTTGGTGCACACCGACATCAATCGGGAAAGAATTCGTATCACCAACGGCGGTCCGAACGAAGGACTCGGATCAGAGGTACATGTCTCTGATAATGTCCACATAGGCTTCCGGTATCCCTTTCACCCTCATCGCCCACCAGATTGCCTGTCGCGGCACACAGTCGAAGGCCTTTTGCAGGTCCAAGAAAGCCACGTGCAGTGGCGTCTTCTTCGCCCGGTATGCCTCGCCAAGCATCCTGAGTGCAAATATCGGGTCGGTAGTGCCACTGCCAGGACGGAAGCCGTATTGACACTCAAAGACAGTACACTCTTGGCGGAGCCTGGACTCGATGACGCGTTCGAAGAGCTTCATGGTATGATTCATGACCTTAATGCCACGATAATTACCGCATTCCTGAACACAGCCTTTACCCTTGTACACGGAAGTTATCACACTCAACCGCCATGAGTCAGGCATGTTTTTGGTATTCAGGATGCGGTTAAATAACTCAGCAAGAAGCTCCACACCATGAAGCCCCAACGACTTCCACGCCTCTATCGGAATATGGTCAGGCCCTACCGCTTTCCAGTTCTTCATGCGACGAAGACTACAGAGAACTTCTTCAGGTGCAACAGGTGCAACAAGACCTTGGTTCGGGGGCAATTCAGAATAGGACACTCCCAAAGGTATGGTGTTAAATAAACCGTGGAAGTAAGAGCGCCACCTCTCCTTCACCGCGCCAGCCTCACATACCAAGGCGCCTCGGGAATCCTTGACACATCGACATTTGGTAATGTCGAGTGTCGCCTTTTCCTTTCCCATATCTATATCATTTGAAATAAATTTACAAAATACACTGAATAATTACACTGTCAAAACGCTCTGTCGGACAACGTGGCGTCCAGTGTGTAAACATCCGCTCCACAGATTCGTTCGCATATGTCACTTATTCTCAAATCAACCATAGTTCAATCAATCGTCCGAATGAGTTTTTGTCAAAAAAATTAGAATTATTTTTCTTTCTTCACATTTTATTACATTGGACATGATAATATTATTAATTCACGGGTATAAATGACAAACAACGCGTTTTAAAGGTATTTTTAATATTTAATTTGCATCTATGCCGTTATCAATTTTCCATTCGTTTCCTGTACGTGAGTAGTTCATACTAATGCATGACGTCATAACCAATCAAAATCGTTTTTGGTCAGGGATGCTCCTATCTAGTGGTCATGGCCTGTCCTAGTATAGGTGCTACGAGTACGCGACCTCGGCCCCCGAGCTACTGCAGTCACCTTAACTTCCCTTCCGTGACTGCAGTATCCACTCCTACTCCTCCTCTACCTACAAATCCTATTTCCTTTCCCCGGTTAATAATGGGCAGCAGCGTCATTAACGCCAGTCCCCTACTGCGCTCGCCAACCCGCCTGCCAAGCGTGGCGAGTAACGGCAAATACCCCCACAATGGCGACACATATAGAGACCAGGCCCCCAGTACCCGGCAGCCCCACTATTCCTGGCTATGGTAGCAGTCATGGTTACGGTGGGGCAGGGGGTGCTAAGAATCCCCGGGTTGGCCCTGGCTACCACCCCCGACGACGACTGGCCCTGGTAACACACAACATACGCACATTGAGGACAGACGAGAAGATTGTCGAACTGGAAGAAGAATTGAGCAGGTTACACTGGGACATTCTGGGGTTATCGGAAGTCCGAAGAATCGGGGAGGATACGATAACCCTGAAGTCTGGTAACCTGCTCTTCTACCGGGGGGACGACCAACAGTCCCGAGGAGGTGTCGGATTTCTCTTCCACAGGTCTCTCATCAACAACATCGTATCCATCGAAAGTGTGTCGAGCAGGGTAGTATACCTTATAGTCAGAATATCAAAAAGATATTCGTTGAAGGTCATACAGGTATACGCGCCGACCTCGACACACCCAGATGAAGAAGTAAAGGAGATGTATGAGGACATAAGTCGGGCCATACATACTTCCAAAATCTACTTCAATGTTGTTATGGGGGACTTCAACGCAAAGTTGGGCAAGAGAAGCGATGCAGAGTTGAAAGTGGGGCAATTTGGACATGGGCAACGAAACCCCAGGGGTCAGAGGCTGGCCGACTTTCTGCAGAAAGAGGGACTCTTTGCGATGAACTCTTTTTTCCAGAAGCCGCCTCACAGGAAATGGACCTGGCTGAGTCCTGGCGGTTCTACGAGAAACGAGATAGATTTCATCTTGACGACGAATAGACGGATATTCAGAGATGTCTCTGTGATCAACAGGGTGAAAACCGGCAGTGACCACCGAATGGTTAGGGGCACACTGAATATCAATGTCCAATCGGAAAGGCGTCGCTTGATGAAATCAACGCTCCGACCTACTCGCGCCCATATCCAAAACCCCGAGAGCTTTCAACTCGAGCTTACAAATCGCTTTGATTGTCTAGAAAAAAACCTTGCAGAAGACCCGAGAGCCGAGTTGATCCGACACTTTAGCGATGATATCCCGGACATCAGCCTGTGTGAGATTGAGATGGTCCTGAAGCAACTTAAAAACAACAAGGCGCCGGGCGAGGACGGAATCACTTCAGAGCTTCTGAAAGCGGGCGGAACGCCAATACTGAAGGTCTTTCAGAGGCTCTTCAATTCTGTCCTTCTCGAGGGCTCAACGCCGGAGGCATGGAGCAGGAGCGTGGTGGTCTTGTTCTTCAAAAAAGGTGATAACACTTTGCTGAAGAACTACAGGCCCATCTCGCTTCTGAGCCATGTCTATAAGTTGTTTTCGAGGGTCATCACAAATCATCTCGAACGCAGGTTTGATGACTTCCAGCCTTCCGAACAAGCCGGTTTCCGAAAAGGTATGCGCTTCGGCAAGTTATACAAAAAAACCGAGAAATATAACTTGCCGCTCTGTTTAGCGTTTGTGGACTATGAGAAAGCCTTTGATTCGATCGAGACTTGGGCTGTGCTACAGTCTCTCCAGCGGTGCCATATCGACTATCGGTATATCGAAGTGTTGAAGAGTGTATATACAACAACGCCACCATGTCGGTCCGAGTACAAGATTAGAGTACGAAAGCTATTCCACTACAGAGAGGCGTGAGACAGGGAGATGTCATATCTCCGAAACTGTTCACTGCCGCTCTGGAAAATGCCTTCAAGCTCTTGCAGTGGAAAGGATTCGGCATCAACATTAACGGCGAGTATATCACTCACCTTCGGTTTGCCGACGATATTGTAGTCTTAGCAGAATCGCTGGAAGACCTTAGCACTATGCTCGAAGACCTCAATCGAGTCTCCCAACAGGTGGGTCTTAAAATGAACATGGACAAAACGAAGATCATGTCGAATGTCCATGTTGTGCCCACCCCCATCGGTGTTGGGGGCTCGACTCTTGAAGTTGTTGACGAATATGTCTATTTAGGACAAGTGGTCCGGTTAGGCAGGTCCAACTTCGAGAGAGATCAATCGTCGAATCCAACTCGGTTCGGCAGCGTTCGGGAAACTACGCGACGTCTTCTCGTCCAAAATACCTCAGTGCCTTAAATCGAAAGTCTTCGATAGTTGTGTGTTGCCAGTGATGACTTACGGCACCGAGACGTGGCCTCGCACTATGGGCCTTATTAGGAAGCTCAAAGTCACTCAACGAGCTATGTAGAGGGCTATGCTCGGGGTTTCCCTACGAGATCGAATCAGAAATGAGGAGATCCGTAGGAGAACTAAAATAACCGACATAGCCCACCGGATTAGCAAGTTGAAGTGGCAATGGGCAGGGCACATAGCGCGGAGATCTGATGACCGATGGGGTCGGAAAGTGCTCGAATGGAGGCCACGTAGCGGAAAGCGCAGCGTAGGACGTCCACCCACAAGATGGTCCGACGACCTGGTAAAGGTCGCGGGACATCGCTGGATTCAGGCTGCCTCCAACAGGTCTCTGTGGAAATCATTGGGGGAGGCCTACGTTCAGCAGTGGACTTCCTTTGGCTGATGGATGGATGGATGATGGATTACCATCAGGCGCAGTGTTGTCATTCTGCCGGGCCGGTGTAAAACAAAAAAAAATATAGCAGGCAGCGAACCAACTGTCTCTCAAATCACACTTGGCCGTTCACTCTAGGGGTTAAATAAATAAATAAGAGGACTTTTGAATATAATGAACTAGTTTGATTAGTATGTAAGACTAGAATAATATAGACATGTGTCGTGTGTTGTCATTCCCTTTAGATGACTGATCCACCTTCACCGCTTCGCTAACTTCTGTGAGCCAGGATCAACAGTAGGTTGTACTTCTTTAGTTTAATATTAAGGTTTATTGCATGTCCTCAGCGTGCTAAGAAGCGTAAGAAGAGTCGCATGAGGTCGACGGAGGCTCCCTCCCCGCCGCCCGAGCCCCCCGCCCCCGCCGCCACTTCCGCACCCCCCGCACCGCCCTCCTCAGGCGAGGGGGACGTGCCGCTCATCATGTACAGCGAACATCGAGCACCACACATCGACCAACTACTCAAGTAAATATATACATCTGTACCTACATCATATAGCATTGTAGCTGGTGGATGTCTGTAAGAAGAAAATATAGTTTTAAACAAATTTTGTCTGTATGTTTGTGTGCGCATCACGCAAAAACTACTGCACAAAATGAGCAGCGGTTTTGACAGTTGAAGCTTAAGATTGGTACATGTTATATCTTGATACGGCTTTTAGAAGCTCACATATTGAAACTTAAACTTACAGGTCTCGGGTTATTGTTACTTTGTAATAAACTGATTAAAGGTGATGATAATTTAACAAAATGTAAATAGCAAACATTGGATTATACAGGGTATATCAAGAGTGCTACCGAAGACGAAGCTGAGTGGTAGTTTTAGTTACTTCAGACACAATGCAACTAAATTTTGTGCAATAAAATAGTGACGAATCTTTTTTGTCATTTTTTTTTCTATCCTCTTATTAGGGTGGTAAATACATAGGTTTTTCTTAAATAATAGTGTACACCCTTTTATTTTTAGAGACGCTATGGTACACAAGGCTTTAAATTATTATTGTAACAAAAACTATGGACTTACCACCCAAACTCGACGATAATTGAAAAATAATAATAAAAAAAACACATTTCTTTGCGAAATTTTTAGTTACATTGTGTTCGTATTCAGAAAAACTACCACCCGGCTTCGTTTTCGGTAGCAGTCTTGATATACACGGTATACGTTTTTCAGTAAGTGATTTGTGTAAACTTATCAGAAATAAAGTACTCCTAAACCTTAAAAACCTTACATAGCAGATGCAAAGAAACATAGGGTATACACAATTATTCTAGAAAAAAAAATATATTTACCACCCAAATATGGCCATAGGAATAATTTTCTAATTACAAAAAAAAAATTAGCTTTTTTTTGCAACATTTTCAAGTGCTTTGTGTCTGAAGTCGCTTAAACAACCACTCAGCTTCGTTTTCGGTAGCATTCTTGATATACCCTGTACTTAGAAGCCGCGGATTCAATAGCAACAAAGAAATATTTGTATGAATCAAAGAAACCGAAAAGTGTTTTAGTTTCTGACCATGTCAGGATATATGTGATGATGTATATATGTTAATGTGTGCAGATCTCCAGACCGTGAGTCGGAGGAGTCTCGTCCAGTGCCGCAGCAGGACTCGGTGGAAGACGCGCCGATGCTGGGCAGCGAGGACGAGCGCGCCGGCTACCGCAAGCACCAACACTACGTGGACGACGGGCCGCCCGGTGAGTACACTACATGCTCTCTGTACTGGTAGCCCATATAATTTATCATTATTTTTTGTATCACTGAATGGTGAGACGAGCATTCCGTTCGCCTGATGTTAAGTGATACGACCGCTCATGAACAGTAGCAAAACCAAACCGGTAGATCTCTCATATGTGTGAAGTTGCCCGGGTGGGTACCACTGAAATGCCTGTTTCTCCTGACTGTAAATGCACTGTTGTGTTTCGAATTGAAGGGTATTTTGGCCAGAGTAACTACTGGACATATTGAGACCTAACATCTTATGTATCAGGATGGCAAGCGCAATGGAATGCCAGTCATTGTTTTGTAATTCAAGGTGTTGTTTTAGTTTTTCCTACTGTTCATGAGCGGTCGTATCGCTTACTATCAGGCAAACAGCATGCTCGTCTTGTAATTCATTGTAATACAAAAAAGTAACTTCATAAGTTGTGGTTGTTTACAGAGCATTAGTACATGTAGACAGTAGCTCCTATCGAATACGGCTTCGCTATTGTGTTTCGATTAGTGTGGAGGCTAATCGATACAGGCTACTTCTAACAGGCCAAAGACATCCTTGGGGGAGGCCTGTGTTCAGCGGTGGACTTCCTGAGGCAGATGAGAGAGAGAGAGAGAGAGAGAGAGAGAGAGAGAGAGAGAGAGAGAGAGAGAGAGAGAGAGAGAGAGAGAGAGAGAGAGAGAGAGAGAGAGAGAGAGACAGGGAGGGAGAGAGAGATAAAAAGAAGGCTAATACTTATTTTCACCTCACGTAATTTTTTCTAAAGACAGTTTAATATACATATGTAGCAGAGATTAATTTAAAGTGAGTATAATATCGGCACGTACGTTTGTGTGGTGTTGCAGACACGTCGCGGTTCCGCAGCAAGGAGCCGCAGTCCCCGGCGCTGCGTCACGCACACACACACGCACAGCCCTGCGCACACACGCACGACGACCAGCTGCAGGTACGTACACATACACACGTACGCACGCACGCACACACGCACGCACACACGCACGCACACATGTTATGCTATAGGAGACCACAACATTTTCATTTAATATTGATTTTATAAAAATCCAATATTGCAGCTAATCTGTAAATTTCATTGATTATCATTATCATGCTATGAGATCAATAAACCTACTTTAATGCCAATTACAGATATTGTAATAACATCAGCAAGCACGAGAGATCCGTCTATTTGTACAACTTACCTGTTAACAGGAGTCACTAAAGTCAGCGGTGGAGTCCGAGGCTGAGACAGCCGGCGAGTCCCGCGGCTCGGCGGAGTCCCGGCCGGAGTCCCGGGCGGGGGCGCGGCGCGGCGGCGCGGACGCGGGCAAGCCCGTGCGCCTCGTCATGCGCACCAACCTCACCTTCAACCTCGGCAACGAGTTCTTCACCAGGGCGCAGCAACTTGCGCAAGCGCAGTCAGTACACACGCATTATTATTTTAAATCAAAAAACGCAGGAAAAAACCGCGGCAAAAAACGCAAGAAATTGACACAAAAAAATGTATTTGTTCTTGATAAGATTTCCGGTATATCATTTTAAACACAAGCAAGTTCTCGAATGGGGGCCACAAGGTGGTCAGACGATCTGGTAAAGGTCGCTAGACGTCGCTGGATGCAGGCTGCCTCCAACAGGTCAGTGTGGCAATCATTGGGGGAGGCCTATTTTCAGCAGTAGACTTCCTTTGGCTGATGGGTGGATTTTAAACATCAATATGAGTTGGGTTAAAACAAGGCAGGGTCTGCAACACATTCTTTGGAAGATCTTAATGAGCTACAGGTTGTCATGTTTAGAGGAAACAAAACAATTACTGACGAATAAATTCGATGTGTGGACACCATCAAAGCCACTTGTTGTATGCATTATTCACCAATAATTAACCCAGCAAAAACATGTAACAGCTTTATATTTATGTATACGGGGTATCTCAAGACTGCTACCGAAAACGAAACCGGGTAGTAGTTTTAGTGACTACAACCACAATGCAACTAAAAATTTTGCTAAGAAACTCGACAAATTTTTTTATCATTTCTTAAATATCGTCATTTTTGGGTGGTAATTATAGTTTTGGCTAAAATAATAACTTAAACACTTTTATACCTTCGAGTCTTTATAAATAAAAGGGTATGCACTATTATTTTAAGAAAAAATGTATTTACCACCCAATTACGAGCATATAAAAAAAAATAACAAAAAAAATGGTCACTTTTTTTCCAATATTTTCTGTTGCATTGTGTCTGAAGTCGCTTAAACTACCACCCGGCTTCGTTTTCGGTAGCAGTCTTGATATACCCTGTATATGTTGTATGTATGTTTTACTTAATTTTTTCTGTGTAAATTTTGAATATGTTTACTCGTATTTGCTGATATTATATTCTTTTGTGACCATACACTCTAGACTACTCTTTTTCCTTTCTCTTATGTCCATCCAAAGGCTGCCTGGAAGACATTACCTAGTGCAATAAGGCCGTCAATTGCACATGTTGTCATTTGTGTTTTTCCTGATGTACAATAAAGTTAAATTAACTAAATATTACGTTGTATTGCAGCGCTGGTGCGGAGGAGCTGGTGGTTCCGTCGGAGCACCGCGACGTGCCGCCCATCGACCTGCTGGTGGCGGCGCCGCGGGTGCACGAGCCGCCCGCCCCCGCCGCCCCCGCCGCCCCCGCCGCACCCGCCGCACCCCCGCGCCGCCTCGACAGCGACAGCGCGCTGCACTCCTCCAGCTCCGCCGAGAGCAGTGACGACACGTGATCAACGAACATACAGATTAAGCAATTCGATTAGCGGCCCAACCCGACTCCACCCAGGTGCGGAAAGACTTTTTTGAAAAATTTCTATAACCTATGCTCGTCAAGGATAAAGTAAGAATCTAATGGTGAAAGAATTTTTCAAATCGGTCCGTTATTTCCAGAACCTATTCAATGCAAACAAACAGTGAAATATTTTCTCTTTATAAAATTAGTATAGACATAAGCGATACTAAATGCAGTTTAAAAATATTTTCGACTGTCGCACATAGTGCTGTATATATAAAGACTGTAGTCGTGTGACTTCGAGGGGCTATCTGGTTCCTCAATAAAACAATATTTGTGGCACACAGAAATTTGTCTCGTTACGGAGATTGAATCCCTTTCCTCTGGTATCAGACGGATTTCGACCAATGAGGCTACGTAGGCGGTCCAAAAATAGAACAATCGGATCGAATATTTCTCATTTAATATTTATCTATTTGAAAAATTCTGACATAGCAATTAATATCGCTTTTTCAACCCTTTGTGAAACTTCACACTGTATGCAAGGATAAGTGACTAATAAATACACTCATCAGTCACAAAAAGAATAAGAAGATATCCTTTTAAAAAAACAATGTCTTATCAGACAACTACTAGCTGTTTTTTATTTTGAATTGTTACAAATATTTGATTTATACTGGCTGTTTTCTTTTATTCCATAATAATATTTGAACGAGTGATTAAGGAAAATATTAAATTTTTCAAAAATTAATACGTAATTTTAATATTCGCCAGAAAATTATTTAGATTATAGGTTTTTGTAAGGTATTGCAATATTAAAGTATGTTTTAAGGAATTTAGTTAAAAAATAGAAGAAGTCGTTTGATTTAAAGTGGCATGTCACTGTGCTTATAAATGTTATCTTAGCAATGTTAGTTAGCATTTAATTTTACAAGTGTGATTAAAAGTGGCATGGAGTTTTCTCAAGGCTTATAAAATCCAAGAATGTTCTAGAAGAGTTCTCATGCTTTCTTGAGCATGTCGGCGTGAATGTAACCAGGTATGAAATACTGGCAAGTGGGAAAAACATACTTGTGAACACTATACTAAGAAAATACTACTTGAAATAGCAACGAATAGCAGATGATGAATTGGCTGCTATCCATTGCTATTTAACGTACGTTATTAGTGACGTGATTTCGCATCATCACAGTGAAAAATAATCATATCACATAAAAATATAAAAAATTGCTTTTATTTCCATAGTTACTATTAGTTATTTAGTTTATATAGTGTAGTTTTGATGTGCAGTAGGACACGCCACGCGCACTTAGCGTTAACTATGCCGTCCGTAACAAGACTGCTATTTTAGATTAAAATTATCTTTATATTGCGACTTGGCCTAAAGTAGCATACAAAATGAGTTTAATTATTTTTTGCTAAATTCAGAAGTCATTATATATTGGCAACTAAAAGTACTTATATAAATAAAATTTATTGGCGTATAAGAAAATATAAAGGTAAACCAATCTTTGTATTTACACAATTAATTCTGTTTAATTAAGCGTAAACTACAAACACTGAGATGATTTCTTAGTTTGTTGATGCCTTATGTTGTTTAGCATCTGTGCTGCGTCTAGCAGTTCTTAATCTTAATCATGTATGCATAATACTTTAGAAATCGATACAAAGACCAGTCGAGTCGTTGATTTTAGGGAATGATGAATATGCACGGATATAAGATATGAGTGTGGCCGGCTGTAATAAACTTATACTATATAATATTTTTTGAAAATGCAAAAAGCTTTTGCGTTCAAATAATTTATTGTTTATAATTAAATCCTAATATTATTTAGTAAGTAATTATATTTTAACTTTATGAACATAAGACAAATTGCATGTTCTCTATATTGTCAATTTGTGTGGTTGGCATTATGTACTTGCTATCAATATCCTCAATTTATTTTTCGAAAGCATAACATTATAAAACGAAAATATTATTTTGCATATTTTATTGCGTAACGGTGGTAAGCGGTCACCACCGGTTATGATTTGCTAACGCCCGCAGCCTTGGCCTAACTTGCATGCAAATGGCACCCATACTAGAGGGTACATACATAATATAATATACTAGAGGAGACTCACAAACAAAATATTTGTAACAAAATGAAGGGTACCGTACCGCTCTTTCTATTTCTATCTCTGTCACGCCTACGAAGTAACATTATCTTCCCTCTCGCTTCACTGTGTACCCGTGTGCACGCACCATACGCAGATATTTTGTTCCCGATGTCCTCTCTAGTATATTTTCTCAATGGCTTTTAATAAAATCGTTGTTGTAAGCGCAGTTCCTATTGTAGTTATATTTAAGGCTTGCTATTGTAAGTTCATGCTAGTTCATACTATGTGTTATTATTGTTAAAGAGTATGTTTTAATTTAGTTTTTTCCAATCATTGTTCGTTTCTGTTGTGTGTTAGTGTTCTTAGTTATTATTTGGTGATCAAAAATGCAATTTCGCATAATTTGCAACACTGTTAACGTTTATCTTCCTGACAAGTTAGAATTTAAAAAATTATCAGTGTATTAAAATTCGTTTGGAAAAGACGTGTTATTCCATTTTAAACGTTTTCCTATTGTTTTGTATTGTTCATTTCTACTTTATCCCTGCATATTACTAATTTCGGATATGTGCGTGTTTTAGAATTGTAATGTTTTGTAACTCTAAATAAAAATGTTCTGTTGTGTTGCTCGCCCTTTATAATATTGTAAGAGCTTCATTAAAGAGAAAATGATTCTGTATTTTTTTAGAATAAGATAGGAGGTAAACACGAAGATATTTATGTATTATATGTATCTGAGAAATTAGCGTATTGTCGAATTTAATGAAAACGAAATATTGAGAGGAAACAATGTATCTAGATTTTTTAACTATTGTAAATAAATGTGTTGAATTAAAACGTCGATTTTGTAATTATTTATTTCAGTACCACTACACAAAAGTAATTTATTTCCTATCGCTATGCCGATATGAAAAAGCGAATGCTAGAAATAAACAAAACTAGGGAAGGGCATGCGGCGCCACATCCGCGGCACCGGCACGCAGTACTCGCGGGCGTCGTCGGGGCCGCGCCGCAGCACGCACGTGGCGCGCCGCCCCCCGCCGCGCCCGCACCCGCCGCCCGCCGCACCTGCAGCGCTCCTCCTCATCCGACAGCTCGCTCGCCTCATCCGCCGCCGCCGCCGCCACCACCGCCGCCCGCGCCGGCGGCTGCGGCGTGAACGTGACGCGGCACCGGGACGCCGGCACCGTGGGCTCGCCGCCGCTGCCGCCGCTGCCGCCGCTGCCGCCGCTGCCGCCCGCCACGCCCAGCCGCGCACCCGCCGCCGCTCCCGCTGAAGTTAGACCAGCGGCCGGAAATATGCTGCCGTCGAAGTCTGTGCCTGAAATGTGAGCCCGCGGAATGCTCTCGAATGGCCGAACTTGAATCGCGTCGAACTCTTGTCTGATGTTGGACATGAGCGTGTCGTCGGTCGGCGCGGCCCGGCGCTCCGCCTCGTTGCTCTTGAGCTGCTGCACGAACTTGTCGATCACCTGCGGCAGCACCTCCGCGTTTACCTTCTTCAAATGTTTCGCTATTTCGCTTCTCATTTTGTTATCGTTTGAACAGTTGTGTCCGCTTTTTTCTATGTTGGCCAGTCGCTCGGCGAGACTCAGTTTCGCTTCGTTTCGGACGCCGATGTTCTTTTCTTCTTCACTCGGAAGGGGAAGTTGTTCGAAAAATTCATCCACTTGTTCTCTCATTTTGATTTCTTCGACTTCGTCTTTCAAAACTTCTCTGTCGGGTAGAGGAATTTTCGCCAATTCGCAGAGCAATTGATTTATTTTGAGTAGCGGGTTTCCGAGCGGCTCGGTCCCGGGTCGGTCTTGGATCTCATAGAATTTATTCAGGACTGCCTCTTGCACTTTAGACTTGTAATACTGTCGTCCTTCCTCGTCGTTCTTGTTGTAGTGGAGTTGAACGAAGTCTTCGACGATTTCTTCGACCAGCTTGTCGAACATTTCTATTTTGTCCGATGTCATATTTGCGGGCGGTTCTAATATCGACACCACCGTGTTCTTCAAAGTGTCCTTGTAATGTTGTCTATCTTTATCTTTTTTCATGAGCATTTTAATTGCTGCTATTTGCTGCTTCAGCTGCATCTTTCTGGCTTCTTTGCTTTGTTGTACGTCATGACTGATGGGAATGAGATTTAAAACGTTTTCCAACTCTTCGTCTAACAACTCGTTGTACATAAAATCGTTAGCGAATATTTCTGGATCAGTATTGAGTTCGCTTAATTTTATTACGATTTTTGTATATATTTGCTCCCTAATATTTTTAAGTTTATCCAGTTCTTCGACCGTACTACCCAGTAAAGGCAGCTCATTGCACCAATTAAAAGCTGCTTTCAGCATGAGGTCTACTGGCCTTTCTTGTGGTTCCTTAGTGGATTGACAGCAAGGAATATTGGAAATTGTAGGGGTTTTGTTAGTGCTGGGTTTTGGTGGTGGTGACGCCGCCGTTCCACTGAGTTGTTTTACTTGCTTCTTGTATTTCTTAGCTTTAGCTTTTCCTGCTTTTAGGGATTTTGATGCAACACATTTTCTAGATGTAGCTGTGGTTTTCAAAACGTCTTGCAGCATTTTTGCAAATTCGTCAAACCTGCCTTCTTTTCCTGGCAAAATGGGTAACATGTGCAGCCATTTTTTAATTTCTTTAAGTATCTTATCCTGTGCATTTTGCTCGTTTGTTTCTATTTCGTGAATTCTTTTAGCAAGTGTTGCTAATATTTGGTCCCACTCCAATTGCTCATTGAGGTTATAAGCATCTCTTAACGGTAATTTTTCAAACCATTTGTCTATTTCACATCGGGTTTTCACCATCTCTACTTCATTTGCCACAGAGACTTCATTAGGTATCGGCACTTTAAATAGAGCGCTGTACAATTGGTTATAAATTTGATCTTTGGTTAAGAGTATAGCGCTTTTGTTTTGTGCACATTCGAAAAAGCGATCTATCTCGGATTTAATCTGTCTCTCATATTTTAATTTCAATTCTTCGTTGCTGTAATCAAAGTTTTCTAAAATGAACATGTTAACTAAACGATTTTTGTACATTTCAAAGCCTGGTTCAGACATTGACTCTTTCCGCACCGGATTTGGAATAGACGTGTTTATCACATTCTCTAAGTCTTGTTTGTATTGTTCTCCGGCTGATTTTTCTTTGATAGCTGCATTTGCGTCTATAATCGTATCTATGAGCTCTGCTTTGAGTTTTTCTAAATTTTTGGCTGCATCTTGGTTGAGGGGTGCTTGATCAATAATTTCGTTTACTTCGTCTGTAAACACGTCTCTATATAAAGCCGGATCATTAAACACTTCTGGATCAACATTTAACTCTCCGGTTTTCTGCAAGACCTTTTTCATTATTTCATTTTTAGTATATTTTACAGCGTCTTGGTCATCGCCACGGATTGGAAGGGCATTACAAAATTTCTCGACAGTGTCTACGATTAAAGCTTCGGGTTTATTTTTATATTCTTTGCTTTTCAATGCTGCTGTCTTAGGTCTTGGCTCTGGTTTAGCTGTACCGGGATATGACTTGCCAGTTAGTCTTGTGACGTCTGATAATGTCATATCCCACGATTGTTGTACATCACTCGCTCTGTCTACTCTATCCATTAGTTGTTTTATTACGACTGCTACAATAATTTCCTCTGGGTGTTCCAATGGGAATTTTGTCAACCAATAAGCAATGTATTGCACTGCATCTGAATCAGCATTTGGATCGTCTATTTCTGGTACTTTTCTGATTTTTCTTTCAAATAGCTTCTGTGCCAGTTCACTGACCAACTCAACTCTATAATCTTGATCTTCTTTGCTTGTTATGGGAGCCAGCGGTAGATTCTTCATCCATTCAATAATTTCCTTAATATAATTTATTTCTAAGAGGAATGACTGAACTGTATCGTCTAATGGTATAGATACATTAGCCAATTTATTATATACTTGGTTTTGGGTCAGGTCTGCCGGTTTGGATGTCTCATACACAATTTTTTGTATTTCATTCAAAAGTCTATCGGTCCAAATTTCTACTTTAATTTCGTTATCTCTAATGTCTACGCCATATTTCCTCACATATTCATCAATGAACTCGCCTAAATCGTCAATAATGGGAGCTCTGTTTGCTTTTTGTCTTATAGATTCCCTATGCGTATTTAGTTTTGACAAGAGCTGATCAATCATTCTAGCCATATTTGCTTTTTGTTCACTTGGTATCGGAAGTGTAGTCAAATAAGACATTATTATATTGGCTAAATGCAAATCATAATTCATGGCACCCGGGGCCCTGTTTCTTTCGTTCTCAATTGCCGTAATATACTTCGCAACGTACTGTATAAAATTTATACGATGTTTATTACCAAGAGCTGTGTAATTTGGATCTACAGGTATCATATTTAGCCAATCAGATAACAAATTAATGTATTCTAGTTCTTGTACAAATTGCCCCGGAGCGGATAACGCGTTCGGTTCCGAATTAGCAAATTTTTTGTACACATCTTTCCTAGTAGGAGGCTTTAACTTGATTAATTCGTTTTTTAACATATTAGTTATAGCCCGACGAGCTAATTGTGACTCTGCAACGCAGTAATTTTCAAGAAACTTTAATATGAACTCTTTCATTGTGTTGTCTATAATACAATCATTTTCGGGTATGATAACCATGCGGCCTCTATCCATTTCTCTTTCCAAAATAGAATACAATTTTTCTATCTTTTCTTTATTTAATGTAGTGTCTTGCGGTACTCTTTTGACCCTGTCTCTTAATTCTTCAATCATTTGTGGAAGGTAAACTTTAGCATCGGGGCTTATGACCTTATTTAACCATTGTTTTACATCATTTTGTATGTCTGTTTCAGGGTCCTTGTTTACTAAATGTTCCTGTACCTTTTCTGCTAATTCGTGAATGAGTTTGCTTCTTATATTCCAGTCATTATTGACATACATTTCCGCAGGTTGTTGATTCATCCATACTGAAATTTCATCTTCGAGCATGTCTATGCCTTGAGCAGCGTATATAAGATTTGATTCGTCGCCCCTGTACTTAGAGAATCCAATAGCTTGACGGGTTCCTTGGTGAGGTTTAGTTAATACTGGAACTGTTTTTATTCTTTCAAATATTCTTTCGTACAATTCTTGTATTTGATTTATATGCTTTTCATAGTCGTCGAATATTTCAAATTTTACAAGCCAGGTAGAGATAGTAGATGCAACGGCATCTTTGTCTTGTTTTTTTGGCACCAACTGTGCGTTTCGTAATGTCTCCACAATTTCTCCTGCTAACTCGTACGTTATTGCTTCCCTGTAACTTAATTCTCCTGACATATCTAATGAACTAGGTAAATTACTGTACATCCATTCTCGTATAGCTTCGGCTATACTTGTGGTGAGGCTGATTTCCTCTCGGTTCTGTCGCGGTATATCCGCCATGGGTATTTTAGCCTTTTTAGGAGTCGAAGTAATCGGAAATTTTGGTGTGTTGTTATGCTCTTCGGATGTGTACACTGATATGATTCCAGAAAGTCTGGGTGAAGCAATACTTTTTCCAAAAAAGCTTGGAGGAGATTCGTCTCTTAGGACATTCCGCACCTGTATAACGATATGTTTTGATATGTCTGTGGCTTTGGACGAAGATAAGTTACAATATTTTTGCAGTATTGTTGTGATGTCATCTACGTGGCTTTGTAGCGTTTTATTATTAACCGAAACAATACTATTTAACACGATCTCAGAAATTTCTTTTAATAATTCCGTATTGTATGTGATGCTATAGAATTCAAGGCAATCGCCAATTAAAGTGTATAAATTATTCTTGATATCTATTGGTGTTTCGATGATCTCATTAATTTTCTGCTGAAACATAACGTTGTGGACCTTGTTAAATCTCCGCTTAGCGAACCGCGACTGTACACGCAGCAATCTATTGGCTAGTGCCTCAGCCAATCTGTAAAGATGCAATGTTTTTGTTGCGGGTTTCTTAACGTTTATAGGCAACTTTTTTAAAACATCTAAAATTTCACCTTTCAGTGTAAACTTATATTGTGCTGCAACTTTAGGCTCCCTCAATAAATATTCTAAATTATTTAGGAGCAAATGCGATATTTCTTCCGCAGAGACATCATTACCAGAATCATCATTATCCATTTTTATGTCTGAGAGCCATTCACGAATTTCACTTAATATAATTTGAATATCTATATCTCCCATATATTTACTAAGGGGTTTTGTTTTATCTTTCACATTGTCATCGAAATGTATTGATCGATTTTTGCTACTGCTTGGTTTGTCTTCGCGAAAGAGCCGTTTATTCAAGCTATTAATGCTATTTAAAAGTTCAATACCTATTTTTTCTTTAAAAGCGCATTGTTCTTCCACGACACATGGAAGCCACATTGGCATTTCATCCAAATATTTATTTATTATTAATTTCAATGATCCTTCGTAGTTTTCGTCATTTATAGATTTTGATAATTGGCAAATGTCTTCTACTAATGAGTTTAGTATGTTGTCCCTTAGGACTTTCTGAGCTGCGTCTACTTCAGCATTCATTGGAACATTCTTTATCCATTTAACTGTTTCTTTCATTACGTATTCTTTGTAAAAATTATGCTTCGGCGTCAGTACCTCTCGAGTTTCAGTATTTTTGAGAATGATTTCGTTTCTAATGTTATCATTGATTTGTTTATTGTTATCTAGTTGCTCGTGCGAGGTAATCGGTCCATGGCTGTAGTCTTGAAGAGGAGGCTCATCCATAGGTTTGATATCAGTTTGTACAGATTGTGAATCTTTTGTTATGAGAGAAAAGTAAGGCACTGAAGCCGATTCCATTGACGATATGCTTATCTGAAATAAATAAATATTTTACAGATAATGCTCCTTGATACTTATTGAGGCATATACGGCAAGATGGTCTTAAGAAAAATAGCTACCTTGTTATAAAAAAGTCTAAATTGATAATTAAACAATTGTTGTCGACGAAACGTAAAACACTACGATGTGAAGATTCGCACAGATAGTACGGCGAGCCGAGTCGATTCTAGTTTAATCCTAGTTAGAGTAAGAAATAATTAAGATAAAAGGAATAAAAAAAATCACAATATTTCCACGGTGAACTAAATAATACCTCTTGGTATCGAGACGTGCTGGAGGAATCGGACAAGAGCTCTGTATCACTGAACTTGAGCATCTTGACGTTGGAGTGGTGCTCCTGGTGGTGTGCGTCCAATCTGTCCTTAACCATCTTGCATTGCTGCTCGTTGCACTTCTGGGCAATAGAACATTACTGGCATCGTCATTACATATGATACTTGGTGCAGGGTTATAAAATAAATAAATACACCCAACAATCCCATACATAGACCTGACCCTACAGTAATATTGAGTCTTGTGTCGTGAGTATCAGAAACCACGAGGGACTTTTCAGTCTCACAAACACCCAGACCTGAAACAAATACCTGTAGATCACACAAATATTTGTCTCGGTGAGGGAAGATCTAACCAGCTCGTCTTACATAACCGGCGTCTAACCAACTGTGCCACGGAGGCTGTCGTATAACTTTTGATTGTACTATCTGTATCAACCCGTGGGACGGGTCCACTCTACAATAGTACAGCACGCTGGCCTAGTGCGGGTCGGTGGACTTTTACATTATTCTATAATTGCATCGAAATGTTTAACTTTTTAACACCATGCAGAAAAATATTACGATGGCATGGCGCAGAGTGCATTACACTGTTACATTGCAATTTTCTTAGTAGTTACATATCTTAATATAAATCACACGAACTAACATTGGAAGACTTGATCCTATCTTTTAAACTTTTGATGTTGTTCAGGTATCGGACATTGACGTATCTTTTCCGGCGAATTTCAGCGTCTCTGTGTCTTGTGGGCCAGGCGCGAGACACATCTCGTTCTAAAGGACCGCGTATCTGCTTTAATGGGGCTCCGTGTATGCTCGGTACGGTTCTTCTCTGATATATTGAACCTAAGATCAAACGATTGATGGCATGTTTAAGTTCAATTCTATTCGTTTCATGTTCCTGCCTCTTGCGAGTGCAAACGAAACTTAAGCTTAATTAAAATTAAACTAGAAGTTTATCTACTACAATAGGGTTGTAATACCGCAATATCTACAGACTTTTGTAGCGTACCTAATCAATTTTCAAGAAAATTACGACAGTTAACGTTTGCCTCATAATCCTTATGCGAGAATGGTCCATTTAATCTATAGAATTAAAAAATAGATACATCTGTTCTGTTTAGTTTAGAAGTGTCTGCCGCTGACCTGCTACTCTGTGCACATCGCAGCTTGTGTATTGTTTTCCTTGTAGTGGTGAATGAGCCATGAGTCCCAGCGGCGCGGACTACGCCAACAACCACTGGGAGCTTGTGATGAATCTCACTTTAATTTCATTTCTAGGAATATGGAATATTTTGCTAAGAATTTTTATGACATTGCTGGATTTTTAAATCAATTGATATTTAATAAAATGTCAATTGATGAGGGATTTGAAAGCAGTTTAATATTAAAGAAGATCATCTATGCTAATATAATTCTTTTTGTTTGATTTATAAAGGTTGCTCTTTCTGTCTGTGTTAATTGCTGTCCGTTTCGCAGCCAAGAGATGCCTCATTCAGCCAGCATTCAGCTATTCCAGTTGTAAGACCAGTGACTCCCTTACTCTAAATTCCAGCCTCCCGGGTTACACCATACCAGCACTTTTCTTTTACTATCATCTCATATCTAATTTATTTGCGCGTAAATATAAATCTAAGGTACTGCATTATCATATAAGTTAAACATTTTTTTACTGTTTTATACTTTATTCATGACAAATTAAAATCAATTTTTAACACACGCACAGGAATAAAAGTGCCTAAAGGCCGACCGTTTAACTCGCGTATCGCCTGCGCGGTAAGAAGGGAGCGAGGGGAGATGTTAGCGGGTGGGTGAAAGGGGTGCGCGGAGCATAGAGCTTACGTCAAGTGCGACAGTGCGCTGTAGTGTTGAGTAGGACATGACTTGAAAAAGAGTTTGTAAGAGTAGGCTCATTTTTGTATTGAGCCAGTACAATGTCCCACTTCAATTGAAGTGAGGCGTACTGATGCTTATTTGTGTGTCATAACTTTGCCTCACGGCTCACGCCAATGAAATGACATTTCTTGTTTATTAGTCTGTGTTACTGACCAAGTAGTACACCAAATATGAAGTAGTACAAATTAAAAAGTTGAGCCGCTCTTACATTTTGACGTCATGTACGGGACAAATGTACTGCCTCTTGTATGTCCTACTCAAGACTAGTGCGCTGGCTGTGCTTGCAGCGCGCGGTTGGTAATTTTGTTACGGACACTAGGACATAAACGCACAAGGTATACGACTTGCCAAGATAAATCTCAAGATGAATCGCTCTTGCAGTTTTGCGAACAAAATTAACAAGTAAGCTAAACAAATAGCATACAATGTATACTCCTTTTTTAAAGCCAGAAAACAAGATCATAATTCTACAGAGTATCTTGATGACGTAAACATAAACAAACTTGTTGCTAAAGCTACAGGACTCTCGGTGACTACCATATGTAAAATAATAAAAGAAGGAAATGAACTAAAAGATGAACAAAATAATGTAAATTTTAAATCACCAAAAATAAATAAACAGATCCGAAAGAAAAAAATTGAAGTTGACAGTTTTACAGAGGGCGTTGTTAGAAGAAAAATAACTCAATTTTATACAGTTTATAAGAAGATTCCTACATTAAAAATTTTGAATACGAAACTCAGAGAAGAAGGAATTTTAAATTTTGGCCGAGAATATTTAAGAACATTGATTCATAAACTTGGCTCTCGATTTAAGAAATGTCAATCAAAAAAAAAAAATACTGATTGAACAACCAAACATCGTATCGTGGCGGTGGCGTTATCTTAATGCGATAAAGAAGCACAGAAAAGATCAAAGAAACATCGTTTACCTCGATGAAACATATGTCAATTCGTCATTAAATGTACCGGCGCGGCGTGTTGGCAATCCAATGAAGAACGAGGGGTGCTGTCGCATATTGGCAAAGGGCCACGTTTAATTATTGTACATACTGGTGGACAAGCCGGATTTATCGATGGAGC
Organism: Hyles vespertilio; assembly: GCA_009982885.2. Classification (NCBI taxonomy): domain Eukaryota; kingdom Metazoa; phylum Arthropoda; class Insecta; order Lepidoptera; family Sphingidae; genus Hyles; species Hyles vespertilio. The sequence goes on along the minus strand of CM042805.1, from coordinate 1,041,255 downwards.
TCTTTTAATTTTTAAATCCAAAAGCAAAACCGGAGATTATCATAGCGATATGAATTTTGTAAACTTCAGCAAATGGACTAGAGAAAAGCTTTTGCTAAATTTACCGCCAAGGTCAGTAATTGTTATGGATAATGCCGCATACCACTCGGTACAAGAGGACAAAAAGCCTACAATGACATCCACAAAAGCCATCATGCAGACCTGGCTGCAAAGACACAATGTTGAATTTGATACGTCTTTAAGAAAATGTGATTTATTGAATTTAATTAAACAACACGCGACAGAAAATGTTTACAAAGTAGATGAAATTTTAAAGGCGGCAGGTCATGAAGTCTGCCTTCATATCACCCAGACTTGAACCCAATCGAATTGGTTTGGGGGGATATCAAAGGACAGCTCGCAAAAATTGAAATTGATTCTAATTTAGACAAAAAGAAAAATACACTGGAGCAGCTATTTGCCGAATTCTCTGTAGAAAATGGGTTAACTGCGATAAACATATACAAACTATTGAAAATGAATATTGTCTGCACGATCGTATCGCTGATGAAGAGATGGACCGATTTATTATTAATTTGCAAGATTCTGACTCCTCAAGCTACACAGACAGTGATGATGATCCAAGCGATATGGATATTAGTGATGAATAGTCCTATAACTTTTATCTGTGGTTAATATTTCTTAATATTTCTTAAACGAAGTAAATTATTATTTTTATGATTTTGTACCTAAGAAGCTATCAGAGGCGGCTCATCCGAAAGAGCGCTGGTGCAGTGCACTCCCACGAAATTTACATACTTAGCTAATTTAATAATTTATATATATTTATAATACATAAATCCTTACATTACATTCTTTATATTTTACTACGCCTATAATAAGTCTTATTATATTACCTATATAGGTACATGTAGCGTCAATTTGTAACGAGTGAAGCGCCAGCGATTGTGCTCCTATGAAACGAAGTTTAGTACGACTCTTAGTACTGTATTCAATGAGTGCGAAAGAGAGATACGACTCGCGCTGACGCGTGAAACAAAAGATATCGTATGAGAAATTAGCGTACTGTGGAGCGCCGCTCACGCTTCACTCAGCCACAGTTGTCGTACAGCCAGTCGTGCCGACTGCCGTGCGCGCGCCGGCGGGATATCCTACTTATGCGCAGTTGTCGTCCTTATGTATACAAACAACGTCAAGCAAGCTCGTCGACTTCGTCAGTTAATTCGCAGTTTTTTTTCAAAATAAATATTAAAAAATAGTTTGTACGCTTAATCAATTCCATTTCTGATTTTCACAAGAAAGTAATAGATATCTTCAAAAAGAGCGGCGAATGGATTTTGTATACAAATATAAGAAATAGTAAGCTCTAGTTTTTCAATTAATTTTTTTGTGAACCCCTATCAAAAAATTTCACGAGTCGCCTCTGGAAGCTATTAATAAAATATTTATAAAACTTAAAAATAAATACTTAAAAAAAGATACCTATTATTTTATTCTTTACCAACAATGTCTATCTCGAGACAAATCTTTGGATTATTGACTCCGTGTGTAGCGTTACCCGCCCCCGCTCCCTTCTTACCGCGCAGGCGATACGCGAGTTAAACGGTCGGCCTATAATTATAGATGTTATGGGCCAAGTGATTAATCGAGCATTATTCATAATGCCAATGAATGCCAAGTGCCTATTGGGCAGAGTGATGTAAAGCGAATCAAAATCAAAACAATGAGCCGCAGTGGTAGAATTTAGAAAAGGGCAGCACGAGGGGATGGGTTGGGAGGTGTGGAGAGGGAGGAGGAGTGTCGCACCACCCCTGGTGCCACTTGTTGTCAATACAAATTAGCTTCTGCATCGTCTCCGGCGCTACGGGAAGTTCAGCCCCTTCGCCCTTGCGTAACAAAAGATAGGCACCCATGCTCACCTCCGCAGCTTCGGCTTTTTATATACACTCTAGGGTCGGTAGCCAAAAGACTACGTGAAGTCAGGGTGTTCCGTGTCGGTTTTGGGGCATAATCGACCAAACTGATCCATAAAGTTGGTACATTAACTTCCTTCTGAAGATAATTTTTCGGACGTTAAAAAACAACTAAACATAAGCAGATCAATTCATCCTTTCTAATTTATGGGTCTATCGCAGATGTGACAATGCGGCAGCGCACCACGTAAAAAATACCTATTAATCAGATTGCACGATCATCATGTAGCCATATTCATAATGCCCTGGCAATATGATAAATAGGTGAGTTTAGATTGTAATTAATCATCACTTGGCCCAATACTGCCCGGGCATTATGAATACTGTCAGCATTAATCACTTGGCCCATAACATAGACATTGGCATTTTTAAAAATATGTTTATTTTTCTCATCGAATATTTGAGAGAATGTTACGATGTTTACTGGTCGCAGCCGAAGTCACAGAGCGCCCTGTTGATGTAGAACCTGGCCAGCGAGTTGGCTCTCTGTGCGAACGTTTCTATCTCGTAAATGTTGAGCAGGGTCAAGTTTCGAGTAAGGAAATTTGCAGTCGGCTTATCTGCAAATAAAGTTCAATTAAAATACCAAGTTTGTTCTTTTTGCAAGCTTTCCACTTGATTTTGAAGAAATTTGTCTTTGACATCGAATTTTTTCAATATTTACCATTAGGATTGATATGGAAGATTGGCAACGCCGTAACATCGGCGAAGGTGAATGCTGAGCACAAATCCATGGGGTTGGCTGGCTGCAACGTGGTAGTTAGACGGATGAGGGCTGTTAAAATAATAATAATATTATTTGAACACAAATATCTGCTTTACGATTATTGGTATCGTATTTGGTCCATAAAGTGATTTGGGTCCTGTCGACTGATGTCTTCTTTTCCTGATACTTTCTTGGCAGCTCTTTATGTTCGCCCACCTTGACACTAAAATGGGTTTTAAAATCTAGGTTCGAACATTTTTAAAAGAGATATAGGTACAAATTATTGCTTTTGATAATTCTCTACAAATAGATAACTAATTTGATTAATCAAAGTTAGAAAAACGACAAATCCTAGGTAGGCTAATAAGCGTAGGTACTTACGATAGGTGCCATTAATGTGATAGCTGTAGAAAGAGTCCTCTCGATAGGATTTGTGTTGGATGAGTGTCCTGGTGGACTCCAGGTTCAGTGAGGGACAGTCGATGCTCAGTACTGCTGTGTCTGACACCAAGTTGTAGCTGCAACGGCAACAGTTATTTGTAGATGCATGATGAGACTAACAGGTTTACCTTGTGAAGTGCCTTAGTCCGTAAAGATATGCTAGTTTTTGCTATACAGGGTATCTCAAGACTGCTACCGAAAACGAAGCCGGGTGGTAGTTTAAGCGACTTCAGACACAATGCAACAGAAAAAGTTGCAAAAAAAAGCGACAATTTTTTTTTGGTTATTTTTTTCCTTTGACCATATTTGGGTGGTAAATACATTTTTTCCTAAAATAATAGTGTATACCCTTTTATTTATAAATAATCTAAGGTATAAAAGAGTTTAAATTATTATTTTAGCAAAAACTATGGATTTACCACCCAAAAATGACGATATTTAAAAAATCATAAAAAATAATTGTCGCGTTTCTTTGCGAAATTTTTAGTTGCATTGTGTTTGTAGTTACTAAAACTACCACCCGGCTTCGTTTTCGGTAGCAGTCTTGAGATACCCGGTATTCATTTTCTAAAGTGAAATGTGTATAATAGGTTAGTTATATAACTGTTTGGTGTAATATTATATAATTGTTATTAATACTAAGAATTAAACCAAAATATTTTATTTAAGTAAAGTTGTACAAATACACAATGACAGCAAATTATTTTAATGCGTTGATTGTCTTCTCAGCTTTCTCCCCTATTCTATTATTTACTTTTCATAAGTTTTATAAACTCGTATGTTATAGACATAAGAATACAACAAACTACTCACTAAAACTCGGAAACGAAGCATTTATGCTGGTTTCTGATGATCAGATTGTGGTCTATGTAGCTGCTGTTGAAGTAGGGTGTCTCGAAGCGGTAGTGAGGCACGATGTGCTCCGCGGGCACCGCGCGGGACGGCCACTTGCAGTTAGAGTTCGCCACGAGGTTCGAAGCAATGCATTTATAGTCCTTCAGGTGACATGGACGATTTTTTTTAGGTAAGCCTGGTAATGCCACAGTAACAAGTTAATAAGAAGCATTACCAACTTTACAAGCCTTTAATTCACTTAACAAAAATATAAGTATAAACACATATTTATAGCATAATCAACATGTCTTAGAATAAGCCAACTTCACTGCATTTCTAAAAGCTGGTCGAGGAAAGGTAAATATCTAGGTGTGAGACAGCTTTTGTGAACACCGTATATCTTTACTTTTTTGTACATATATGTACTTTTGGGACTCACAAATTAGTTTCCGCTATACTGAGATTTCTAAAATAGTACTGAGTGGAAGTATTTGCTTTAATTCAAAATTATTAAATAAAAGCTTGCGTTAACCTAGAGTGATGTGGTCTAAGGCTTATTTGATAAGATAAAACCTCATGCGTCGTTTGTTTTTCACATACGTCCAACTTCAAGGCACGGGCCTATTCTACAATCGAGAGTACAATTGAAAGTGGTTAGGCCATATTGGCTATAATTACCACGCTGGCTTAGTGCGAGTTGGCAGACTTTACATACCATAGAATTTCTTACAAATCGCTATGGTATGCAGGTTTCCTCACGATATTTTCGTTCACCGTTATAATGCGTGGTGATTGACTATCAGTACATCCGACCCCCGAAAAGTCAGAGGTATGCCCTGGGATTCGAACATGTTGTCAGTCGCGTATGGTCCGTTTACCAGCAGGCCGTCACGCCTGCGTGCCTAGCAGTGACATAATATTTAAAATGTATAAATGTACAATGCAAGTCTCTGGACTACCTACCTGCACTGCAGATAGTGGCAAGCGTTACAATAATTATTGCTTTTGTTATCATTTTTAGATTCTACGAAAAAATACCACGACCTCCGTGATGTACGCACGACACACGACTGGGCCCCTACACAATTAAATTAGGGATTGATTGTGCAAAATCAAAGAAATATATTATTCATCATGTTTGTACAAGTGTTCGGATTAGTTTTCATTGTGTGATAATTATTTTCCATGGCTTGCCGTAGACTTGAAGGTGGGAAGCGTTAGGTGGCTTGGAATCGGTATCTTGTTATACTGGAAAAAGGGGTGATAACACTTTTTTCGCGATAACTCGGAAACTATGCGTCTTTAGCAAATTGTTTTGTCTACAAATATGTTTATTTAACCTTTTTCCCTAAATTAAAAATTAAATAAGTTATAAGCAAAAAAATGAAGAAGAAATTTCTTAAGGGAAGTCTTCCCGTTACTCTTAAAAGTAGACTCTTCGACTTGTATCTTACCAATTCTCACATACAGTGCTCAATCCTGGTCTTTGACCGAACTTCAGAGGTCCAGGTCCAGGTTTGTCAAAAAGCTATGGAGCACAAGATGCTACGCGTAACACGCAAGGACAGAGTACCCACTAACACCTTGCGCTCCATAACCAGAGTCAAGAATGTTGCACAGAAATCAGATAAACTAAACTGGGATTGGGCGGGCCACGTCACCTGGATGCACCCGAGGAGGTGGGTAAAGATTGCCAATCAATGGATGCCTAAGGATGGCGAGAGGCCACGCGGCAGGCTTCGGAAAAGGTGGCGCGACGATCTCGACCAATTTAGCAGCACTTGGATGGCATCAGCAACTGATAGGGAAAAGTAGAAGGAGTTGAGGGAGACCTTTGCCCATCAGTGGCACAGAATAGGTTAATAGAAATAAAAAATAGCAAAAAAGTGAGATTTTTTTATCAAAAGTTATAGAGCAAAATTCATTTTTTTTTATAAATATTTACTCACTTTTTTGCTTATAACTTCTTTAATTTTTAATTTAGGCCAAAAGTTATATAAACATATTTGTAGGCAATACAATTTGCTACAAATTATGTCTTTACACATTTTTCGTAAGACGTATAGTTTCCGAGATAACGCGAAAAAAGTGTTTTCACCCCTTTTTCCAAGATGGCGGCCGGGGGACAAGGGTGGCGACCCCACAACTTGAGATTAAGCTTCTATTGACCGCCCACACATATCCCAAAAATAAAATTGCATCCTCTAAAAAATGCAAAGGTCATGTAACATTTCAATGGACTATTATTTGGATAGACGAGACCTTTGAAGTAATATTATAGTTTGATGTATAACACCGATTGCTAGTTATCTGTAAATTGCATTTGTTGTGATGTTTGTTGGAGTTTCATTTTAATTAGGTAAATGTAATTTTCAGCCGACAACAAAAAAAGTTTTGTGTTAATAAATGTTGACATGGTTGTTATAGGTCTCTCATATATGGGCGGCCGCCTGGGAAGGTACAACCACAGTCCCCAAAGTATATTTCTTCCGCCTAACAGAGGTGTAAATGCACTGTTCCGGTTTAGAGGACATTGAAGCCAGAGTAACTACTGAATATAATGAGACTTAACATCTCCTCTCTCAGGATGGCAAGCGCAGTGGAATGCCAAGCTTTGTTCATTCATGGTGTTGTTTGGTTTTGCTACTGTTCATGAACGGTCGTATCGTTTATCAGGCTCGTTTCGTTATTCATAGCAATAAAAACATTTATAATAAATCCAACGTAAAATAGTGGAATGATATCACCTGGCTCGTGTTTGTCTCTTAGACTAAACAGCCCACCTGCTTACGTCCGATTCCTTTTGAGTAAATTCGCTTTTTGTTCGCACATGTATTTGTTTGAACTTAATGAATAGTCATTCTGATATACATTATTTTTCGTCATATTATATTCTAATTCACTTTTAGTTTACGAGACCCTAATTTTGATTCTGGGCTGATTCTGAATTGTTTTGATTTTATATTCTCTCAATTAAACAATAGATCAAAATATATTCGCTTGTATGCAACAGAGGGTAAGTGAAACTTCAGAAAAGTAGCCTACAAGAAAACTTGATTAATATAGAGTATCAGGAGTATGAGGATCATAATTAGTATAGTTATTTTTTATTATTAACACCAAGCTCAATATTGTTTTTATTTTAGTGCAAGATTGTATTGTTGTACACTTTTTGTCCAATTAAAGTTCGGAACCGCCTCTATGAACTCACCGAGATGATGACTTATTATTCTTTGCGAGGCTGTTTAGTGAGAGACACGTAACTGTAGGTAGATGTACAATTTCGGCTAGAAATCGGACTGTGGGAAGAGCTCTCCACTACAATAACGTCCTCAATTCTTTGTCGCCCTAGTATTTATTGTGCTCTGAGAAATATTGCTCGATGATATGGGTTCACAGATCACTTCCAATAGATACCGCATTACGATAGTTTTGTTTTGAACCGAAAACGCCAACGAAGGGAACTGCGCGGGGGGTGGGCGGGTTGCAGCGCGGTCACGTGGACTTCACTAGAGAGATGAGGCATAAATCGATAAATAAAAAAATGTATCGATAGTTCGATTTGCCAGTAAGTTCATGTATTATGATCGCTTCTATAACTTAATTACCAACTTGTTAAATGTTTGATAATATTTTTTCACCGGCCTGATCTGATAAATTATACCAACCGGCAACCGCTAACTACGAATAAAATACGATTAAGATTTATACTTTAGTATGTAACGGTTTTATTTCTATTATTCACCGTGTATTTTTGTATACCATAATGGCGAAATACCCAAATTAAGTGTTGATATAAAAGATCAGATAAAAATATGAAATAGTAAATAACTAAACCTCACGCCCTAAAGGGCTACAATAACTTATTCCGATTCTTGAATTCCGACGGCGGCTGTAGTAAATGTAATATCGACAAGTGACGATGAAACCCACTTGACGAACTATGAATGTTTTTGAGACGACATATACACATACGTTATGTTAAAATTAGTACAATAGCTTGTGCTACTGATTCTCAATAAACTTAGTATACTAAAACTTATGATAAATACCCTCCCATTATATTTGAAAACGTATACAACTAGAGAGAAAAAAGGAAATTTAATTACGCCAAAGATAAATAAAAAAATATTGTAAAAGTACCTTGTTAACAAATTTAACTATTTCAAATTACATAAAATAACGTAATTATGGTAATTTGCAATTTTTATTTAAATCAATATATATTTTGTGACATTGTCATTTAATAAAATTAATTTACATTATTGTTTTACAATATCGATATTTCTGGGAATTATATTATAAACATGCGTCAAACACTAGAAGAACGCGTGATTTCGCCAAAAAAAGATGGCTTATTACGGTTATTGCTATGCGGAAAAGAGACGGCTGATTCTCCATCCGAACTCGACTGTTTAACATTGATACATTAACCAGTATAAATTGAGCTCGCTCGGGACCAAATTAATTTAAAGAATATTAGTTATCGATGAAAACTTATTGTGTTTTTTTAGATACTTTATTTATTGAGATTTTTGCACACCATTTTATTGAACAAATCATTATTAACTGTAATATTAAGTTCCCAAAATGTAATTTTCGCTAACGTGCGACGCCATATGCGGGTCCACTACTTGGACGACACTGATGACGCGACATTTGGCATCGGTTTATATCTATCTGATATCTTATATGTGTTGGGCGCAACCGCTGCCTTGCATTAGGTATCTATTGGGAGTGATCTGTGTATGGGTTTAAAGAAACCGCCTTTCTCTGTCCACCTCGTACTTTTTGTATTTCTGTACTATCGATTTTTTTTAAATTAGAACGGTTCAAGATCAGTTCTCTGCCCTTCTTAACTGAAACATTGTGAATCATTGTTTAAGCATTTACATAACAATAAACGTCTAGCAGCTGCTGGAAAAGGTTGAACAAATAATCCTCAAATAAAGGACTCGTAATAAATTTAAAATTAGCCTCATGATCCTCCTTGTCTCTTCCTCTTGATTGTAGATGTATTTTAATATTCAGAATTCCTCCAATATAACGAAGTTTTCAATAGTCAAGTTAATTGGGTATATCACAAAGATAATAAAAAATAAAACATTTTAAAAATCATTTTTGTTTATTCATAACTATCGTACATTATTAATAATAATATTAATCAATTAAATACAATAATAGTTAGGATATAACTGTCAGCGACACTCGCACTCAACAAGCAGTGTTCAGCAGTAAATGCATTTTTACAACACTTCTCTGCGGCCGGCGATTTGTGCCGCGCCATTCTTATTCTTCTATCGTCGATACAAAAGTGGAAGAAATTAGCGACGTGCACCAAACACCGGCCCTAGAGTCTCACATCAGTGGAAAATAAATCGTACGGTGTTAGTTTGATCATTTTCAACGCCATCTTTGATTTACAACAGTTTTTAAAACTATATATGTACGTCCTAAGTTTTACATTTAGGCTTCAATGTAATATGCTTCATATGTTTTTTAAATTGTCAAATTAAGTTTGGGGGTGCTTGTATATTGTTGTGTATGGCGGTTATGTTTTGTGGCCACTGAATTGACCACTGATGTAGATGCTCAACGGGCCTCATATGACAACAGATGATAATTGGACTAGATCGATCAAGGCCTCAGTAATTTAAGAACTTTTTCAGAAACCAACTGACCGTTAAAACATGACTGACACCGCTACAATTTATTTTACACCGTAATAAAATACCGATACGTGGACGCTTTTTTCAAATTATTTTCATAAGCTTGCCACATTACTAATAAGTTCATAAATTTTAAAATTAGAATTATTGTTTCTCACATTTTTGTGTCTTTTTAATAAACGTTTTGGCAGTAGAGTAATATGTAAAATATATTTTTAATACATTATTTATTTATGATGTTATAGTAATACAAGCGTATTTATTTCAATCTGTGATGCAAACAAAGAATATAGTATTTCAATCCATTCATTTACAAAAAAAGCAACGATTTTGTAGCTCACAAAAACAATTTGAACAAAGAATCCACGCCGCCGGCACACCGTCACAACGCTTTACACATTGTCTAGTAAAGCAAAAATATAACATCAAAAAACGTAAACAAAGCTACGCGAGTGCAATTCCGCCATCGGGAAAATATTCCCAGCATGGGAGAGAAAATATCGCATCCAAAAAAAAAAACAACGGGAGACTACGAATTCTTATGTGTATTAAATATAACTCTAGGGAGGCGCGCCGTACGTCTTTCAAACTATAAAATAATGTCTCTTTTGTTAATTACTTGTGTAATTGTTTTTTTTTTAGGTTTTTTGACACAGTATTAGTAGGTTTGAAAGACGCAGCGCGCCTCCTATGGTTTGGTGAGGCACTGTAGATGCTTGTACGAGTTTTCCCTCTGCGGGTGATGCTATATAACTATGTAAAGAATGGAAATGTGATGTGTCGCGACTCCGCGTGTCCCGCGCGAACTCTACAAGCTTCACACTGCGCGGACTGGTTGGGAATACGCACTATTTTTTGTGAATTTTCACTTATAAATATCCAATCGTACTGAATAAAGTCAAAAACTCCTTGCGACAGTGAGATAATGCGGTCTGATAATAAAATATAAAAACCTGCACTACGCACGTCATACAACCTATACAAATAAAATATCGGTTTATCGTATTCTAAACACAAAAATCGTCAAAAATATATATTTAGAAATACAATATGGTAGCGAGTCTCCCAACCAGCCCGCTCATACACGACGCATCCACACGCAAGCTACCGTCCCGAACATGTCCGTATATACAAACTGTCGATATTTTCAACGTACCAAACAATGCGTAAAACAAACCAAATGAAACATTTATCAAGAACGCACATCAATGTACTGAAAACTACACACTTAGAAATATTTCCATCATAATGTGGGCTAAAGTGATGGGTGCACACTACTAATTGTGGTATTATGTAGTGACATGGGCATTTTTGATAGGGTAGGCAGAAAGTAACAAATACATTTTCATCATAATGAGGTCAGATGGGCCTTAGAACAATCCACAATGTTTTTTTAGAAATATGATTTAATATAAAAGTAAGGGTCATTTGCAGGAAAGACGGTGTCTATTAGGAATACACATAGACCAGGAGTCAAATAAAGAAACACGTAAAAAGTGAAATAATACTAAGAATTAAGAATTATAGAAAATTATAGAAAATAATAGAAAAAAGATACGTAGAAAGATAGCATAATCAAGGTAGTTGTTTTCGTGGTTTTATTTGTACAGTAACATCATTTCAGTTTACTCTGCAATCTACAAGAGGTTCTACTCCCATTATAACGCCCAAATATCATAAAAATAAGTAATGAGATTCAAATAAACATTCTCAGTACATTGAAAGCATCCTAGAAAACTAAAGTATGATATACAAAAAGACATATATATAAAAACACAGTTAGTTGTATAAAATGAAACTTGAAGCGTTAAGGAAAACAAGAGAAACGATATGACGAGTTAGTGATGTGAAACAGACAACGTTAAACATCGATGAAAAAGAGCCTTCTCTAAAATGTAGAAAAATGGAACATTTGCAGAACACAACACTATTCATCGACGTCCTCGGACAATAATACGACAAAAGCGAAACCGTTAACATATCGATGAGCGTTCGTCGACGTCGATGAAGCAGTGTTGTGGGTTTAATCACGATTGTTGCACAGCATATTAATCTCAGACAAATTTATCGAGCATTATAACAAACTATCGACAATAATTCCTCATTTACATCGCACAGTCGCGCGCCGACACCAAACTAGCCTCATCTAATCATCTGTATAATGTACCTTTATCAACCATTTCATAAAATATATGTATTTGTCAAAAGTCTTTTTAAAATGCTATAACAGATTAAAAATCTAAATTTGTTGCACCATTAAAATATCCTTTATTAATAACGTATACTGCATTGTCAGTTGCAAAAAACACGTCGTGCCCTAGCCAAACTCTCGATGTTATCGACTTATATTCACAGCCAATTTACAAACGTGTCATAGATCCTTACAAAAATTATTGGTATTATTAACATATTTATTATTTTCATTCTTTAGGTCCTTTTTTATTTTACTTTTTGTCTACGGTTTTGAAAAATACTAAAATGTACACAGTGTCTTTTAATCTTTAGATTCAGAGGAGCTAGTTTGTTGTCGAGGCGCGTGGACACCGCTCAGTAAGCTTCCACCGGACACGGCGCCTTCAACAAGCACTTAACAATACAATATACACCAATACGATTTGGTTGTCTTTTACCCCCGCGGCCAAACGTCTCAAACATTGAACTTTTCATAACAAGCCCGACCGGTTCACGCCGGCCGAGATTAAGCAGTACTATTCCAAATAATAATTCGAAATGAGCACCAATAACAACAGAACAATTTTTATCAATAGATATTTTGTTTGTAAAACAGTCGTTCATGCGATAGGAATGTCTAGCTAAATGCACAACACGTGGTGTTCGCTTCTCTGTCACCGATCCCGTAATTATCGCACCATACGTACCAATTAAAAAGTATATTATTCGGAAAGTTATGTATAAAAACATCTAGCACACTGAATTTACATGGGTAATGTCGGAGTAGAAAGTTTTCGAATCGACCTATTGCCATAAACATAAGGACTAGAGTACCGAATGTCTACTTTGTATTCAGGAATAAACTGAAATCTACGTGCTACATCTATATTACTGTTTTTGTGTTTATTATGCAGTTTTGAAATATCTTGACACTATAGCTGAATTAATAATATTGTTTACACATCTCGGATCTACATTATCAGTCGATAGAAAACTAAATTTTATTTTCCATCTACAACTATTGGAACACTATCCTATCCTCTTAATACGGTAGACAGAGATACATTCACAAAACCCTTCGATTTCATTCGACAGAAGTAGCGTTGCTATTTCAAATATTTTAATATTCTATTATTGAGTTATTTGTGGGTATGGAAATCATATTTTTTTAGTGTATTAGTCCTTATCAAATTTAATTTTTGCTAAAGTATGCATCCTCTTTTCTTGTAGATATTGGTCAAGTAAAAACTGTACAATTTGTCGAAACATTATGATTGCGAGCTATTTAATCGATACCAAATGAAAATTTGCAGCATGTATGTATATTAGTAGTAAATGTAAGACATCCAAGGCTCTCGACCGCCGCGGAGGTCCATCTCTACACATGCGATACATTGCGGGTACATCCCCGCAGTGGCTGTACTCCCGCCACGCTGCAACCGGCAACGGTTTGCAAACAGCTTGACACATAGCAGGCGGGTTACAGTGTACCATCTGCCTCGCATTATCCACGCTCATTGACACGGCTTAACAAAGACTGCTATTCCTTACAGTTCCCTCTGCTGCGTTCACATGACAAACAGCTGAGTGTCGTGGCGGGTGAGCGTGCGCTTGGTTGAGCGGCGTGGTGGTGGTGGTGGTGGTGGTGGTGCTCGTCGGTCTGCGTGGCGGCGCAGGCGGTGCGCGCGCGGTGGTGCCGGCGCTACGAGGCGGAGCTGGCGCCGCCGCCACCGCCGCGCGACCCCTCCTCGCGCTGCTTGCTGATGTACACCTGCACAGATACACACGTGTTACTTATTGCTTCAGTACTTTAGTATTACAATAAACTTACTACAATGCACCTTATTATTAATACGGACCTACATATTATGTAGTGTTGATAGCAGGAATAGTTGTCCTAAAACATCTGCGTTACTGTTACTGTACTATACTGCAGTGGACACATGATGATTTCTGTACATAACACGTCATGTACTGATGTGACTTTTTGTTATATTTAATATACTTACCTATATGATCTATAGTCTATACTATACATATGTAGAGCTAGAGAGTAGATAGTTCATTGTTTTTGTTCTATACTATGTCAAATGAACGACTGTAGCACTATTGCCAATCGTCTAAATAGTGTCAGTAATGAGAGAGCGATGTTGCGTGGCGCGTACCTGCAGCAGGCGGTACTTGCTGACGGAGAGGTGCTTGAGGTGCGGCTGCATGCGCTCCTCGCCGAGCGCGAAGGTGAAGGCGACCATGCAGAAGACGGCGGCCTTGCGCACGGCGGAGTTGTGGTGGTCGGCGAGCTGCGCCACGCCCTCCATGAGCGCGGCCACCAGCTCGTCGGGCAGCTCGCCGGGCCGCGCCTTGGCCACCTCGGCGGCCAGCTTCAGCGCGCACAGCGACGTGGGGAACCCGCGCGTGCGCAGCACGGGACGCAGCAGCGCCAACACCTGCGGACGTGCCAGGCGTGTTACCGTGTGGACATGCCGTATGTTTCATTGTACCGTGTTATTATTAAGTCAATATATTAAATTATAAATATACTGATCCGCTGGAATGCCATCACTGTCTTGCAGAAATCCGACAGCAATTAAATTGCTTTTTGAATGAAAAGTGCCAATACAGATGGTATTCCTTGTGGTAACTAAGTGGTGCGGTTGATTAGACACTATAAAGGCTGCGAAATCCATACGCACACCGAAACAAATGTGTGATTCACAGCTATTTGTTTACAATCTCCATGTTTATCTACAAAAGTCTCTAGTAGTTTCTGATACCACGACACAAGACTCTCTTGTTATAATGTATGTGAGTGTATGTATGCACCTGGTGCGCCGGCACCGCGGCGGCGATGTGCGGCATGCCGGCCTCGACGGCGCGCATGACCTCCTTGTTGAGCGACTCGTAGGCGTGGATGAGCTTGAGCACGATGAGGTCGAAGTAGTCCTGCCACTGCGGCCGCGTCTCGGGGCGGCGACACAGCCACACCAGCACCTTCACCGCCTCCGCCGCCGCACGCTCCGACGCGCTGCCCCACCCTGCACGCATATATATTTATTTTATTGCAATAAATGGCAAGACCTGCATGCCGTTCGCTTGATAGTAAGCGATACGACCGTTCATGGACAGTAGCAAAACATAGCAACACCTTGAATTACAAAGCAATACTTGGAATTCCACTACGCTCGACATCCTGAGACATAAAATGTAAATTCTCAATATGTCCAGCCAGATTAACTGGCTACAATGTCCTTCAATCCAAAACACAACAGTTCATTTAAACTGCTGTTTGGCGGGAGAAATAGATATTGCGGTGGTACCCACCCAGATGGCCTCTCACATATGAGAGAACTTCCACCAGTAAATATACACTAGGCTATAAATAACGGCAAGAGAAATAACAGCACAAATAAGCGTGTGCTTTTATTTGATTTTAGTATTGTCCAAACATAGCCAACGAGCGGACCTGTTAAAATGCCGCAGTGTACTTTTAGGAACGGTGAAAATAATCATCGGAACGGTAAGGTTTTAGGAGTCTTTGTTTCGGTAAGTACATATCAATTTCAGTTTTACAGTAATCGTAGTGTAGTAAACACTTGCCACTTTTTTGGGCACTGTTTATATGAAAACTTTAATCTAGAACTATATTTAATCAAAGATTAAACAAAAACAATTATGACAACACTTATTAAAAGTTGAACTCCATTTGTCAGGGAAGACTATAATAGGTTACTTTTATACCAGGATAATACAACGTGTAACAGGATTAATTCACAACCTCAGACACCCCAACTTTAAAATATTATTGCAATCATAGTTTATGCATTGAAATCGTACTACCATAATTACAAAATCTTTTATATATGAAATTAGTTATACCAAATGTAGGCACTTAACATGGTCACCTCACGAGTTACAAATAAGAGAGTACTACTACACACGCTCGCGGACACGCACACATTTACACAAGACCTATTCACACGAGTACCTAACGCCGGTCGCCGACCGCTGCGCCGCGCCGCGCCGGCAGAAACAGCTGACTATAAACGAAATACAAATTACGTACGTAACTGATTACTGGGTGGTTTGGTAAATTAATTATTATTAATTTAATCTGTAAGCATAACATTTGTGTTTTAGCTATAAAATCTAAATATTTTACTTACTAGATATAATGCATACGAACCCAACGTAAGACAATATTTTGCATGAATCGGCTATAAAATATTATTAATTTCACTTCCGCTAAACTTCGTTCCTACAGGCGGGTAGGATACGGGCGTCATTTATTTGAATTACTAATGAATAAGATAATTAGATAACGCAATATCTAACAACGAAGACTAGATTGGGAATCACAACACAAAAAAATACAACAAAATTAACTTACGTGTTACATGGCACTCATGCGGCGATTTCTTTTTAAAATATTATGTTCGAAATGTCCACCACCTTGATACACTTTGATGCACATTTGCGTAATTGTTCACGTAATTTATGTAAAACTTCAGTGTCACTCTTCACTTTTAGGAAGGCTGCCACTATTGTACTTTTTAGTAGTCTAGTTATACCAAAGATTTATTACGTCCCCACAAAAAAATTCAAGAGGCGTCAAGTCGGGTCACCTAGGAGGCCATTGCACAGGTTCGCGCTCTCCGAACTCAGCATCGAGATACTGTCGGACACTACACTGGTGCCGTGCCTGTTGTTAAATGTCCTGCATGCCAATGATACATTATCACCATTCACCACACTGTGCCAAAGTTCTCACCATTTCAGTGTATTCAATATTCGAATACCGAAAAGACATCGCGCGCGAAAGTTATCGAAATATCTACTAAACACTTAAACACAAGTAGACACAGATAACTGCGGTGCACGACTGTATTTTTTTCACATAGTCGGTGCCCATTTAGGGATTGCAATAACGGGATATTAGACACACCGGGATTCCGCATACATTGTAGCAAATTTACAAACCGAATTTAATCACCATTTTAACGTTCCGCGAAATTATTTTTCATAGAAATACCTACTTGTTGTTTCATTTCATAGTGAATTTGTTACAATTTAATTCGTTTCATTTAAGTGCATGTATTGCGCGGGATTTGGATCGCCCGGCCTTGCAAATACCGGGAGTAATTTTTTTCGCGGTACATCCCTATACCGGTTGCCAAACCTTTTGATATACCGCCGCGCCGCGCCGCGCACGCCATCGTTTGTCGGATGGATCAAAATCATTGCATTAAACAATAGCTGCATCCTGCTCTATCTAGTTGTAGTGAAATGTGCGGAAAAGAGAATATGATAGTTATTTATTTTGGTAGCTTATTACGTTTATTGAGGCCTATCGTTGTGTGCGTTTGATTAATGATAGATTGCTTAAATAAACTTTATGATTATTGAAATAAAGTTCATTTTTGTTCATTATTTAGTTTATTAGAGTATTCGTTTAGTGATTCATTTAAAAATGATCTTATGTCCTGGAGTTACGTTTCAATTTCGTTTGTTCGGAGTAGTAAATGAAAGAGTGTCTGTAATTTACTTGGTCTTAACTAATTATTTTGAAAAAAAATACCTACCGAAAAAAATGTTGATATCGGTTCAGTAGCTGATTCTGAACGTACTACTTTCCGCTTTTACATTTAAATCTGTTACATGTTGTATTTAGCGAGGCTATTATTATGAAAAACTGCACAGCACATTCTCTTCTAAACTAAAAATTCACTTAAGAGGGCTTAGACTACCTTTATCAACACTAACCTGACGTCTGCTGTGCGTTAGTAGCCGTTTCCGAGTTCTCCTTGTTGCCGGAGTTCTCGTCAGTCGATAACACCGCCAGAGCCACGCGAACTATATTCCTGGAACACAACAATATTACATCGTTATTTTGTGACTATCATTGACATTCAAATATTTCTTTACAAGGGACAGAATGAGTTTTTATTATGATAGATAATGGTGTGTGATTGACCGTGGCAAAATTTGTTATAGTATGCCAAAGTGTGGTAGAAAGGGAGGGTTGACAAAGTATGACATTATGTGATAAGTCGTCGGGAGAGGTCCTAAATTTTGTGTGTCTGTGTGTGTGTGTGTATTACAACATACATTTTAAACTATATAAATACTTAAACATACAAATAGTTGAAATTTGTCTGTCTTAAAATGTGTGACACCAGATGTGCCATCACACTACTGTTGATATTCTGCAGTATGCCGGGGAGGTACGTGACGTGATGTGTCGTGCGCTCACTTGAAGTACTCCTTGGGCTTGTTGCAGTCTCCGTACTTGAGCAGCTCGTGCGTGGCGAGCAGCAGGCGCTCGCACGTGTCCGGCGCCGCGCGCGCCGCGTCCAGCTGGCACAGCGCCTCCAGCACCTCGGGCTCGCGCAGCCCGCCTGCACGCACACATTCCATCTCCAGTCAAATCTAACAAAGATCTTTTGGACAATCTTCAGTCTATTATCCTCTTATAAATTCGTCTTCACTTTAGCCGTCATCCATCGTCTTTTAGACTCTTATCCCTATTCCGTTCTTCCAACATCTTAATCATTAATCCTTGAACTCTTTTCATCTACATAATATTATAAAGAGGAAAACTTTGTTTGTTTGTTTGGTTGTAATGAATAGGCTCAAAAACTAGTGGACTGATTTTAAAAATTATTTCACCATTCGAAAGCTACATTATCCACGAGTAACATAGACTATATTTTATTTGGAAAAAAATAGGGTTCCGTAAGATATTTGAATTTTTCGAACACAAACTGAAAAAAATCAACCAAAGAAGTTACTTATTTTGCGTACGCTGCCTAAATTACAAAAGATAAAACCATAAAATGTTATAATTAATTGTAGATCTTATAAATATCTACAAAAAAGTCCGCGACACACTATACCTATCTATGTCGAGTGAGGCACAACAACCACATTTTTATTTAAAAATCTTGAATTTTTTTTTGGACTACATTTAAACGCGTTTATTTTGATCATGCTATTAATCCTTATCAAAATAAATTATTTCATCAATAAGTACAGTTTATGTTGATAATATTTGGTCTTTGAATGATTAAAATTGGACGTTTGGTTTTGAAGTTGTGGTGAAATTAAAATATTACGATTTCTGCTGCACAAAAATTTCATAAGGCAATCTTTATATGTACATGTATATGGAGAGACGGGATATAATAGAGTGGAAGGTACGGGAGAAGGCTGGGATAGCTGACAGATTTGATAGGACGAAATATAAATGCACGTTATAAGACGGGATGGATAATAAAGAGAAAGGACGGGATGGATTGGGAAGAGACTGAACAGACGGATGAGACGGGATTGAGCCGGACAGTAGGACAGCTACGTCAAGTTTAGGTATACAAGAGTTTATACGAAAAATAACATGTATTTGGTGTGGAGTGGAATCAAAAAATATATGCACCCAGACGAAGCTGGGCCGGGCCGCTAGTCTTAAATACTTTCATTGGTCATCTCTTTCACAAAAACTACGTTCCGTACCAGTCATTCTAACGTTACATTCTATCATTCTCATCTTATTTCATAACATTAAAATCCTACATATAAGTTACAAATTATATTTCTAAAATACATGTATTTTCCACATAGCGAGCCGGACGGGTATACGTGACGCTGTCGTGACATTGACGAGGTATTTGGGGTTGTATAGATTAGTATGAAATACGTCACACATAGAGCGGACAACGGCTCGGCTGTAAATATTCTGTGTGATAAATTACAACCTATTCATTACAACTCCAAGCTACCCGCCAGATTCGCACTAACGTCGCATCGTCGTCCTTTTCTACACATTGAGTTCCGAAAGCATTACGAATGGATTAATAATTACATTCATGTCAATATTAGTGAAATATCATCTTTACTGCTAACTGTGAGCGATTTCCCTTATTTGAAAAATAAATCATTGGAATTTGTTAGATTGATAGCTATTGACCACCCACAATCAAAAATTGGCTACTGAAAATTTTCAAAGCAATAATAATACTCTTTGAAGAAGATGATTGTCATTAAAATAGGAGATTATGAAGTAAAAATATGTCAGCTTGATACTCACATTTAGTTACTATATATCCGTTTTCGTCAGTCTCGTAAGGTTTCATCTTCTCACGACCCAAATTGCTAGAGTTGTATTCCCTGGAAAAACAAATAAAATACATAAAAAAATATCGTATTTTGGTATCATATATACTTTATTACCAGATTAGCAACCAGCACATAAAATGTACTGATTGTGTACAATCTTAGTGACCGGCGTAATAAAACAATTGATTTTTAAAGCTCTGCGCTTGCCACAAGTTTAACGGTAGTCAGCAGTAATTAGTGTAATTAACTATTGTACCCATGGTGCGGAAAATCCAGCCTGTTGTGGGTCGGCACTGGCGAGGATTCCTTGGTGCTGTTAGCCTCTTCTGAACTGTCCGCCGACGCCGCGCGGCCCAGCGCGTCTCTGAACAACAAACGATTCAATTAACACATTAATTAACAAATATTTAAGATGGACAAACAAGCGCAGAACGAAACAGCATGCACAGTTCCAAAAGTGGCCTGGTGATGAGGGAGAATGAACTATAATCTTTGATACACAATAACTATATTTATCGAAGTAGTGGCCATGATACAAATCGTACAACAAAGGCGCCTAATAATGAAATTGAATATTAATTAATACAAATTGTACAACAAAGGCGCCTATGAAATCGAACATTTCTTCTAAGGATTGTTGCAAAAAATATTTAAGTAGCCCTTAAAAGGATTTTAGTAGTAGTAGGATTAAATGTGCGTAGATGTGATGTACTCACGCGTTGTAGTGTCCGTTGGGCACTCCGTTATGTCCTTTGTTGGACAACGTCACGTCCGACATCTGGCTGATGCCGGAGTCCTTACTCGACATGTAGTTACCGCACTCCACTGGGAAATCGATCACGTCACATATTAAGCATACAGGCATAAACTCACGCTCATTTCACTATGATTTTTGTGTCTCAATATATATTTTTAACAGATATAAACATGTCTTGGGGAAATGACTTAATTACAATACAATTAATATAAATACAGTTAAAATATTTTGTGTTCAGTTCTGTGAACAACATTTCAGATGTGATTACTTTATTTTATAAAAAGTTAGTATTAGTTTAGTGAGTAACCATAAACATACTATAATGAATGCTAAGCAGTATTAGTACGATATTTTTTATCGATAATACGAATGGGTATTGTTGGCAGAAAGGCGTGTCGGTTACCGTTGGAGTGGTGCGCGGTGTAGGTGTGTATCTCGGAGGTGGTCTTGCGGATGCGCGAGTGCACGTCGTCGGCGGCGCTGAGCGTGCTGGCCGCGCTGGCGCCGCTCGCCGTGCGCAGCGGACTCTCGCTGCCTGCCGCGCCGCCAGCGAACACAACCGACACATTACGCATGCGTCACGCACGCATTACGCACATGCCACGCACGCATTGCGCACAAGTTACACACATGTTACGCACATTTGACGCACGCATTACGCCGCGTCACGCACGCTTTACGCACACGACACGTTATCTCTCTCAACGAGTTACTATTAATCGAGTAATGTCAAAGGAAATATAGACTGTTGTGCTATACAATTTTTTTAAGAATGTAACCATTCAGAAATATACCATATTATTTTAATCTCATGATTGTTGTTTAGGTTTGAGTATAAGGTGGTTTTATTTATACAACACTAAAGTTTCCTTCAAAACCAAATGGAACATATTTCATTTTAAAGAGTTTGTTATTATTCTTATGTATATATTTTTTATAATCCTGAAGTCCTGCCAGGTTCGTCTTAAGTCAACAGTCTTTTTAAAATCTCGCCTTGTATCCTGTTCACGTCGACATAAGTTTGGTCAGGATACTCGATACATAAAGTCAATTTCCTTTTCGATGTAATACAGTGAGTATATAAATAACAGAAACAGTGTGTAGACTTACTGCTGGACGTCCTGCGTACGTGCTGCTGCACCACGCTGTTGACGAGCGCCTGCGTGTCGGCCGGCAGCTCGCTCATCAGCGCCGTGAACTGCAAGTCACATGCACATGTTACCAACTCTAACTTTCTGTATCAACCCACATACATAGCTCTACAGGGCACGAGCCTAGTACGATTGGTTAGGCCATATAGTCCACCACACTGGCCTAGTCCGGATTGGCAGACTTACATACCATAGAAATTCTTATTGGTATGCAGGTTTCCTCACAATATTTTCCTTCACCGTTTTACTGCGTGATGATGCAATATACACACATAAAACCGAAAAGTCAGAGGTGTGCCTTGAGTTTCAAACCTGGGACCACCGTGAACATGTTGGCAGCTGCGTTTAGTCCATGTCCACTACCACTGGTGGTAGGTCTCTCATATGTGAGAGGCTGCCTGGGTGGGTACCACCGCAATGTCTATTTCTCTCGTCAAACAGCAGTTTAAATGCACTGTTGTATTTCGGAATGACGGACATTGTAGCCAGAGTAACTACTGGACATATTGAGACTTAACATCTTGTGTCTCAGGATGGCGAGCGCAGTGGAATGCTAAGCATTGCATTGTAATTCAAGGTGTTGTTCGGTTTTGCTACTGTTCATGAGCGGTCGCATCGCTCACCATCAAGCGAACGGCATGCTCGTCTCGCCATTCAATGCAATAAAAAAAAAATGTACCAACAGGCCACCAAGCACTAAACTCAAACTTTCTCAAGTATAAATTCTCAATGTATTGGAAATCTCAACTATCAGATAGTATGCGATAAGGCCGCTATTTAAACAACAGATAATTAATTTTTTTACATTATCTTCGATAGTGTACAATTAATAAATTAATGAGGATGCAGCTCCAAATGAGGCGAGGGCTAGAGCACAGAGTATAGTATAGTATAGCATGGTACGGTATGGTATAGTATGGTATGTGTCGCTACTGACCGGCACGGGGTTGCAGTCGTAGAGGCAGGCGAGCGCGGCGCGCGCGGCGCTGCGCACGTCGGGCGCGCGCGCGTCCGCCGCCAGCGCCGCCATCTTGCACAGCGCGCGACCCGCCGCGCCCGACGCACCACCTGCGCGGCATACACATAACACATACAATCATATGCTAGTGTTCATTGTATTGACGACTAAGTAACTTAATTCCAACAGATAGGTACAGTAATCCTCGGAGAAATATAGTAAAAATTTAAGCTTAACCGATTGACGCTATTACAACATGAGTATGATGCAAACACCAGGTGAAATGAGGAAATGAATGGGTATTCCCATGTCGTGTTTGACGCTAGTTATAATGCGAGTATGTATATAGTTATGTATACATGTAGTGCGTGCGAGTACCGTGTAGCGCGTGCGCGAGTGCGGCGGGCGTGCAGTAGTGCAGCGCGAGGTCGGCCACGAACCGCAGCGCCGCCGCGCGCGTGCGAGCCGCCGGGGCCGCCGCGCCGTCCGACAGGAACCTGACACACACACATACATATAGACATACAAACATTTTGAGAAAGGCATGGGAGTGATATTGAATTCCTGGTTGAAAAGTTCGAAGACCGTATTAGGGCCAGCGCAGAATGGAACCATGTCGTCCCCATGTCGTGTTTTTAAACGAATGACGTGACATCGAAATGAATTTCTCGATGCTGCGACATCAATTTAAAACTTTAGACATATTTAACGTCGTTTTCCCACCAGAAGGATATTTATATCCTTCGGTAAAAAAATAAATTCCTCGCCATTCCGTCCCGGTCGGCGCTGGCCTATTAGAGTACATTGTTGAAACATCCCTGTATCAACATAATGAATCAGCGTCCCACCTGAATATATTGTGCAGTTGCAGTTCGGCGGGGAAGCACTCGTGTATCACGTCCAATGTCTTCATGATCTTACTCTGCACCGAGCCGAGTATATCGGTGCCCAACTTCATTAGTAATCTGAAACATATTAACACGCATATTATTAATTTTGTAACTATTATTGTTATAAACGATTAAATAGCTCACAACATGATGAGAGGGAGGCGGGAGAGAGACAAGGGGAATTGATTTGTTCAACTTGATCCTCTCCTCTCCATTCCTAAACCAGAACCACGCGTGCTGGCTTCTCGGCACGAACCAAAAGGTTTGCAAATTCTTTTTTGTCCCGCACCGTCAGCCTGTGGAATTGTTTGCCGTCACGCATGTTCCCTCCTTCCTATAATCCTTTGTCCTTCGGCCATAGTGTGAAAAGGCATCTTAGTAGGCCGGCATAATAGTATCAAAAAGCTTAGGACTGCTGTCTGATGCGATGAATCGATACTCTGCATGGATGGCAGTTTGCACTTACCATTAAGTGCAGTGTGGTTATTATGCCAGGCCAGTATAAAAAATAAAAAAGGGGATAGGGAGAGGGTGGCAATGAAACGGCGGGAGAGGGGAGGGAGAGAGATAAGGTGGGAGAAGGGAAAAGGGAAAGTACGTTAAAGAGAGAGGATATACCTAAACATGAGCTGATAAAGCCAATCCTTGAGCTGTTGCCAGTGGACCAGCAGCAGCTCGCACACGGCATCCAGCAGCAGCGAGAACACCTTGGTGTGCGCGTCCACGAACATCTTGTTGAGCAGCTCCGTGAGACGACGCAGCTGCTCGTCGGTCAGCAGGCGACCACTGTTCAGGTAGTTCGCCTGCAAACCGACCGTCTTGTAGTCAAACTATTATGTGTGCCGTCAACTACATGAGGTAGTTTGCTAACTAAAACTAAATGTTGCATAGCAGAATCTTTCTATAAATATACATAGAGTAAGGCTAAGGTCATAGATCGACTAAGTATAAAGGTAGATTTTTATTCATATTTATATTACAGGTTACATAAAAGGCCTTCTACCAAGAGGTTTGTAAACAGACAGCTGGTTATAAAACTATAATATTGCAACTTTTGTGTTGTGTGTGACAGCGTGTGTGCGTGTGCACGCGTACCAGATGCGTGAGACCGTCCTTGCGCTCGGTCCAGTGCGTGCAGGCGCACAGCGCGATGATGTCGTCGGGGTGCGGCGGCGGCGGCGGCGACCCGCACTCCCAGCCCAGCCGCGACGCAGACCCAGACCACGACACGCTCTGCGAACAACATATTACTCATCATCATCATCATAATCAGCCTATTCGCGTCCACTGCTGGACATAGGCATCTCCTATGGCACGCCACTGGGCTCGATCTTCAGCCCAACGTCTCCTACCACTACCAGCCATCTTTCGGATATCATGACTCCACCTCGCATACATACACAAATGATCGTAGGATCCACGAGTATCAGTATCCGTCCTATATGAATGTGACCAAAAAGTTTCTCATAGTTTCTGACACCGAATTGTGTATCGAATAGAGGTAGCCATACTACTTACATCGTGTCTCCTATAAGAGTCGAGGCTCCTCTCAGAACACACACTGGAGGCCTCGGAGTCGTCGTCACGGCCCCGCCCGCCCTCGCACGCCGAACTGTCTTCCGGACTCTGGAAGCATTCACTAATATTTTATTTCAATAAATCCTTTCAAAAATATGTAAATATCGAATTATGAAGAATTGTTTACACATATTAATCTTGATTATGTAGTTTTTAAGTTAAGTTTGTATTGCCATTATACAGTGCCCTCCAAAAGTTAGTTGAAATGATCAAAAATGTAATAAATGTGAGGAAATTATGATAAAACCAATTCAAATCATTGTTTTTAAATTGTTTATTAAAATTTAATCAATTTTGAATATGTCTATCAATAAAAGGTGCATAATAACGTTATTAATAATAATTTATGTACAGAAACAGTAAAATTGCGGTGGCAAAAGTTAGTTGAAATTGATGAAAAAATATTTTAGGGATTGTTATATTTGCCACTGTCTTAACTTTTAATATTTTCTATGGCCGCCATTATTCTGTAGAATTGCTTTAAATCATCCATGTGTTGATTCTACAAGATTTTGTAAAGTTTTGACCGGTATAGTCGACCATGTTTCATGAACTCTATTTTTCAACAAATTCCTGTTGCCTTTTATGGAAACAGGGATTCTCGGGTCAATTAATCCCACAAATGTTAAATAGAGTTAAGGTCGAGTAATATTGAAGGCCATACCAGTAAGTCTACTTCGTTATCTTCAAAATATTATTCAGTTATCCTTGCTGTATGCTACAGATTGTTGTCTTGTTGGAAGTTAAAAAATTTACTTTACCACATATGTTCAACAGATTATTATAAATTGTCATGGAAAATATTACAATAGATCTGTGATGTCATCTGCCTTCATTTATTTGCAGTCAGTTCCACACCATTCTAAGAAAAAGACCCCCAAACCATCATACTGTCAACGCCGTGTTTTACAGTCGGCTGCAAGTGCTTGTCGTCGTAAGAGTTATCATTGCTCCTACGACATACAATTTGCCAACCTCTTTTTCCAAACGGTTAGAAGTTTGATTCATCGCGAAAAAATACTTTATTCCAAAAGTCTATTAGTTTATCTAAATAATTGCGGGCGAACTCCAACCGTCTTTTTTATGGATCGATGCTATGAGGTTTTTATCTGGCAACGTGACCTCGTAAATTAGCATCATGCAGACATCGCCTGGTAGTAGTTATAGAAACCATGGTTCCTGCTTTCTATTACTATTTTTTGATCACTCGTATCACAATCTTGGGATTAATTTTACACTGCCGCACAATTTGTCGATCATCAACAGAATTAGTAGACCTAGGACGCCTCTACCGTGGCCTATCTGCAAGACTAGGACATTCCAAACTCTTCGGCATTATTATTCGCTTATCTTCTTCACTAACTTTGAATAATTTTCCCTCAGCACTAAATTTTTTTATTTATTTTCTATTTACCAATCATTTTTGTTCTATCTTCTACGTGTTATTTTCACTTTGGAGCCATTATTTATTCTAAAACAGTCATATCACTTCAAAATATCTTATTAATAAATATAAACTACCCAAACTGCCCTAACAATATTGGTAAATGAGTTTAAAACCACGAGATTATCGGAAATCGTTAAAAGTTTTCCATTTCAACTGACTTTTGACGCACACAATTCAAGTACTGAGTATACAACGTGTAACAGGATTAATTCACAACCTCAGACACCCCAACTTTAAAATATTATTGCAATCATAGTTTATGCTTTGAAATCGTACTATCATAATTACAAAATCTTTTATTTATGAAATTAGTTATACCAAATGTAGGCACTTAACATGGTCACCTTACGAGTTACAAATAAGAGTGTACTACTACACACGCTCGCCGGACACGCACACATGTACACAAGACACATTCACACGAGTACCTAACGCCGGTCGCCGACCGCTGCGCCGCGCCGGCAGAAACAGCTGACAATATACGAAATACAAATTACAAATTACGTACGTAACTGATTACTGGGTGGTTTGATAAACAAATTATTATTTATTTAATCTGTAAGCATAACATTTGTGTTTTAACTATAAAATCTAAATATTTTACTTACTAGATATAATGCGTACGAACCCAACATAAGACAATATTTTGCATGAATCGGCTATAAAATATTATTAATTTCACTTCCCCTAAACTTAGTTCCTACAGGCGGGCAGGATACGGGCGTCATTTATTTTGCATTATTATTGAATAAGATAATAAGATAACGCAATATCTAACAACGAATACTAGATTGGGAATCACAACCTAATCACAACACAAAAAAATACAACAAAATTAACTTACGTGTTACATGGCACTCATGAGGCGATTTCTTTTTAAAATATGTTCGACATGTCCACCACCTTGATACACTTTGATGCACATTTGCGTAATTGTTCACGTAATTTATGTAAAACTTCAGTGTCACTCTTCACTTTTAGGAATTTGCTCCACATTACCCTCCTCATCCTGGATCCTCCACATTAGTACTTTCACTGAAGTATACCAGAGATTTATTACGTCCCCACAAAAAAAGTCAAGAGACGTCAAGTCAGGTCAGGTGACCTAGGAGGCCATTGCACAGGTTCGCCGCGACCTATCCAGCGCTCTCCGAACTCAGCATCGAGATACCGTCAGACATGCCAATGATACATTATCACCACACAGTGCCAAAGTTCTCACCATTTCAGTGTATTTGAATATTCGAATACCGATAAGACATCGCGCGCGAAAGTTATCGAAATATCTACTTAACACTTAAACACAAGTAGACACAGATAACTGCGGTGCACGACTAGATTTTTTTCACATATTCGGTGCCCATTTAGGGATTGCAATAACGGGATATCTGACACACCGGGATTCCGCATACATTGTAGCAAAATTACAAACCGAATTTAATCACCATTTTAACGTTCCCCGAAATTATTTTTCATAGAAATACCTATTTGTTGTTTCTTTTCATATTGATTTTGTTACATTTAATTTGTTTCATTTAAGTGCATGTATTGCGCGGGATTTGGATCGCCCGGCCTTGCAAATACCGGGAGTAATTTTTTTCGCGGCGCATCCCTATACCGCCGCGCGCGCCATCGTTTGTCGGATGGATCAAATTGCATTAAACAATAGCTGCATCCTGCTCTATCTAGTTGTAGTTAAATGTGCGGAAAAGAGAATATGATAGTTATTTATTTTGGTAGCTTATTACGTTTATTGAGGCCTATCGTTGTGTGCGTTTGATTAATGATAGATTGCTCAAATAAACTTTATGACTATCGAAATAAAGTTCATTTTTGTTCATTATTTAGTTTATTAGAGTATTCGTTTAGTGATTCATTTAAAAATGATCTTATGTGCTGGAGTTACGTTTCAATTTCGTTTGTTCGGAGTACTAAACGAAGGAGTGTCTGTAATTTACTTGGTCTTAACTAATTATTTTGAAAAAAAATACCTACCGAAAAAAATGTTGATATCGGTTCAGTAGCTGATTCTGAACGTACTACTTTCCGCTTTTACATTTAAATCTGTTACATGTTGTATAAACATTGATTAAGAAAGAAAGCAAATGGAATTTCGAGAAATTCGATACTGTATGTATTAGAATAGAGTATCCGAACATAAATAGTAAACAGTTCTTTTATTGAAACTGCGTATTTTAGAAATTACGTGACATCATTGTAAAGGTGAATTAATTTCAACTAACTTTTGGAGGGCACTGTATGTTAATGCCAAAAAGTTTTAAATAGAGCCTTTGCACGTGGTTTAGTTTGGTTTTGATCAAGTCGGCTCACCAAACCATGAGGATTGTGGCCACTCATTTGCTAGAGGAGAAAATGTTGGAAGTAGGAGAGTAAAGGAGGGAGAGGGGGTGAGAGGAGGGGGAGAAGGTAGAGAAGTGAGTGGAGTAGTGAGAAGTTAGAATATTCTTGGTGGCAATTCATTTCCTAGAGACATGGTTGGAAGAAGGAAAGTAAATAAAGGGGTAAGGGGGAAGGGGGGGGGGGGGCGTTTAGTGGAGCAGTGAGTAGTTAGAAGTGTCGTGGTGGCCACTCATATGCTAGAGGGGAAAAGATTGGAAGAAGCAGAGAGAGTAGGGGGAGGAGGTGGAAGGGGTAAGCGGTGCAGTGATTAGTAAGTGTCGTGGTGGCCACTCATATGCTAGAGTAAAAAAGGTTAGAAGGAGGGAGAGAAGAGGGAGGTGGTGGAGGGGGTGAGCGGACCAGTGAGTAGTATGAAATGTCTAGGTGGTGGCCACTCATATGCTACAGGGGAAAAGGTAGGAAGGAAAGTGAGTGAATGAGGGGGGAGGGGTAGGGGGTGAACGGAGCAGTAAGTAGTTAGAAGTGTTCTGAGGGCCAGTCATATGCTAGAGGAGAGTGAATGAAAGGGTGGAGGGGGGTAGGGATGAGTGCAGCGTGTGTACCCGCAGCGAGTGCTCTGCGTCGCGCGTCTGCTGCAGCAGGCGCAGCGTGGCGGAGGGCGCGCGCGACGGCTGCGTGCGCTCCGTGCTCTCGCGCCGCCGCAGCGCCGACCCCACCACGCTGCTCGAGCGAACCGCGCGACCGCCAGCGGTCCTGTACGTACACGGACACGTTATAACACTAGTGTTGGACATTACTACATAGTGTTGATTATCGTACAAGGAGGGTTACTCTATGCTCCGACAAATTCGAATGTTCGTCATTTTCCCCTTATAAAAACTAATACTATTGTGTATGTATATTATCATTCAGTCATTTAGTCTACAGTTAAGACGTACGACAGTTGATTCGAATATTTTGCAGAGTAAAGTGAAGTAAACATATTTATCCTCATGGACGTTGAATGTTCGAATATTCAAACTTCGTGTCGGAGCATAGAATAAAGCTCTGGAAACCGACAAATGGTAAGTTAATCAACACGGAATGGTTTAGTCAATTGATAGGTAGTAATAGTCATTCACGTGAGAATCAACTCCCTTAGTAAGATAAGTAATGGATTGCTTGTGGCAATGCCGTTATAATAAATAATTACAATGATCATTAGTTATTTTTAAATACATCTCAATAACACAAAAATGGAATTTAAAACTTCTATACAACAGACTAAGATAGTATCTGTGTGTCGATATTTATCAAGAGACTTGACAGGATATTGTAAAGTACCTTGTAGGACTGGTCTCCCTGGAGCCGGCCAGCGAGCGCGGGATGCCCGAGGGTCTCCGGCGCGCGCTGTACAGCGACATGGGGCCGGTGTTGCGAGACGATGGCGACGAGGATCTAGAGGTGGCTGCAAACACATATACTCTTAAAGAGAGGGGTCAAACGATACATCACCAATGCATTTTACAATTCGCATGTTTAAAGACAAAGGGGTGACTCAACTCAACTCGTCTCAATACGTATACGTACGTATACGTTTTTTACTTTACTGGTTTATTAGCAGTTGTAATAATATTACATGGTCACCGTACATTCCATGTATATATTGAAGCAGGAAAGCGATTTTGTCGTATCTCAAAAAATGCGTATATGGGTTTTGTATATTATTTAATTCATTAAAAAAATACTGCATGGATTTCCTCGTGAAAATGTAAGGTTTTATTTTAAAATGTTATTATCAAAGCAATGGTATTGCTAAGTTTTCTAGTTTAGAGGTTATTAATTTTTTATTTTTTGATTCTTGTGTAAAATTGCTTGTTTCGCGATACGACAAAATCGCTTTCCTGCGTCGATATATTTATATCTCTAATTTTACAACTATTTAAATGTTGAAAAATGATCAAATTCGTGGAATATTATTTGAATAATATAGTAACTGTTATACAGGGTATATCAAGACTGCTACCGAAAACGAAGCTGGGTGGTAGTTTAAGCGACTTCAGACACAATGCAACAGAAAAAGTTGCAAAAAAAAGCGACAATTTTTTTTTGTAATTTTTTTCCTATTGCCATATTTTGGTGGTAAATACATTTTTTCCTAAAATAATAGTGTATACCCTTTAATTTATAAATACTCTAAGATATAAGAGAGTTTAAATTATTATTTTAGCAAAATCTATGGATTTATCACCCAAAAATGACGATATTTAAAAAATCATAAAAAATAATTGTCGCGTTTCTAAGCGAAATTTTAATTGCATTGTGTTTGTAGCCACTAAAACTACCACCCGGCTTCGTTTTCGGTAGCAGTCTTGAGATACCCGGTATAAATAGGTATATATGTATGTAGAAGAATGAGTGTGTGTTACTGACGCTGTGATTGCGAGACTCCTGGTCGGGAGCGCGAGCGGCCCACACTGCGCTCGGGGCTGGGGGGCACGCCGCCGCCCGCGCCGCCGCCCGCGCCGCCCGCCGCCGGGGAACGCTTCGCGCGAGCTGCACACGAACAAAACAACTGTACTACTACTACTCTACTCCTTATACAACATGATGGAAATGCTGTCTATAACGATTGCAACCACTATTCAATAATAAAGTAGCTACTAGGAAAATCCACTCGATTTCAATACTTTAATGATGATTTCCTAGAATTTAAACCTCGATACAAAAAAAATAATAATACACTAGCATCACTCCAAAAAAATGAATCCAAACATATCTACACCTAAGGATGAAACTCATACACTTCAAACTAGGCAGTTTGATAGGCATTTAAAAAATTACCACTGAGGTGAAAATGCAAATATTCGGTATGAACTGAATGTTTGACTGTAGCACTATATCCATA
Source organism: Hyles vespertilio (assembly GCA_009982885.2). Lineage (NCBI taxonomy): Eukaryota > Metazoa > Arthropoda > Insecta > Lepidoptera > Sphingidae > Hyles > Hyles vespertilio. The sequence continues at coordinate 1,009,322 of CM042805.1, read as the reverse complement.
GTCCTTGATTTGAATTCGCTTCACAAACTTCATAATTCTCCTTCATGATCCACGCGCAGACCGCCGACTGCGGTACGTGCGATAGTGTGTACGTACTCAAAGACCATTGAAACAGATAGTAAAATGGCGTAAATCAATCTAGTAAACCGCACTTTGTAAAATATTTGATGATACTTTTTGATTTTATTTTTAAATTAGAAATGAAGAATAAACTGAAAACGGACCTTGACACCGACCGGTGACAATTCAGGCATTCAAAATTGTTACTTAAAAATCTCATTATGATAATTGTTTAAATGCCTCAAACGCCATAACAAGTGCAACGAGGCGTGTACCTTGCTGGCCTGTGTCCCCCTCTTCGGACAAGCACAAACAATTCAAACATTATTTATACAACAAACTGATTTATTCTGTACATTATTATTTAGTCGAAGCTCTTGTGTCTTGTCGCTGAAAGTGAAAAACTTATGTTTGATGGCGGGTAGCGCGTATTGGATGCAAAACCCGATTGAGGAAAAAAATCTCATATTCAATTACTAATAACTAGTCTATAAAACTAATATCGTTTTATGTTGGTGAAATTCAGTTAGCTAAAGGCTAGCTTGAGGGATGAAAGGGCCTATTTCTGAAAGAGTTTGTCGGGCAGGCGATCAGTGTTATAATTATAAGACACTTCGTTGAGCGTAGTAGAAAGTAACAGATATACATAAGTGTTGATTGGTAGAAGATCGTAAGGCTACATGGAATGTCCATATTTGCATATTTTCTAGGAATGAAATACTTTCAGCATCAGTATGGGTGTTTGTTTACAACAGGACTGAGATGTAGATTATGCTCACATGTGTTTCAGGTGTTACAATAAAATTATATAATAACAGCCGTTTAAAGCCGACAGTGCATTGATGAGCACTAGAATCCATATTCCAATGTAAGAAACTGTTGCAAATTATATCAGATATTGGATTATTTTTGCATTATTCTCTCCGAGTTGTTATAAATGTATGTAGCTTTTGTATGTATTTATCCAGAGGCATAGGAGAAATATTGCTGAGTGAGTGAGTGAGTGAGTGTGTATGTATGTGTGCGTGTGTGCGAGTGTGTATCACAGGAGTACTGACGCAGACTGGCGGTGGAGGCGGGCTGCAGCTTGGCGCGGCTCACGTGCGAGTACAGCGCGCGCGCGCGGGCCCGCTGCGCCGCCGCCGCGTCCACGGCCGACGCCGAGCGCCCCGCGCCGCCCGCCGCCGCCGCGCCCGCGCCACCCGCAGCGCGAGGGGAACGCTCTGAAACATACAGCTCATTTTAATACATATGTCATTTCAGATGATAGTCGAAGGGACTTGCATGTGCCGACCACCGACTGCGGTATGCGCAAGTGTGCTCGGAAGTAAAGGTCATTGACCTTTATGGACATAGACAAAATTAGTCACTAATAGTTACTTTATAATACCATTGTTAACACAGGATTTGTACACTAATTATATTATTAAAAAATTCAATTAATCGAAATGGTTTTACTGCAGGATACCAAATGTGATATCCATTGTCGCTTTATTATTACGACCTTATATTACTATAGTATGTATATATGTTAACGGAAATGTATGAAATCCGTCATTGTATACAATTCCTAGGAAATCTATATAATTCCTAAAATCGCCCGGAAATGTGTTAAATAAATTACATTGACACATTTCCTAGGAAATCTATACATTTCCTAAACAGTGATCGGAAATGTAAGATATTTAAGATATCAAGGGGTAAGCGGGGATAGCGGAGCGAGGTATTGCATCATCCGATCGTAAAAGGTCCTTGCGTGTAGGTTAGCTTTCTTTATATATATTTTTTTAATTACTGTTATGACGAGACGTGCATGCCGTTCGCCTGATGGTAAGCGATGCGACCGCTCATGAACAGTAGCAAAACCAAACAACACCTTGAATTGCAAAGCAATGCTTGGCATTCCACTGCGCTCGCCATCCTGAGACATATAGATGTTTAGTCTCAATATATCCAGTAGTTACTCTGGCTACAATGTCCTTCAATACGAAACACAACAGTGCATTTAAACTGCTGTCTGACGGAAATAGACATTGCGATGGTACCCACCCAGTCAGTCTCTCACATATGAGAGACCTACCACCAGTAAAGTGGTAGGTTAGGTTAGGTTAGGTTAGTATTTATTTATTTATTTATATAATATAAATTCTATAATAGTTAAGTATTATAAAATTTAACGCTATGATTGTTACCTATGATAAAAAATATTACTCTCATTTGAACAACGTGTTTTATTACAAAAACCATTATTATTATACATTTCCTAATACGATATTGGAATTTTATACAATGCCTAGGAAATGTATACATTTCCCAGGATATGTATGTATAAAATAATTATTGAAAGAATATTTTATACATTTCCTAAACAGCTTCGGAATTGTATACATTTCCTAGGAAATGTATACAATTCCTAGGAAATGTATACAATTCCTAGGAAATGTATACAATTCCTAGACTTCATACATTTCCGGTAACATATATACAACAGTATGCGAGTACGGTGGTCGTCACCTCTCATGGCGACGGGTATGTGCGATACAGGCGGGCGCTCCTGCGAGGCGCGGCGTCGACGCAGCGAGTTGGTGCGACTCACGCCCGACACTAGGTTCTCCGTAGAAGCTTTACATTACACGTTATACACATCCCATAGAGCAGCGTGAAACAAACGGCGTATTTCAACATAAGTCACACACAGACATATTTATTTTCTTAATTATATTATTGCATACCCGAAACACTCGCAGATGGGCTTCTTGGGCTGACTATGGTTCTTCTTTCTGTAATAAAACACCTCTCATTAGTTTGTGCTATTCAATGGCTAGATTTAAGTCTTTAAGTGTATGTGTGTTCGTGTCCGCGCATGAGTTCAAAATAAAAAAAATAATGCTTTAAGGCTTGATGAGGTAACACCGTAATAGTTGTGCATTAGAGGTAAGAACGTAAACTCATATAAAATTACAGGAGTATACGTTTTTATCTTTCCATTCTAGTATTACAGTGTTACCAACTGTGTAGCAGTGTGACACTTTCATTGAAACGAAATAATGTTTTTAAATATCAGTGCAATAATGTTGCGCATACCAGTGCCGACGTGGTGCAGGCTGTCGACGCTGCCGACGTGGCGCTCGCGCTCCAGCTGCTTCTGCGCCGCCGAGTCCAGCCGCGCGAACAGCTGCTCCGCGTCATCGGGGAAGTGGCTCTTGTACGCCCAGTACGCTCTGCAACGCGCGCCGTCACACCACATTATCGACATTATTACAATGAGATAGGGTTGCAATTACAATGCTGTTAGTCTACAGAGTGTACCGTAGGCAGTTATATACATTATTACAATGAGATAGAGTTGCAATTACAATGCAGTTAGTGTACAAAGTGACCATGGAAGTCAAAAGTGGCCATGTCATTAAATTTTCGAAGCTTGAAATTGTAACGATATTGCTAAAAGTTATCGTACTTAATTGAACTAACTTTTAATTTTCTGTAACTCGCTTAAAGTTTTATTCACTGTATACTCATAAGTTTAACATTAATTTCAATTTAATATGGTATTCGAACACACCATTAATTCAATAAGTCGGTCTTTATGCTTATACGGCACCATTGCTGCATACATAACAATTACGTCACTAACATATTCGTATCGATCTCTCGATAGTCGACAGAGTTTGCGTCGTGCTACGGACTATCGACATACTTTGTTTATCATGTCGAGCACTCGATTCGGTTACGGTACGAATTCGATAGTTTTACGTGCTTGGACCACAGTTCTGAATTATCCATGAAACCGGTTATAGCTTTCAATTTAACACAAAACCTAAATAATACGAAACTGACTACACTAAAAGGCACTAGACTGTCATGTTTAGTCCTAGTCAATAGTGTGGAGACTACAAGTGTGTGTGTACCTGCGTCCGTTGGTCCTGGCGGCGCTGTCTGCGTCGACGCATGCGCGGCGGATGGCGTCGCGGATGGCGGCCTGCTGCTTCTCCACCGCCGCCGTCGACCACTTCTCCAGCAGCATCACCAGCACCTCACTGTCAAGTATATATTTACTTATTAACACATGTTTTCCTACACCTACAGAACCTTTTGCAAAGTACTATGGCAGTCTTGTTACCAGGGACCGAAACCCATTCGACATAACGGTACCGGTATCGACGAATTTCGGTTACCTTTATGATTTCGGTAACCGCTATGACGCAATATAAAGGTTACCCTTATATACGGGAACCGTTTTAATACCGGTAACCTAAAAAGACCTTGAATGCAAAAGAAAATGCGTTGTTGTTACATAACAAATAAAAATCATACTTGTCGTGTTGTTTACACAATATCGCTGGATACGGTTCATTTCAATTTTGGTGGGTAATTCTGTTGAAAAAATCATGAAATGAGTAAAGATAATTGTGTGGTATAGTGCCATAATGTTTAGTAAAGACAAACGGCGGTATAACCACACACAGGCACTGCCCCCGCTTTGACTTATAAGGAACTTTGCATGAAACATAAAGGTAACCCTTATTTCGGTTACCGGTATGATACCGGTTAAATTCTAGGAATCGAATAAAATTGGCGGATACCGGTTACCATTAAAAATACCGGTATTATTTTTTTCGGTTGATACCAAAAAATACCGGTATTTTCGATACCGGTTTCGGTCCCTGCTTGTTACCATATCGTATTGTATAATATATTAAGGTATACAAATGTATTTTTGTTTGTATGTCCATGATAAGAACATCTGTTTTTTTATATATTTTTTGTGTTTCCATCTCTCTTTTCTTATACTTTTGAGACTTGCCTAGCCCCGTTTTCCTACTTCCATTCAAAGGATGTCTGGAAGATATCATCGACAACGATGAGACCGCCAATTGTATTGTAAATATAGTTATCAATTTTACTTATTAGCCTAGCAATTGGAGATTTTATTTACTACTCTTCAATCCGCATGACAATATAAGAAGCAGGCAATATTTTTTTTACATTACAAACATTTGTGTTAACATCCCCGTAGGTATACCGTGATTTTGCTCACCTCTTGATGTTACTGAGTAGATATTTATACCCGTATGTATAAATATCTACTCAGTAACATCAAGAGGTGAGCAAAATATATATTTTTTTGCCATTTTCTTGATTGACTTGTATTTGAAATCTAATATACCATTTACGGAGGGATCGGCTTATGGTTATATAGTTGTAATGTATGTATAGCAGACCTGAGCGTGGATCGTATCTCCTTGGACTTGTTGGTGGTGAGGTTGGTGAGTATGACTGGCACGAGGCGCGGCGAGTGCACGTGCGTCACGATGTAGCGCACGCACACCGTGCCCGCGGACGACACCACCTGCAAACGCACTCGTTCATAAAATGTTGCTTTCAAATTAAACTATTACTTATTGATTTTATCGCGGATTTGGTCTCATTTTACACGTTTTAAAAGATAGTTGGATTTTACGACCCGATTCGACTTTTAAAATTAACTGTTTAATGTAATATTTGTAAAATAGGGTGTTTAAATTATAGTCATCGAGAGGATGACTAATACCTTATTCCGCCCCGTGATCAAGAAAGCTAAGTAAGGTAATCGAAACAGTCGAGAAGTTAAAAAATGTAAAAATTAAACCAAATCCGCGATATAATTCCGCAAATCATAGTTTTATTTCATTGTGTAACATTCGAGTTTATTTAAGAAACCATTATCAAAAATCTTGCTCCTGACCCGACACTGATGTACCCTACGCTTTACAATATTGTGTATAGCACAAATATTTGTAAGTTTTTCATTTGTAAATATTTGACTCGCAGCCAAAATTAATAAGCGATTTAAATTTCTATCGGCCCCGTAAATAGACCAATCAAAACACGTTAAATTTGGGCGTGTCGATTATACCCTGATCCGATTGGTTTATTTTCGCGACCGATCCTTAGATAGACATCAAAATCGTTTATTAATTTTTGCTTCCAATGCGAAGTATTGCAAGGCCCTCGCTTTAGTTGTGTTGGGGGCAGAAGCTATTTTATTTTATTATTTAATGTGGTGAAGATTACGATATACAACATTTCCTTACCTTGGCAGCGTTTTGTATCAAGTTGATCAACTCTTGTAGTATGTAGAGACTGAACTGCTCTAGTTTTGTTTTCAACACTTTGGCCATATGAGCTATCGTGATGCAAGCTTCGCGCACCACCTGCAATCATTTAACATTCCTCTTATTTATTTGATTTCTTAAGAGTCAATTGAATGGTTAGGTAAGTTGATATATAAGGGAAAATAATGTTGGATAAAATAAATTTAGTCACACTAACCTGACTTCTTAAATCTTTAATGACGACTAAAAACGGTACGGACAAATCTTTGAGATGCGCCGCAAATTCCGTAGGATACTGCTGGTGGGCGTTCGCCGTTAGCAACGAACGAATCTTCTTTAACTGTCGACAAATAAGTGCTTTTGTAAGAAAGCGTATTCGTTGAAAGTATTACGAAAATTATATACTTTTAGCTTTTGTGTAAGGTTAGTAAACAGGGACACAAACACAGCGAATTTATGCTTCTATACTATAAAGCTGAAGAGTTTGTTACCTCTAATCTCAGAAACTATTGGTTAGAATTGAAAATTATTTTTGCGTTGGAAATGTCATTTATAGGCTATATATCATCAAGCTATAGCCTATAGGAGGGAAGCAGTAGTGAAAAATCTAGCAATACGAGGAAATTTTATTCGTTTTTGTGACCCGATTGATCAATATTCAAAGTTGATAGTTGAAAGATCTATATATTCAGCAGTGGACTTCCTGTGGCCGTGATAATGATGATGAATTAAAATTGATCATTTGGGCCGCTATTTTGAAGTGTATCTGGAGCCGGACCAGACCACTAATGCATTATAATTAAAGCACGATAATGTGGGTGATAGCACTTTATATTTGAGTATAAGCGATACATTACCGCGTCGACGCGCTTCTCCCAGTCGGCGGCGCGGTCGCCCAGCAGCGCGGCGGCGTGGCGACACAGGTCGTCGAGGCCGCGCGCGCCGTACACGGCGGCCGGCGCGCAGCTCGCGAACGCCGCCTCGAACGCCTCGCACGACACCGCGCCCGCCTCGCCGCCGCCCACGCCGCCCACGCCGCCCACGCCGCCGCTCGGCACTGCCACACGCCATGTAGGACATACATTATAATATACACTTCACTTATCGTAATCAACGGCGAGACGATACGACACGACCGCTCATGAACAATAGTAATGCTTAGCATTCCACTGCGCTCGCCATCCTGATATCTCAATATGTCCCGTTACTCTGGCTACAACGTCCAACAAACCTTTTTTATATCTTCTACGCATGTACTAGCACTGCATTTTAGTTTTCTTAACAACAATGTGTGGACCTTTTAGTCAGTGTCGTCGTGTTAGTTATTTTTAGTCCTTCGAACAAGATTGGCGTAATTTGATGGACGAATATGTATGAAAAGTTACCTTAGTAATATAGTTAATCAACCAGGGAAAATTTTATAGTAGCTATATTCGAAAAATATATTATATTTAATTGTTGTTTTATCATAGCATCTTGCAATATCTAGTGTATTTTAAATATGAATATTCAGCTGCTCTCCTCGTTCTGAAGATTTAATTTAGGGTTTAATCTGACCAGATTACATAATAATAGAAGAGCAAAACTGAACATAAATATAACACTAATACAGTCATATCAACTCAAAGTACACTACGGCTATATTATGCTAATTTCTTCATCATTTTTTCACTTTCCTGTATCCATAAATGTTTGTTTGGTAGTAAATACTTACCGCTGCCAGCGCTGGTCATTTTGGCGGGCGGCGGTGGCTTTCTGTTTGCGGAGGGCAAGCTGTACAAGCCGGCCACCGTGCGCTTGGGAGGCTCGCACGCTGCACGCACAGGGTGAGTCACGCCGGGTGCGGGTGCCAGTGTTGTGCAGTGTATTGTCATAGTTCGAGTGTGATAGCCAGTAGGTGTTGGAATGGATTGCATTGGATGTTTTCATTTGAATTTGAATCCAGAATTATCATGTAATTTTGAGGTATATGAAGAAGAATTTACATGCCAGAAACATGTTTTATTCAATTAGAATGACGTATATAAATAGCAATATATCATCATTTAAGAACGATTGAATGACATGAAATTGCGAGAAATTGCGAATAGCAAAGTCATTGAGTGATTTTAAGGTTAACAGTGAATAATTTATTTGAAGAAACATCAAGGCATGTTTGAAAAAGGGCAATAGAAAGGTATGACATTGGTGGCGTGTTATATGATGGTGTTATATGGCAAGCGTTTAATCCGCATGGTTGTTACGATGTCCGCCCGATGATTTGCATGGTGGAAAGAAAATCATAAGTTAGTAAAGAACCTTGCGTTATGATGTTTATTACTTCCTAAAGCTTGTACAGATTGCGGCGAACTTCTTGACTAATAGCCTTGAATGAGTCTTAAGAATTGAATTTTATATTAGAGCTTTACATAGTACAAACGAGGACCTTGGAAACGCAATGCAGTGAGGAAGACAATGTGTGACAGTGTGAAGGGTGACCAGATGGAAACAGAAACAACGGTACAATTACCAATGTTTTTGTTATATAAAGACCCTTCAATATAATATCTTAATGGTCGCGGATCAAACAGTGATGAATTCCACTGGGAGCGTGTGATTGGTGGATCAATGGATTGGATGGTCATTGCGTGAACTTTCCCCCACTAACCAAATCTTTCAAGAAGTTCGCCGTGTTGTAGTTATTATTTAGAACATGCGGTGCTCGCATGTTTTAGTGATATCTACGCTACGGTGAAGTGAGTTGCTATGTAAGGAGTGACTTTTTCAACTTAAATATTTATCAGACGAATCATCGATTTTTTGTATACTTGAAGAAATGCATTTAGTATATTCGTGTCGAATGGTACGATACATCATTTTTGTCGTCATTTGATACACTTCCCAAATACCATCGCTCTTATTATCAAGTGTAGTTATTTTGCTAACTTAGTACAAAAAATGATGATTGAATGAAAAGGATCAACATTAGATTTAAAACTACATTTATCAATGTTACTTTCATATTGTGCAAGGGCTCCTTACAATTTATTTACTTGTAGCTTTCTATGCGGAATTATGTCATTTTTTTATTTAATTACCTCACATGCCAATCTAATTAAAACCTATCATATCTCCACTCCATATATATGTACGATGACAAACTACATATAATGTTACGTTTGAAAGTAGGTACAGATGTAGTACTGACCTGGCGTGGATGCTCCGGAGCTGTCTCCCTCCCTGGCCTTGCCGGAGGTGGGGATGGTCATGGTTCTCTTCACGGTGCGCGACACGAAGTCCGCCTCGTCCGCGCCCGCTGTTGTACAACAGTTTACATATTAACATCAGGTTGATATAAAAATTAATATAAATAGGTTTACCGCCTGTCATAGGAATGGGTAGAAATAACTTTAACTGTATCAGTCCATATACGTCCTACAGCAGGCAACGGTCAACTCTCAAATCGAGAGTTTAAGAGTAGTTAGGCCATATAGCCCACCACGCTGGCCTAGTGCGGGTTGGCGGACTTACACAGGTTGATATAAATAGGTAGAAATAACTGAAACTGTTTTTCCATCTTATCCGTCAGATGGTTGGTTGACTGTAAGAGATCGGCCTCGAGCGATAAGGCCGCCTTGTGTTAGGTTTTTTTATGCTCTTATTTCTTTATTGTTAGTCTCAGGTGTACAATAAGTTTTAAAATAAATAAATAACTGTATCAGCCTATATACGTCCCACTGCAGGGCACAGACCTACTCTACAATCAAAGTTTGGGTGTGGTTAGGCCATATAGTCAAATACCATAAAATAAAAGCCCATATAGGTAGAAATAAATTTAAAATAAAACTGAGATAGCATTAGCGATACTTAGTGTATTTGCAAAACCAATTGATGAATGACATGACATCAATTGATTGATGTCATGTCATTATAATGAGTTATTTCACCTGTCGGCAGTAAGAGGCCCGCCTCTCTGGCCTCGTCGAATTTCTGTTCAAGTAGCGCTAGTTTCTGCGCCGGCAGTAGTTCCTTCTTCTTCAAGTCTTGTCTCAGTCTCTCACCTGGAAATTAACGACTAGTTTGTAGATGTATTACGATGTAAATCAAACTAGCATGACTTCTGCTGCATTTCAAATATAAAACGTAGCGTAACAAGGTCTAAATTTCATTGGCTCATCTTTTGTTATAAGTTAATTACTCATTTTTTCTGTGTATGAAGATTGTCAATGTAACTATTTTTTTCTTTATTTGGTTCACATAACTGCTTAGTACAACAGAACATAAAATATGTAAAAGACATTTTTTTAAATACCAAGTAAGTACACCAAAATTATATGGCCTGTTGCTGACCTACTAGGTGTAAACACGGCATGCATCAAGAAAATCACCTACAATTGCATTGTTTAAATACAATTGAACCGGAAACTATGAAGTTATAAAGAAATATAAGGGATAATTATAAATTTAATATGAAATTTTTCTTATTACGCCATTGTGAAAGAAAAAAGTCCTTGATGTTTTTGACCATTGCATTCAATATGTCCAGATTGTGACAAATCTCACTATACTCTATAGTGATTGCATAACCTGTTGACGTTACGTATTCAATAAGTAACAAATTGTAATGTGTGAGGCTGTTGTGGTATGGTGCTGGTATGTCGATGGTATCATAGAATACTATACAGAAGTCAAGCTTGCTTATGTATTTCACTTTTGTTGCTACACTCACACTACGCTCGGTTTTCGCGCTAGGGTTGTTAATGTTAACTGTGGCTTATGCGAAAACACGTATCGTGGTAACAGCACTCCTATTGTTTGATTGATTGTTAAAATAAAATATATAAAAAGCAATAAGAAAATAAATGCTATTTAAATTTATTTATCTAGTCGTTGAGAATTGATATGTCAGACACATATATATACAGCTATTTATTGTTTTTGTATAATATATGTGTTTATTTCAGAAATTTTTGGAGTTTTATATGCAAGTGTAATAACTTTTATCCATTTGCTCCATATTTGCACGAAAACTATCGGTAGATGCGTATCCGAAGTGGTGGCTGTGTATGTGGTGGCATGGTGGTATGGTGGTATGGTGGTGGGTGGTGTTACCGACCGACGTGGCGGTAGACGTCGACGAGCAGCTGCAGCGCGGCGTCGCGCACGGCGCTGCTGGGGTCGGCCACGAGCGCGGCCAGGTTGGGCACCGCCGCGCGCAGCTGCAGCTCCGCCGCGCCGTGACTGTGATACATCAGCGCTTTTATTACTTGTCTTCTACTAAAACTAATAGGTTTTTTTCTTATATGGAACCATTCATATTATACTAGAGCGGACATCGGGAACAAAATCTCTGCGTGCGTGCACACGGGTACACATTGAAGCCAGAGGGAATGTTACTTCCTCGGCGTGACAGAGGCAGAAATAGAATGTACCCTTCATTTTGTTACAAACATTTTGTTTGCAGTCTCCCCTCTAGTATATTATCTCAATGTATGGAAAATATACTTTTTAGAGTAATATCAGCTTAATATCAGTTTTAATAAAGTATATTTTGACAGCGTTTTTGTTATTAGAAATAGGGAATATTTAAAAAAAATTGACATGGACGTTCAAGTAGCTATAATCCTTCTAGCTCCTTGTGGATTAAGCCAGCCAACATATACAACATTAATTATTATTGCAAGCCTCTGAAGCGCAGTTAATAAGACGCCGGCTGTGAAACGATAAGCCGTAAGTTTGATCCACACACCGAGATAAATGTTTGTGAGACCCATAAGTATTTATCTCGGGTTTGGATTTTTGTGAGACCGAAACGACTCGTAGTTTCTGATACCCACGATACAAGACTGAATTGATGTTAATGTGGGGTCAGTGTTATTGTATGTGACTGTTGGGTATATTTATTTATTTATGTAATTAAACGTCCAAATTCAAAATATAGATTCCACAGGCGGAATATTATCAACTCGGTGAGTTGAAGAATGAAAATGTGTGTATTGATTATAGTCAATCACCACGCACTAAAACGGTGAAGGAAAACATCGTGAGGAAACCTGCATACCATAGCGATTTATAAGAAATTCTATGGTGTATAAAGGCCGCTAAACCGCACTAGGCCAGCATGGACTATATGGCTTAACCACTCTCAATCGTACTCTCGATTGTGTCGGAGACCTGTGCCCTGCAGTGGAACGTATATGAGCTGATAGAGAGACAGAGTAGTAGAATGTGTGTATGTCTCACGTGTCGAGCAGCGCCTGTATGCATCTGACGGCGTCCTCCCTGGCGTGCGGCGCCTTGTGCGCGAGCGCGGGCGTGAGGCGCGCGAGCAGGGCGCGCGGGGCGGCGGCGCGCGACGAGCCCAGCGCGCACACGCACGCGCGCGCCGTGTGACGCACGCCCTCCTTCGTGTCCGCCAGTCTGTACGCACACACACATCATTATTACGCTATTATGAAGATATAAATGTGAGGAGTTTGGCTTCAGGACTTTAGATCCATCTCTCGATTATAGCATTGGTGCCGATTTTAGCGTTGGCATACAATTACTTTGAAAATATGGATTTTAAATGCTACAGAACTCTCTAACTACTCATGCTTTCTTGGGTCGCGACAATAACCTGCCACTTACAAGTTAAAGGCGAGGAATTTCACACAAAGTCACAAATACATTTTCAAGCATTGCTCTCCAGCTAGCCCTCCAACCAGGTGTAGCGACGATATTCGTAGGATGGCTGGTACCAGTTGGAGAAGATGGGCTGAAGATCGGGTCCAGTGGCGTGCTATAGGAAAGGCCTATGTGCAGCAGTGGACGCGAAAGGGCTATATGATAAAGTATTGAAGCTCCTCAAGATCTTTAAAGCTATTTTTACCACCCTGCATCCAGCCGCCTCATGTGACCATGATCTTTAAACAACCTAATATGGGAAATGTAATTATTATCAGTGCACACAATAAAATCGATGTAATGTCAACGACGTTGTTTATACAAGCGAACGGTATGAGCCAATCCACTTAGCATACAATCGTGAACGCGACGAGCTCGTGAATCATTCACGCACATGTAACGGAGCTTCCTGTTGTCGTAAATATTTTATTTATGGCAACATCGTCATTCATGGTAGAGCTTAAGCCAATCCTTAAGATATACATGTCATAATTAAAAAAAACGTGTCTTTTGGTTTTGTGGGACTATCACGCAGCAAGCGTGTTTGTTACCCACATTTTTTTATTGCGATGAATGGCGAGACGAGCATGCCGTTCGCCTGATGGTAAGAGATACGACACCTCATGAACAGTAGCAAAATCAAACAACACCTTGAATTACAAAGCAATGCTTGGTATTCCACTGCGTGCGCCATCATGAGACATAAAATTTTAAGTCTCAATATACCGGGTATCTCAAGACTGCTACCGAAAATGAAGCCGGGTGGTAGTTTTAGTGGCTACAAACACAATGCAATTAAAAATTTCGCCTAGAAACGCGACAATTTTTTTTTATGATTTTTTAAATATCGTCATTTTTGGGTGGTAAATCCATAGTTTTTGCTAAAATAATAATTTAAACTCTTTTATACCTTAGAGTATTTATAAATAAAAGGGTATATACTATTATTTTAGGAAAAAATGTATTTACCACCCAAATATGGCCATAGGAACAAAATAACAAAAAAAAAATTGTCGGTTTTTTTTGCAACTTTTTCTGTTGCATTGTGTCTGAAGTCGCTTAAACTACCACCCGGCTTCGTTTTCGGTAGCGGTCTTGATATACCCTGTATACAGTAGTTAGTTACTTTGGCTCCAATATCCTTCAAAACGAAACACAACAGTGCATCCAGACTGTTGTTTGGCGGGACAAGATACTAGACAGACAAGACAAGACTAACCACTAGACACTGCGGTTGTACCCAGCCAGGCGGCCTCTTACATATGAGAGACCCACCACCAGTTAATTGGTAACATTTGCGAGAGACGCACCAATGGATGGTTTATTATATTAGACATAATAATTATGTTAATGCGTAAAGATGATGAAGCTTAATGGTGCTACTTAGTAGTAAATTTCTCATAAGGCAAATAAGTAAGGTAAATAGGAAGCAATTCACAAAAACGACCCAACCGATTTGTTAAAATTGCTATTTAATGAATTCATACGTCTTTTACATAACTGAATATTTATATTTAATTTGTATGATTTACTGTTGAGCTTAGGTTTCTTTCAACAATAATTACCATAGCAATGTATTAAGCAACCTTCTTCGACCTCTTTGAGGTCGTCAGCGTACCTTGTGGCAGGATATCCAAGTTTGTACCGCCAACACTACCTTTTATTTCGGTCAAGGTAAAATGTAGATTATTTCAGAGTAATAAAGTTAAAAATGGAATGGTATGATGGTTTTAGACATTAAGGGAAGATGGAGGACTTGAAGGGGTTTGATCGCATCGAACCTAAGCTAAGCGAAATCGGTGATACACTAAACGAGAGACAGACCAAGAGTTTTTTAATCCAATAGAAAACAGGTTATGCCTGACGGTAAGTGATCACTGCCGCCCATGAACATCCATAACGCTTGGATTATAGATGTGTGGAAGAACGGAAAAATGAAAGTATAGGAAAAGAAAAGAGGGTATTGGTAAAAATTATTGGAGATTGATGAACATTAATGAGCATTCTGCTTCTGACTACCGTGCAACATTCATGTTTTATAGGTTATGTCGGGAGGAAAATAATTTAAAAATACATTTAATTAGTTACTGTTAGTGAATTTGTTGTGAAAGTGTGTTATTCGTGTTTATATATTATTCTTTTTATTACTGTTATATAAGTGTACATAAGTATTAATGTGGTGGTGAGTTTTGTTTGTGCCGCGTTTGTTTCTGTCACGTGTTTGTCTATTGTTTGTGTTTGTAAATAGACTGTAAATATATTCATATGGAAATGGATGTTTATGATCGAAGCCCGGACCCAGATCCTCCCCCGGAGGTAATGTCCCCAGTGTTAGCCCCTAATACCTCATCAGTTCCGCCACACACAACAAATACTGCCCCTAGTTTCTCTCAGGCTGGCTCATTGAAGTTAACAGCGATAAAAACAAAAAGAATGAGGTCAATTCTGAAAAATAAAAAAAATAACAACAAAACCTCACTTCCAAGCAATTTATTATCGCAATCCATCTTAGATGTAAGCCAAACTAGTTCACAAACATCTGGCTCCTCAGCTATGGATAGTTCGAGCTCACAAGTTATTAAACCCACACGGACTCTGTATTCTCCGGAAGATGTAGGCCCGTTTATTGCATATGTGGAACTGTCCGAGAATTCTCTATCAGATGGGACCACATTACATCCCATTAAATTTGGAGCATTTTTATACAAAAATAACTTCAAAAATGTTTTACAAGATGGAATTAAAAAAATTGGTCGTAATAGACTCTCCATATCGTTTAAAACAGGTCAATTAGCGAACCAATTCATTCAAAATGACATTTTTCAAATTAATAATTATAAAGTGTATATCCCTTCCCACAATATCTCTCGCATCGGGCTAGTTAGAGGTATACCCATTGAGTGGAGTCATGAGGACATTGTTGAATATGTTAGGCTTCCTCCCAATACTGGCAAAATTATAAAAACGCGTAGGCTGAACCGAAAAATTACATCACCAGATGGACCAAAATGGATTCCAACTCAGACGGTAGTGTTTTCCTTCGATGGGCAAATACTACCTAAAGAAATATATTGCTGCTTCACGCTATTACCAGTTGAGCATTACATTTATCCCACGATTCAATGTTTTGCTTGCTGTAGGTTCGGACATACACGTGCACAATGTAGATCTAAACCGAGGTGTTATAGATGCACAGACAACCACTCCGGAGATTCGTGCTCGGTGTTGGAATCAGAAGCTGTATGTATCTATTGCACTGGGTGTCATTTCGCCACAAATAAGATTTGTCCAGAACACACTAGGCAATCAAATATCAAACATTTTATGTCACTTCATAATGTCTCATATAATGAAGCAATGACAAAATTCCCGCAAGTCAAAAAATCGTTTGCCGAGGTAATGCTGTCCCCTCAGGCTCTGCCGTCTCATCAACCTACAACTGTATTGTCTCCACCTGACACTCAAGCCACTGCTACCAAGTCATATCGCAAAACAGTATTCCTAAAACCGCAATCTCGTCCTTCTACCCCACAATCTCATATTCATGAATCTCATAGAGCACTGATACAATCTTTTGTTATGCCTTCTCCTGAAAATGGTTGTGCCCTCAAAAATAAACATGTTAATGCAGACAGGGAAAATGAACATGACAAGATGGATAATGTATCAGCGGATACAATCCATAATTTAATATCATCGTTGATTAAAGTTATCACTGACTCTAAATTACCGAACAACGTTGCTTGTAGTATTATTCAAACTATTTCTCTTTCAATTTTTAATATTTTAAAAAATGGATTTAATTCTTCAGTGGAACTGTAGGAGTATAATTAAAAATAAAACGTATTTATCCTCCCTTTTAAATAAACACAAACCATTTATTTGTGCAATATCAGAGACATGGTTAAAACCTAACCAAATCTTTCGTATTCCAGGGTATACTCTGCTTCGCGATGACAGAAGTGACGGGTGGGGCGGGGCAGCCCTATTAATTAAAAACAATTTAAATTTTATTCATGTTCCCATAGTTAATAATAGTATAAGTATTCAATTTGTGTGCATTCGTTTTAATAACATTTCTTTCATTTCTGTCTATATACCCAGAAGAGATAATTCCGTTATTCCCATATTGCGTACCTATTTATCTTCCATCCCGTCTCCTATTATCTTAATGGGTGACTTTAACTGCCACAATCAGATCTGGGGTGCTCTTAATAATGATCCCTTTAGCGTAAGGATTTTAGATATTTTAGATGAATTTGATTTGTGTGTTCTTAATGATGGCTCCCCTACTCGTCGTACCCCTCCTAATATTAATCCTAGTTCTGTTGACCTGTCCTTTAGTTCCCCGAGTTTGGCTAGCCTTTTATCCTGGTCTTGTCTCCCATTCACGCATGGTTCTGACCACTTCCCCATCTTAATCTCATTCCCTTCGCAAAACATTAAAACCTCAACCCTTCCTCCCCTGCTACCTTTCATCTTGGATGACACCAAATGGGAAGTTTATTCTAATTTCATAGAAGATAAAATTAGTCTTTTGCCTGAGCCCAACAATATGAATATTAATATTTGCTGTGACAAATTAAAACAATTAATTATCACCTCAGCAGAGACAAGTTTAAAAAAAAAATGTTTCTTTGGGTAAAATTCCGTCTCCCCCTTGGTGGGATTCGGAATGCACCCAAGCCGTTAAGAGGAGACACGAAGCGGAAACAATATGTAACACCGTTATTAATCTTGAGTCCTTTTTGAATTTCCGTAACATAGACGCTTGTACTAAAAGGCTATTAAAAAGAAAAAGTTTCAGGGGTGGCGTAAATTTTGTGCTTCTCTATCCCCTGAAACTCCCTCTTCCTTGATTTGGCAACGAGTCAAATGTTACAGAATGTCACAAAAGGATCAAAGTGCTACTTCCTATTCAACAGACTGGGTGGAAGAGTTTTTGGATAGGTTAGCTCCCCCTTCAGTCCCTCACCTTTCTCAAATTCCCTATCAATATTTCCCTCACAGCCTGACTCACACTACATCTATTGACTCCCCCTTTAATTACCAAGAGCTATTATTAGTGCTTGACCAATGTAAAGACTCTTCACCTGGCCCAGACGGTATACCCTATTCATTTTTATCAAAATTAAAACATAACTCATTAAATTATTTTTTAAAATTAATTAATATAGTTGTCGATTATGGTAGCATCCCATCAGATTGGAAACACCAAATAATAATTCCTATCCCTAAACCTGGAAAGAATTCCTCAGATTCCAAGTCATACTGTCCCATCGCTCTATCCTCTACCATCCCAAAAGTTGTTGAACGCTTAGTCAAAAATAGACTGGAATGGTTTTTAGAACACCACACTCTTTTGGCAGAAAATCAATTCGGCTTTAGGAAGGGTCGTAGTATTTCTGATAGTCACGCCATCTTCACCACAGATATCCATCTAGCGTTCACTCAAGGTGAGTCAGTGGTGGCTGGATTTCTGGATGTTTCAGCTGCATATGACAATGTCGATCTTTTGGTCCTTAGGAACAAGCTAGTTCAGCTAAGGATTCCTCAAAGATTGACAGATTTTCTGTTTAACCTTTTATCCGGTACAACAATATCACTGAGACATCCGGGCATTCAGCTATCCACTCGAAGAGTATGGAAGGGTTTACCTCAAGGGTCGGTTGTCAGTCCGTTGCTGTATGATGTGTACACTACTGATATGGATCACAACATACCAGATGTGTGCAATATCTTGCAGTATGCGGATGACCTTCTCATTTACTCAATTAACAATTCTATTAATGAGGCAAAAGATCAAGTGGAGAATGGCTTGAATATGCTTAGCTCATGGCTCTCATTGAACTCTCTGGAGTTATCACCCTCAAAGAGTACAGTAGTAATTTTCACCAGAAAACGAAATACACCTTATTTACAAATTGAATTAAATGGCTCTATAATTCCAATAAGTAATGAGGTCAAGTTTCTTGGGAAAATATTTGACAAAAAAATGAATGGTATAGCTCATGTCGCACATTTACTAAATAAATGTGAATCCAATATTAATTTAATGAGATGCTTAAGAGGAGTCTGGTGGGGTGCTCACCCATATACACTTAGATTAATTTACAATGCTACTATAAGAAGCCATTTAGATTTTGCTACTCATTTACTTTTGCCATGTAACAAGGGGGCATTGAAAAAACTTGATGTAATGCAAAGTAAAGCTTTAAGACTAATAGTTGGAGCAATGAAAAGTTCACCAACTAACGCTTTACAAGTGGAATGCTCTGACCCTCCTCTTAATCTCAGGCGACAATATCTGTCAGACAGATATATTTTTAAAATTTCCCAATATGCCACTCACTTGCTCATCCCTAAATTAAGGACACTATGCACTTACATAAACTCTAAACCATACTGGGCACATAAACCTACTCCTTGCATTGTTGAAAGTTATAAGAGATTAGAATCTTTATCCTGTTCCATTAATAAATTTCAAACTCACCCTTTATTTTCTTTGGACTATTCATCACTAATTTATTTTCCTACTGTTGAGTTAACACTTGGAATTAATAAACACACCCCAAATCCTGATATTAAGCTGAAAAATATAATTGCATCTCGTTGGTCAAATGCAGAGGTGTTTTATACGGATGCCTCTAAATTAAATAATGAAAGCTGTGTGGGTGTTGCTTTTTTTCATCAAGATGCTAATGTATCTTTTATGTTTAAATACCCAAATTACTGCTCAGTATTTTCAGGAGAATGTTTGGCTATTTTGAAATGTATAATATACATTAGAGAACACAAAATTACATCCTCTATTATTTTTTCTGACTCAAAAAGTTGTATTCAGGCTCTTTTAAGTAATCCCTTTAATAAAAATAGTATATCCCCAATTATACTACAAGTAAAAAATCTAATCAAACTATGTAGTGAAGAACATCTGCAAATTACAATTGCATGGATACCCAGTCATATAGGGATAATTGGCAATGAATATGTCGATCAGATAGCTAAAAGCGCTATTAATCAAGGAAATGAAGATCACTTTTCAATCTATTCATATGACCTAGTCCCCACTGCAAGAGAACAACTGGAAACTGCGTGGAATGCCAACTGGAAGGATACAAGCTGTTTTAAAGGTGCTCATCTTTACCAAATACAGCCAGATGTTACTCTGAGACCTTGGTTTTCTAAAATACAGCTCAGCAAGCATGTATCAGCAATTATTTCTAGGTTGAGAATTGGTCACTGTTCATCTCCAGTTCATCTGTGTAAATTGCACGTAAGAAATTCTTCCTTGTGTGAATGTGGTCTTGATGAAGGTACCACAACACACATATTGTTCAGCTGCTCCCGGTACTCCTCTCCATCGTTATATGACTTATTGGTTAAAAATAAAGTTGCACTCCCCTGTAACCTGGCATCCATCTTAACCCTAAAAAATAAACCGGCATTAAAAGCACTAATTACTTATTTAAATAACTATAATATTAAACTATAAACTAACCTTACATGTGTGCACCCATTTTGTGTATCTGGTATTAATCGCATCAGTAACTTAATTTCATTTATTTTTATTCAGTCTCGATCGCTTTTATTTCTTACCCTATTTAATTTTTTTCTAACATGAAAGAGTCACGAATGTCACTTGACAATATTACTGGCAGTAATATTCTCAATGAAGCAGAATCAGTTGCCATAATAAAAAAAAAAAAAAAACATTAATGAGGCGAAAGTGAAGTGTTCGAAGTGGAGATACATAGTCTCGGTGCACTTTTACAGGATGCAGACGTGACATTATGTATGTACAACCAGTATAAGTCAGCTGGATCTAATCAGGGGGGTTACTCTATGATTGGAAACGAAGTTCGAATGTCGGACTCGTAAAATCAATACTACTCTATATTATAATTATCATTCACTACAAAATTAAGACTTAGGTTACGACGTTCGATATGGATTCGAACATTTTGTGGAGTACATACGCACATTAGTACGTACGATATCGTAACCCGATTCCATTAAGTTACTACGGGAATCTTTACACCCCGTTTGAATATTTGAATAGCATTGTGAGGCCGACTTACCTGTCAATAATGTGCGGCAGCACGGTGGGCACATAATGGGAGAAGTCGGGTCCCATGCGCTCCGCCAGCGCCGTCAACACCTCCAACCCATTCTGGGCCACCTGAAATTCACAAATAGTTTTTAAATATATGACACATACAAAGATCGAATTTGGCTGCAGGTTATCCTTGTCTAAGGACATGAGAGCAGTAAAAAAAACACAATTAGATAGGATTTTTCTCTCTTCATGGCAATGCACTGTTTGAGTTAGATAGTTTATAAGTGTTATATAGTACTGTGTACTTATTTTACTGGTAATCGTCTGAAAAGTCACATTTCTTTTTGTTGTAGATTTTGATCAAAATCAAAAGCTTCTCATTTTAAATATTTTTTCACAAGATACTTGGAATGTTCTTTGACCTTCAAACTTTATTCACGATGGAACTTAACTTTCTCATAATAGATTCCAATTACTTATATTTGAGAACACTTTTACTATATGTTACCCTTGACACACTCAGACCTTGGCATTACTTATAAAACATATTTTAATTCAACTTACAAAAGGTCAAGACTTGGTTCAATTTCTTTAAGTCATAGCCTAACAGTATATAACCATACTTGGCATAACAACAGCAATTTTTACGAACACTAATACGGCAGGACATTTACCTCATTATTGATCACATCACGTAAAAAAACCCCCAGCGGTACTCTTTCCATACTTCAACACTAACTCATGTCTATTAATATTTGTTTAACTAGTATTAGTAAGTGTCTAGTTATAGCAATATCGACGTGCACTACGCGGCGATCGAATCCGCACAATCTGACATAATAATATCTAAGAATCGGTGGCGTATTGTTGTCGGGGCGCGCCTATTCTGCAACCAGTCGAGTGTGGAATACAGTAGCGATAGTATTGTAGTAAAATTAAAACTATATTGTATTGGCTAGGCTTCAGTCTTGGGTTTAGCTTTTGGAAAAAAAATGCTTCAAACTGCTACGTGATTGTTTTTAAGAGTGGTCAGAAGGCTTATGGTAACTTTGGCATAATCTTTTGAATCATAAATACAAATGCCAAATGAATTCTTTAAGAGCCGATGGTAATAAAATTTCCAGTTTGTAGTATTTAGGCCCGTTTTGTTAGTGTCACTTTTTGACAAAGACTTTTTTATTGCAATTATTGCGAGACGAGCATATCGTTCGTCTGATGGTAAGCGAAACGACCGCTCATGGAAAGCAAAACCAAACAATGCAACGCCTTGAATTACAAAGCAATGCTTGGAATTCCACTGCGCTCGCCATCCTGAGACATAAGATTTTAAGTTTCAATATGTCCAGTAGTTCTCTGACTACAATTTCCTTCAAACTGAAACACAAAGTGCAACTACACTACTGTTTGGCGGGAGAAATAGATAATGCGGTGGTACCTACCCAGGCGGCCTCTTACATATGAGAGACCTGCCACTAGTAAAAGACTCATGTAGTTTGAGCCTGATAATTATTGCAATGACAATAATCTAAAGCATTATGCACATTGGGGCGTATCAGCTTAGACCTTAAAACAGAAGCTACCGGAAACGGGTTTTATAAATCACGCCACAGGGGCAGCGATTGACATGTGTATAAAAGGCATTAATTGCAGCTATAACATCAAGGTAGGTAGTTCCTCATATAGATGTTTTGAAGATAAAATGAACTAGAAATAACAAGTCCAATAGAATGATTGACTTAATTTGTGCACCATTGTCACAAGTGCGGCAAATTGTCGTGGGCACTGATCATTTATATTAATTTTATTTTGTATTTTATTCAAGGACCGGGTGAAAGAAACCATCGTTAGGAAACCTGTACATATTGAAGATCTTTATAAGAATTTACGTGGTTGAGACGTCTGATAATTCGCAATAAGACAGCGCAATTTCCATCGAACTACCGTACCGTGCTTAATATAGACACTGTTTCATATAAACATATTTTTTTATGGTGGCATTAGTTTTTCTTTTATTATTTACGTGTTGTGGATTTCAGCGTTGACCTTTTACTTCGCTGTTTCGTCAATCGTCTCAATATGTAGACTGTACTCTAAGGCGCCGCGTTCAGAATAGGTGCGCGAGCGCAATGAAGCGCGCCCGCACGGAGGCAACGTCTCGCGGTAAACAGAGTGTGATGATGGCTCCTGTCATGGACTGGCGGCCCATCCAGAGCGCGCCACACGCTCGACTTGTCGCGAACAAACACTACATACGTACTTCTTGTGTGTAGTTTGACACACTTCTGTTTACTTGTTAAGAATATGACCCGTCTGGATATTGCTTGGATATTTTAAGTGCGAAAATACCCTGTTTTTTGTCTATATTACCTATATTATAAATCAATTTATTAAGGCGAATTGCGATGACTTTTTGCAAGTCATCATGTCTTTAATTCATCTCGTTTACGTCAGATCAGACGTGCATAATTATGTCGACCGAAGACACCTATATTTTCTTTATGGATACTATATTCGGATTGCACTGCATTTCCCTCAGGTGCATACAGTTGCTTTGTCGAGCCTGTGTGAAAAATTATCCAAGATTGCGAAATATTTCCGCTCCAACAGTGCAGTGAACGCGTACCTTAAAGTTGCCTCCATTGAGCCAGGACACGAGTGCGTCTAGCAGTTGCGCGGCGAGATCGTGCGTGATCTCCGGCTCGCGACGCACCAGCGCCGCGAGCTGGTCGCCCAGCTGCTGGCGCAGGCGCAGGTCCGGCCGGCTCAGCAGCGGCAGCGCAGCCTCCAGCGACGCCGGCTGCGGGTAGTGCGCCATCTACAAACAGAGCCGGGTTATTGCTCAAAAATAGCCCTCAAATAGGGCCTGCAAGGATTCCCACAGCCAAATTTAGGAATCGACGTGAAATCTGAGGCTATTATAAGGTCGTTTGTCCACTGAACGACGATCTATGCTTGCCGGAAGGTGGATGAAAATAATAGGTAAGCAACAGGTATTCGATTCTACGTGTATTATTTCCATTGGAAATTCAAGTCTAGGGTATATGAAGAGTATCAATAACTAAAATCGGGCATTCGTAAGAACTTTTTTATACACAAGTGTCTATAAATAAATAGAAATACTCACCGTTTACTTAAAATATATGCTGGTATCAAAGATATAGTTTTCTGCTGAAGTCCTTCGCCAGTACAATGTCATTTCAGTGGGGTCCGCGGCGAGCACAGACCGCGGCGGGGCGCCACACAATCTCTCTCACTCACTCACTAAGCCGCACTACACTACACTAAACATATCACAGATTTCAGATGATAACTTCTTATTAGGCACTGCACTAGTGTTCGTCACATGGTTTCGGGGGTTTTTGATGGCTGCGAACAAAAGAAAAACACTGTTATTAATAATATTCAACACAACTATAATATACACACATAGGTATTCTCCTTTTAAGTTAACGCAGGCCCTATAAAAAATAATTGAACGTATTTGTCTCTGTGCGTGCATCGAACTTGGCGTTTACCAAGTATTATTCTTGCGCACTATACATATTTAAATTACTTACTCATATTGTAAGTAATTCCGCTTAATTCAAATTAGAAATGTGATCATTATGGGTATGAACATTAGAACTACCACATGCATTATGTAACTACGGGAAGAGGAGCTTGAGAAAGCATGTTTAATTAATAGGTACATTATAGTGTTTAAATGAAAATAAAAATAACATATACAACACTAGCTGTGCCCGCGACTTCGTCCGCGTGGAATTTAACAAAAAAGTGAATTGGTTTATTTAGTTTATTTTTTTTGGTTTTTGCATTTTTATTTTTATTATCAACCTTACCGCGATCTAATTCTACGGTGGCGCCATTTCTTAGCAAGCGGCGGTAAACTCCCGTTACACATTTATTTTCAGTTTTTTGTATTAGCTTTATTGAAAAATTTCTTTATACACAATATTTTGTAAATGTGATATTGATTCGTTGGTGGGAGAAGTGGTGAGAGACGCCCGACGTAACGGCCCAGTGGTGGCATGCGCGTGAGCTGCGCGCGGGCATTGCAACATTACTTTATTTTTTTAAAATAAAAGATTTTTTCTAACATAAATGTACCCTAAGTTACTCCTTGTTATATCAGCTACCTGACAAAAAAATCCCGTCAAAATCGGTCCAGCCATTTCAGAGATTAGCCGGAACAAACAGACAGACAGACAGACAGACAAAAAAAAATTAAATATCATTTTCGGCACAGGTATCGTGTATATAACGATATGTAGTTGGACATTTTTTTTATTTTCACTTTACAAACAGACACTTCAATTTTATTTATATGTATGTATAGATAATATGTGGGTGTCCTGGCACCTCTGCCTACCCCTTCTGGGATATAGGCGTGAGTTTATGTATGTATGTATAAATTAAGATTAGCTTGTTATTTCACAATGGATATGCATAGACTTTCTCTAAAGCAAGTCATCTCATAATACCTCACGCATTAACACGTCATGACGCCTAAATGGACGTCTCAGGTCGCGAATCTAAATGCAATGCGGAAGAACACGACACAGCATTCCCCCGTCCATTCTACACCGAGTACAGACGTTCAGAAAGTATTCTCCAGCGGATATAAATACATCGGATCGTACGCATCATTATCTTTGATACACTGTCCCGCCCTCACACCCACCACTGTAACTCCTGTGAGCCAGGATCAACAGTGGCACGCAAAGTAATGACACCGAGCATTGAAGCTCGGCGAGTCTCCGGGAATGTCTAACTTGTCTTTAACCCGCAACGAAATTAATCAGAAAGTTAAATTAATAGGAGGAGTTGGAAATAAATTATTGTCCACTTCCCTCCGTGCAAAGCGGGTGACAAAACATTGAACTGAAGAGGTAAATAACCTCGCAAAAAGACTTTCACAGCCGGAGAAGCCAGCTGTGAAGCACCACGGATCAAATTATTATTACATTTAAATGGGACCTATTATGTGAACTGTTATGCTTGAATCCAGTAATAGGTATGGCAAAAACGCCGGAAAGCACGGAAGTTCTTTCTAGTCTCTACAAGGTCCATGTAGTATACAACTCCAGATGATATTTGCATACTATCTAGCATGGTTTTACGCTCATTATACCAAAGACTACACTCCCAAAGTATATGATGCGCGGACTGCTCATACTCGCAATTAGGTGTTGAACATGGACACGCAGGCGACGCAACAAGCTTAAAAGAGTATAGTTTAGACTTAAAGTTACCATGGCCCGTGAGAAATTGTGATACGCAATAATCGACATCTAGCCATGTCTTTGTTAAACGATCACGTACACAAGGAAAAAATTGGTATAGATGCCGGCCCTTCAAAGATTATCTTTGATACAGACGCCGTATTTATTGGCTTTCGTGAAACAATCACTTTTTCTATTTATAGATCTGTGATGCGCGAACGAGTAACTAGTGAGACAGCCTGGGTGCTGTACGACGGCTTCCTTTGACTACTTGTGCAAAAAGCAATGTTTCGTGTCTGGTCATCGATGCGTTCGTTCATCTATCTGTACATTGGGTTGAGAGGAGTTGCAATTATGCATAAATTAATAAATCGAATAGGGTTAGCAAAAAATATAATTCTTATAAATAAATGAGTGGTAAATCTTTATAGAAATATAATTAACGAAAGTGAGTATTTTGAAAAACATCATACAAATTAGCCAGGACTCAAGTCCGGTCGAATTCCAATCACATCTTAGGACGGATATATAGACTTGGTGAACAGTAGATGGCCTTAGTGGCACCTTCGTCTAAAAACTTGGATATATATGCATAAATACAATAATACATTTGAAACAAGATACAATATGCAGAACTGCACGGAAATACAAAATTATCTTTCTTATGCTTTATTGATTTATGGGCATGAGAGGGTAGAATATCAAGGTCATAGCCATGCCTGCAGTGGAACGAAGCCACGTTAGCAAAAAGGTTAGTCGTCGTGTCCAAAACAGAAGTTGTCCACGCCAAAACACGAACGATCGCCCGCGCTCACTACTCATTTATCTACTAAACCAAACGATAAGATTGGGAACATCAAAAACACATTAAGAAGCGATTATTTAGAAATGCACGATAACATTTTGGAGACAATGAAGTTTTCGAATTTCTTAGCCGCATGCTAAGCATACTGCATTAACTTTGGTGATGACTGATGCTAAAATCACGAGCTTTACAATTATGTTCGCGGTAAGGTTAAGGGTAAATTATGAATCATTAGGATTTAAAATTAGGACAGTTCAATAAGGGCCTAAAAGATGATGATGGGCAAAGCGACAGGCAAAAGAACCGTTGGTCAAAGGAAGAATTCCTGGTTGCGTAACATCCGGGAATGGACGAGGATAGCGAGTCTCTCGGAGCTCTTCCACCAGGCAAAAGACAGAGTGAAATATGCGGAGCTAACTGCCAACCTTCACTAGTTGGAAAGGCACTGGAAAGAAGAAGAATAAGGGCCCAAGTTAGAGTAACGCAACATTTCAAGTACTTGTAAGTCGTGAGAATTTTGCAAAATCATATCACTTGCATTACTAACATCCCAAAAGACATCTACAAGGGTGCAATGAATCAACAAACTCAAAAAAATCCAAAATAATCCCCAACATAAAACCCGATCCCAAAAACGTTTACCGGCAATTACGTACAGTATAATGATCATCAAACGGAAGCCAACCATTACTTTATTACTCCTTACAAATCTCCGCGCAGTAGCCATTGTTCGAAAGATTAGCTTGTTATTTCAAGCTACGTCTTGTGTGCGTTTTTTTATTGCAACAGCCAATCTGATGATTGCCGCTGCTGATCATTTATAACAGTTGGACCATTGTTGAAGGATATGTTGACAAATGTTTAATATGGGAGCGGGAAAAGAAATGTAGGATGGGAGAAAGAAATAAGACATTTTCAGGAAACATTATCATCAAAAGAAACTCAATAGCACAGCCTTCGCTTCTCGTTATTTACTAGTGGAACCAGCTCACATATACCGAGGTTCGAAATAGCTACAGTACGACTTTACCACCTCTTTAGTCAGTGCAGTATATCAAAAGTTACCTATACTAAAACACAAAAAAAATTACTTATATGTTCGTCGAAATATGAATATTATCTGTTTCGCATTAGTAGTCTTGCCTGCTTTAATGAGTATGCAGAGACTATGGATTTTCACTTTCTACGGTTGTATAATGCTTCCTGCGTTTCCTTTCATTATTATGCCTTTCTCGTACTTTTTTTTAATGTATTGATATATGATCAGGATACTCTTTAGATTGAAAATTACTTATAACAACATGTATCACGTTAAAGTTATTGTGATTAGCTTTCTTTTCAGTTTATGAGATATTTAAGGCACGAAATATGTCAATTATTTCGAATAATAAACTATTATCTATAAAAAAAACTTACAAACCGACATTTTATGGAAATGTACATCAGAATTAATATATGATATTAATTTGTAAGTAATTAAGAGTGGTGATTAATGAATAAGCAATTCGTATAGGAATGTTATAAGTATTTTAGTATTATATTTGTAACACAATTAGTATAATTAGTGGAACTATCTTTATAATTAACTATTTAATAAAACATTGAATACTAATAGTCTTTCCCGAAAATACGTTAAAACTGTGAAGAATTAAGCAAAGTAGGACAAAATAGTCAGTTAATGGCTCCCCTAAATAAAATGCAAACATAGGGTAAGTTCACGTTGGATTTAAGACATTAGGCACGAAACCGCAACCTTGAACGGAAACCTGAACTGCAATGCTTGCTTGCTTGTGACAACAAAATACAGAAATGTAAAACAACTCCTGTCCTCAATATTCATGTTATTTCGCCCAAATTAGCATAGTGGGCGAGACTGCCACTTTCTTGAGGGTTCGCTCAATATATATATTTAAAATATATTTATATTATATTTTCCCTGAATCTAGGCCACATTTTAGTTTCTTAATTAATTTATTCCAGATTCTTGTTTGAGGTAATCGTTAAAATAATTTCTAGCATTTTCACGCAATCTATAAGCTATAGAACCTTCCTGATCCAGGGTCACTATGACCGCTATACGAATGTGTACTATTGATTGCGGTGCACAAAGTCGGGTTTCGGCGATAACCCGCGCTGCAGGCAAATGGATGACATCATGCCATGTCGACGGCGCACGGTCATTTTCTTATCAACAATAACAACTTCATCTAGCATCAGGCTGATACTGTTTGCGGTTTGCTACTACTTTAAATTCACACGACAGAGAGAGAAAAAAGTTGCTACGGTGGAGTGGAATTGAGAAGGGCCACCACGCTGGCCTAGTGCGAGTTGGCAGAGTTTAGATACAATAGCAATTCTTACAAATCGCTGT
Source organism: Hyles vespertilio (assembly GCA_009982885.2). Classification (NCBI taxonomy): domain Eukaryota; kingdom Metazoa; phylum Arthropoda; class Insecta; order Lepidoptera; family Sphingidae; genus Hyles; species Hyles vespertilio. The sequence continues at coordinate 980,065 of CM042805.1, read as the reverse complement.
TGTATGCAGATTTCCTCACAATATTTTTATTCTCCATTAAAATGCATGGTAGTAGTGGGTTCATTTAAACCCACTACTACCCTGAATATTTTGGGAGACGCGGCTGGTCCGTGCACTTTTCGAGAAAAAGTATACGCCATGAGAAATATCTATCAAAATAATTATACCGACCTGATCGAGTCTAGATTTACAAGGGGGAGTCTGCGACGCGACACCCTCGCGTGAGGCACCTTTTTTTTAATTTTTGTGTATAGCAGTCAGTAACAGGTTTGGTACGAATATCCATTAATTGTAATCTAAATCGGGAAAATTTTCATAATATGCTGAAAGTATTGCAGCCTTAACTAGGGACACACAAGAAGAATTCGTAAAATTACCATGCGAATCTGCAGCCATAGATCAAGGCGACTGTAATCAGAGGTATTTTAAGAAAGCTGCTTTCTTAAGTATTGTATGTGGCCCTACTATATAAATCCGAAATTCGAATCTTCGTGACGTTTTTCGTTTCGAAACCTACTCTGTAACACGAAATTCGAAGTTTCGTATCGAAGAATGAATGATTCGAATAAATCGGCAAACAAAATGGACAGAAGCATGGGCCCTACTATATTCATCCGAAACGAAGTTCGAAACTTCGGACGAACGAAGTTTGTGATGATACGAATGTATTTTTACTATTGTACTTTGTAAATGTTCGTATTGACGATATATTGAATATATTCTTCGATCCGAAGATTCGAATTTTGTGTTACAGAGTAGGTTTCGAAACGAAAACGTCACGAAATTTCGAACTTCGTTTCGGATTTATATAGTAGGGCCCATGCTTCTGTCCATTTTTTTTTGTCATATAAACCATACCAAAATATTACAATACAAGTAATTTTTTATGTTTAAAATTTTGATTTTTTAAGATATCAATGGAGTTTAGATATTTATCAAAGCTTCTCAAAAATTTTACTGGTGGTAGGTCTCTCATATGTGAGAGGCTGCCTGGGTGGGTACCACCGCAATGTCTATTTCTCCCGTCAAACAGCAGTTTAAATGCACTGTTGTGTTTCGGATTGGGAATTTGCCAGGGGAGGTAACTGTCAGTGTCATCCCCAAAATTCGTTTTCGCGGTTTATTCGATATTTTCACTAACTTTTATTTGTCAATTAGTTTAGTTTTGTGTTGTGTGTTCGTCCAGTGAATGTGGTAAGATTAATAACTAACTAACTTGTGCTGTCTACTAATTATATTATAGTTTTTTTTTTCTTTTTGCAAAATTGAGGTAGATCCTCCTGACCCTCCAGATCCTCCTAATCCCCCTAATATTAATATATCACCATCTGTAGCTCCAATCAAAAGACGACTGGACGCAGAATCATCAATTAATCCCAAAAAATCTATAAAAGACATAGACTCTGCGTCAGCTTCCATCCAACGTCTATATGTTCACCCCATGTTAGTTGTAGGCATCAATACTTAAACTGAGTCGGACAAAGGACCATTTATCGTCCAAATATCCAGGGTCGAACCTGACCCTTCGTCTGGTTTAACCATTAGACCTATTAAGTTTGGACAACTACTGTTCAAACACAAAATAAAAAATATAAAACCCGACGGAGTAAAGCGTGTCGGTAGAAACAAAATCTCTGTTGAATTCAGCTCTGCAGCTGATGCAAACAATTTTATTATTAACCCAATCCTCTCTGACAACCACTATTCTGCAATTATCCCCTCCTATAACATTACACGTATGGGTATCGTCAAAAATATCCCAGTAGATTTTTCTATGGATGAGTTTGTTGAGAGCCTTGTATTACCTAAAGGATGTGGCATTGTCCTTAAAGCTCGTCGTCTGAGTAGAAAAATTGTAAATAACGAAGAAGTATCCTGGTCACCTACCCAAACTGTAGTGCTAACATTCCAAGGGCAAGTTCTTCCTGAAATAATTTTTTCATTTCACACATCCCTCCCAGTAGAAATCTATCAATATCCAACTATCCAATGTGTTAACTGTTGCCTCTTTGGTCATGTTAAAAATCAATGCAGATCGTCTCCTAAATGTTTTAAATGTTCTCAACCCCATGAAGGTCATTCATGTGACATTCCTGAAAACAAAGCAATTTGCTTGTTTTGTTCTGGTCATCATTTTTCCACTAATAAATGCTGCCCTGAACATGACAGACAAGTTTCCATTAAAAAAACAATGGCTCAAAAGGGAATCTCATATGAGGAAGCTCAACAGCAGTTCCCTAGACTAAATAAAAAAACTTATTCAGAGATTTTAGCTTCCCCCGATATTAACAGTAATTCTCCATCTTCCCATGCAATCCCCCCACTCCTAACTCAGTCCCTCCCTCTCAATCCTACACAAAAACCACTTACACTAATCCCCGTCCAAGAGTCCCATTAGGTAAAACTTACAATAAGACCCTACACCAATCTATAATTTCTGACTTACCACCTTCCCAACCAAATGGTTGTGCCCTTTCAAATACTCCTTCACCTTCCTCACAAACAGACCAATACGACAGCATAATTAACTTAATTTTACAGATTGTTTTAGATTTTGTTACGCATAATAATTACTCCCTACCGCCCAAAGTTGCCAATGTAATTTCTTCCCTAACTAAAATTTTTAACCATCATGGACCCAGAGACTATCATAGTCCAATGGAATAGTCAAAGCTTACGCCCCAAAAAACACGAATTAATACACCTTATCTCAAAGTTTAACCCTACTGTTTTATCTATAGCAGAGACTTGGTTGCTGCCTGGAACTCGCTTCAGAGTATCAGGCTACTCATGTTTCCGGGATGATCGTGCTGATGGCTATGCAGGGTGTGCCTTATTTATAAGATTGTCTATGCCTTTCTCCCAAATCCTTATCTCTCCCCATAGTCCTAATTTTAATGTTGTAGCAGTTCGAGTTTTAAATATATCCTTTATTTCTTTTTACATTCCTCACCCTAATAGATCCCTACTTCCTGATATCCAACTTATAATCTCATCTCTTCCTTCTCCTGTCGTTGTTATGGGTGATTTTAACGCCCATCACTCATCCTGGGGTTGTAGCCATAATGACATATTTGCCTGTTCCCTCATAGACATCTTTGATGATTGCAACTTGTGCATATTAAATGATGGCTCTCCTACCCGTAGAGTTTTCCCTTCTCAAAACCCTTATAGTGCATTGGACCTTACTCTCTGCTCGTCTAACCTTTCATCCCTTTTGTGTTGGTCCATCCTCGACAGTACTCATGGTAGTGACCATTTCCCTATAGTCTTCAAAATCCCGAATAGGGTAATCCCGGTTTCCAATATTTCTCCCTCTATTAAGTATATCCTATCCAGAGCAGACTGGGATTCTTATTCCTTTTATCTTGATTCCCTTTTAGATGCCCTACCCATTCTTAATATTAATTCCCTTCAGGTAGGATACTCTGCTTACTTAAATGCTATAATAACCAGTGCCAATAAGCATGTTCCCAAAAAAAGACCAAAAAAAAAAACAGAATTTCTACTCCTTGGTGGGATTCCGATTGTAGTTCGGTCATTAGAGAAAGAAAAGAGGCGGAAAAATTATATACTTCTACTATGACTATAGAAAACTTTATTAATTACCGTCATAAAGCAGCAAAGGCAAAAAAACTCTTTCTTCCAAAAAACGTATTGGTTGGCGTAAGTTCTGCGAATCTTTATCCCCTAGAACCCCTTCCAGTTTAGTGTGGAAACAAATTAAAATTTACAGAGGTTCTCTCCACACGGAAAACCTTTTAAATAATGACCCATCAACTTGGCTGAGCGATTTTGCAGATAAACTAGCTCCTCCCTCAGTTCCCAATTTAGACATGATTCCTTCATTCTCCATTCCCTATCCCCTCTCCTCCTCCTCCTCTTTTTTGGATTGTGAGTTTTCTTTTGTAGAATTGAAATTAGCTTTGGATGGTCTGTCTGACTCCGCTCCTGGGATGGATGGCATTCCATATTCCTTTATCACTAAATCTTCTGATAAAAACAAACAATACTTCTTAAAATTGATTAACTGTATATATAATTCACAACAAATTCCGGAAAAAATGAAAACACAAATAATCCTACCAATCCCAAAACCTAGAAGAAATCCTTCAGATCCCAATAGCTATAGACCGATAGCTCTTTCCTCAACATTAGTAAAGATTATTGAGCACATGTTAAAGCACAGATTAGAATGGTACGTAGAAAATAACAATTACGTATCGGATTCTCAATTCGGATTCAGAAAAGACATGAGTACTATGGACAGCCTAAGTATTTTTACAACAGATGTCCATACAGCTTTCCTTGAAAAAAAAATCCTGGCCGGCGTCTTCTTGGATGTAGAGGCCGCATATGATAATGTTGCACTTTCAGTCCTCAGGAATAAATTAATTCAGCTGAGGATCCCTGTCAAGTTAGTATTTTTCATATGCAATCTCCTTATGGAGCGAAGGATTATTTTTAAATCTCAAGGCACATTTTTACACCCTAGAACTGTGTGGAAGGGCTTACCACAAGGTCCAGTTCTAAGTCCTATTCTGTATAACATCTATACGCGAGATTTTGATCAATCTGTCAACCAATATTGTTCCATTCTCCAATATGCAGATGATCTCACACTCTATGCATCTTCTGAGAATCCGGATAACATAGCTTCATGTTTGAACAGTGCTTTAACTTCCCTTAGTTCCTGGTTAGGTAACCACGGTCTCTCTTTAGCTGCGTCTAAATGCAGCACAGTCGTATTTACAAAGCGACGAAATGTCCCTACCATTAATTTATTTGTCGGAAATGAGCTAATCCGACAAGATAGCAAGGTAAAATTTTTGGGTGTTTGGTTGGACTCCAAGCTATCAGGAGCCTCTCACTGTGACTATGTATGTTCCAAGTCTGACAAAAATATAAACATTTTACGTTCTCTGGCTGGAGTATGGTGGGGCTCTCACCCCTTTACTCAAAAAAATTTATATAATGCCATAATACGCAGTAATTTAGATTATGGATCTTTCCTCTTAGATCCTGGAAACAAGGGAGCTTTGGATAGGCTTTCAAAAATCCAATCTAAATGTCTTCGAATAATACTTGGTGCAATGAGATCTTCTCCAATAAATGCCATGCAAATAGAATGCGTTGATCCCCCTCTTTATTTGCGTAGACAATTTATTTCGGATAGGTTTTTATTTAAGCTTTCCCAAAATTCTCGTCATCCTCTCCTTTATAAACTCAGCTTTCTTTTTTCTTTGATAGAAAGGAAAGGATATCAATCTATCTTCGATTTGCCTTGTTTAGTCCGCAGCTTCATTAAATTCTCTCGCCTTCCAGACCCAATCTTACAATTCCCCTCTAATTTTATTTTTTCCCTACCCTACAATGTTTTAACTTATTCTCCAAAGGTATTTTTGGACTTTGACGTTCAGAAATATTCAGTTGGAGCAGACAAAATAGTAAAAGACAAGTTATCCTCAGAATTTCCAGGTTGGATATCACTTTTTACCGACGCTTCTAAACTTTCGAATGATGGTATTGTAGGATCTGCAGTTTGGATCCCTAGTTCCAAAATTATTTTAAGTTATAAATGCCCCTCCATTACCACAATCTTTTCTGGAGAGGCCATTGCTATTCTAGAAGCGATTAAATTTGTAACTTCCCATAAACTAACGAATTCTATAATTTTAACAGACTCCAAAAGCTGCTTACAATCCATAACTTCCAATCCGTTTAAATCAAAATCCAGATACCCTGTCATCCTGAAAATTAAAGAGGCTCTGTTTATATGTCAACAACTCAATATGTTGTTGTTCAAAATGTTGTTCTAGCCTGGATACCCGGTCACTCTGGTATAACAGGGAATGAAACAGCAGATTCCTGTGCCAAACAGGCCATTAACATTGGTAATTTAGATCATTTTAAAATTAATCCTCTTGATATCTGCTCTAACATGAAAAATTCTATGATGGGCGCTTGGAATAAAGAGTGGCAGATCACGAGAAACAGAAAGGGAAAATTTTACGGTAGCATCCAACCAATAGTTCCATCAAAACCTTGGTTTTCAGTGTTTCAAACAATTGACAAATCTATTTTGTCTACAGTCTGCAGAATTCGTCTTAACCATTGTTGCACGCCTGTTCACCTGGCTAAAATTAGGGTCCGGGATCATTCCCTATGTGAATGCGGTCTGGACGAGGGTAATCTTGACCACATTTTTTTCAACTGTCCCAATTTAATTCTTTCCCTATATGACATTCTTCCTCCCGAAATCCCTCGACCCACTAACATGAAAATCCTACTTAGTCTCACCTTTTCCCCATTTATACACCAAATATTTTCGTAATTTTTATCTGTTTTTAACATTTAGTACTAATATTGCTATTTATTAATTATCTATATACTTTGTCTCATTTATATTATGTAATTTTTGTAGCGAAAAACTTGAAATTCTGTTTCGGCTGGTATTTAACACATGACATTGGCAGAATTGGGGTATGGCGACACCGCAAAAGCCAAAATATCAAGAACTGAACTGAACTGTGTTTCGGATTGAAGGACATTGTAGCCAGAGTAACTACTGGACATATTGAGACTTAACATCTTATGTCTCAGGATGGCGAGCGCAGTGAAATGCCAAGCATTGCTTTGTAATTCAAGGTGTTGTTTGGTTCTGCTACTGTTCATGAGCGGTCGTATCGCTTACCATCAGGCGAACGGCATGCACGTCTCGCAAATCACAGCAATAAAAAAAATTGTTTCGAAAGAAGAATAAATGTTGCAAGGAACTCTGTTTACTACTAGTCCTATCTTTAACATAAAAAATAATTTACCTCCCTATTAGAAATAAGAGAAGAGGTTTTATGTACAGGTAAAAAAATAAATTAATTAATTTGACTAAATCGATGATTGATCAGAACTTATTAAAACAATTAAAAACAAAAAAATAATAATAACAATTTTGCAAAATTTACAGTGTCATGAAGAATTGTTACTGTTTTTCTTTAATGTTTTTACAACTTTTTTTAAAAATAAGCCTACTCTGAACACTTAATCTCATTATATGAAAAACCTTACAAGTGTGATGTTTGACTACGGAAATCAACAAAGATCATGTTACACCCCAAAAAAAAAACACTGGCATTGCACAACAGAAAGTAATTTAAAACAAAATTGGAGATGTATATAGACATTCTCAATACACAGTACCTGTACAATATTCTATATCCCACAGGGAAAAGTGATACATATACACAAATATTGTCCATGCCTGTGTCCCATGAGGCTAGACAGGCTGGGTACCCATTTTGCTAGATACTGACATTGATAGCATGCTGATGATTTTTCAGAGTAATAAATAAACTCATTTTCATTGCAATGAATGAAGCGAGCTTGCCGTTCGTCTGTTGATAAGCGATATGATCGCTCATAAACAGAAGCAAAACCACACAACATCTTGAATTACAAAGCAATGCTTGGCATTTCACTGCACTCGCCATCCTGAGACACAAGATGTTAAGTCTCGATATATCCAGTGGTTACTTTGGCTACAATGTCCTTCAATCAGCAACACAAGAATGCATTTACATTACTGTTTATATATTTATTATGTAAATAGCCATTGCGGTGGTAGCTACCCAGGCAGCCTGTCACTAAATTTACTTTAAATAATCACTGTCAAAACACATCCAATTATTGATAAATGATCAAATGTGGGAGAATGAATGAATGTAGGAGAATTTATAATAAATGATAAATTCTCCCACATCTAACAATCTCAAACCAGCACAAAAGTTTTGTCATTTTATTTAAAAGTCAATTATTTATTCGCATATATACTGCTCAGAGTATAAATATACATAGCAAAAACATACACACATTAATGGTAACATTAAATAGTTTATTAATAACTTAATATTTCTGTTGTTATTTATCTAGGGTCAAAGGCTAGATCAGAATGCACTTGCATACACCTTATTTAAACAAATAAGTAAATTTTGTATTAATTATTTTAGCATAATAATTGCTCATAATCGTTAATTAGCTCTTGCTATGAGTTTTTTTAATTTTGGAAAAAGAACATATTTCTTTTTGCTGAAGGAAATTCCAGATGCGTGGTGGCCTGTTGGTAAACGGACTAGACGCGACTGCCAACATGATCGCGGTCGCGGGTTCGAATCCCAGGGCACACCTCTGACTTTTCGGAGTCATGTGTGTATTGATAGTCAATCACCACGCACTAAAACGGTGAAGGAAAACATCGTGAGGAAACCTGCATACCATAGCGATTTATAAAAAATTGTGTGGTATGTAAGTCCGCCGACCCGCACTAGGCCAACGTGGTGGACTATATGGCCTAACCACTCTCAATCGTATTGTCGATTGTAGAGTAGGCCTGTGCCCTGCAGTGGGATGTATATGGGCTGATACAAATTCCAGCACCACTGCTTATTATAACAATTGTAACGATTTTGTTGCCTTTTATAGTCCCTATAGCTTCATTCATATATTATTTTATTATTCTATTAGGTTTAGTCATTAGAATGACTAACTTCCCACAAAACCACTATATGCGATGGCATATAGTGGTTTTGTTGGTAAGTTAATGACTGCATGATGATGCAGGGTTAATAAGTAGGCATTGATTGTGCTATATTTAAAGTGATAACAAATTACATAATTTAAAACAAATTGTATAGCTGTATTTATAATATTTGACAGCCTCCATGGAACAGTTAGTTAGATGACGCCTGTGAAACAACTGATTAACTAAGGGTCTCTGTAGTGTATTTCCTTTGTGTTTACAAAAATGTTCATAAAAAATAGATGTATTATTACAATTATTATTACATTACAAATAGATTTAAAGTTATACTTATAAGTGCATGGTGGCCTGTTAGTAAACAGACTAGACGTGACTGCCAACATGTTCATGGTGGTCGCGGGTTCGAATCTCAGGGCACATCTCTGACTTTTCAGAGTCATGACATCAAGGAAAACATTGTGAGGAAACTTGCATGCTATAGCGATTTATAAAAAATCTATGGTATATAAGTCCTCCAACCTACACTAGGCCAGCGTGGTGGACTACATGGCCTAACCACTGTCAATCGTACTGTCGATTGTAAAGGAGGCCCATACTGCTGTGGGACGTAAATGGGCTGATACAGATTTAAAGTTATGGTCACATTAATAAACTAAACTATATATACTATAAATGTTTGGTTTTTTTTATAATGGCCTGGCATAGTGGCGGCATTGCACCTGATGGTAAGTGCTAATGCCGCCCAGGCAGAGTATCCATTGGCATCGGGCGGCAGTCCCATGCCAATGGAAACAATTATGCCGGCCTGCCAAGGTGCCTCTTCACACTACGGCGGAAGGACCCAGGATTGTAGGAAGGAGGGAACACGCGAGAAGGCAAACAATTCCACAGCCTGACGGTGCGGCATAAAAAGAATTTTAGAACTGTTTAGTTCGCACCGGAATGGTGTGAACCGTCAAGCCATGGCTTCGCAAGCCAGCACGCATGGTTCTGGTTAGGAATGGAGAGGAGGGGATCAAGTTGAACAAGTTTTTATAATTAGGTAGCCGTGCCACAATCTTGATGTAACTTTTTTTGCCTCATGCTCAAGAAGTTAATTATTAAATGTATTTTATACATAACAAAATACCAAATCAGTAACCCCAAATACCATATATATAATTAAACAAGCTCACAATTCACATACAGAGATATCAGAATACTGCTTCTAGAGTGCTTTCCCACCATTTAAACATTATTAGAGTAACAAAGAAAGCTATGAGAACATTGTAGACCTCAAAATTATGTATTCTAACTTTATCCATTATTAAAACACCCATACATAATGGTACAAAGTTCATATACTGACACTACTGTATAGTAATATATTTTTTATTCACACATTACCAAATGACTGTTTTGCTACTGGTAAACAAAAATTTTCGGGAATAGTATATTTTAATGACAAATTCATGTTATACCAAACAGAACTATGAACATTATATTGATAGCCACCCAAATGAGATAAAATAAAATGAATTTATGATGTCTCTATAATCATGTCTAAGTTCATGTTTATTACAATTGGTCAATTGTAACATCAGCTTAATAGCTTTGTATTCAATGTTACAAATAAATTTAAACTGTTTATCCATTACAATATCTGATAACAACAGAATAGTTATAATTCTAGGAAAGTGGCAACAATTTGATAGCTGATATGCTTTAATAAAGTAAAATAAGTTTAAATTACAAAGCCTTTTGCATTAAGTCATATTTACTTGCCAGTCTTGTCACACAGATGTATAAAGTAAAATAGTGAAGTAGAAAAATAGTAGAATATGATAGTTTGTTTTATCAATGTATCAAACTGATAAATATTAATGGAGTTATTTTATCTTGTTGCCTCTTGACATGATATCAACATTGGATTTAAATCCATTAACAATTTTTTATATACAAAATTAAATAGCCTTATTTATTTTTAAATTACAATCATCAGCATTACAATATCATGTTGTATATGTATTTACTAGATATAGTAAGTAAATAAAATATTATAGTGAGCATTGAAGCCAAGTATGTCTTTCATGATTGTATTTCATTAGATAACTTTAATTTGAAATAATATAGAAGTCATATTTGTTCTGATAACATATTAAACATTGCTTTTGAGCACAGAATGTCTTTAAATTATTATTCCAATTTAGTAATAATTATAGCATAAAAAGAGCTTGAGGTAAAGAACAGCAGTTCTTAATAATAAATACCTCCTCCTGTATTGAGGAGAATGCATGAAGAGGTTGATGAAAGTGGATGAAACAAAAGTAATATGCCGGGATGGAGTGAACTGGCAATCTATAGTCTATACCTACACCTATGAGATTAGGAGTGACAATTATGTATGTGTGTATGTTCTTAATTAAATTTTGTGTACTACAAAATAATCTTATTCCTTATGTATCTTTTGCTAGGCAATTTTTTTTATTGATCTTGATGGCGATATAAGCATGTCTGATAGTAAGCGATACAACCTCTCATAAATAGTAGCAAAACCAAACAACACCTTGATTACAAAGCAATGCGTGACATTCCAGTGTGTTTGCCTCAAGTCTCAATATGTCCAATAGTTACTCTTGCTACAAAATCCTTCAATCCAGAACACATCAGTCCATTTAAACTACCGTTTGGCACGAGAAATAGACATTGCGGTGGTGCCTACCCAGGCAGTTTTTCACATATTACATACATTTTTGACAGCCTCCGTGGCGCTGACGGTTAGACACCGCCTGTGAAACGAGAGGCCGCGGGTTCGATCCCCGCACCGAGAGAAATGTTTGTGTGGCCCACAAATATTTCTTTCAGGTCTGGGTGTTTGTGAGACCGAAAAGTAGTTCCTGATACCCACAACACAAGACTCGATCTTACTGTGTGGGGTCAGGACTATGTATGTGACTGTTATTTATTTATTTATTATTTATTAGAGATCTACCACCAGTAAGTATGAAAGTAATTGTTAAACAATTGGTTTATTCCTTTCACATGTTGGAATGGAAATAAGTAATATTAGGAAATTATTGATGGAAATTTGTGATTTACTAATCCTTCTAGGGATACTAATGTGAAACAATATTGCAATGTATGCAATTTACTATTTTGTACCTTATGTTATACTTCGCAATTACTTCTTAATACCATCTGACACATAACGATTAAAAGAAGCAGGAAAGTAATGATCTTCATAAAAGCAAAACCAAACAACATCATTTATTACAAATCAATGCTTGGCATTCCACTGGGCCCACCATCCTCAGACACAAGATGAATGGCATGCTTGTGTTACCATTTAACAGCTTCAATTAATGCTTGTTTTTCCCATGGCATGTCAAATGTAATATTTTAGGAACAGGTTCTCCTAAACATTTTCTTTAAAAATTATGGGACACATATTATTTATTACAATTTAATAGTAAGTTTAATATTGGCAATTTATCTAAATAGCAACTTAGATCCTGGCAAAAATTATCAAGTCTAAATTGTTATTCCCTTGGTTGTTGAGCACCTAACCTTATGCACTAGTGTTTTATACTAGTTCATGAATGATGGCAGGCAAAGATTAAATATAGTTTTTTCCTGACCTGCCAGGGTCAAACATGCTTTGAAGAGGTTCCAAGTTCGATTCCGCAAAGACACATTTTAAGCCAAGAGCAGTACTTTAAAACACTGTCTTCTATCAATGAAGTACCGATATTCTTTACTTTTATGATTTTAATCAAAGCTACGTACACTTTTACGATCTTGAAAAACATCGCTGTCACGATTTTGTTGGGAGTTCCGGCACCGACATCACAATGATTCCGTAGACAAAAGATTACAAATGAGAACTTAAGATGTATGACTTAAGAGGATTTGTTCTGTCCGTATGTAAGTCTTATCCACTATGTACGAATATAGAGTGCGTCAGTCCGTCATGATGTCATCGTTAGCGAGCAATTGAGACCATTTATCTAAAATGTATAATCAACACGAGAAACTCAGCAAATAAACACGCGCTTTACACTGTATACTATAGTTTATAATTAGAAAATGCACGAAATTAACTGTTAAACGGCCTAGAAAAACACACTAGAGTGAATTATAAGAGTTTCTTGTGCTGAATATCAATGAAATCCGCAAAGTGTCTCCGTACGTCAGACGGTTGGGCGAAAACGGATTTTGCGACTATACAAGTATATACATTAATTAACGCAGTTTAAACTAAGCCAGCCGATTAAAATTCATAGTTGCAATATCGAAGACATCAAACAAAGGCGAATATAATGTTAAAAAGTAAAAATACCTTTGAAGACGACATAGCCATCCGAAATCGACCTTTTGGAAACAAAAACTTCCTTGCACAAATCAACACATCACACTCACATTTCAACGATCACAACTTATTTACGTATTGTAATAGCGAAACGGCAGCACAATGGGGATGTCTTCAAATTAAATCGCGTGAAAACAGTCTCAACGTTTTTCAAAATCACTTGAAAAATTCAGCGATGCGCGCATGCCCAACAAAAATTTACATCACGTGACCTGTCATGGCGTCGCTTATGATTTTTAATTTTCGCAAATTATCTGTGGAATTATAAATCCAGATTTTTGCAAATAAATTTTATTTTGAAATAATGAATACTTTATCATTGAGAAGAATTTATAATCACGATTTTTTGTCCTCATTATCTGAAATAAGGATAACGGATTAATTCTTTATAGAATGTAGATGGCGTTTGATCGCGTTTATGGTTTAAACGACAAAATCATTCGTATTAAATCCGGTAGAGGGCCTTATTCAGAATCAGACAAATATTTAAAAAAATTATAGAGTCGATACATAACCATGGTGGGTTTCATTCAGGTATTTTAGGTTGCGAATGACTGGTCATGTCATGCATGAAAATATTATGAACAGTTTTTATCTTTTTACCCTATAATAAAAGGGACATGTTAGTTAACTAGAGATGTGCCTACTATGACTGGCCGACTAGCCCTCAGAAAAATATAAGCATAGAAGGAGTGCTATGACATTTCAACGTACACTCTAAAGCTGAAAACACATTGTAGGTTTTTGTCTTACGCATAGAGTAAAGAGTACAAAACTATGGTAAAGAGCACATCTTACATGGTTCGTACGGGTCGTCAGAGGGCCCACGTACGTTTTTATTTTTTTAATTTCATTGACAAAGGACGGTTTTCTCGTCTGCCAATGACTAAGCTTTTAGGGATGGAAGAGTCGATTTTTATGTACTCTTTATCTCATCTCTATATAAACAAATAAATAATATATTTTATTAAATGAAATCAATCCTAGTTGGCGCTTATTATAAACAGTTCTTATCTGTGATAACCTGGGGTACTATCACATTCGAGTTTGCAACTGTTTTATTGTCAAAAACAATGACTCAATTAACATTAAATCACACATCAATCAATTATATAATACTGTGATTGATTAAATTCTGTACACAAACATAGATTACATATTGAGAATAAATTTACTGTGGAAAAATGTTAAGCAACAATGCCGTGTACACATATTAGAAATACTTATGTATAAAATGTGTGAATTCCAAAGTAGGCAAGCTCGTGTTTCGAGCACACGTCTTGTTCTTGTTGTCTTTTTTTATATATTTCTACTACCAGTGTCATTTTAAAAGAAAACAAAAAAGAGACTACCTGAAGACAAATAACAAGGTTAACTTTTTCCTATTATAATTCCTAAAACAGCGCGTGTATTTTGAAATTTTAACATCAATAACTTAATATTTGATTGTATACAAAATTACTCCGTTATCTTTAGTATGATACTTTATTATGTTTAGTACAAATAGGTACTGACTATTTGTTCCCATACTTCTTACTTTAAGTGAGCATATTTGTATTCTTTACATTTAACATTATAAATAATTTCTCTATTACGCACATACTCTGATCGTTTTTCTTCCATTTTTTAAATGAACGCACAGACGAACTTTTGGCTAATTACTGATAATTAAATAAATAAATACACTTAACAGTCACATACATAGTCCTGACCCCACATTAAGATCAATTAAGTGTTGTGTCGTGGGTATCGGGAACTACGAGAGACTTTTCGGTCTCACAAACATCCAGACCCGAGACCAATACTTACTGGGTCTCACAAACATTTGTCTCGGTGCGGGGCTCGAACCCGTGGCCTCTCGTTTCACAGGCGGCGTCTAACCAACTGCGCCACGGAGGCTGTCAATTACGTCCAGTCTAGTATTTACAAACAACTGGTCAAAGAACTGCGGTGTTTATTTCTGTCAAGTCAAGTTAGATTACCAGCAACACCTCATGTAAATAATTAGAAATGTCCAAATTGTATTCAAAATTTTTAAATTGTATGCAGATTGAATAAAGAAAATTATACCTTGTACGTATTATAAATTCTAATTTAATTGTAAGTTTTAAGAAATGTTATATTAGTTTGGCTTAAAAAGCTGGTAGCCATATTTACAAAACCGATTGTTGTGTAAACTCAAGTTTGTCCACAATCGCAAATCGCTCAGAAGCGCTGTGGTGCACGGAGAAATTGTTATTTTTTTCTCTCTTCAAATTTCATTACATTGGACATTATTATCATTACTACTATTGGACTACTAGTATAAATGTACATTGTATAAATTATGAAAGAATATTTTAATGAAAGCGTTGTAGATATTTTTTACTTTCATTTCTAGTTCCTAATTTCACCACTTGTCAATTTATGTTAGTTGCGCTGTATGTCTCAGACGTCTTTTGTTTTTGAAGGTCATGCCCTCGAATTTCGACCGACAGTGTGCACACAACAAAAGAATCTATTGTTCAGATCGCTGTAAGACGCGTTGCTCTAGTAATTATGGCCGCTTCTTTACTCTATGCGTAAGACAAAAACCTACAGTTTGTTTTCAGCATAAAGGTGAAATCACACTATAGGTTTTCGTCTTACGCATAGAGTAAAGAACGGTAAGTACGCGGCCAACCAAGAAGCTTATACCCTTATAAGTGAAGCACAAAAATTTGACCTTGAATGCAGTCGCTGTTGCCTGCTACCCTTTTTTTAGAGTGACAATGAATGAACATGATTTTTTGTTCATTCATTTTGTGTGTGTTTTATACGGAATGCAATTTCCATTTGGCTATAAGCTTCTTGGGGCCAACTGACCAATCAGGACAATGGAGCATACAAGGTTCTTTCTATGTAGTCTGTGGTCACGTCTCAAGCGTATGACCTATAATGTGCCCACAACAAAAGAATCCATTGTTCAGATCGCTCTAAGACCCGTTGCTCTAGTATTTATGGCCGCTTCTTTACTCTATGCGTAAGACGAAAATCTATAGTGTGATTCCACCTTAATTTTGACAACAAGAAATAATTGTGCTGTGATCTCTTCCGATAGTTTATGGATATCGATAGATGAACTTTTTTTATAGCAAATTCGTAGACACAGTGGTATTCATACATGAATCATTATTATTTATTTCATATCCAAAGCCATTTTTTTATTTATTAATAACTTGTATCTTATCTTTGTAGCTACAGAACAAAATATATAATACAATGATCAACTTTTTTGAAAAGGTGTCCTCTGGTGACCTCAGTTGTTACTAAGATAAAAACGAACTAGCAAAAATATAAGTTAACACCGATAATTACCCATTTTGAATTAGCAGTTTAAACTTACGCATGTAAAACAAAAGTGATAGCGTTACTCTGCTAGTACGATTATCTCTCTCTCTTACTCTTCATAATGTCATCATGTTCATTTTTTGCAATGAACATGATGACATTATGAAGAGTAAGATGGGATCTTCTTTATTAACACAAATTTTAATATTTAATAAAGGATTTCGGTCAATTTCCTATCCAGCATGAAGGGTACCATTTCACATGTTTGTGGGTATTTCTGAAGAAAACTGTAAAATTGGCAAAAATACGAATTCTTGATATACTGTTAAATCAAAAGTACAAATAAATAGAAAAGAGAACCATGTGATCATGAATTTGGGGAAGGAAAGGTAATATCTAGAAGGAATGTTTTGAAATAATTAATGCAAAAAAAAGAGTCGTCCAGGAAAATGAAAAAACCTTATCAAGTTAAACAAATGCCTTTAGGTCGTTGAAGAAATGTGTGTAAATAATGTGTTTTTTTAATTATGTCGTATTTATTAAGTCATAAAAAAACGATTGAAAGAAAAAAAAAGAATATAATATGCAGTCTATTCGATTGGTAAAACTATATGGCCTACTTTATGCTTATTTGGGATATGATTATCTCTCTCTCTTTCTCTCTCTTCAATCTTAAGCAAATACAGTGTTGTTTTCACATTGGAAATTTGTACGCGCAACAGCATGAATCCACTTTTGTCTAATGTCGTCATCTGTAGGGAATCTGCAATGAAGGCATTTTAATATGAAACACTAAGTTTATATCATATGGCATCCAAGATCACAGCCCTCGCGCAGTGGCCGAGCGCTTTTTACCACTATACTACCGGGTAGGTATTTTAAAGTACAAAACAATTTATTTATATTTGCCTCGGTGGCGTAGTTGTATTAGGGTACGGTTACATAGCTGAGGTCTTGGGTTCGAATCCCGGGTTGGGCAAAGTGATATTTGATTTTTCTATTGAAATGAAATGAAATGAAAATATTTATTGAATCCATAAAATCATATACTATTTAGATTCAGTCATTTTTTTTCCACTTCCACCCAGTTCACAAGGCTGTTTTCACCAGAGAAGAACGGGCAAGAAACTCTAGCGTTGCTCTTTTCAAAAATAAGTTTACAATACAGTGATCATACAGGAGTTGAAATTCAGAGCAGTTCATAAATTATTCATAATAATGATTATATTGTACGGCTGAGTTAAGTGTGGTCGCCCTGACCGCGGAATCGGTATACACTGTTCAGCAAAAGCAATGAAAGGCAATAAAAAAATTAATAAAAAAACAAACTAATTTAATATTATCATTATAAGCAAATTGAGCAGACCAGTCTACACAAGCAGCACCCGTTCACGAGTATGACCCATGTGCCAGCCATCGGTCTCCTCAACCGTGTTATAGAGAAGTGACCGACCCGGCACACGACGCCGCCGCAAGCACAGACCTTTAAGCGAGCATGACGAACTCATATTGCCTACAACTATGGTGAAACAAGTGGGATAATTATTTTAATTATATTTAACAGAGTACACACACATCCGGTTCGGGGACTTATATTATGTTTTATTCCCACGCCTTACTATCTTCTAAGTATGCTGAAATTTTATAATATGCTTTATTACACAACTGTCGTTTAATATTAGATTTAAATTTATTTATAGTTAAGGCTTTTATGTTAGTGGGAACTTTATTATAGAAATGTATACAGTAACCCTTAAAAGATTTGCTAATTTTCTGGAGCCTGGTCTTATGACTGACTAGATTATTTCTATTTCTGTCATGAATATCGCTAACCTTTTGAAATTGTTCTATATTCTTATGGACATACATTAAATTAGCGAATATAAATTCAGATGCTACTGTCATTATATTTATTTCTTTAAATTTTTCTCTCAGAGATTGTCTGGAGCCTAACGAATAAATAGATCTTATGGCTCGTTTTTGAAGATCATATTCATTATCAGCCTAGTCTAGTGTTGCCAGGTTTATCGTTTGAAAATTCGAGACAAGAGATTAAAATAAGCGGGATTTTGACTTCCTCGGCGGGACGCCTATATTAAAATATTATTTTTGATTTTATTTTTGAAATCAGTCTTTGGAAACAAGTTAAAAAGCGAATTAGATACTGTATAGGTACATATTTGTAGGAAATCGCGAAACACAGTGATAAAAATGTGTAATAATTGGCTTTTACTCGTACTCTAGAGGGGTGGTCAAAAGCGGGACATTTGGCGTCCCGCCGAAGGTTCAATCGGGACGCGTCACCGAAACCCTGAAAAGCGGGACGTCCCGCGTAAAGCCGGACACCTGGCAACACTAGCCCAGTCAGTCAGGAACAATGATTAAAGAATAGAGGGGATAAAGCATAAGGTCACGTGACGCGTACCACTTTGATTCACAAACATGGCGGCGGCTCCGCCCCTAAAAATAGTGATACGCTAGTACCAAATTCTTTATCGATATCGATCATCAACAGTGGCATATGACTAACATTAATATAACATTCTTAATTTTTGCTTGACATCTCAATTGAGTATAAACAGGGGATTTTAGGACTTGACAGTCAAGTCTTTAAAAATTAAATCCGATAATAATAGGTCAATGTTTTGATATTTTTTTCATGCTATGATTTATTTGATGGGTAAGTTTTACCTGATGATTGGATTGGATTTGTCAAATAATACACACGTGAGATAAAATACAACTTTATTAATAGCTAGAATTTGGTTGCGACTTCGAATATACCACACTTTTTTCCTTAAGCACCAATTTTCACCATGTCAATATTTCTTTTGCCAAATTATAACTAAAATCTAAAAAAAAACAGACATTCAGCAAACAACTATGAAAATATGTACACTAAACTAACAACTTAAATATATAAATAGAAATAAAATATCTACACAAAATTAACAATTAAAATGTAAAAATAGAAATTAAACAATTAACTAAATAAAACAATTAACTAAATGAACTGACATTATTGTGTTCTGTGACATGAACCATTGTAATTTTAAATGGCGATATAAAAAAAAGAAAAAAGAAGACAGTTCGTGTTGCTGACGAAGTTTCTTGCGCCACTTCTTCTTCACAGCTACAACACGTTCCGAAGCGGTGGTAGCAGAAATGAACAATCCAAAAGATCTTTTGAAAGACTATTTGAATAAATAATAATAATAATAATAATTAATCTTTATTTCATTACAACATGTTTACAACATAATAACACCCTGACTCCTGAACTAGGAAGCCCTGTATAACAGAAGTCAGTCTCTTTCGACAATTATTTATTTAACAGCTGCTTTATACTGGGTATCTCAAGACTGCTACCGAAAACGAAGCCGGGAGGTAGTTTTAGTGACTACAAACATAATGCAACTAAAAATTTCGCATCGAAACGCGACAATTATTTTTTATGTTTTTTTTAAATATCGTAATTTTTGGGTGGTAAATTCATAGTTTATGCTAAAATAATAATTTAAACTCTTTTATACCTTAGAGTATTTATAAATAAAAGGGTATACACTATTATTTTAAGAAAAAAATGTATTTACCACCCAAATATGGTCATAGGAAAAAAAATAACAACAAAAAAATTGTCGCTTATTTTTGCAACTTTTTCTATTGCATTGTGTCTGAAGTCGCTTAAACTACCACCCGGCTTCGTTTTCGGTAGCAGTCTTGATATACCCTGTATAAAAAAATAAGAAACTCGAAAAAAAATAATAATTAAAAGACTTAATAAACTATGTAACAACACTAGATCGCCAAATGAAATGAACTTAAATTATAAAGAATATTTTGATTTTGATTTTGAATAAAGGAATAGTAGCGGACATCGCGAACGAAGGCAGGAAATCAGCACTAGAATAAAAATATTTTTCGAATAATTCAATCAAACAAAAAAAACATAAGGTACATACATACATAAACATACAAGCGGTGAATAATGTGGACTATAGATTTTAATTTATGTATAAATATTGACTGCCTCAGTGGCGTAGTTGTATTATGGTACGGTTACAAAGCTGAGGTCTCAAGTTCGAATCCCGGGTCGCGCAAAGTGATATCGGATTTTTCTATTCATTATCAGCACAGTCAGGAATTTGTGCCCGATATTGCGATAGGCTCGCCACCCACAACATCGTAGGACGGAACATACAAGGCGAAATAAATAAATAAATAAATAACACCCAACAGTCACATACATAGTCCTGACCCCACATTAAGATCGAGTCTTGTGTCGTGGGTATCAGGAACTACGAGAGACTTTTCGGTCTCACAAACACACAGACCCGAGAGAAATATTTGTGGGCCGCACAAACATTTCTCTCGGTGCGGGGATCGAACCCGCGGTCTCTCTATTCACGAACGGCGTCTTACCGCCTGCGCCACGGAGGCTGAAATGTGGGTGTCCTGGTTGCACCTCTGCCTACCCATTCTGGGAAAAAGGCGTGAGTTTATGTATGTATAAATATTAATATTATGATAAATTTATTTGTAACAAAACTAATAAAAATGCAACTGCTACATAAACAATAGTAATATGATGTATTAAACATTTTGATCTTAGTGTGGGGTCAGACTATGTATGTGACGGTTGGAGGTAATTATTTCTTGATATTCCTAAAAATATATTTATACTTTACAATTATCGTTACTTTTTTAGTCGCCATAATGTAAACATATGACCAACTAATACTAATTTACATGTTACAACCGTTACAAGGTTATACCTGTCGAGACAAACACCCAGTTGCATCTAATACATTTCGTTCATTATTACGTTGCACCATTCTTTGCTAAAATCAAAAATACCTATCAGGATATTTAATACATACCAAATAAAATAAAATAATATAGGTAGATTTTTATTGCTATTATTTGACTGAGGAAAATCATTATGTCTCACATAGAATTCAATCAATGAATATGAAAGTGTTGGTTAAGATAAACAATTATAATAATTAATAATAAAATATAAAACTATTTCTGTTCATTAAAAGGTTCTCCAGAACATTAGACAATAGACTACCAATTGTCCAAATTATCTTGCATGTCATCTTTGTTATTGATTAACAGTTGTATTATTAATAGGATTATTAGGTAAAATATCATAATTACTACAATTTCACTTACCGGGTATATTGTTGGAAAGCTGTTTTCTTTTTCAAAATGTAATGAACAAATAAATGTATTTATTGCAGGGTTCCAATAGCTTCCAATTTTTTGTATCCATTTTGTCCTGGTTTGTATTTTTATAGGGAATCTAAAAAATATTTTTAATTTCACTTTGTTTGTCGGTCTGAATATATATTTAAATATAAACTATTTTTTTCTTTTTTTGAAAAATAAAGATCAAAATATTTAAAAATGATAATATCGATATGAATAATTTCGTATCGAATCCACTCATCTCTAAACTTGTGTGTAAACAAACAATGAGGTTGTTATTTACACTACTTGTATAAATAACGCCTAGAAGAGTCTAAAACTTAATCAACAAGATCCAAATACATTTATAAATGATAAAAATAAACCCAAAATGTAAATTTAGCACATATTTGTTAGTATTTCGTAAAAACAGTTACTAACCTATGAAAAGTTGTGTTGAGTCCTTTTTGCTTGAACTCGACTTGAATCTTCTAACACAACACTGAGGCACTTTAAAAAGTTAACAATTAAACTAATTAGCAAACTTAACAAACGAGTTTAAACAATGAATAATTCGAAATTCTTTGATTTTGCAGATTTGTTTACTTCGATTGACAGATAACGCCACAGTTTGACATTTCATGGAGTTTTTGTTTTACTAGTCTGTGGTTTCGGATGAGCTAAATAAAATGGCGTCATTTTGGTCTAGGGGCGGTCTCAGTGTGGTTAGTGAACAAAATATTGCCATATTCGAAACAAAGGAATTATTATTTGTCTCTTTCATTAAGGGAAAAGTCAGCTTTGTGTAAAGGAGACAGATAGATAAACGTACATTCCGCGTCGATATTCCTAATATAACTATAATTTGATATATATAGCTACTTTTGTGCGTAATCCTTTATAATTCTTTTATCATTGGTCAGGAATTTGTGCCCGATATGGCGATAGGCTCGCCACCTATCACATCGCGGGACGGAATATACAAGGCGAAATGTGGGTGTCCTGGCACCTCTGCCTACCCTCTGGGATAAAAGCGTGTGTTTATGTATGTGTATGTATTTATATTATCGATAAAATGTGCAGCGCATTACTATTGACATGACGTAACTAAATTGTGTTGGCGCTTTGGCCGTTTGTAACCTATCTGCACTTTATAATTCGGCCGCGTAAAGGTACCCAAAGGTAGGAATTTGACGTTTCATTAGTGAACATGAGCCGTTCTTAGTACATACTATTTGTCTCATTCTCTCCCATGATGTTGGCCCATTGGAAAAACCAGGATAAGTATATGAGTGTGTTTTAGACTCCTATGCTTTAGTCATTGTTCTGAGGATCCGTCGGCTTAGCCGATTACAGTTTCGGGAGTATTCAGTAATATCTAGTAACGGCTTAGTAATGGTAAATTATTTCTATTTCAAATTAACATCACCAGTTGTTATTTTGGAATTCTTAGCATTCTATATATTTCTGCTATTGCTAATTGCCTCCTTCAGAATTTGCAAATAAAAAAAAACAAATTATAATAATATTTTTTTACATCTAAAATTACACACGCAAAATTGACTGTTCAATATCTTTTTTAAATTCTCACTCAGTTCAGTTCAGTATCTTTTTTAAAAAAACTCACTTCTTCATAGATCGAGAATGAGATCGTATAAAAATATTAGCCAATCAGCATAAGGAATCAAATTCACTAATCGCAAAATTTAGCTTATTTATATATAGTAAGTTGTGAAATGTTATTATCGACTTTACTTGCTATTTGTGATTGCTTTTGCAATTTACGAGTATTCCAACTAGTGATTTCTGAATAAATAAATAAAAGAAAAGTAAATCGATTGCTGCCAGATAGGCTAAGCTTTGTCTTTTACATCAAAAAATCATCATAAAAAAAAATGAAAAATATGAGGACATAATATTTTGTTTGCCAAAAAATATATTTGTTCAGTTAAGATCCGGTTAAAAATCATTTCTGTACGGTGTATATATTAAATTATTGAGTGATGTACCGACTAGTCATTATGAGTATAAATTATCGTTTATATTGGGAAAACATATTATCTCAATCAATGCAGTGAATAGGAAAAGTACTTAGGCTTTTTCCATTACCTTATTTTCTTTATATTAGGTACGTTGGGTAACACCGTAATACAAGGATGGAAGGGAGGGTAAGAACGTAAGCTCCTGTATTTTATACATATTCGTTTACGTTCTTATTCCTTACCTACTACTATAATAGAGGTGTTAGGTACCTTACATAAAAAGATACATAAACAAGAATTTTTACTAGAAGGTATAGGCAGAGGTGAAGAAAACCCAGGTTTTGCCTTGTGTGTTCCATCCCACGAAGTGATAAGGGGCGAGCCTATCACTTAATATTACCTGTTTCAAGAGTAGGTCACTTTGACCTCACCATCAATTGCCGCCAAGCGCATTAGCAATATGCGGGACTTAAAACTAGTCAGTGGCTGGATAGTTTTAGCAAAATGTTATTTTTAGCCCAAAAATGTAATACTTCAAAAACCTAAGAAAATATTATCAGGAACTACAAGTGTCTCACTAACACCCAGATCCAAAAATATCTATGGGCCTCACAAACATTTGTCTCTGTGCGGGGATCGAACCCGCGGCTTTACGTTTCACAGCCGGAGTCTAACCAACTACTGTGGAGGCTGTATTAGGCTGTGTATTGTTCATAACTAAACATTGTAGGCATTTAATTAAGAGACTTGTATGTTCCAGAGATGAGAGCATTTGTTAATTTATCTGATGTTAGAAAAGAATAGAGGAAATATGACTAAGCAACTGTCGTATTATTTGGATTTTTATAATTTGGTAGGCGTACATAATTTATTCATAATTAGTAACAAAAAATTGTATTAAAAATATTACAATAAAAATATAATATTTAATGTCACTCCGTAAAATCAAACTTGTTTTGCCTAGTGTACACTCTTTCGATCGGACCGATGATCGAGCGCAGGTAGTTGCAAATAAAAACTACATCACCCGGACTATCAGCTGTCGAACACCGATATTGTACCGCGAGCAATTAATGTGATATTAAATTATATACAGTGAATACAAAGCAGTTTAATTGGTGATCTAGACGCTTACAATTTATAAAAGTGAAAGATAACAATTAATTAATAACACCCAAATAAAATAATTTTATAATGTTTTTTATGTTTGAATAGTTTCATTGTGAGAAAACAAAATATAACATTCGATGCTTTGTTACAAAAAAGTTATACGAGTAAAAATGATTACTACTGTATACCAAAGACAAAGGTTTGTAGATTAAAAATCTTTCATAAAACGTTATTCACATCTGCCACCCACCTGAAGATTACGAGATGTCTTCCGAATGTTTATGGAGTAGATATCGGTTGTGGTACCTTATTAAAAATTCCGACCTATAACATTCTAAGTTTATTTGATCTTTATAAGAAGATACTGAGTGTTCTTATTAATAGAAACAATATGGGTAGGGCATCGGGTAATATCTTGGGTAGTCCATGTCATCACAGTCGCAGCACAACGGCCTTCGCCGTCTGCACCGGTAAACGCGTTCCGTACACCTGCACTGCACCTCATCTCGTTCTCTTTCTTCTTCTTCTTCTTCTTCCAGCTCCTCTACATCTAACCTTCTACGAGGTGGTAAAGCACGTCCCCCTTCCCCTTCCCGCCTTCGTTTTCTCCTTGCTCTTGGTGCGCCAGGGATTTCCGGAGCTCCTCTAGCTGACGATGCTGAAGCTTGACGAGGCGTGGAAAATCCTACAGGCCCACGGATAGATAAGTCCATTGGAGACAATGCAGGGCGTGATAGGTTCTGCTCAGCGATCTCTTGAAGACCATGACGCGGAGAGTACACTGGTTCTTGTTGGGCCAATGGTGCTGCCAATTCGTATTGACTCTGATTAACAGGTGAACGACTGCTTAAACCTTGTAGTGCAGATCCAATTTGTCGTGGACGTACTGAACGCTGTAACCTAGGAGTGCCCCGAACGCTTGGATCGCTAGGCCCTGGTGGAGTAGGACCTGGAAGTTGGCTGGTTCCTAATACACCACTCCTTGTGACCGGCACTTGTATAATAGGTTGAACTGAGCGTTGAATAAAAGAAGCGATGCCGCTCGTACTGGGGTGAGCAGCTGAAACGATATTTGGCATTCTAGCAATTGGCGCATAGCTCGGGCCTGCCATTTGACTTGTATGTAATCCAATTTCTTCACCAGTCATATTTTGATCAAAATAACCGGCAGGCCTCATCACGTTATATCCTCTTTGACTCGTGCCTACAACTGATTGGCAACACGGCGGAATGTTTGGCGATGGACCCACTTGGGGCTCCATTTTAAGCTCTATTGGTTCTTGACTGTTTACCAAAGTAAACCATTTCATACTCGAAGTCTCTAGAGGCTGCGAGGCTGCTGCTGGCTGGCAACATGGCGGCATTTGCGGTAATTTTTCTCTTTGTGCTTCGGCTTCTCTTTCGCGTTGCAGTTGCTCTTGTGTATTTAATAAAGATAGCCATTCAACGTTGCTAGGTTCCTCGTACGGTAAATATGAATCATCAGCTCTCGAAGGATCTTTGTGTGTCATTAGACTCTGAGCTGCAATTTGACTTTGGGGTGCTATTTGACTTTGAGCTGCTATTTGACTTTGAGCAGCTATTTGACTTTGAGCTGCTATTTGACTTTGAGCTGCTATTCGACTTTGATCTATTTTTTGACTTTCATATGTTCTTTGGCTTGCTCCAATTTGTCCAATATCCTCGGCCACACTTGAACTAAGTGCAATATTATGTTTAAACCATCCAAATTCGATGGGTTCTTGAACTTCTTCCCGTCTATTTTTTAATCTATTGATAAATTCATCTATGAGAAAAGACAAGTGTTCTGCCTCTTCGGGGGGTGGAGAAAATTTTTCTACAAACTTGGACAACTCATTTTTTAATTTTATTAAAGCTGAATTGTCACACAGGTTGGTTTGTTTTTCTATATCATTGATCTTTTTCGCGAGCATCTCTCGTAGCTTCCGTGTTTGTAAATGCCCTAAATTTGATTCATTTTGAGGTACCGGCAGGTCTTGCAACCATTGCGCGATCTCATGACCTAGAATTATTTGATCAGCTTCGTCTTGGTGAATATTTAGGGCAGGTTTGGCCACATCCACCATTGCATTAAGTATTTTAAATGTAAAAGCTTCTACATCGGGGTTGATGAGTTGATTACCCGGTAATAGTTTCGCATTTTCGTGGAGTTTTTG
This sequence comes from Hyles vespertilio, assembly GCA_009982885.2. Taxonomy (NCBI): domain Eukaryota; kingdom Metazoa; phylum Arthropoda; class Insecta; order Lepidoptera; family Sphingidae; genus Hyles; species Hyles vespertilio. Next base: position 953,413 of record CM042805.1, on the reverse strand, counting down.
CAAAGATATAATCATTTTCTGCCTATAAGGTTCTGCTTTAGCTTTATGAGTGTCTTGGTATAGTCTAAAAAGTTCATAGTCTTCAGCAATGTTACGTTTTAGTAATTCCTCAAATAAGTGTGCAGGGCTTTTTTCACTGTCGTCTATTTTAGGCCTAGGCGGCAAAGAACGAGTTATAGCATTCAACACCTGATGCTTAAAAGAACCGGATTGGTCAACTTTTCGTACCACATTTACCATGCTTTTCGTGCGTTCAATCAATTTTGATTTCAGTGACGGTTTTTGGGATGTTAATTCAGGAGACGAGGGGAGAGAAGATAGTATTTCTTCAAGCTCATCATTGAAACGATCTCGAAAATAAAACTCATTTCTTATCGTTGCTGAATCCATTTCCATCTTTGCCAATGCTTTCCATATACCACTATGGATGTTCATTCTGAGTTTGTCTGCATGCTCTTGTTCCTGTGGGCTATTCACGGTTATGGGAATCTGATTTACCCAGTCACGTATGTAACTATCTATGTCGTGGTTGAGTTTGCGAATTGTGGGCATTGCTGTGACTAAATTGTCTTTGCGATTAGAACTATGCGCAGGAACACTGAATCTCCGGCCCGACGAGGACTTACTTTGACTCTGTGACAGATTATCCACTTGTCTTTCTTTACATACAGCATTCGCTGCTGGAACCATTGAATAAGACGCTGGTCCACTCATTCTCCTCGCAGGCGTTTTTTGTCTCCTTAAGTCTTCAGATAAACTTCCACCTTGTCCAGGTGGTCCAAACATCGGACCCCGATTATTATTATAATTTGGCTTGGCAGATTCTTTACCTGGGCTCTGTATGACTTTTGGACTCAGAGGGCGTAATGCTGGCATATTTTTTGACTTGACATCATCAGGTAGTTTCATTATAGGTACCGGTATCCGCTGTATTTGTTCCATCAATTCAGGTGCTCGGTCCTGTGCTTGTTGCATAGCATCTTCTCCAACCAGCTTATTAATCCATCTAAAAATTTGATACTTTAAATATTCAACCTCTTCCTCGTTTGACCATCGCTTTGATGTATCCATTTCGAGAAATCTATGTCGATCCACAATATCGCCAGCTAGATCGTTAATTGCCACTTCCCTAAAGCCTTTGTTGTTTTCATCTGCTCCCAGAATACTTGTCCACCATGCTTCTATAACTTGCGTCAGTTGGCTTGTGTATTCTTCTATGCGAGCCTCTATATCAACGTCAGTTACAGTTTCGTTTTGTTGCTTCGGAATATTTTGTACTGTATTTTGGAGTACTACGTAGGTTTGTCGTTCGACTTTTTCCTTATTAATAGCATTGAAAGTATGCATAAATGTTTTAAATCGTTTGACCAATGCATCAGCTAAACATTTTAAGTAACATACAGGGAGTTTACTTGATTCTTCTAAGGCGATCGCAAGTTCTTCTTTCACTTTATCGTTATCACCCCATTGCAATTCATTTATGGAGTCAATTAATACATCAATCACTTCCGTTTCGACATCGGTAATACATGTAGATTTCAATTTAAAGTTAATTTTGTCCATAAAAAGTAATAACTCTTCCCTAACAAATCCTCGAACTTCTTCTTCAGTGGGTTGTATAAATTTTTTAAAAGGAAAGTACGCACAAGTTTTCTTTCTGAGATTCTTTTCCCGTTTTCGATGATATCGGTTAGCTTTTCTTGTTCTAGAATGTAAAACCTCTCTAATCTTTTTAGCCAGTGCGTCTGCTAAGATATTCATTTGAACATTAGGATTACTATCACTCGCATCAAATGTTACTTCTTCAATCATTTTCATAATTTGTGATTTCGTTATATCTTCTGAACTTATTAATTTTAATTTTGTGGCTAATGAATTAATATTTTGGTCCAAGCTGTAACCCTCAAGAAATTCTGAGTTTTTAATATGCATTTCATGTAACCAATCCTTGATGACGTTATGAAGACTGGCGTCGTTTGGGACACCAACGTCCTTTGCGTCTGTTCTTAAAACATCAAGTTTTTTAATTCTTTTACAATTGTCTAAGCAGTGTCTGCATGTACCCTTGAACCAATAAGGAGTACTTTTGGTGTGCCCATCTATTCCAAAAGTGATTCTCCTTTTATTTCTTTTAATTTTCCGAACAAGTTCATCTTTAAGAGTGCTGTACATTTCGTCATTGTGGCAATCTATATTCTCCAACAGCTGTAGTATTTCTCTCTTAAAGTCGTTTTTTCTTGACCGTAGTTCCTCTTGGGACTTACTTTTTCTTTCGCTACGATCGTTGTGCCATTTACTGATGGTGAGTAGTTCTATGGAGCTTGACGTAGCTTGTACAGACTTTCGGGCCTTTGCCGCAATGCTGATAGGGATTGTTTGCACTGATTTGTAGAGAGACAATGTGGGGACTACCGTGAGCTGAGATCCTTGCCAATGTTGAGTGATTGAGGATATCGGGGATAGAGGGACGGCTACCTAGAACAATAGTGCTATTAATACTTTGTTTGACGAGTTATTTGTTATGAATGCGCGAAAAGCATCCCGTTCGCTAGATGGTAAGCTATGTATATGCCCGTTCATGGACAGTAGCCAAACAAACAATACCATGAATTAGAAACAATGCTTGGCATTCCACTACGCTCGCCATCCTAGCACATAAGATGCTAAGTCTCAAATGTCCAGTAGTTACACTGGCAACAATGTCTTGCAAACCGGAATACAACAATGCAGTAATACACTCTCACATATTTATGAGATACCTAACACCAGCAAAGGAAAAAAATATCTTAATAGATTAATTATATTTATTAAATTTAGAAGATCTTAGTTACTGGCACTTATAACATATCTACTGTGTTACTACTAGAATAATTATGAATTATAAAGAAGAATTTTTAGTACACACATTTCTTTTAGTAGGTTCTATGCGGGGCAGCGTGGCCACTTCTCTTGACACCGTTTGAGCCACCGCTGTAAAAAAAACTAAATTAGATCGTAAAAATATTATATATCATCACGGTATCATTGTATCATCTCAAATTGTAAATATATACTTGCTATAAGTACTCTAAAGGGTTTTTGAGATGAGTTTGAATGAAACCAAAGAATATACATTTAAACTATTCTATAAATCTGATCTGAAATCTGTGCCTAAGCTTAGCACATGCCCAATTATTACTATAATTTCGTCAGAAATGTACAACTTATCAAAAATACAATTTACCTTGAATCTCTGTGCTAACAGAATTTCTATTCTGAAACAAGAAAAAAGTGATATTAATTAGATCTTCTACGGTCCTTGTTTAGGTTCATGAGGAGATTGGATTTGATTTATACCACTAGAGCTACATTAGCAAAAGGTTATTCCATAATTTAATAACATAATATATTGGTTTTTGTTTGACAGCCTTCATGGCGCAGTTGATTAGGTTCCGGCTGTAAAACGTGACAGTGTCGATCCCCGGACCGAGAAACATTTGTGAGAACCACAGGTATTTGTTTTTGGTCTGGGTGTTTGTGAAACCGAAAAGTCTCTCATAGTTCCTGATGCACCCTATGTATGTGACTGTTGGGTGTATTAAGTATTTATTTTACTAAATGTAATCCAGAACGAAGAGATAGTCTTCTGGATTTGTAAGAAAATTTTGTGCCTCATAAGATTCGCTGAGATCGCTTGATGCTCGTTTACAGGGATCGCATTAATAATGTAATCCGACCGAATACGGCCATGGCGACCACTTCGACCCCTTATAGGGCTTGGCGCTGATGCGCCCGGAGATGGCTTATACAGGGTATATCAAGACTGCTACCGAAAACGAAGCCGGGTGGTAGTTTAAGCGACTTCAAACACAATGCAACAGAAAAAGTTGCAAAAAATAGCGACAAATTTTTTTTTGTAATTTTTTTCTTATTACCATATTTGGGTGGTAAATACATTTTTTCCTAAAATAATAGTGTATACCCTTTATTTATAAATAATCTAAGGTATAAAAGTGTTTAAATTATTATTTTAGCAAAAACTATGGATTTACCACCCAAAAATGAAGATATTTAAAAAATCATAAAAAATAATTGTCGCGTTTCTTTTCGAAATTTTTGGTTGCATTGTGTTTGTAGTCACTAAAACTACCACCCGGCTTCGTTTTCGGTAGCAGTCTTGAGATACCCGGTATATAGCCGATTTTCGCAACAAACTCCCTTGCACAAAGTGGGCATGTGAGCTTACCGCTTTCATAATTGAAGTGAATAGCGGCGAGAGGACGGGCTTTAAGCTCATCGCGCTTGGCGTCGAGGTCAGCTAAACGCTGTTCCTCAAATACGCGAATTCGCTTCTTCACCATCTCGCGCTACTCCGGTCGTTGTGTTGCCAAACTCTCCCAGCGAGAGGGCTCTATATTGCATCTTTTCATGTGACGTTTCTGAACATCCTTATATCTGAGGAGTTGTCCGCCATGCTTTCGCTTGCCCTCCTCTAGCTCAGAGTAAAAGATGCGCTTCGCCACTCTCTCTTCCGCCATCCGTGATACGTGACCGCACCACCGTAGTTGCCGACGCATCAAATATGCCTCAATGCCACCAACATTAGCGCGTCTTAAAACTTCGGTATTACGCACCCGATCGGACCATCTGATCTTCATGATGGAGCGCAGGCATTTTAGGTGGAATCGATCGAGAGTGCGTATATGGTGACGATACACACACCAGGTCTTGGAAGAATAGAGGTTTGGCAGCACAATCGCCATGTAAACCGAGATCTTAGTAGCCAGCTTATGGTCGTGCGAGCAGAAGACCTTAGAACACAGCTTTCCAAATGCTGCAGCTGCAGCACTTATTCTGCTGTTGATCTCAGTATCAAGGTCACACTTAGCTGTTATAGTGTTCCCCAGATAACGAAATTTATCGACCTGTTTCAGCACGTCCTCACCAAGCTTAATGGTCAGTGTCTCACGACCATGGATGTCTAGGGACATCACTTCCGTCTTTTTGACACTGATCTTTAGGCCAAATTTGCAGCATGCTTGGTGGAAAGTGAACATTAGCTGTTGCAGGCCGTCTGGGGATTCTGCCAAGAAACATAGGTCATCAGCATACATGATCTCTGTGATCAATGCATACGAGACTTTGGTGCGCGCCTTAAGTCTGGCCAAGTTGAAAAGACTGCCATCGGTGCGAAAGCGAATGCGAACCCCTTCAGAAACAGTTTGTAGGACGTCCTTGACTACTACTGCAAAGTATAGAGCGAACAGTGTGGGTGCTAGTACGCATCCTTGCTTAACCCCACAGGTAACGGGGAAAAGTCGGACTGTTCGCCGTCTATGGAGACGCAGCACTGCATATCGTCATGCAGGAGTCGCTGAAGTCTCACAAACTTTTCTGTGCATCCTAGCTTTCTCAGTACCATCCAGAGGGCTTCGCTAGGCACACTGTCGAATGCTTTCTCCAAGTCAACAAAGCAGAGGTACAGCTGAAGTCCCTGCTCTCTACTTTTCTCCTGAAGTTAACGCACCGAGAAAATAGCTTCACATGTCGGATCGCATTAATGGATCAGTAAAACAGTCTTCAGTTTGTTACAATCAGGAGTGCCTAGTAACCTAAGTTTAGGTAAAATATACGAAACGTACGGGCCGTTTTAGGTTTCTGTGAGGCAGGTTTTGAGGGTCTTCGGCGTGATGATTACAACTCTCCACTTTATTTATGTAGCAGGGCTGGTGGTTTAACTGGCGACAAAAAGAACAATAACGAATAAGTAATTTAGAACTCTTTAGACAGTTAATAAAATCAGGGTTTATTAAATTTAATGCAAAAGCAGAATATTCCGTCGAATGTAGTATTCCATCAGAAGGTAGAAAAATGACTTGAAAGTATTGCAATCGGTTGCTGTGGTGAAACCATAGGGGACTATGTGAGCAACGGACTTCCTGTGGTTAGTATATAAATAACTAACTAACTTTAACTTTGATATCTAACTTTTAATATAGTAAGACTATTTGCTTACTATTTGTTTTGTAACATTTTTATCCTATGTGCAGTAAGCCAGTGATTTTCTATCTTTTGTATACAATTTGTAATTAAATAGGTATAAGTATGTTTGTTTGCAATTGACAGCTGTCAGCCACCAAATTAAGTTAAAAAAATAATAATTATAATACTCACCTGATCCAATGAATTCCTGACGTTATCTTTGGTTCTTCTCGATAAGTTTCTCAAACACCGCACCTCGAAACCCTTGCAAAACGCGGTCCCGCTCAAATCAGGACAATTGTCTGCCCTTTTCGGCCGTCCATCCCTGGTGGGCGACTCGTCAGTCTTCGGTCGCGATCGGATGGTCACTTCGGGTTCGTAACCCCTGTGCCGTGTGGGCAGCACCCTGGAGTCCATATCCACCTTGTGGTTGGAATTACATTCGCCCAGTCTTGTCGGTGAAGCTCTGCTTCTTGGGGGGCTTTTGTTTGCTGCAAGAAGTAAGGTAGAAATTCTTTAATTGATTGTAACGAGAAAGTAAGTTGGATGGAAGCAATACGTTATTTTAATAAATGACAAATGAGGGAACACCTCACGCGTTTTCCGCTTTGTCATTCACCACCATAAACGTTTAACGTCGTACTGACCTAATTATGAATAGCGGACCAAATGTGGCTCGTCTGATGCTTACGCTTGAGCAAATGCGTTTTAGAATGGAGACTGTGTCTTAGTAAACGAATTGTTGGCCGCCTCAATTAAGGTATCTATAGCGACGACAGGTCGAAGGTCATCATCGGCGATGTGCAATTGGAGATCTATGCCTAGCAATAGATTGCTGAAATCTGATGATAACCATAATTGACTAAGCATTTTCATCAAAACTTACAAAGTCTAGCCTGCGTGTAATTGACGAGCCTCTCGACCATTTCCGATGATCTCTGCGTCATATTTGGATACTTCCTCAATGAGTTGGCAAATGAATCTGGCTCGCACGCTGGTCTAGGGGCACACACTGAGCCTGGAAAAAGAATATTATCAGTCCGTATTTTTTTAAATAAGGAACCAATAGACAAATTTCGCTTATAACTGTGCATCAAAGCCATAAAAAATCTTGGGAAGACTTAGAGGAGTTCTACTGTTTGGCCTTTTTATTTGCGAAAAAGTGGCAATAAGTGCACAAAATTAAGCCGATGTAAGTATAGCTCTAATATGTTTATCTTTCTCTCACCTCTATCAGGCCAGGACAGTCCGCCTCTAAACTGAGTCGTTGGTCTAACAGGGCTATATTTCTCGCCGCTACCTGTTCCACCAACTTCGAAGTTTCCGTGACCTGGAACCATTCACTACATATTCAAGATTATACTACATACACCACAAGAATTCAAATTGTTATCACTTCAATTTATTTCAATCTTAGTTGCTGTAAATTAATAAAAAACATGCAACATAATGACTACACTACAACCCATGACCATGATCAACCGAGATGCTTTGCAATGGTCAGAACTCAATTGGAAAATGTTCGGGTGGAAATATTACATAGTGTCTTGTACCTGGACACAATTCGGCGCGCTGTGGCGGGAACTCGGTCAGCTGCACTGGTGGCGAAGTAGGTGTGAGGTTGCAATGCTCAGTCTGACGGAGATAAAAATCAGCGGTGTGACATTCCTTCAAACATTCTTTCCAGAATGTATTCTGCCGTATATTGTGGTTTCGTAAATCGTATAGTTAACCCTTAATTATAATTATAAAAAATAATGCACGAATGGTAGTGTAGGCCATAATTATCACAATGGATTAAAGAATTCAATATAGAACCCTTCTCATTTTTGAGGATACTAAAACTGAAATGTTATCTTAAATATGTCTCAAAGTTTAGTCTAAGATTGCCGGTGCAAAATGCAAACACAATACAAGTTCTGAAGACAGAAAGTCAGAATAGCTGATTACTTTGTACACGCTGGCGTATCTTCCATCCGTGGCCTGCGCCGAGGAGTCGCAACGCAGCACGGGCTCCGTACACACGTCTGACGTCACGGGCATACTCTCCCGTATCTCCCGCGTTCTTTGGATCTGAGTCGGGACTGGTGACCGTGGCGCTGGTGAGAACACGCCTGAAATGTGTTCTATGAAGTTACTTTCTTAATATGGGCATTACTCAAGTGCCTGTGTTTTAAATATGTCATAGCTCATATCATTGGGGAAGTATTGTCATGAATTATTATTGTATGATTCCTTTATCAATAGACAATATCTACATGCTTTTAATTCGCAAATGTGAGTTGTTTCCCGAAGAGGCAAAATTTGAAAAGTGGGGTGAAGCCACGCCGTAGTTAATTTGGACAGTTGCAGTATTTTTCCTTCTTATTTCTATTCGAGTTTAAGTGTAGCCTACAATCCTAGCATCGTAAATGTTCACAAGTCACGGTAAATACTGTAATATACTGTAATATGAGTTTTATGCTTCATAGTTGGACATACTTGTAACTAAGCATAAGTACCATGTACCTCACTACACAGCCTCTGTAGTGCAATTGGTGAGACGCCAATGTTTACGAGGCCCGCAAGTATTTGTTTCAAGACTGGGTATTTGAGATCGAAAACTCTCTCATAGTTCCGGATACCTACGACATAAAACTTGATTGATCTTAATATGGGGTCAGGACTATACCGGGTATCTCAAGACTGCTACCGAAAACGAAGCCGGGTGATAGTTTTACTGACTACAAACACAATGCAACCAAAAATTTCGAGAAGAAACGCCACAATTATTTTTATGATTTTTAAATATCGTCATTTTTGGGTGGTAAATCCATAGTTTTTGCTAAAATAATAATTTAAATACTTTTATACCTTAGATTGTTTATAAATAAAAGGGTATACACTATTAGTTTAGGAAAAAATGTATTTACCACCCAATTATGGTCATAAGAAAAAAATAACAAAAAAAATTGTCGCTTTTTTTTTGCAACTTTTTCTGTTGCATTGCGTCTGAAGTCGGTTAAACTACCACCCGGCTTCGTTTTCGGTAGCAGTCTTGATATACCCTGTATATGTGACTGTTGGGTGTATTAAATTACTAGGTTCGCAGCATGATCAACATTATTCTAGATTGTAAATATGTCTTACGCACTGGTGGAATAAAACGTACCAGCATTAGGCACCAGGGTGTACCGCCGGCATCCATCAAGGAGTGTCACCGCCAGCCCCGCGTCGCGCAGCCCGCGCACCACCGCCACCATACCGTCGCCACCCTCCATCGTAATCAGTTGCGGTCCACTGGAATGTGCTGGAATCACAACTTATCTTTAAATATCAGTCACTAACTACTCGAGGGATTAACACTGGGAAGTGTATGTAGACTTTAGTATATTGTAGCCTCACTGTGTTGGACAGATGTTCGGTGGAGTATGTTTTGGAGTGGAGGCAAAGCATATCTGCACGATGTTGTATGGATGGAGGTTTATAGAGGAGTAGCAAGCAATGGATGATACGTACTGCAATAGACAGTGGCAGGCTATGTTGTATAAGTAAAAAGAAGACCGTGATTACGATGCTTCTCTCTCTTTGTCTCGATTTCTCTTCAGCCACAAAGTCCACCGCTGAACATAGACCTTCCCCAAAGATTTTCACATTGCCTTGTTGGAAGGGGCTTGCATCCAGTGACTTCCTGCAACCTTGATTATGCATACTTTAATAGGTTCGGATAATATTACCGTCATTTTAAGCAATCTCAAGAAAGAGTAACACAAATCCGGCCTGTAACAGGCTTGCCAATCCTCAGCGTGTGGCATGGGCCTGCAAATAAAATGAAAGTAGTTTCTTATAAATTCAGGTATTAATTAATAGTATTAAGAGCGTTTATACCCTGCACGCGCTTTTTGGCTTAAAAACAGGACTTTTCAAATGAGTTAATAGCCACCAATAAACAATTTCAAGGTAAAATAATTAGTACTAATTTTAGAAAAGGTTGTCATCTAGGGATTTTGGTGGAAAACATAATAGATTGATGGATGATTTGTGAGTACTATAAGGATTACTGAACACAAGTTTCGTTATTTAGGCTTTAAATGGCAATTTAGAAGCTTAAGATATCCGAAACAACTAAATATAAGATAAAATAAAAATATTATCAGACTAATAAGACCCTTATGGAGGGATTTTGCTGAGAAAAATAATCTTTTTGTGTTTAGTTCCTGAAAAATAAAAATTTAAACAATGCGAAATTATTCAGAAACTCTCGTCAAGAACATTTTTTTTTTCACCAACTTATCGTACATAATTTTTTATAGCAATTGCATATTACAATAGAAGAACATCTTATCAATCCCATCAAAAACATCCTGTAAAAAAATTCCAAGTCTCGCAGCTCAGGTTTTCTACCGCAAAAAGTTGTGAGATGCATGTAATACCAAGTCGATTAATTTATTTAGTCCTTAAGGGACCTTCTATAGAAAGTTATTACGTTAGTTATTTCCATATCAATATTAAAATTCTTTACGTTTTAAATAAATGGATCGACTTGGCCATCGCATGAAAACATAATGTATCGTACAATTTATACATAATGCTACTGGCCAAGTCGATCTATTTATTTAAAACGTAAAGAATTTTTAATATTGATATGGAAATAACTAACGTAATAACTTTCTATAGAAGGTCCCTTAAGGACTAAATAAATTAATCGACTTGGTATTACATGCATCTCACAACTTTTTGCGGTAGAAAACCTGAGCTGCGAGACTTGGAATTTTTTTACAGGATGTTTTTGATGGGATCTCACGTCTTTTTGTAGAATCCTACTTTTTTCCTTTTCGGTACTTCTTACTTCTAGAATATCACTAACGATTTTTCTTAAAGCCTCTGTCTTATGGATTTTTCTTATTTTTGTAGGTATCAATTTATCACAAATATAGCGGATTTGATTATTAATGTTCTTTCCTTCATTGTAATTGATATTTTCGAGTTATTTAATCTATTTATTTTCAAGTTTTCCTTCGTCATGTTTTTCTAGAGAAATGTTGTACAGTTTCATGGGCTGAATACACCATTTCCCTCTCTATATCCCCTCCTATTATGCCTCATGTATACAGATATATATCTACAACTATTATTCCACTATATACGGGTACAATGATTCATTAACTGCAAATGTAACTTTGTAATCTTATACATTTATATGGGATTACAAAGTTATTCACGCAGTTGGTCTATCTAGAAAACTAGACACAAATTATGAAATGTTTGAATTTTCCCTTACTTTAGACACTAAACACTAATTATATTCTAAATTTGAAGGTTCTATGTCTGCTAGAAGTGCCTTAGACTTTTGATGATCGGTCAGTCAGTCAGTGAGTGACAAAATTACGAAAGTTTGACACATTATAATTCTTAAACTACTAGTTCAAATTGAATGAAATTTTAAAAATACCGTGTTTACGCAATGCCTACTTAGTAACTGAAAATTCAGGCTTCTTGCTTTAACCACAACGAAGTTATAGGGGGTTGAAAATGGTCTGAATTGCTTCGAGAAAAGGATGTTACGGCCTATAGCTCGACTTGGAGGGGGCTCGGCCGCGCCCCCAGATAAATTACCATTTTTATATTTCAACAAAATTAGTTTTCATGTTTTCTACAAATATTTTAAAAACCACTATAAAACACGCTGTCCGACGTGGATCAAATCAGACCGCCGCAAGGCCTTCTAGAGGGAGGACGTATCGCTCGTCGCTCCGGCCTGGCTGCAGTCGATTATGCCGCGCGTAATAAAAATAGCCACGCGCGGAATGCGATTACCACATCTTAGTACTTGGTAGTAAAATATTTAATTATTTTTATTACCTACAATGATTTTGTAGTGAGTATAAATTATGTTTCAGGTAATATAATGGGATGTAATTCCGAGGCTAAATTATGTTATGTATTGTACTATAAAATTAAATATATTTCGTAATTGTAAGGGGTTGTAAGGCCCCTAACACTATTTATGTGTTCGAACACGAAATGATTAATAAAACATCCGTAGTGTATACTGATTGAACACTGATTTGAATGCAACTTAACAATGTAATAATAACGAAAATATGGTTAGTATCCAAAATTTGTATTATTCTTTGCTTCCACAGTAATATTTGTCTACTTATAATGCAAATAAAATATTTTTATGATATTATATTACAGTTACATTTCAATTGAATATTTGAAGCGCACGGATCAAAGTTGTTTGAGCCGATTGTATAGCGAGCCGACGCGGCAGCTCTACGCACACAGCTTTGGTCGCTTATGTGTGCGTGAAATTAACGAAGAAATACCTATAGTTGACTTTGCGCGCAAGGTGTATACGCTCTTAATGTCTTATCAGAGTTTCTGAAAATTATGTTTTTCATAGGAGATCCGTAAAACTCTTACTTTATGGATTCAGTAATTCTAGTCTGTTGTATAGCTATTTAAGTAACTATAAAATAACTCAACGAGTTTAATTGGATGTATTAAGCAATGACGTTTTACAAATAGACACGTCATACACTAACATAATGGCACAAAAAAATGGCGCGATGCGTATTGTAATTTCAAATTGGTTCGAAGAAAGTGTAAAAAAGCAAGAAACATATGTTAGAAGAAGATGAATAGACATCGGTAGTTACGTAACAATAAGTGCCGCACGGTTATTGGCCAAAGCGCGTGTGACGTAGCACCAAGCATGAAGTACGGGATGACGTGGCGAGAGCTGTCAAACGTCGCTTTGAGAGCGAATTTATTAATTTTATTTAATAAAAAATTAAATTAGTGTGTACTTGCGCACTAAATAAAATATTTTTATTGTTTCACAGTTTCAGAATCATTTGTACATTATTTTAAATCACTCTAATCTATTTTTCCGCATTTGGTTTCGAGAATACAAATAGAGAAACGTGTATCCGCGACACTGGTTGAAACGTGACTAATAGGCTATTTGACTAATTTCTGAAAACCATACCACATTATGAAGCGGGGTCTATAGACCTTACAAATGAAGGTTATTTTTAATTACTATATCTATATCATTTGAAAATAAATTTACAAAATACACTGAAAAATTACACTGTCAAAACGCTCTGTCTGACAATGTGGCGTTTAGTTCGTAAACATCCGTTCCACAGATTCGTTCGCATATATCATTCATTCTTAAATCATCCATAGATCAATCAATCAGTCAATCGTCCGAATGAGTTTTTGCATTGAGGTATTACAACTGGAGCGGATTATATTATAGATCAAGTCAGCACTGCTGCAGATACGACACTTCATATATTTGTTACATTTTTTACCTAATGTTTCAGAATAAAGTAAAACGAAATATAAAAGCCCAATATAATCATACATTTTTAATAACTTATAAAGCTACATTATATAGATTTTAAAAACAACAAAACCTATAATAGGCTATTTGACTGTATAAAAAATATTGACTTATTTGTTTCCATCCGTGTAAATAATTTAATTTTAAACATATTTCATTATCATACATTAAAAATATTGTATATTTTGTCTAAAAACCACAATAATAATTTAATTTATTTTGAGTTCGCGCCACGTGATCGTAAACGATTTTGATTGGCTATGACGTCATGCATTAGTATGAACTACTCACGTACAGGAAATGAATGGGATTGATAACGGCATAGATGCAAATTAAATATTAAAAATACCTTTAAAACGCGTTATTTGTCATTTGTACCCGTGAATTAATAATATTATCATGTCCAATGTAATAAAATGTGAAGAAAGAAAAAAAACTAATTTTTTTTAACAAAACCTCATTCGGACTATTGATTGATTGATTGATCTATGGTTGATTCTTAGAGTATTTATATATAGAGGGAGCGCTGTCATACATTCGCGATTTGAAAAACGTAGATATTTTCTTGTTCGTAATGTTGGTAGCGCACCTATATTAGTAAAAATTGAATTAACAATGTAGCAATAAATTTCTATAAATTCCTTTATTAGCCGAAATTATATTTAACTATTATCCTTTTAAAACGAGTTTGAGTGGAATTAAATAGACCTAAACTATTTATTTTTAATTATTTTTCAAATAATTTGTGTATGTTGCACAACCTGTTCCAATAAGCGGTACATACTCTAAGGGTTAATTAGAGAGTGGGTGACATGCGAACGAATCTCTGGAATGGATGTTTACGAACTGAATGCCACATTGCCAGACAGAGCGTTTTGACAATGTAATTATTCAGTGTATTTTGTAAATTTATTTTTAAATGATATATATATAGTAATTAAAAATAACCTTTATCTGTAAGGTCTATAGACTCCACTTCATAATGTGTTATGGTTTTCAGAAAATAGTCAAATAGCGTATTGAGTTATCCTACTAAAAAATACTTTTGTGTCAAAAATATGGATAGTGAAAAAATATATTTACAATATCCAATGTATCTGATAATAAATATATTAAATAAAATAAATAAACGAATTTTTCAATATTTACCTATTTGTCCGTAACATTAATCTTATTCTATAATTTTGTTAAAATATGACATTTGTCAAAACGGCTTTGGTACATAATCTAATTTATTAATATTTTGCTACTTTATTCAAATTATCGTTAATTTACGTATGGAATTAAATTCTATATTTTTTTTCAAGTGAATTGGAATGGTTTTTATATGTCTTCAGTTGGGAGTATGATATTTTTAAAGCAATTAGAATAAATAGCATAAATGACAACTGTCATAGCCAACTGTCGGCGTAAGGGTACATGTACCCTTGCAAATGTTCCAAATTATTTGGTCTAGATCCCCTCCAGTTGTATACCTCAACGAGTTTTTGTCAAAAAAAAAATAGAATGATATTTCTTTCTTCACATTTTATTACATTGGACATGATAATATTATTAATTCACGGGTATTAATGTCAAATAACTCGTTTTAAAGGTATTTTTAATATTTAATTTGCATCTATGCCGTTATCAATCCCATTCATTTCCTGTAAGTGAGTAGTTCATACAAACGCATGACGTCATAGCCAATCAAAATCGTTTACGATCACGTGGCGCGAACTCAAAATAAATTAAATTATAATTGTGTTTTTTAGCCAAAATAAACAATATTTTTAATGTATGATAATGAAATATGTTTCAAAATTAAATTATGTACACGGATGGAAACAAATAAGTCAATATTTTTTATACAGTCAAATAGCCTATTGCAAGGGAGGCAAATACCTTCCAAACGTTTTGCCATTATAAAGCTCGGACAACGCATCTATGCTTTATAAACATCTTAGGTATTAAGTAAATGAATATTGATGTAAGTATATAATATGACTGATACGCAAAAATTATTATATTTCTTAAGAACATTGAAAATCCACTTACGCTGCTTTAAATCGTTATACTTAAATTTACAAACGCATAACATAAAACACAATTTAGAATTTTGGTATTCACTTCTCGCCGAATTTCTTCTGAATGACAAACATGACACTAGATTTTTTCACGATTTTTCTTTCTTCTGATTTTGTTTATTAGAAATACAAGCAGGTTAAATAAAAATAGTTTAAAAGAGGGTAGGGGGATGTTTTACCATACTGGTATATACGCATGGGTAGATAGGGAATTCAAGAAAATAACTGTTATCAGGGCCTTTATTAGACTTTAATGTAATAAAATCTTGCAGAGAAACTTTCTTTACAAACAGCGTTTTTAAAGGTACGCGTTTAAAATCCACAGTACCTTATCACTAACGGTGAAGGAAAATATCGCAATGAAACTTAACAGTTCTCTTCAGGAATTTTGCAGGCATTTGAAGTTTCCCTTGCATTAGGTGAGCGTGGTAGACCAAAAGGCCTGCTCATGAAGAGTCGAATCAGGAAGGCAGTTGATCATCAATTTGTTAAATGTCGACCTCACCGCAATGTCGCTCATAGCAAATAAATATTTTTTTCTTTCTTTCAATGCCAAGCACAAAGTCTAAGCCTAGTCAACTCATTATAGTTACATGATTTAGAAAATTGACTAAGGCTAAGTTCACATAGACCGCGCGAAGCAGCGCGGTGGAAGCATTCACAGGATAGTACATTGACTGGCATCTTCTATACTTATTTTCTTTACAAATGGCGATGAAATTAAGGGATATGGGATTTTATTTTTTTAAATAACAACTAATAATTTAAAATCAAAAACTATAAACATAACTATAATTTATATTCACGAATTTCACACATGACAATACAGACTTCAATTTCTGAAAAACAAATTCGTCGGGTGGGGACAATATACTCCACAACACTTAGGACAACGTTTGATACATGCGTCTTTACACGGACCCCGGAACTTCGCATGGCGGCCCAACAGAGCCATCTCCTTGCAATCGCACTTCATTTTCTCAATGCGGTCGTATTCTTCAAACTCGTCATCAGAAATTAACAATTCACGCTTTGAATTCCCACCATTTATTTCAGGTAAATTTCCTAAACCATTTCTGTGTGTATCTGTTCTTGGGCTCATACCCTGGACGTCATTCGCACATGTGGGTTTCCAGGCTCGTGACCGTACAGTTTTACGCGGTCTCCTTTCCTGTCTGGGTGGAGAATGGTCTTTTCGCTTACATCTTTTTGGATTTGGACACGTATCATCTGGTACATTATTTTGTGGTAATTTAAATATATTAGGTGAGGGGGATCGAGGCGTACAAGACCGCGGCATCGGCCGACTATGCGTCGGTGAGAATTTATATGGAATATACTGTGGCTGACATTCACAGCTGGGTTTGGATTTTAAATCCCGAGAACCTGATTCCGATGGAAACCAATCACAGGACAACAAATGCTCTGTCTGGCCTTTTATATTCCAATGTTGTGCTTTATTACATGACTTTGATTTAATATGGCAAAATGTTTTTTCTGATTCAATACAAGGTCGTGCTCTACGAAAACCACAGGTAGGAGAGAGGCAAACGTGTGGTTCCACAGAAGTGGTAGCTTCGATTGATGGACTTTTTGGGACGCCAGCTTTTTCCCGCGGTCTTACCTCGTCGTCTTCCTCTGTTTGACTTCCGGCGACAATTGGTGTTGGATCGATTCCTGTGTGCGTTTGAATTGGCGAGTTGATTCTATTCTTTCTGGAAGCAGTTCTCTTCCTTATCTGTTCAAGATGGTCACGATCTGGCTGACTTAGAGTGCTTGGGGGTATTCTTGACATTTCAATATCAGTTGGTGCGATGGTATCCATCATCGACGAATCACTGCTTCGAGAGCTTTTATATCTTTTTAATTCATTCATTAAGTTATTAGCAAAATCATTTATATTCTCTTCGTGAAAATACTCTAAAGGTAGCTTTTTAGTCCATTTTAAAATTTCATCCTTCAAAACGTTTTCATAATGTTCTATTAATTCTTTATCTTTTTCCAGTTTACGAATACGTTTAGACATGATTGAAAGTATTTTGTATGCTTGCAGTTTTTCTGATTGCTTATCTTCTTTTAAAGGCAGTTCATTTGCACGATCAATAATCAAGTCTTTAATTTTAGTTTCTTCTACCTCATCTTGAACTTCGTTTTCCGAAGAAAAAGTAACATTTTTAAGCATTTCATATAAATCGTTATTTAGTTTTCTACTGTCTATTGGCATTAACGGATGTCTTTTAAGGTAATTGTCACAAAATTTAGAAATTTCGTTGTTTATTTTATTTTTATATTTATCACTTATTTCTCCTTTTGCATCATTGAAATGTAAATTAATAAATGCATCAGCCACACTTTCTTTCAATAACTCTAATGACGCTTGTTCATCATCGGATAAGTCTTCAGAAGGCGGTAAGGTTTTTGATATGGTATCTCTAAGTTGTTGTTTATAAATATGACCCGCAATTTGGTTTCTTGTAATTTCTTTTGCCTTCTTAATTTTGTTAATCAAACTTTTTTTCACAGTTACGGCAGAATCTTCTGCTGCTACATCCAGAGGTAATGCACTTATCAAATTGTCGAGTTCATCTTCCAAAATATGATCATATAAAAAATCATCTTTAAGTACCTCTGGATTCATATTAAGCTCTCCTATTACATACCTAAGTTTGTTAGCGATGTTATGTTTCACGGCTTCTTCTCTTTCTTTCGTCAATCTGCCTTTTTTAATAGGGAGACTTTCAATGAACTCTCTTAAATTTTCATGTAAATCATCTCCTATCCCCCTAGAACCATAATTGGTTTCTAAACTGGTCTCTCCATCAATACTTTTATTAAGATCACCTGTTAATGTTTGCCGACGGTCTGATATATTTTGGAACATTTGTAGTTCTTAAGGTATCGCAAAAGTTCTGATGCCGTATTCCTTAAAACTCCTTCCTCTGATCTTTTTTTGGGATCCATAGGAACCTTTTTGATATGCTTAACTATTTCATCTATGAAAAGCTTGTTTGTATCTTCGTCCTTTGCAGCAGTGAATGCAGATTCAAATACATTTTTTATGCCCTTTGCCATTCCTTCGACTACCTTTTCTAGGGTATTTATGTCCTGTGCATTCGTAGTTTGATAGTATGGCGATTTTTTCATCCAATCTAATATACCTCCTTGTAGGTTTTCTTCAATGAATTCACCTGAATCTTGTACCAGCATCCAACTAGCATCTTTAGAAAAGCCTTTCCTTGCAAGGTTGGTTTTCAGATCGTGGGCTACTTTATTGATATCGTCTTGGTTAGAAAACTTGAAATATTTTTGTAACCATTTTTTAATGTTGTCATTCATGCTTTTGCTGTCTGCGTCTTGTAAGTTGTGTGCTAGTTCACTAATCATCTGATTGTGGTCATTTTGGTCCGGTGATTGTCGTAAATGTGTTGGAATGTTATCAACCCATAAAGATATTTCGTCCTGCATTGCGTCTTCGCGCTGAGCTACTTGTCCCT
This sequence comes from Hyles vespertilio, assembly GCA_009982885.2. Classification (NCBI taxonomy): domain Eukaryota; kingdom Metazoa; phylum Arthropoda; class Insecta; order Lepidoptera; family Sphingidae; genus Hyles; species Hyles vespertilio. Next base: position 934,553 of record CM042805.1, on the reverse strand, counting down.
GCGCTTGTTTTTCATCTTTTCGACGTCCTGAAGGTATCCCAAGCTGTGGTACTGGAATTGCTTTAACAGATTGAATTAATGCTTCGCTTTGTGGCATTATAACATCAATATCGCTCGGATTCATAACCTTATTTAACCAACGAAAGACTTGATATTTTAGGTTTTCTAATTCTTCCACATCCGACGTCAGTACACTTGGGTTTAACTGTAAATATTTTTGTCGATCAATCATATCCGCAACCAAGTCATTTATCACAGTATCTTTAAAACGCACGGATTCTTCATTATTTAAGCTGATAGGCATTTTGTCTAGCCAATTTTTGACAATTCGAGTTAAATCTTTGGTATATTTCTCTTCTTCAGTTTTGGGCAAGTTGTCAAGGTTGGATTCATCCGGGAAATGGACTGAAGGTATAATAGAGGAGTCAAAAGTGAGCCTTCTCGGCTGAATCTTTTCTTTACGAGGGGTAGATGATTCAAATTTTGGACGTAGCAATTTATGTGCTAATTTATCAGCCAATTCTTTTTTAATTTTATCAGGTGATATGTGAAGCTTACTTAGATAATCATTAATTTCTTGATGCACGGATTCTTTGAAATTATCTTTATTTAGTAGCTGCGGTAGTTTATTAATAAAATCTTTCGCTTCTGATTTCATATCTTCTGCAGTCACTGAACAATGAGGAACTAATTCATTTTCTATAAAGTCAAAAACTTTTTGTTTCATATTTTGTTTCAAAGTGTCTATTGACGGCGAAATAATCGAGCTTCTGCGATGTTCTGCAATACTACTTCTACCAGATGGCGGCACAGACATTTCTCTAGCTCGTTCCATATTTTCTAATCGTCCATCAGGTGTGCTAGACTCTTCCAAGAACGGATAAAGTTCATTTCTTACGCTCTGAGGATTCTTACCCCGAATTACTTCATCCGCTAATAAATCAGAAAAACTATCTTCTAATACGTTGGCAAATTTTTCTTCAATATCACGCTTTAAGCCTAATTCTGAGTCCTCAGTCAGTGGCATTGCTTTAGTTGAATTGACTACAGTAGAAGCTAGTTCTTCAGCTTCCTGCGGTGACATATTACTTTCATGGTTTAGTAGTTCCACTAAATCTTTCTTAGCTTTCGCGGTTTCATTTGGGAATACATTATCTGCCGTGTTAGACATAATTTCGGTCATTTTCTTTTGTAAGTTTTTCTTGATTTTGTCATTGACAGTTAAACCTTTTAATAAATGAGATATACGATCTGAGATTGTCTCTTTAAAATTTCCTACAACTTTGATAGGTTTGCGTTCCGGCAGTCTAAGTTTGTCGATTAATCTTTTGGCAATTGTGTTGCTATTTCAGGTTTGATATCAATACCATATTGTTTATTAAGATTACTTATCCAGTTTATCACAGCCTCTAATAAGCGTTCATCATCAAAGCCGTCTTTTTGCATTTGGAGCAATTCTTCAGCCAACTGTTCAACCATTTTATTATTGTCAAGAAAATGTGAAAGTTCTGGAACGCTTTTAAGCCATTCAGATACAAGTTTCACATATTTTTGATCTCCTTTAGTTCTTCTTGGATATAATTGATTGATTAAATGTTGTGCCATATTACTTTTAGTAGGTGTATCAAAAATAATATTTTTACTTTTAAAAGCGTTGTCAATCCACTCTACGGTACAGCTTTTTACCGCTTCTTTTATCTTATCTTCATCTCCCTCTTTTTGAAGTTCAGTCAACTTTTGTGTTAATTCATCTATTGTCTGAACATTATCCTTGGTTATAAATTCATTTTCCACAAATTCAGGCCTACTATCGATCCAGTCACATATTAATTTATGAATGTTATTATCCCATGTCATTTCTTTTTTATTACTAGATACTAATTTATCAGCTAATTTTTCTGCAAAGCGTTTGATCACGTCTTTGTCAATACCCGATATTTCACTCAATACGTTCACTATTTCATTTTTCACTGCTCTTTTATGATCGTCTCTATTTGGAAGCTTTTCCACAGCTTTTAGTCTGTTAATTAGATTATCTATAAATTTGTCTTGAAACTCGGGTTTTATTTTATCTTTAAAAGGTAATTCCTCGAACCACAAGAGAATTTGTTCTTTGAGCAAGTCTTTTTTTTGCAAACTGTTTTAGCCTATTCATTAAATTTTCTGCTATCTGGTTCTTGAGCGCAGTTTTATCTTTTTCATTATCCGGACACCACATGGGCAACACGTTTATGCACTTGTCGATTTCTTCTCTTATCTTTCCAAATTCACCATCTTTTATGATTTTTTGCAATGTATCGCTCAATCTCCTCGCAAGCATATTTCTCAAACATTTGTTATCTGCCGAATCGTCTGAGTAAACTGGTATTTCTTTCATCCATTCGAGTACTTCTTTTTCTATTTTGCGATCCATTTCTGATTTGCAGTGGCAGGGCAGAGGTTTTTTACAGAAACAACACGTCTTGTCAGGTACTTGGCATTCGTGGGACAACTGCAAGGATAGAATATACTTAGGGTAATTTGGCACGATAATATTATGTTAACGTGACGAGAATAGACAAAATTAACATACTTAATTTAGTACAATAAAATCGTTAAATAAATCACTTTAAAACTCAGACTTACAGAAACATCCGACTCACATTTGGTCATCACGCTGGCTTCACGCGCCACAGGCGGCGTAGACACTAAAATGTAAATAGAGGATTAATAATTACTTTTGTCAGCCAGCTTTGTTATTAGAGTTAGTTCGGTATTGATTTTAAACCCCAAGATATTTATGCTCAATTCTGCATTGATTAAAATAATAACTATGCTGAGCCTATGTACCTAAATGGGCATAAATATAGTTACTAGTTAGTAGATCAAGGTGTATTATGCCACATAGAGTAGTTATATAGTTAAACGAAACGGTGATATAGGTGATATATTTAATTGGAAATGTGTACCTTGAACTTCCATGTGACTCAGACTGGGGCGCTGCGAAAAATAAAATTAAACCATAAATAACAATTATTCACTTTACGTAATGGTTACACCTATATTTAGTCTTTCCATAAATACAGTTACAAATAAATTTAAAATCTGTCATTCTTATTTTATTGGTCATTGTGTGTTCTTATTTTCGCGCCAATATACATATTGTATATTGTACTAAAATGGTGAAGGAAAACATCGTGAGGAAACCTGCATACCATAGGGATTTATAAAAAATTCTATGGTATGTAAGTCCGCCAACCCGCGCTAGGCCAGCGTGGTGGACTATATGGCCTAACCACTCTCAATCGTACTGTCGATTGTTGAGGAGGCCCGTGCCCTGCAGTGGGACGTATATGGGCTGATACAGAATACATATTGTAAAATATTTTATGATATTAAAATGGAGACGGGTGATAAAGGAACCATTTCCCTTAACTCAACGTACTGTTATTACTTTCCAAAATTTGATCCCTATTAGCAACATTATCGAATGGTGTAATAATACAGCATGTTTTGTCACCCGCTTTGCACGGAGGGAAGTGGACTATAATTTATTTCCAACTCCTCCTATTAATTTAACTTTCTGATGGATTTCGTTGCGGGTTAAAGACAAGTTAGACATTCCCGGAGACTAGCCGAGCTTCAATGCTCGGTGTCATTACATTGCGTGCCACTGTTGATCCTGGCTCACAGGAGTTACAGTGGTAGGTGTGAGGGCGGGACAGTCTCCAATAATACAGCATGTGTTCTTTTTTCAAAATCATTGGGTTCGATTCCTAGCTAGGCATATTAGTTTATTAAAAATCTAAGTATGCGGTTTTAGTTTTCATAAAATTGGGCTCGTAAGTCCTTTGAGTATTTTTCGCTATTGCTCATAGTTTTGGATTTGGCCATCCACGCCCACTTTAAAAACTCACCTGTATATGCAATTTTCGGAAAATTATTTTGTAAACTTGGTTAAACTATATACGAAATATGAAAATTATTGGAAACTGTAACTGGATATTGTAAATTTGGTGTTAAATATGCCAGTTCAAGTGCGTGGTGGCCTATTGGTAAACGGACTAAACGCGACTGCCAACATGTTCACGGTGGTCGCGGGTTCGAATCCCAGGGCACACCTCTGACTTTTCGGAGTCATGTGTGTATTGATAGTCAATCACCACGCACTAAAACGGTGAAGGAAAACATCGTGAGGAAACCTGCATACCATAGCAGTTTAAAAAAAATCTATGGTATGTAAGTCCGCTAACCCGCACTAGGCCAGCGTGGTGGACTATATGGCCTAACCACTCTCAATCGGACTCTCGATTGTAGAGTAGGCCCGTGCCCTGCAGTGGGACGTATATGGGCTGATACAGATACGGATGCCAGTTCTGATCTGTTTGCGTTCATAAATGTAATAGAATTTCAAAATGAACATGCTTACAGACTTTTGCATGCCACGCATTCCCTTGTGTTGGTTGTACCGTGTTTGGAGCCTTGGACATACCTGGAACGTCATAAAACTTAGAAGAAAAGCAAAATCATAAGCTTAACCCAGAACTTTCTCGATTTAATATGAACTATCTATACTAAACAGAGATAAATGGGTAACTCCGCGCATATCATAAGTTCCATGGATCAGGCTAACGTGGTGGAGGATGGTTGCAGATATATTTTTTATTGCGATGAATAGTGAGACTAGCATGCCATTCATCTAATGTTAAGGGATACAACTGCTCATAGGCATTGGCAAAACTAAACACCATGAATAGCAATGCTTGGCATTCCACTGCGCTCGCCATCCTGAGACATATAATGTTAAATCTCATTATGTCCAGTAATTACTCTGGATGCAATGTCCTCCAAACCGGAAGTAGGAATACAACAGTGCATTAACACCGCTGTTTGGCGGAAGAAATAGATATTGTGGTACCTACCCAAGCAGCCTCTTACATATGAGTGATCTACCACCAAGATATATGATCAAGAAGCACGATATTATCTTTGTTTTTTACCTTTTATTTCTAAAATCGAATAAAATATAAATTACAGACTCACATTATCAGGAGAGGGACACCGCGGTATGCCGCAAGTCCGGGACGCGGTAGGAGATGATCCTGGTTTCAAAAATAATAATCCGCATATTTGCGACAAGTAACGAATATATTATATAATTATAGAATAAACTGTGGAATAAACAGTCACATGCATAGTTCTGATCCTGAATTCTTGTGTCGTGGGTATCAGAAATTAACAAAAATCACGGGAGACATTTCGGTCTCAGAAACACTCAGGGGATTCAGGGGATCGAACCCGCGGCCTCTCGTTTCATAGCTGGCTTCTAACCACCTGCGCCAAATATCGTAAAGTATTTTTTTTTGAGAGCTAAGTCTCCAATTCGGGACACTAAATATAATGAAGTTAATTGAACATGAACGTCGACGTTGATATCCGATCATCATCATCATCATCATATCAGCCACAGGAAGTCCACTGCTGAACATAGGCCTCCCCCAATGATCTCCACAATGACCTGTTGGATATCCGATCGAATAACGTCAAATATTAGAAAAAATAACAGTTAAGCTGGCTTGATATGACTAAAATAATAAGCACCCTACATAAATAATAATATTGAAAAGGACAAAATATTAACCGTTAACATTTCCTTCGTTGTTTATTGAAGTCTGAAAAGAGCAAATAAACGAAATCATGAAATGCTCAAGCCAACATTATACTTTACTAGCTGACCCGCCACGCTCCGCCGTGGCTTAGTTAATATATGACTATATAATATTTATTATATTCATTTTTTAAGCATAGTAAAATAGCCTGACCCAGCTTCGCCTGGGTGCATATATTTTTTGATTCCACTCCACACCAAATACATGTTATTTTTCGTATAGTCTTGTATACCTAAACTTGACGTCGCTATCCTACTGTCCGGCTCAATCTCATATGAGTTACGTCAGTCATCTAGTTACGCGCTTACCAACACATTTTGCGATTCATATAATATATTATATAAGAAGATATAGTCCACCCCGCTGGCTTAGTGCGGGTTGGCGAATTTTATTTCACGTAGAAAACAATCCGAAAAGTCAAAGGTGTGCCCTGGGATTTGAACCCGTGACCATCGTTACCATGTTGGCAGTCGCGTCTAGTACGTTACCATATACAAATTAATAAAACCTTCATACTGCCTTACCAGGTGACGTAAGTAATAGAATAAAAATTTAAAAATATAAAACTGCATATCGTTTCATTATAATGTCTAGATACGGCATCAACGTACCAATATTTTTTTATTCTTGAGTCTGAAAACAGTACTAATGCGGAATTTAAATTGTTCCCCCAGCGCATCTAAAAGTATCAATTCAGAAAAAATGTCCTTTATGAAAACGAAAAATTATAATTAGATAAATTTTAGAGTACTCCGGCAAAACGCTTCGATAGAGTATACCTTGTTTAAAACTGTTGCAATAATCTCAAAAAACAATGGGCTATTTTGGTAGATATGAACATCGTTTTATTTTATGTTTAACAAAATTACGCGCAAGACGCCGTATCTAGATAATATTATATACACGATGTACAATTTGTTTGAATTTTATTCTATTTCGTCAGCCGTCAATTAAAGACAATGGAAAGATAGATCATCTTACGTTGGATGGTAGTTGAAGCTTGACCGTCTTTTACGTCTCCCGTCAAATAAACAAAGATCATCCTATATTGGCTGGACGCGTCACGCTTGAACACTTAAAATCCAGTGAAAAACAAGATTTCTATGAAACCAACTTTTAATAGAGAACACACGTTACATGAGAAGGAATACAGAAGACAAGACAAACAAAACAAAACAACAACCGGAAGGAAACTATTCTTTTTTAAATATATATTACTTTTAAATTATACAACCAGTATTCAAAATTTATTTCAATACTCCCACTAAATTTTATAATCAACACACACCTTACTAAAACTTCTTACGCCATAACCATACAATATTTAATAAACTAATCATCTTAAGCAAATATTCTAATTATACAATATTACATCCCTTATACATTTGTATTTAACCGCAGGTAAAGCTTGAGTAAAAATATCAGCAAGTTGATCGCCACTTTTCACATATTTCATTTCAATCATTTTTTTCTTTACTTGTTCCTTAATAAAATTATATTTTATATCAATGTGTTTGTTTTTTTATGGTACACTGGATTATTGATCAGTTTTATGGCACTTTGGTTATCTATACATAATACTGTGCCCATTTTACTGACATCAATTTCAACTTTAAAAAACTGTCTCAGCCATAAAAGATTCTTAGCAGCTTCACATCCTGCTATAAATTCAGCCTCAGTTGTTGATAACGCAACACAAGATTGTTTTTGACTAGCCCATGATATGGGTCCACCATTTAACATAAAAATATAGCCAGAAGTTGACTTTCTTGTGTCCAAATCACCACCAAAATCTGAGTCTGAATAACCAATTAAATTCTCTTTACATGATGTATATCTTATGCACAAGTCTTTCGTTCCCATTAAATATCTTAATATTCTTTTAAGTTGAGTTAAATGGCAATGACCTGGTTTATTAACATATCGACTTAACAAGTTGACAGAAAATGAAATATCTGGCCTAGTTGCCATTGCTAAAAACAACAAAGATCCTATTGCCTCTCTATAGGGAAAATTAATTTGCACATCATCATCATCATTACTTATTTGAACATTTACATCAATAGATGTATTACAAGGATAAGCTGTATTCATATTATACCTATTGATTAACTGATCAATATATTGTTTTTGACTAATACATATGGCATCTTTAGTTTTTAGAATATCTATGCCTACAAAGCGAGTCAAATCTAATTCTTTAATTTCAAAATGTTGTTTTAAATAACTCTCAAACATCTCATCATTTCTATCAGTGGCAATGTCAGTGTTATCAATACTATTATAACTGTCTTCACTGGACTCAACATTATCTATGACATCTGAAAGAATATTTCTTTCATCTTGAGTGTCTTCATTATCAATAAACAATTGAGCCAAATTTCTTTTAAATTCAGGACTCTTCTCCTCGTTGAAAATAACATCTCTTGACACTGTTATGGTTTTTCTCTCTGGATCATACATTCTATAGTTAGTATTATCATACCCTACTAATATCATCTTACGGCTTTTTCTTTCCAACTTCTTCCTTAACTGATTTGGTACATACACATAACCCTCACATCCAAAAATTCTTATGTGGTCTAAAGCGGGTTTGACACCACTCCATAGCTCCAATGGTGTAATGTTTGGTGTTTGACTAGAAGAAGTACGATTTAATAAATAAACAGCACAACTAACCGCTTCAGCCCATAAAAGAGTGGCACTGAACGGGCATATAGCATGGATCTAGCACTTTCTACAATCGTCCTTATTTCGCGCTCTGCCCTACCATTTTGTTGTGGAGTGTAAGGAGCAGTAAGTTCGTGAGTTATACCTTCACTATCAAGATATTCTTTAAAATCTTGACCAATATATTCTCCTCCATTGTCAGTATGCAAGACATCTACACTGTGTAGAAAAATGTTCTTAATTATTGCATTATACTTTCTGAAATATTCTAGTATATCACTTTTGTTCTTTAAGAAATAGACATGTCGATAACTTGTGGCAGCATCTTTAAAAAGAACAAAGTATCTCATACCTTGTACTGATGACTCGTTAAAAGGTCCACAAACATCACTATATACAATATCACCTAGATTTACTGACTTTCTATTTGACTTCTTGAATGGTTGTCGTGCATGCTTACCATAAGCACAACCACTGCAAAAAAATTTATCATTATCAGTTATTTTCAATCCTTTAATGACATTATTATGACACATCTTTTTAATCTCGTCTATATTTAAATGACCTAATCGCTCATGCCATGTTTTTAAGTCTACACTATGAACTACATTACATACCGGATTTACATAAGTTTTTACATTCAATTCATACAAATTGTTACTTTGAAGAGACGCACACATCACAACCTTATTGTCTCTATAAATCAATGCTTCACTACCAGTCTTAATAATTGTATACCCTTGTCTCGTAACTACACCTTCAGAGAACAAGTTTCTTCGCAACTTGGGTACGTAACGAAGATTCTTTAAGATGGATTTCTCCCACTGTTCATTAACACACTTGCTAATCAAAACATTTCCATATCCAGCAACTTCAATTAGCTCCTGATTTCCCAATTTTAATGGTGCACCTGTGTATTTATGTAATACTTCAAAATTCTCCTCTTTGTTAGACATATGCGCTGAGGCACCGCTATCTAATATCCATTTATTGCTCTCATGTTCATTTCCAGTCATGCTAGTAATATTGAAAGCCAACATGTTATTGTTATCACCTTGTCTTTGCTTCTGCTTCGGTGCTCGACAATCTCTGGCATAATGTCCCCGTTTTCCACAATTATAACAAACAAACCGATGTTTATTACTTGGATACTTTTCTCTCACAGATGCGGAATATTTCTTACTTGTACTTGGCTTTGCTACCAGCAAAGCTGTTTCTCTATCCTCCGCATTAAAACTGGCTTCTTCATCCAACAAACGAGCTGTCAAGTTGACGATAGTTTGATTTTTAGAGTCTAGTGACATCCAGGCCTGGCGTAGAGATCTATACTTAGAAGGCAGGGTGCTCAATATTTTCGTCATAATCGCTGTCTCACTAATTTCTTCTCCACATTCTTTTAACTGCTTGGCCAAACTTTCAACTTTCGCAATATGTTGTGCCACGCTGTCACCGGCTGACATCTTATATTGATAGAATCGTTCATGTGTAATCATTTTTGTCAATTCTGACTTTTGTTCATAAATCGATTCCAGTCTCGTCATAATTTCAAGCGCCGTTTCACAATTTTCAATTAATGAAATTTCTTTCAGCTCCATTGCCGATGTCATCAGGAACATCGCCATTCCGTCATCCTTGTCCCACTGCATAGCATTTGTACTGGATCTTGGAGCATTTATGTTCAGCCCTTTTGCACGTAGAGCACATTTAATGTGAAATTTCCACTGTTTGAAATTTGATCCATCGAACTTCTCAACACTCATTGTTTTGCCGATCTCCATGTTCCTTTCTTTATTCGTAGTGTAAATCACTTTCTACACTCGAAATTCTATAATTACTTTACTGTTTACTGCTCTTTGTTTATCATGGGTTATGGGTTATCGTCCTGGGCCCATAACCACTTAAAATCCAGTGAAAAACAAGATTTCTATGAAACCAACTTTTAATAGAGAACACACGTTACATGAGAAGGAATACAGAAGACAAGACAAACAAAACAAAACAACAACCGGAAGGAAACTATTCTTTTTTAAATATATATTACTTTTAAATTATACAACCAGTATTCAAAATTTATTTCAATATGAACGATACCCAAAAAAAAGGTTTTTAGTATCTTCCTTAGAAATTTTTCAATTATTCTCACTCCTTAAACCTTCCCAGGACTTCCACAAATATTTCAAGACCTAAATCAGCCAAATGGGTTAGTACGTTCTGGAGTTATAGCGTCAGGAAGGAAAACCCGACTTATTTTTATATAATAGAAATAAGGAATGACACTTACTGATGCATGTCCGTTAGATGGATTATGATGCAGCCTCCGGTGCTGACTATAGCGGCTTTGCACTCGCGGACATATCTGAGAAACAATCACAATATGGAAATTTTGCTAGACTGATAGCTAGAAGTAATATAATAATATTCGACTTATGTTGAAAATTTGATTCCTCTACAATTCGATTATGAGGGTTAAGACCATAGTTGCGCATTTTGACGGCCTACACATACCTTAAATATCTTTATTAGTATCTTTATGGCATAAAGGTTTCTTCACGAGAACCATTCTTCACCGTAAAGTACCAATTAATTAACAATCAACAACAAAAGACTGACAACACAGGCGATTGTTGATTCAATATTTTCTCCCAAGCCTTACCACTGGAGTTTCGTCGCAGATGTTCCTGATAGCTTCCTTTATGCACCTGGTGACGTCAGTCAGGTACCTCACTTCAGTCCCTCTCGAGTTCCAGCCGCGAGGCTTGGTCTTCTTCAAATAGTCGTACATGTAGTTCTGCTGTTTGTCTTTTAAGCTGGTGATAATTTTGGTTGATAAACATATTTAATGTCAAATTGAAAGTTAAATTAAAATTACTTTAGTCACATCTGAAAATGTAATATATTGTTGAAATATTTTACGAAATAATGTAATGCGGTGGCTGAATATTAAGAACGAAGATATAGTAGTTATACAGATTGCTGAATTATGTTTGTAGGTCTTTATGTCGCTTAAATAGGCACAGCGGCAGATACCGTTAGAAATCGTAAGAAGTCTATAAGTGTGAAACTTTGACCTGAAAATGATGACATACATATATAAACTCACGCCTTTCTTCAGAACGGGTAGGCAGAGGTGCAACCAGAGTACCCACGCTTCGCCTTTCATTCTCCGACCCACGATGTGATAGGAGGTGCGTCTATCGCTATATTGGGCACGAATTCCTAACGCCGGGCTGATATTGAAAAGCAAATCTATTATCACTTTGCCCGACCCGGAATTTGAACGCGAGAGCTCAGCTTTGCAATCATAACTTAGTGCAACTGCGCCATCGAGGCAGTCAATGATGAACAATGAAGAAATAAAATCAATGGTCCTACCTATGCCTGCTCTTGTCCGTCGGATAGCTGAGTTTGCTTTGACATTTGACGCTGTGCGTGGTGTTGATGCCCTTGTCGATTCTCTCGTTCTTCGTTCTCGTGTAAGTCTGTACGTTCTTGGAAGTTTTCTCAACGCATTCAGGTTTCACGATTGGTGTTTTTGATACGCGTACATTGGTTGCGTGACAGGAACTTTTTGCGACTATAAATTGACGATAATTATGTTAATTTTTCAAATGCTAATGAGGTGAGATTGATTCTTATTAGTGGCCATAAATTAATAGAATGACAAATCCATATCAGCAGCCTGTCATTGACAGCCTCCGTAGCGCAGTTGATAAGACGCCGGCTGTGAAACGAGAGACCGCGGGTTGGATCCCCGCACCGAAACAAATATTTTGTGAACCACAGGTAGGTTTGTGAGACCGAAAAATCTCTCGTAGCTCCTGATACCCACAACACAAGACTCGGCCTTAGTATGAGGTCAGGACTTTGTATGTAACTGTTGGGTGTATTTATTTATTTATTATATCCGACTGTTTAAAAAAAATACCTCCCGCGTATTAGTCTTCCTGTTCCAATAAAATAATTCTAAACAAATAAAATATTCTGAAGTCATCTACAATACTAACAGTTTTTAGTCTGTGAGTAAGTTAGCAGCCTTTGGATCAGCTCCGTGGAGAGTGATCTGTTGGGGGACAGGTTCGGGTACTTGCGCAAGGAATGGGCGAAGGCTGATGTATCATCAGCAAAATGATAGCCAGAACCTACAAGAAACAAATCTTACATTACTACGCGCTCCGGTGCTAGTGCATTATTATTTTCCTTTTTAGTCAATGGTTTCATAAAACGTTAAAGCAATAAAGACAATGATGATGTAAGTAGTTCTACATAATGGAATTATTATGGGCCCTCCCTTGTGTAATACAAATATTATGTTGTTATAAACCTCAAATACTTAAATTTTTTTACATGAGAGTGAAGAAGGAATTTTTCAGTTTTACAGGGTAACAGTATCAACTACGAGTATATCTTGAACGTTGCTTTAGCCATTTCCTGTAGTTTACCATTAAAAAAGTAGATTATTTACACGGTACCTCTATTAGGCCAGTGAAGACTACTCCTGCAGGAGTGCGAGGACCTCACTGGAGTGTATTGGCACGCGCTATTCCTCCACCCTCTCACTTCAAAGTTTCCTTCCGCTGGAAACAGAAATACCTTTATCCAACCTCATTGTAAAATTTATTAGCATATTTTATTGATCCTATAGTTATGGGGTATTGTCCACTGCATAAAATTAAAGGCTGTATGAGATGCTTGGTGCGAGAAAAAAAACCTTGTTGGCGGGAATTAGAAATCTGTGCACTGTGCTTGTACAACTGCAAACGATAGCTCCTTGATAATGTGATATCGTAGCAGTGACAGAGACAGTAAACAAAAAAGTAATACGTGTACCAATGTTTTTTATTACAACATTTATTAATTTCTCCTAGTTTAATATTATAGGCACTAGGCAGTGGCGGGTGAGCGTATTACGTAATAGTAATAGCTTAGAGAGTAATAGTAAGACTTACTGAGGTGTGGCGTCGCTCTCTGAGGAGGGAACTCTGGTAGATGGACTGGCGGTGATGTTGGCTCCAGACCGCAGTGTGATAACTAGAAATATACTGGACTGGACTGGAATGGACAAAGTTTTAAGAATACGTTTTAAACGGCGCGGCGTAGCCCGGTCAGAAAAACAAATTAAATACACCACTTGAAACTGTTCAATAGGTACTATTCAAAAATACTAAAGGTACATGTAACTTAGGTGTGAAAAGGTTGATAGGTTAGTGATTAATTCATGTATTGGTGACCAATTTCACGTAACTGTAAAGCGGGTGCGTACGTGGGTATTCTGTTAGTTTTACTTCAATGCTCTTGCCATTTCCCAATCAATTGACCGTTTTGTCAAGACTAGCTACAACATTTTACTGGTAGTAGATCTTTCATATGTGAGAGGCTGCCTAGGTAGATACCACCGCATTGTCTATTTCTTCCATCAAACAGCGATGTAAATGCTCTGTTGTATTCTGACTTCCGGTTTGGAGGACATTGCATCCAGAGTAATTACTGGACATAATATGACTTAACATCTTATGATGGCGAGCGCAGTAGAATGCCAAGCATTGCTTTTTAATTCAAGGTGCTGTTTGGTTTTGCTACTGTTCATGAGCGGTAGTATCGCTTACCATCAGGCGAACGGGAAGCTCGTCTCGCCATTCATTGCAATAAAAAATACTACACATGAAACGTCGTAAACAAATTACCTGGTAAACACTGGTGTAGCGCGCCTCGGTCGCCTGCGTGCTGGAGTGGTGCGTGGATTTGAACCTGGTGTTGATGCCCAGGGACCGATGTTCTAGTGGATGACGCACGGGCGGCCGGCAGTTGGTGCTTATCGCTGATGTAAAAGTAATTAAGGATATCTAATATGTGAATCAGCTTATAAAAATTTGATATCTCAAAGGAGAAAACTTTTTTTTAAATTGGAGAATTTTTTATGACGTTTTCGGCCAAAATCTGGCGCTCATAGATATTCGTTAATATAATATTATGCTGCGGTTTTAATTATTATTATTCACACAATCAATGAATATTACCTACATGTGAGACTAAATTAACCAGAGGATGGATTACCAATGAAAGCACTAGAGCCGTGGTCGGAATGCTTGCCGTCGACCATAGTGACCAGTAGTCCAGCATCACGCAAGCTCTGCACTATCGCCAGCATGCTCTGCCCGTCCCCCTCCATCGCAGACTAAAAATAAAGTTTTAGTGCTTTTATGCAACGAATGGTGAGGCGAGATTGCGAGCGGTACGATCGCTCATAAGCAGTAACAAAACTAAACAACATTATGAATAAGAAACCAAGGCCTGGCATTCTACTGCACTCACCTTCCTGAGACTTACAATCTTAAGTCTCAATATGTCCAGTAGTTCACTCGTGGCTATAATGTCCTTCAAACCGGAACACAAAAGTTCATTTAACTACTGTTTGGTGTGAGAAATAGAAATTGCGGTGATACTTACCCACGCAGCCTCTCACTCTCAGTGGATGATATTTGATGTGCAGAATGGGTGCCACTCTTAATTCTGGCTTACCAACGGTTACACTGGCGGGTATGAGGAAGGTGCAGTCTTTCAAGTGATATTGTTTATGAAACCTTACCTGCCGACTTGAAACAAAGCATTAAAATATTACACATTCATGGCGTACAGTTAATTTGCTACTGTTTGAGTAAATTAATATAATTTCCCAGCAATTAAAGACAAGTTGACATTATTAACTACTTTGTCGTGTCATGTTATATTAGTTGACATTACTGAGGATATTCTTCTTGAGCAAACTATTTTGAGAAATATTTTTATACATGACAGTACTAAGGCTGCACTTCCACTGAAGCGAGATCTAACAGCAGGAATCTACTCATCTCATTGTTGATTAAATGCTTATCTACATAAAAAAAAAAAACAATATTTCATGTAGGAATTCAATCTTAAATCAATGAAGACCATATATAGACAGATTTCACTGCAGTCGAAAAAATGATTATAGAATATAATATAATCGTTAATCCATCGCGATACATTTCAATGCTTTAATCATTAGTTAATGCCACAGCTTGGAAGTGATTTGTGATTAATGCACACGAAGCAGAGGACTTTTTTCGCCAAGGACAAAAAAATACTAAAAATTATGTTTGACGTTGTTTTTGTGCTCACTGCAAAGTGTTTATAAATCCATGAAAAAATTATTATAAATAAGACAAACATCCTTGCAATCACTCCTTAATCGTAATTTTGTCTGTCATCAATTCGACCCTCGTGCCACGCGACTCTCGCAGCACGGCAGTTCATAAAATTGTATTTTCCGTTACAAATTATGTCATTCACCAGAACTATGTTTGGAGGACATCGATAGCCGTTGGTGACCCTTAGTTGATAACATTTGGAGCTTGATATGCGTTAACCTTGGTTATGACCGTTAAATATAACTATTGTAAGAATCACCAGATGTCGCTGTGCTTGGAATTTGTAAATCTTGTTTTTGCTAACATTTGATGATTACTATCAACACTAGATGGCGGTATATTGCAATACGTAGTTTAAGTAATATTATCCTCCGCGACCACCAATTCTAATTGATTGAAAGTCATTTGCGTATATTAAAACCAATTTTGCTTGTTTAGGCAATAACGGGTTGGGAAAGGAGACTTGTTCTCCGTCTGACCTACGTCTTCACACAATTTATAGAAGTATAATAATTATTGTAGCTAAATAGAGCAGATTGCAAGGTGAACTTGTGGACCTATATAGATTTATGGCCATTAATGGGCTATGATATAAAGGAAGGAATGCACAATCACCCTTCAAAACATAACCACTATCTAGAAAAAGATAATGTTTGTGCTGTCGATATCAGTAGCCTTAGTGACCGCAAATTCGTTTTGTCTCTGTCACACTTCGGTGCAGTTTTTCGCTTGCCACCTAGAATCCCATTAATTCATCCTTGCTATGACCTAGGGACGTTAAATAACTACAGCATATTTTACTTATAATTGTTCATTTCCTCAAACAAAGATAAACATTCAATAACCACAGACGGATTGTGAGTCGTGATGTAATCATTATGCATAAAGATGAAATAAAAACGTGTACGATTTAATGTAAGGCCGGCTCAGCGCGTGAATGATAAATTATATGTTTGTTTAGCCGATGCAGTAATTGTAGTGAATTCAGCCTTGTAGTCCGCCTCGCCTTGAGCTAATGAGTTTGCGACTAAATGCACAAAAATGACCCTACATGGACTTTAAGCGTTGAGATCAGGGTTAAAATGGGGAAAGGATCGTTGATGGGTTGATAATCATTTTATTTTATGATACTAGCACGACAGGGTGGCAAGTGCAGTCCAAATAAGAAAAGAATAGAATCTAGACTGCACTCCGAAATATGTTGAATGGGCTATCCTTTTTATTCACTAATATGGGCCCACTGGTATTTTAATCTTGTGGGAAAGATTAAAAAGAGGAGAGCTTAATGCTACGAGCCTTAGAGCGGGAGGAGAAAAAGATATGTCATGTGTCGCCTCTTTTAATGTGAGTAGCTTCGATTATTAGGGCTTGTGTATAGCCATTCCTCTCTGAATCAGTTGCGGTGATGGCGCATTTTTTCTAAAATATTCGGGTCATACACAAAACGAGGCGAAAAATTGTATAAAAAAAACATGGTCGGGATTTTTACGAAATCAGTCTCATTTAATATGATATTATCAGAATATTAAAATTAAAACATAAAACAAGATCGTTTCCTCGATTAGGCTAAAAAATGAAATTATAATATTTTTTTTTCGAGCACAGAAGGGTGTTGTGTTTACACAAAAGAACAAACATATCAAAAATAGTTACAAAGCAAGTGTCTCCATCGCTGAATTTATTTTTTGTTTTTTCGATGGTGCAATTGAGTTATCTGAATCACTAAAATTAAAGAATGATGAACGGCATTCACATAATTCGCTATCATATGGAACATGGTTTTATTCCGATACTGAGTAATAATTTAATATTATTATAAGCTAAATACATTACTATCGAGCCCACAGCACTCCACGTCTACGTTTACAGGCAAGCAAAATACTGCTTTACTTGTTAAATCATTATCTTAATTTTTTCTGTAGACATTGTCTTTCGTGTGGACTTATAAATCCACAGAAAAGATGTCCACAGAAAGGACATTCTTTAAAAAAAATTAGCAATGCTAATTTAGTTTTGAGGGTAGCCAAGTAGGTAAATTTATTCCACAACTACTCCCCTTAAGCTATTTCGGCAGCATGTGAATTAATAAAACTAATAATTATTTACTCAAGTACACAAGGAACAGAAAAGAAGCACCGATCTTTGACAATAACACTATTAAAGATCTCAATATCTTAATGAAGAACCTACGCTGGGCTCAGTCATTAAATCCAATGTGACCGATGCCACCCGTCAGTGTGGCCAGTTTAATTTTTTGAAGTGAAAACTTCTTTAGCGGCGTTGAGCACTTTTTCTGTAATGGGTATAAAATCTTAAACTCGCGTCAGGACACGTGACCTGATCGAAAAAGCGTAAGACGGATGGAGAGTAGACAGCTGTCAGTTAGCTGTCAGTTTATAAAGCTTTGATGAATTGCCAATGATTTTGAGTGGAGATTTCAACATAAACTTCGCAGACGATAAAAATCAACTATTAATTGAATTTTTAAATAATGAATTTGGTTTAACTATGTCGAATGATCGCAATCTTAGCACAACGAAATACAAAACTACTATTGATGCGGTCTTTATTAGACATTTAAATAGGTTCGAATCAAAACTGTTCGTTTCTTACTTCAGCTACCATAAACCTATCGTATCAGTTTTAGAGATTGGCGATGATAGTTCTGGTAATGATGATGGTGAAAAAGTCGTTGAAATTATGGATGAAAGTTGATTTTTCGGAGAGATAAACTTTTTAATGTAAAATAATTGTAATAGTTTTAAAGTGTTAAATTTTTAATGTAATATAAATTGTCATGTTTGTGTACGATAGCGCAATAAATGAATATTGTATTCTACCACATAAATGATAGTACTTTTATACTGATAAAGCAATTGGTGCAAAATTATTCCCTAACCATTCCAAAATATCAAACATGCTCAACGTTAATAATCAAGTTTTTTTTGTAAAATAGTATTTTATTCAGGCCAATTTATTCGGTTGAATTTAAGGTCCGCAGAAAAGTCGCAGTACCGTGTAACCAACAGTTTATTGAAATTTTTGTGGAGTCACTTTAACATATATTAATTTACTCAGTAAAATTTTAATAGTCAGTATATATACTAATGATATTTAATATAACTTAAATAGATAACGCATATCAAGTATGAGAAATATCTATCAAAATATGCCAAGTGGGTCATACACATACGCATGTTCAGAATGAATATTATCTTCAAATTTCTTGATTGATTCTCTGACTTAATTTTGGTAAATGACTTACAAGTATTACTATTAAGACATATACCAAATAATGAATTATCTTCAGCAATGATTAATATAACAACAAAAATTTCCTCAAATGTCCCCTTCTGTGGACTGTTCGTAAACGCACTTGGCATATTTTGATAGATATTTCTCATACTTGATATGCGTTATCTATTTAAGTTATATTAAATATCATTAGTATATATACTGACTATTAAAATTTTACTGAGTAAATTAATATATGTTAAAGTGACTCCACAAAAATATCAATAAACTGTTGGTTACACGGTACTGCGACTTTTCTGTGGACCTTAAATTCAACCGAATAAATTGGCCTGAATAAAATACTATTTTACAAAAAAAAAAAAATAAACTGGCCACACTGACGGGTGGCATCGGTCACGTTGGATTTAATGACTGAGCCCAGCGTAGGTTGTTCATTAAGATATTGAGATCTTTAATAGTGTTATTGTTAAAGATCAGTGCTTCTTTTCTGTTCCTTGTGTACTTGAGTAAATAATTATTAGTTTTATTAATTCACATGCTGCCGAAATAGCTTAAGGGGAGTAATTGTGGAATAAATTTACCTACTTGGCTATCCTCAAAACTAAATTAGCATTGCTAATTTTTTTAAAGAATGTCCTTTCTGTGGACATCTTTTCTGTGGATTTATAAGTCCACACGAAAGACAATGTCTACAGAAAAAATTAAGTAATAATGATTTAACAAGTAAAGCAGTATTTTGCTTGCCTGTAAACGTGGACGTGGAGTGCTGTGGGCTCGATAGTAATGTATTTAGCTTATAATAATATTAAATTATTACTCAGTATCGGAATAAAACCATGTTCTATATGATAGCGAATTATGTGATGTCCGTTCATCATTCTTTAACTTTAGTGATTCAGATAACTCAATTGCACCATCGAAAAAACAAAAAATAAATTCAGCGATGGAGACACTTGCTTTGTAACTATTTTTGATATGTTTGTTCTTTTGTGTAAACACAAGACCCATCTGTGCTCGAAAAAAAATTATTATAATTTCATTTTTTAGCCTAATCGAGGAAACGATCTTGTTTTATGTTTTAATTTAAATATTCTGATAATATCATATTAAATGAGACTGATTTTGTAAAAATCCCGACCATGATTTTTTTATACAATTTTTCGCCTCGTTTTGTGTATGACCCAATGTGCGTTTACGAACAGTCCACAGAAGGGGACATTTGAGGAAATTTTTGTTGTTATATTAATCATTTCTGAAGATAATTCATTATTTGGTATATGTGTTAATAGTAATACTTGTAAGTCATTTACCAAAATTAAGTCAGAGAATCAATCCAGAAATTTGAAGATAATATTCATTCTGAACATGCGTATGTGTATGACCCATTCATGCATAAATATGGCTTTGAAACGATTAGCCAAAGCACCAAAACAAAAGTTTATGAGTTTGTGTGATCGAAAAGTCTTACAAGATCCAAGGTCTATTACATATTATAATGATACATCACCTCACCTCTACGCTGATGATCTCCAGATTTATACTCAAGCTCCGTTAGACAAGATGACTGATGCAATTGCTAAAATAAATACAGATATTCAACACATCTGTAATTGGAGTATAGCTCATGGTTTAAAAATTAACCCCTCTAAAACCCAAGTCATTGTTGTCGGCAGCCCCAGGATGATCTCGAGGCTTGACTTGTCCCAATTACCTAGTGTCTATTGTGAAGGTATCAAAATTCCTTTCAGTGACTCCGTTCGCAATTTGGGCATACAAATAGACAAATCTTTCACCTGGGGTCCACAGCTCTCGGATATTAGCCGGAAGCTGTTTGCTTCCGCCAGGTCCTTGCGAAGGCTACGCAACTTTCTACCCGTTACCACGAAGATTACGCTTGCGCAAACCCTCCTTCTCCCCATCCTTGATTATGCCGATGTCAGCTATCTAGATCTCACCGAAGATCAACTAAATAAACTCGAGCGTCTTCAAAATTTCTGCATAAGGTTCATATTTGGTCTTCGCAAATATGACCATGTTTCTGAGTTTGGTGCTAAGCTCAAGTGGTTACCTATTCAGCTTCGTCGGAATACTCACATTCTCTCTCTTCTTTATAATATTTTGTTTAATCCTCTCACCCCATCTTATCTTAAAGAACGATTCATTTTTCTTCATGACGCCCATTCGAGATCCTTAAGGTCGTCTGAGAATCTTAAGCTGAGAATGCCTGTGCATACCACGACAGCGATGGATAATTCTTTTACTGTCAAAGCAGTTCGATTGTGGAACGCGCTTCCTGTTGTGGTGAGACATGCGCAAACGCTATCGTCATTTAAAAAACTGATTAAAGAGCACTACCTTTCCCTTTAAAGCAGACTTCACTATTACTTCCCTTGATTTAATCATTTGGAAATAGTAGTATATTATAATTTATGTATGATTTTGTATTATTTATTTTTATATGTATGTATGTTTATATGTATATATATATATGTATATATACGGATATGTATATGTATATAAGTAGTTATGTTTAATTAGTATTATTTAGCTTTAAGTAATTCTTTATTTGTTACACTGCCCTCTCTCCCTTTCCTTCATTTAAATCCATCCCATGGTTGTCTGTAAGATATTGCTGTTGAGCGATAAGACCGCCATTTGTACTCTTTGTTATTATTATTTCTGTTTAGCTATGTTGTTGTTAAGTTTGTGTACAATAAAGATTTAAATAAATAAATAAATAAAATAATGCGGAATCTGGACTATGTAAATAATTGTTGGGTGTATTTATGACATAAAACTGACGGACAAGTCCCATGCACAACAGTAACACGTGTGTTATCAGATTAGAAGTATGTTAAGAGCTGTAGGTATTGTGAGATATTGGCAATAATTGACAATAACTGTTTGATTTCTGCATCACATTTCAATCGGGTACGGTGCGGCGGCTTACGCCATTAACACAGATTTATGTTGCGACACTATCGCTCTGCGGGTTAGCAGAAAAAAATATCAAGCTGCCCAATGTACTTGAAATGTAGATATTTTTGCGTTATTTGTAGCTAAAGGCAATCGCCGTATCATCATAGTAGAACTAACATAAATTGTAAATCAAGAAAACACAGATCCAGATGTAAAAGAGCTGGCTTCCGAAGCCATAGCTTGACGGTCCACACCATCCAGGCGCGAACCAAATGGCTCTCAAATTCTTTTTTGTGCCGCACCGTCAGGCTGTGGAATTGTTTGCCGTCTCACGTGTTCCCTCCTTCCTACAATCCTGGGTACTTCCGCCGTAGTGTGAAGAGACACCTTAGCAGGCCGGCATAATTGTTGCCATTGGATGCCAATGGATACTGTGCCTGGGCGGCATTTGCGCTTACCATCAGGTGCAATGTGGCCACAATGCCGGGCCAGAGTAAAAAAAATCTAATTTAAAGGTTGAAAAGGGTCTGGGTACTTGGTCATAAGGACCGAAGAGAAAGTTAGAAGAAGGAAATTATTTTTTTATTGATTTGCTACCTTCAGAGTACCCAAGAAGCACAAAAACTATTCGGATATCCTTATACTGTGTCTGTGTCCGCCCATATACGTATCACTGCAGGACACAGGCCTCCTGTACAATCGAGAGTTCGATTGTGAGTGGTTTGGCCACATATAGTGGTTCACTAAGCCGGCCCAGTGCGGGTTGGCAGACTTTACATACCATAATAATTCTTACAAATTCGCTATGTCTCAGTTCGCTGTGGTACGTAAGGTTACCTCACGATGGTTTCCTTCGCCGTTAAAGTGCGTGGTAGTTGACTATCAATACACACGTCGTTATAGACTAGATACTAAATAATGATAATCAAAATGTTGTCTTCTAGTATAATTTATTTTTTGTGCGCAGTTGTGAATTAAAAGGTTTATCACAAGTCCTCAAAATGTCATAATTGTGTAGGATGGTCAGACTATTATATATCTCAAGTCATATTTCATGGATATGCTATTTATATAGTAAAACAAAAAAATCTTAGAATCGCTACAACTCCGGAGGGATGTCGCCTCTCTAAGCGTGTTCTACCGCCTGTATCACGGTGAATGCTCTGAGGAATTGTTCAACTTGATCCCCTCCTCTCCATTCCCAACCAGATCCACGCGTGCTGGCTTGCGAAGCCATAGCTTGTCCGTTGTCGTTCCACACCATCCCGGCGCGAACCAAACGGTTCTCTTATTCTTTTTTGTGCCGCACCGTCAGGCTGTGGAATTGTTTGCCGTCTCACGTGTTCCCTCCTTCCTACAATCCTGGATCGTTCCGCCGTAGTGTGAAGAGACACCTTATCAGACCGGCATAATCGTTGCCATTGGATGCCAATGGATACTCTGCCTGGGCGGCATTTGCGCTTATCAACAGGTGCAAAGTATGACGGGCCAGGGTAAAAAAAAGAAAAAATCTGCAGGGGAGTAACCGCCTGGTATATTTCGCAAGTTATAAGCTTGCACGGAGAAAAGTGCACGTGGAGACAACGAAACTATGTGGCCGAAAAATATTTTTTTCTCTCATTTCTATATCGTGCATTACCAATTTGCATAAATAGGTGAATGTGCTTTTTATTTGTGTGCTTAACATGCTTCTCGTTCAATAGTTAGGTTATTGCTTAAAATATTTTGTCCTATGATACTATTATTGATTTACCATGGTTGTTTTTTTACTTAGATCACCTTTGATTAGATCTTCTAAAAATCGTATTTATGTACCGATCTAAGGTTGTTGTGTGTGGCTTTAAAAAGCCCATGCATCCAAGTTTTGCACCTACTCAACATCAAAGGAGCAAACAGCTACCCCGATGGTAACGAAGTCATTAACACCCCTCGCCCTTCAACAATAATATTATCGAAGGTGCGTAGCCAGTTTTATCTTACCATTTTAGGGAGGGAAAGACAGGGATCGAAAAGGGGCATCAGACGACAACAAAATAGTGTCACCAAGTTAATTATCATGTGGCTATACCACTTTTAAATATACACTATGAACCGTGGAAAACACATTATTACCTTACGACTAATGTACATACACAATACGAGGGGAGACTTGTCCGGCTGGCTCCCATTGTTGTCCAACAGAGTTTGATATAGACAATGAACGTACTAATTTGGTGTACTAGGTATATCTAAGCATGTATATGATATATACATTATACATATATGGGTTCATTACAGCTGAATGCAGCCGTGCTCTACTGCAGATACGCCCCGTGTATACATCGGTAACTTGACTCGCCTACACTGTTCTAAGGATTGTACACAATAGCACACGAAAAAAAATAACACGCGACATCTTACTCACATGAGTGCACCAAGGGGAACTGTATTTTATCACTTTTTGTCAGAAAAGAGATTGTAAGGAAAAAAAAGTGTTTAGTAAAATTTCAATTAAAGAAAATTATAATGTATGGTTAAAATATACAACTGATAAGTTTGGTGGCAATACTTGAGTCTCCTCGAGTATTTAAGTTAAGCCATTGGCTACGGTTTGTGTAATTTATCAGCGGTAATAAATTTCACGCGCTCTTTACGTTCGTATCTTATTTTTTACTGAAAATTGATTGATTATAAATGGTGAATAAATAAATAAAATAATTATTTAGCAAGTTATTACTTCTAGTCAGGGTTTAATATTTACATATTATCTTCATTCATAAGTTGGTCCGGCGCTTCATAGTGATATTTACACATCAAAATATCTATAAAAAATATTTCGTCTAATGTAAATGTAATCTTCATTAGAATATAATCTCACTTCGCACCTACATATTCGTTTTATCACTACATATTAATTTTATTTTTTAATAATAATTTATTTTAAAGTTCCATAAATAGAACGTAACATAACATTTAAAATATTCCAACGGCATGTATGTAACTGACTTTAGAAATCGAAATTCACAGTTGATTCGCGGCCGCAAACTCGTCACAACATTGAATGAAACGCATTTGCGGTCAGATAAGTATATTTGCACCTTATAGCCTACAATTTAAGGACTAGAATTGTGAAAAAGAACGAATGAAATGTGGTCAAACATCGCAGCTAACTCCCAGCGGCGCGTACGCATCTAACTTCAGTTTGGTGCAAACGCTATCCCGATAAGGTCGTGTCCGTTATAAATTGTTCTAAAATGAAAAAGTACATTAAAATTTCGGACTGTTTTGTGTTTTGATCGAAGACTTTACATAAAACTCAGCATAGAAAGTTTCAGTGACTGTTGTTTTAAAAGTGATATAATGGAAGACGTGTTTACCATAAAAGTTAAAACGAAGCCCGACAAACGCAATGTTTACCCCTCGGAGAGGAGGTACTCCGCGTCCACCGTGTCCGGGCTGGCCTGGGTGCACATAGCCTTAGCCGCCACATCGTTCTTACTAGCGTGTCTAGCGTTAGTCAGCCCGAATGAAGCAAAAAACGACGACAGAAATTCCACCGAGTATTCGGAGTCGGATGCTAACAGCACGGTTGCATACAACAATGATTACGTTTTAATATTGGCGCCGAGTTTGATAACCGTTTTCGGGCTGGCGGCGGGCGTTGCGAGCATAATGGCATCTGTTAAGTGGTATATCGACCACAACATCACCTGGCTGTTCGTTATTTCAACTCTATCGACGCTCATATCATTTGCATCCTTTATGTTGATTGTCGTCTGGTTCGTGACCACATCAGAAGGCGATATATCTGACTTTTATAAAGACAAAGTCCCTTTTAAGGATTACTTGGTCGTTAAACACGCAGATGTGTTGGAAAGCAACTCTTCCCACATGATAATATCATTGAATACTACAAAAGAAGAGCCTCAAGATTCCCATTTGTTTACTAAACATGTTCTATCAATAAACATTCTGATCGCCGCATTCCTAGAGCTTTTATGGTCGATCCTAAGCGTTAAGATCTCTTATAAAGGCATGAAAATGATTATAGAGAAGATAATAACGATCGAAGAGGGAACTGTGTGTCCGTGGTGACGAAAATTAAAGGTAACAACACGAAAAAACTGCCGAGAAATGGTAAACTATTGCCGCCGAAACCCGATTTAATCGAGCACTATCCGAGTAAGAAAATAAAGAGGATATTCTTAGCTCAGGGCGAGAGTGGCTTCTACCTAAAGGGGCAGAATAATAAAGCCAAACAAAACACCGAGACTAGCTCCGAGTTTTACAAAGAGAGAATGATGAATTTCCTGAACAGATGCGCGTCTTTTGACGGCATGTCGAATCCAGAGATGAGAACACCAAGCGTACAATCAGAATCAGCTCTTAACCCAATCCCGGAAGTCGCCAGTGTCGAAATAAACATGGAAAACACCGAGCCAAAAGACAGAATGACCCCTATCAGCTGGGGCGACACGCCTGACCACACAATTTACAACCAAAACACATTAAACTTGGAAAGAATATTCAATTACAAGAATGCTGAAAGGAAAAGCGAAGATGTCGGTGAAATTAAAGAGTGATTAATTGCCCGTGAACGAATACGTAGTTTCGCTGGCAATTTACATTCATAAAGCGGTTATAAGCAACTGACTGTATCGCTGTGCATCGTTGTTTTAATGGGCTCGCGTAAAGACAATAAGGCTATTTTGCCTTTGTTAGTGGTGTAAAAAAAGTGTATAGAACTAGCTAAAGACTATGAAAAGTGTAATTTGTCATTGGTAACTACAACATTATTTACATTAAAATAATTTTATACCTAATTTAACGAGTAATAATAATGTTGTTTGAAAATGAACCGCGATATGTAACTATTATTGTTTATGATCTGATGATATGATGAACCATTATTTCAGTGACATTTTTAGCTGATTTCAAACCGTTACTAATGTGATAATTGAAATTTTTCATATTTATTTGCATTGTTTTGGCAGCCAAATACCCAAACCTGTATATATTTATTTATAGAATAACGAGATCGTGATACATATCTCGTTGGATCTAGTTGGATAAGGTCAGAAATTGTGTTTTTAAATACCACGTAATACAATAATGTATTAGGTAATTAACGCAAGCAAGCAGATAAAAGCTGTTCTCATAAAGTTTCATTGAAGCAATAATTAACTGCGCTCAGAGTGCTTGGCTCACAGAAAATCTCTCCTTGAGAAATTGTATTATGTGATTTGATAATATTCTTATCTTTTTATTTTTTTATTTCTCCATTAGCAATTCGTTAAAGTTGTTCGGAAAATAGGAAGAAGTACATGTTACTTAAAAAACCAGGGTTACAGGCAGTATGATGGTATGAAATAAGGATCAAAATAATTCCTGTATCATTCCAACCAAAGCCATTCAACTTCATTATGTCTATTTTTTTTGAGACACAGATACCACCCCAGTCAAGCCGGCCCATTCGTATTGAAGTCCAAACTGGTTATAACAAATATTATTTGTTTTTTTTTTATTGCTAGAGTATTCATCTTATCTTGATGTTCGCAAACGGCCCTGGACAAATTCGAATAAAAACGAATAAAAACTAACAAGTGGCATAAGGCCATGTACAGGCCAGGTGTAGGCCAAAGACTAAACGTGCGTAATTTGCTAGCTTGCAAAAAGATCTAAGCGAGGTTGATATTTTGTGTGTCAATATTTTGTTTACTAGGCCAAATCATTGATTATGAAATTAAGCAAGTAATTGAAGACCTTGTTTTGTAGGTTTTAGGGCGTGAGGTTGCAGAGAGCTCTTTTATTAGAAAAGAAAAACCGTTATACATTTATCGGGAATCTGTTTTTATAGACCTTCAAGAATAACTTTCTTAAAAAACACATTCATGTGCATGTTCTGAAGGTTCAAGAATGACAACTGGGACATAATACAATCAATTTTGATTACAATCTCAATGGGCTAACACGACCAGCTGAATGCTATTGTCTTACAGAAAACCAATATTGATTAGCTATTACGCAGCATCGTCGTGCTTTGTTATGCCAAAAATTGGCAGAGGTCGGATAATATCCCTATCTACCTATCCCTGACCCTATATCACCCCATAATCCTTAAAAAAAACAGCAACTACCTAAAAATAAATCGAGATTTTTTAGCGATAAGTTGAATTTGACGTCCAAATCGCAAGGTTTTCAAGTAGCCCTTACCAAGCGGCCTTGGTTGTGTGTGCAAAGAATTCCAAGTGTATATTGTTACTGACCGACTTTGCGCGCGGTTATCTGTGCGACATGACACGCGATAGGCTCAGTTACACTAGGCTGAATTGCAGTAACGGATTTTGATTTGATGAAGGGGCACACGGACCCACCAATGAGCTAGCCAAAATGACGTAACGGCACTAAAACATTCAGCTATTATCACGGTCATTTATTGCTGAATATTGGTTGTCCTACAGGCTTAAAAGAGCAGTCTTATATCATCTGTTAACCTTGTGAATATAAATAAAAGGACTTGTAGATTGCCTTGATAGCACTTGAAAATATATAGGTCTTTAATTTGTTAAAAACACTTTTCTGTATTAACTTAAATTTGAATGTTTGAAGAATATTTTCTTCTCATAAATTCAGTTTCGCAAGCAGTACATAAAATACAATGCACAATGTAAAATATATACTGTACAATAGCTAATAGTTTAAATTCAATTGTAAAGGAATATTAAAAATGATTATTGATTTGGCAATAATACTTATTAATATGTGCTGAATTACCGGAACAAATAAATGTATGTATATCCTGTTATAGATTTCTTAAAAATCCACTTAAGTAATCGATATAATGCAACTGTTATACGTGTGTATTATAATATCATTTAATGTGTTTGTTTTGATGTATGGGAGATACAATTTGTATTTCAACATTTTGAAACTAATTTTATTTCTCAAAACATTTGTTTCGATCAGGAGTTTCTGGTTTCGTGCCTGTGTAAAGATGTGTCGATGTTCTTAGATTAAGAGACTGAATATTTTGTATTTTTTATACAATATAATATTATTTCTAATTATGTTATTTTATTTATGATCCCCAAAACATGTTTTTTTTAAATATTCCTATTTAAATTTCCATCCAAAGAGTAGTAGTATGTACTTTTTCTTCGAAATGTTTTATTTTCCGAATATTTTACTGAGGCCAAAAAAATATAAGAAAATGAAATGTTGCTATTCTAGATGTTCTGGTTTATTACTTTAATAAATGCCAATGATTGAGCATCAAAGACAAAAAGTTTGCCTAAGTGGCACAGACATTGGATTCTCGCAGCGGGAATCGAATCTGTAACCTTGTATATCGTAGCTAATCAGATCAGTATGGAGCTCACGACTAATAAATTGGTATTGTGAGACGTTTAATTAGTTTTTAAATCATTATTGCTGCATTCACGTTGTGTACCTCAATGCGTTTAATTTATCAATAAAATCTATACAGGGTATATCAAGACTGCTACCGAAAACGAAGCCGGGTGGTAGTTTAAGCGACTTCAGACACAATGCAACAGAAAAAGTTGCAAAAAAAAACGTCAATTTTTTTTTGTAATTTTTTCCTATTGCCATATTTTGGTGGTAAATACATTTTTTTCCTAAAATAATAGTGTATACCCTTTAATTTATAAATACTCTAAGATATAAGAGAGTTTAAATTATTATTTTAGCAAAAACTATGGATTTACCACCCAAAAATGACGATATTTAAAAAATCATAAAAATAATTGTCGCGTTTCTATGCCAAATTTTTAATTGCATTGTGTTTGTAGCCACTAAAACTACCACCGGCTTCGTTTTCGGTAGCAGTCTTGAGATACCCGGTATATATAAAAGAAAGTCGTGTTAGTTACTTCACTTATAACTCAAGAACGGCTGAAATGACTTGGCTGAAAATTGGTGGGTAGGTAGCTTAGAACCAGGAGAAGGACATAGGATACTTTTTATCACGTTCCCGGTTTTCCGAGTTTCTATTAGCTTATTAACATTTTCTAATGCAAAATGTTCATGGGTTCGTAACTGTCAAACATTTAATGTTCATCCCGTCGATACGGTAAACTCTTCCCTAAAATGAAATAACGTATTTAAATAAAGGTTTCGAATCGACAACATATATCCACAATATTCGATTAATGGCGTATTTTAGATTTTAAATATGTAAATTAATGACAGTAATAAAAAGTGATTGACATTTAAATTGGTTGTCAAATATTTATGCACGCGTTCAGAAATTCCTTTTGTGTAACCAAAAGAGAATATATTATGAAGCTAAATAAATATAGGACAATTAAATAAATCATATTCACACGTAAGAAGATTTACTTCTTTTCAAAATAGAATATCACTTGAAAATGAAAAAGCTTTATTAAAATAACAATTTTACATATGGAGAATATTGCAGGGGTTCTCAAATTAGGCGTTGCCTGTGTCTTGAGAAACAAGTTAAATATAATTGTTATTACATTAATTGTGGGTGTCAGTGTGAGAAAGTGCTAATAGTGTATGTTTGTGTGTGTGTGTTACGTGTTATTATGTTTACTTTTATCACGAATTTTTACAGTGGCTTTTCCTTCGCTATAATTCACTGATAGAAATATTATACATTTTGAAATTTTATGTCGAAGAATATCGAAACCACTGAAGTTATTTCTATGAAAATTAATATTTCATCTCTTTATTACTAACAAAAAGTAATGGCGTAATATTTATGGGAAAACAGCATAGTGGGGGTGAAATAAGGGATGGAATATTGCATGGATAATCAAAATCGCTAACGTGTTTAATGTCAAAAATTTATAAGGAACACTATTTGGATATGGAGAAACGGGATATAATACAGTGGGAGGCACGGGAGAGAACTGAGTTAGCTGACAGATTTGATAGGACGAAATGTAAATGCACGGTATAAGACAGGATAGATAATGAAGAGAAAGGACGAGACATATCGGGAAGAGACTGAATAGACGGCATGGGACGGAATTGAGTAGGACAATAGGATAGCTACGTTATGTTATACACGAGCTTATACGAAAAATAACATGTATTTGATATGAAGTAAAATAAAAAAATATATGCATCCAGGCAAAGGTGGGTCGGGCTTTTTGCTATGCTAAATAATTGAATATAATATTGATCATATAATAACTAAGCCATAGCGAAGCGTGGTCGGGTCAGCTATGGTATCTTTTAATTGATTTCAATGAATGTCGTTGGAGTAGTAACAGTGTTATAATATCTCCGTAGCAAAATAATGATTTAAATCTGGAGAGATGGGATAGAATAGAATATAAGGTGAATAAAATAGGACAGTAGAATAGGTACAGGATGGGATTGGAATTGGATAAGCAGTTTAGATAACGGCTGTCATGTTGATTTTAAATAAAATATGGACTGGAATCTGTATTTGCACCCAGGCGAAGCTGGGCCGGGCCGCTAGTATAACTTAAATGTAAAACGTCTGCGACTATAAAAACGTTACATTTTCGAACGATTGATAATGGACTTTATACAATAAATGGTGAAGTAAATTTTTCTACAAACAAAAATAATATTTTTTAAAACACAAGACTTAAGTATTTGGCGATATAACTGCAGATTAATGAAAATTGTGTTTTCAACGCAATGAACCTTTTTATTCGTTTTATTTTTGTTCTTAACGATATTAATCAAGTTTCTTTTCCTCTTGGTATCCATTGACATTTTAATATTCGATCTTATGACTAAAGTATAAAATGCTTATTTCTAATATTTGTGGCGTCATATTGAGGAACTTCACTATTTACACTTTTTATCAGGTATCGGCACACATTTCTGAAAAAGAAAATCGAGATATTATTCATAGTGACGCAAAAACAAGCCTCTGTTTCTAAATTAATTAAATTATAAGTAAATTCTATTGTACTTTTCTAGATTAATACATTTATGTATGACCCTATGTATGTGGTATGGATCACGTTGGCGGAATGATACTATATATTCTGTCTATAGACTTTCTTCTTAATGATTAATCTTATTTGAATTCCTGGCCACTTTGTAGTTATAAATATTAAGGTCGCTGTCTGTCGCATCTCAATATCATCTCTATATGGTAAAGAGAAGAGAGAGAATTTTCTTAATTTTCTCTGTGTACGCATTTCCAGACTGTTCTTAACATTACCAAGACTCGTGTACCTGGGAACATAGTGATAATTGCGTATTTTCAAACATCACGAACTGAACATACCAAAAGCGTAGGATCGAACTGGTGTCCATCTTCACAGCTGTCTCTGAGCGGTAGTCCAATCAGGCAGATGTAGAAGGCGCTGGAGTCGCTGGGATCAGGGACCACGCTGTAGAAGTAGCCGGCATTCCGGCACACGTCTTCGATCGCTTTCCGCGAATCCGTGGCAGGCGTTGTAGTACTGATTTTAACTTCTGGCCTCGTAATGTCTTTGTAGGAGGCACCGCATCTAGCTAAACTAGGTGCAAGACATTCCTGAAAACAAAAAATATTTTTTTAAAAAATAAATTGATAACAGAGACTGTCACATGCATTATAGTGAACACTGGATAGACCACGGATCGCAACGCCCAGCTTTAAGTCCTTCGGCGATCATTTCTGGTCCTTCTAATTGAGGGTGCATGGATGCTCCTTGCCTAAAATTATTATCGGACGACTGTTTATGATGTCAAGGCGTCCACGATAGGTGAGGGCACCCCTCAGTTTGTGCAGCGACCCAAATCAACCCTTTGACGTCGCCTGTTACGACGAACAGAGAAGACAAAAATCTTACTCCCCTTAACCACAGGTCAAAATTACCGTTATAATATACTACTCACCTTAATTGTAGGACTGAATTCAAAATCGTAGGGGCATTGCTCGTGTATCGGCACTCCGAAGTAGCACAAGTAATAATATCTGCAGTCCTCCGGGTCTGACATGCGGTAGTAATCTTGTGGTAATGTGCATTTGATATTTATTGGCATTTCTGTTGTCGTAGTGACCGGGGTAGTGGTGGGCACTTTTGTACTTGTAGTGACCGGGGCAGTGGTGGGCACTTCTGTACTTGTAGTGACCGGGGTAGTGGTGGGCACTTCTGTACTCGTAGTCAGCGGGGTAGTGGTGGGCACTTCTGTACTTGTAGTCAGCGGGGTAGTGGTGGGCACTTCAGTGCTGGTAGTGACCGGGGTAGTGGTGGGCACTTCAGTGCTGGTAGTAACAGGCGTAGTGGTGGGCACTTCAGTGCTGGTAGTAACAGGCGTAGTGGTTGGCACCTCAGTGCTGGTAGTGACTGGCGTAGTGGTTGGCACTTCAGTGGTCGTTGTCACAGGCGTAGTGGTTGGCACTTCAGTGGTCGTTGTTACAGGCGTAGTAGTTGGCACTTCAGTGCTGGTAGTGACAGGCGTAGTGGTTGGCACTTCGGTGGTCGTTGTCACCGGGGTAGTGGTTGGCACTTCTGTACTCGTAGTCAGCGGGGTAGTGGTGGGTACTTGTGTTGTCGTGGTCGTTCCGCTTGTAGTTGTTATTATAGTGGCACAGTGAGCCTCACCAGGGGGCACACATTTCTGTAATAAAAGATAATTATTATGTATTCGTGAATTAAAATCAAATTATTTTATACCATAGTGTATGTCAAAAATTAACGTTTACCATTTCATTCTCATATCCGATTAAACTAGAGAACTCGGCAATTACTAATAACAATACTGACCATTTTGTCCATGTCGAATTCATAGTGTCTCGCGCACTGCAGGTGTATCAACTCCCCGAAGGCGCACAAGTAGTAATATGTGCAGTCATCCGGGTCGGGCAGTAGGTATTGTTTGTCGGCACGCACGCAGGTGATATGATGCGGGCGCCGCGTGGTCGTGGTACTTGGTGTTGGCACTTCAGTGGTCGTTGTCACAGGCGTAGTGGTTGGCACTTCAGTGGTCGTTGTCACAGGCGTAGTGGTTGGCACTTCAGTGCTGGTAGTGACTGGCGTAGTGGTTGGCACTTCAGTGGTCGTTGTCAGAGGCGTAGTGGTTGGCACTTCCGTGGTCGTTGTTACAGGCGTAGTAGTTGGCACTTCAGTGCTGGTAGTGACCGGGGTAGTGGTGGGCACTTCAGTGCTGGTAGTGACAGGCGTAGTGGTTGGCACTTCAGTGGTCGTTGTCACTGGCGTAGTGGTTGGTACTTCAGTGGTCGTTGTTACAGGCGTAGTAGTTGGCACTTCGGTGCTGGTAGTGACCGGGGTAGTGGTGGGCACTTCAGTGCTGGTAGTGACAGGCGTAGTGGTTGGCACTTCAGTGGTCGTTGTCACTGGCGTAGTGGTTGGCACTTCAGTGGTCGTTGTCACAGGCGTAGTGGTTGGCACTTCAGTGCTGGTAGTGACTGGCGTAGTGGTTGGCACTTCAGTGGTCGTTGACACAGGCGTAGTGGTTGGCACTTCAGTGGTCGTTGTTACAGGCGTAGTAGTTGGCACTTCAGTGCTGGTAGTGACCAGGGTAGTGGTGGGCACTTCAGTGCTGGTAGTAACAGGCGTAGTGGTTGGCACTTCAGTGCTGGTAGTGACTGGCGTAGTGGTTGGCACTTCAGTGGTCGTTGTCACAGGCGTAGTGGTTGGCACTGCAGTGCTGGTAGTGACAGGCGTAGTGGTTGGCACTTCAGTGGTCGTTGTTACAGGCGTAGTGGTTGGCACTTCAGTGCTGGTAGTGACTGGCGTAGTAATTGGCACTTCAGTGGTCGTTGTGACAGGCGTAGTGGTTGGCACTTCAGTGGTCGTTGTCACAGGCGTAGTGGTTGGCACTTCAGTGCTGGTAGTGACAGGCGTAGTGGTTGGTACTTCGGTGGTCGTTGTCACCGGGGTAGTGGTTGGCACTTCTGTACTCGTAGTCAGCGGGGTAGTGGTGGGTACTTGTGTTGTCGTGGTCGTTCCGCTTGTAGTTGTTATTATAGTGGCACAGTGAGCCTCACCAGGAGGCACGCATTTCTGTAATAATAGATAATTATTATTTATTCGTGAATTAAAATCAAATTATTTTATGCCATAGTGTATGTCAAAAATTTACGTTCACCATTTCACACTCATATCCAATTAAACAAGAGAACTCGGCAATTACTAATAACAATACTGACCATTTTGTCCATGTCGAATTCATAGTGTCTCGGGCACTGCAGGTGTATCAACTCCCCGAAGGCGCACAAGTAGTAATATGTGCAGTCATCCGGGTCAGGCACTAGGTATTGTTTGTCGGCACGCACGCAGGTGATATGATGCGGGCGCCGCGTGGTCGTGGTACTTGGTGTTGGCACTTCAGTGGTCGTTGTCACAGGCGTAGTGGTTGGCACTTCGGTGGTCGTTGTTACAGGCGTAGTGGTTGGCACTTCAGTGCTGGTAGTGACAGGCGTAGTGGTTGGCACTTCAGTGCTAGTAGTGACTGGCGTAGTGGTTGGCACTTCAGTGGTCGTTGTCACTGGCGTAGTGGTTGGCACTTCAGTGGTCGTTGTCACAGGCGTAGTGGTTGGCACTTCAGTGCTGGTAGTGACTGGCGTAGTGGTTGGCACTTCAGTGCTGGTAGTGACAGGCGTAGTGGTTGGTACTTCGGTGGTCGTTGTCACCGGGGTAGTGGTTGGCACTTCTGTACTTGTAGTCAGCGGCGTAGTGGTGGGTACTTGTGTTGTGGTCGTTCCGCTTGTAGTTGTTATTATAGTGGCACAGTGAGCCTCACCAGGAGGCACGCATTTCTGTAATAATAGATAATTATTATTTATTCGTAAATTAAAATCAAATTATTTTATACCATAGTGTATGTAAAAAATTTACGTTCACCATTTCATTCTCATATCCGATTAAACTAGAGAACTCGGCAATTACTAATAACAATACTGACCATTTTGTCCATGTCGAATTCATAGTGTCTCGCGCACTGCAGGTGTATCAACTCCCCGAAGGCGCACAAGTAGTAATATGTGCAGTCATCCGGGTCGGGCAGTAGGTATTGTTTGTCGGCACGCACGCAGGTGATATGATGCGGGCGCCGCGTGGTCGTGGTACTTGGTGTTGGCACTTCAGTGGTCGTTGTCACAGGCGTAGTGGTTGGCACTTCAGTGCTGGTAGTGACAGGCGTAGTGGTTGGCACTTCAGTGCTGGTAGTGACAGGCGTAGTGGTTGGCACTTCAGTGCTGGTAGTGACTGGCGCAGTGGTTGGCACTTCAGTGGTCGTTGTCACTGGCGTAGTGGTTGACACTTCAGTGGTCGTTGTCACAGGCGTAGTGGTTGGCACTTCAGTGCTGGTAGTGACTGGCGTAGTGGTTGGCACTTCAGTGGTCGTTGTCACAGGCGTAGTGGTTGGCACTTCAGTGGTTGTTGTCACAGGCGTAGTGGTTGGCACTTCAGTGGTCGTTGACACAGGCGTAGTGGTTGGCACTTCAGTGGTCGTTGTTACAGGCGTAGTAGTTGGCACTTCAGTGCTGGTAGTGACCGGCGTAGTGGTTGGCACTTCAGTGGTCGTTGTCACAGTCGTAGTGGTTGGCACTTCAGTGGTCGTTGTCACAGGCGTAGTGGTTGGCACTTCAGTGGTCGTTGTCACAGGCGTAGTGGTTGGCACTTCAGTGGTCGTTGTCACAGGCGT
The DNA here is from genome assembly GCA_009982885.2 of Hyles vespertilio. Classification (NCBI taxonomy): domain Eukaryota; kingdom Metazoa; phylum Arthropoda; class Insecta; order Lepidoptera; family Sphingidae; genus Hyles; species Hyles vespertilio. Next base: position 898,285 of record CM042805.1, on the reverse strand, counting down.
AGTGGTTGGCACTTCAGTGCTGGTAGTGACTGGCGTAGTAGTTGGCACTTCAGTGGTCGTTGTGACTGGCGTAGTGGTTGGCACTTCAGTGGTCGTTGTCACAGGCGTAGTGGTTGGCACTTCAGTGCTGGTAGTGACAGGCGTAGTGGTTGGCACTTCAGTGGTCGTTGTGACAGGCGTAGTAGTCGGCACTTCAGTGCTGGTAGTGACTGGCGTAGTAGTTGACACTTCAGTGGTCGTTGTTACAGGCGTAGTGGTTGGCACTTCAGTGGTCGTTGTCACAGGCGTAGTGGTTGGCACTTCAGTGGTCGTTGTCACAGGCGTAGTGGTTGGCACTTCAGTGGTCGTTGTTACAGGCGTAGTGGTTGGCACTTCAGTGGTCGTTGTCACAGGCGTAGTGGTTGGCACTTCGGTGGTCGTTGTTACAGGCGTAGTGGTTGGCACTTCAGTGCTGGTAGTGACAGGCGTAGTGGTTGGCACTTCAGTGCTAATAGTGACTGGCGTAGTGGTTGGCACTTCAGTGGTCGTTGTCACTGGCGTAGTGGTTGGCACTTCAGTGGTCGTTGTCACAGGCGTAGTGGTTGGCACTTCAGTGCTGGTAGTGACTGGCGTAGTGGTTGGCACTTCAGTGCTGGTAGTGACAGGCGTAGTGGTTGGTACTTCGGTGGTCGTTGTCACCGGGGTAGTGGTTGGCACTTCTGTACTTGTAGTCAGCGGGGTAGTGGTGGGTACTTGTGTTGTGGTCGTTCCGCTTGTAGTTGTTATTATAGTGGCACAGTGAGCCTCACCAGGAGGCACGCATTTCTGTAATAATAGATAATTATTATTTATTCGTAAATTAAAATCAAATTATTTTATACCATAGTGTATGTAAAAAATTTACGTTCACCATTTCATTCTCATATCCGATTAAACTAGAGAACTCGGCAATTACTAATAACAATACTGACCATTTTGTCCATGTCGAATTCATAGTGTCTCGCGCACTGCAGGTGTATCAACTCCCCGAAGGCGCACAAGTAGTAATATGTGCAGTCATCCGGGTCGGGCAGTAGGTATTGTTTGTCGGCACGCACGCAGGTGATATGATGCGGGCGCCGCGTGGTCGTGGTACTTGGTGTTGGCACTTCAGTGGTCGTTGTCACAGGCGTAGTGGTTGGCACTTCGGTGGTCGTTGTTACAGGCGTAGTGGTTGGCACTTCAGTGCTGGTAGTGACAGGCGTAGTGGTTGGCACTTCAGTGCTAGTAGTGACTGGCGTAGTGGTTGGCACTTCAGTGGTCGTTGTCACTGGCGTAGTGGTTGGCACTTCAGTGGTCGTTGTCACAGGCGTAGTGGTTGGCACTTCAGTGCTGGTAGTGACTGGCGTAGTGGTTGGCACTTCAGTGCTGGTAGTGACAGGCGTAGTGGTTGGTACTTCGGTGGTCGTTGTCACCGGGGTAGTGGTTGGCACTTCTGTACTTGTAGTCAGCGGGGTAGTGGTGGGTACTTGTGTTGTGGTCGTTCCGCTTGTAGTTGTTATTATAGTGGCACAGTGAGCCTCACCAGGAGGCACGCATTTCTGTAATAATAGATAATTATTATTTATTCGTAAATTAAAATCAAATTATTTTATACCATAGTGTATGTAAAAAATTTACGTTCACCATTTCATTCTCATATCCGATTAAACTAGAGAACTCGGCAATTACTAATAACAATACTGACCATTTTGTCCATGTCGAATTCATAGTGTCTCGCGCACTGCAGGTGTATCAACTCCCCGAAGGCGCACAAGTAGTAATATGTGCAGTCATCCGGGTCGGGCAGTAGGTATTGTTTGTCGGCACGCACGCAGGTGATATGATGCGGGCGCCGCGTGGTCGTGGTACTTGGTGTTGGCACTTCAGTGGTCGTTGTCACAGGCGTAGTGGTTGGCACTTCGGTGGTCGTTGTTACAGGCGTAGTGGTTGGCACTTCAGTGCTGGTAGTGACAGGCGTAGTGGTTGGCACTTCAGTGCTAGTAGTGACTGGCGTAGTGGTTGGCACTTCAGTGGTCGTTGTCACTGGCGTAGTGGTTGGCACTTCAGTGGTCGTTGTCACAGGCGTAGTGGTTGGCACTTCAGTGCTGGTAGTGACTGGCGTAGTGGTTGGCACTTCAGTGCTGGTAGTGACAGGCGTAGTGGTTGGTACTTCGGTGGTCGTTGTCACCGGGGTAGTGGTTGGCACTTCTGTACTTGTAGTCAGCGGGGTAGTGGTGGGTACTTGTGTTGTGGTCGTTCCGCTTGTAGTTGTTATTATAGTGGCACAGTGAGCCTCACCAGGAGGCACGCATTTCTGTAATAATAGATAATTATTATTTATTCGTAAATTAAAATCAAATTATTTTATACCATAGTGTATGTAAAAAATTTACGTTCACCATTTCATTCTCATATCCGATTAAACTAGAGAACTCGGCAATTACTAATAACAATACTGACCATTTTGTCCATGTCGAATTCATAGTGTCTCGCGCACTGCAGGTGTATCAACTCCCCGAAGGCGCACAAGTAGTAATATGTGCAGTCATTCGGGTCGGGCAGTAGGTATTGTTTGTCGGCACGCACGCAGGTGATATGATGCGGGCGCCGCGTGGTCGTGGTACTTGGTGTTGGCACTTCAGTGGTCGTTGTCACAGGCGTAGTGGTTGGCACTTCAGTGGTCGTTGTCACAGGCGTAGTGGTTGGCACTTCTGTACTCGTTGTCACAGGAGTAGTGGTTGGCACTTCCGTGCTCGTGGTGACAGGAGAAGAAGTGGTAAATTGTGTAGTAGTAGTAGTAATAGGGTTTTCTGTCGTAATAACACTGCAACGTGCCACAATGGGGAAGGTGCAAACCTGGAATAAATATTTCATTGTAATTGAGACTAAGGTATGATTAACATCCCTGATTTTTGTCATGATGTGTCTCAGTCACAATATCCCTCAATTTTTCACTATTTGGAACGAATTAACAATATTTTGTTTGTTATTTGAATTGTTGCAAACTTTTGTTAAATACTTATATTGATGTTTTGATAAAAAAGAAACTTGTATTAGTGTTTTGTTTTATTTTATGAACTCATTATGTGTATTCGAACGTTCTACAAATGTGGTTGCCGGTGGAATTGGTGTCCGGATGTCACACGGACCCAATTGAAAATCAGCGCTGCAGCACAGCTACGCTGTATTGCAGCACACAGCTGAATAGGGGATCATTGTAGTCTGGCCATGTACATATTAGCATTAGATTATTAACTTGTATATTTATATTACTAAATTGTCGTTATGGTGGCAACATAAATAAAATAAATAAATAAATAAATAACACCCAACAGTCACATACATAGTCCTGACCCCACACTAAGATCGAGTCTTGTGTCGTGGGTATCAGGAACTACGAGAGACTTTTCGGTCTCACTAACACCCAGACCCGGAAGAAATATTTGTGGGCCGCACAAACATTTCTTTCGGTGCGGGGATCGAACCCGCGGCCTCTCGTTTCACAGGCGGCGTCTAATCAACTGCGTTATGGGTGTTGTCAAAAAAAAAATAGATACATAAATCCTTTTTTGTAGTCTTGCTGTCGAAAAACATGGCCACCATAATAAATGATATTTCTTTCTTTCTTTAGACTGCGACAGAGAAAGCCTTAGAAAAAATCGGTGGTTCAAGACGTGTTAGACTGTTCCGCCCTCACACCCGCCACTGCAACTCCTGTAAGTCAAGATCAACAGTGGCACACATTTTAATGACACCGAGCATTGAAGCTCTGTGGGTCGCCGGGAATGTCTGAATTGTATTTAAGCCGCAACGCACGTACCTAATCATGCAGTTAAATAATAGGAGATGGAAATATTTTTGTCCACTTCCCTCCGTAGCAAAGCAGGTGTTAAATCAATGGACTACAGAGGTGGGTATTACTTAGCGGCATATAAAAACCATTGATTTTCATTGAGTAAGGAAAGAAAATATTACATTTTACCAAAATAATACTCACCAATAATATAGGGCTGAACTCAAAGTTTCCCGGGCACCTTTCGTGTATGAGGAAACCTTTGAGGCATAAATAGTAATACTGACAGCTTTCCTTGTCCGGAAGGCGGTATTGGTCTATGTCCATGTTGCATACAATCCCGGTATGGTTGTCTGGCACTATGGGACATGGCTCCTTGTATTCATGTTTATATGATTCTACATTCTTCTCTTTGTGGCATATTGCTTTACTTTTTGGGAGGCATTGCTGGAATTGAAGAACATCTTAAGAATGATTGAAGTGTAAGAGATGCGCATCAACATATCGCTGGGTACAAGGGCGTCGCCCCCTCTAGAGACAAACAAAATTTCAAATGTAAAGCAACAAAATCTTTGGACTTGACATGCCTACTATGCGGTTATTTTATATGTACCATATTATTGTACAATAATATTGACCGTCTGGGGCCCCCGTCAAAATTGTATACCGTTGTTATTACGATTACTATAAATGTAAGGCTCGTACAAGTGAAAAGCCCTCCCCCCCGGGTCATCGGCTAGCGACGCTCCTGACTAGGTACAATGCAATCACTATAACGTGGTAGTAACGAAATTCTGGGTGCTAGTAATTCAAATTAACTGAAGATGGCACTGTAGATAAAAAAATAACAAAAATGCACGTTTCAAAATATTTCGGCTTTTCTTATCTTTTCTCATCAATATGTTGATCTACACATCTATTTAAAATGGTTCAACAATTTCGACTGGTGGCTTAAAGAAAATTTGCTATTCTAAAATAAAGGCGCTATGTTAGTCATTCGTCCACCTAATAATCGGCTTGATATTTACTGCTCCTCTTCACTAATATATTTTATTTAAGTATTATTTTATTTTCTTTTTTATCGTACATACACTAAAAGCAGAACAAAACAATTTGTAGCTACATTTAAAGTAGGTAAGTACATTAGGCGGCCTAATAGCACTAGGCAATATGGATTACCCCCCCACACACTAAGATCTAGTCTTGTGGAACTACGTGACTTTTCGTTCTCACAAACAGCCAGATCCGTTACAAAATACCTGAGGTTCACACAAATGTTTGTTTCGATGCGGGGATCGAACCCACGGCCACATGTTTCACAGTCGGCGTCTAACCAACTGCGTTATGGGTGTTGTCAAAAAAAAAATAGATACATAAATCCTTTTTTGTAGTCTTGCTTCACTTACTTTAGAAATGATGTCAAAACGCTTGCCATGCCCACAATTTAACTCAACCGGCAGTCCTCTGGCGCACATAATGAACTTGCTGCAAGATGTCTGATGAGGAATGGCTGTTCTGTCTAGGCCCTCGCATGGATTGGCGCTTGCCGAGTATATGAGGGCTAATAACAGCACCAATCGACGCCCTAGCAGGGTGATAGTGGAGGCTATTTAATGAAAATAACGATAAGATTTACCACTTATTTAATTTTAATTATATGAGAGCACAGTCACACCTAAATATATGTACCTATAACCTACTGTAAAATTCATAGAATAGTATTGTTAAAGTCAAGAAAGTCTCAGTTTTACAATTATTTTCCATTAATATCTATATCCAAAATTATGCTGAAGCTGCGTGAAAGAGACAAAGTTTGAGGCAAACAAGATAAATAATAATGTATGTTTCATGCAAAAAATATTATAAAATCTTAATAAACGCAATCTAATAACTGACACATTAATAATACTTGTATACGATATACACTGAAAGCTTGATCTAAGTATAATTAATTATATTGACTTGACAATACATATTAATTTAATTTAAATCAATAGCGACTAGTCCGCTCATTCACCGACCATTGTAAATTATTTCTGCAAGGATTAGCAGCACGCAACAAATTTTTACCAGGCTTTGAAGTTCGACGAGTCTTTTAATGACAAACTTGTTCATATCCCATAACCAAAAGGCAAAAAAAACTTTGACATAGATATCCTACCTTCTAATTTAATTGACTTGCTGTTGGTCCGTTTATTTTTATTTAACAGTATATTTTTGTTCCTTACCCATGCTCCCGTTGTGCGCACTCGGCGGATCTCCACTTCTGACCGTAGTATATCGCCAATACAATTCTAATTGACGATTAATCTCCGAATAATCGATTTACTATTATATTCAAAGCGTTACTTACTTTATATAATTATGTATAGGGTTGACGTATTTTCTATCTACAAAATGGAAGTAAATGTATCATGAGTAATAAAGTTTATTGGTCATGGTAATATTTTGTCACCATTCAACATTGCGGTATTTTTTAGCTAATAAGTTTATGGGGTTTGTCTGTTAAGGGCTTAAACTGATAAGAATTATGGTACATATCGATACATACGTTATTTATTAATTGCTTATGCTTTTATAAATGCACTAGTACTACTATACATACCTGGCCTCACGAAATTTTATGATACGAAGAGAAAGAGCCAGGAAGAGCAAACGGTTTTTTTGGCCTCAAGTTATTGCCAAGAGCTAGGCAGGCTAGGTTCATTAAAGTTAAATTTTGGTAGCGTACATGGTGCATTTTTTGAACAGGCTGTGAAACGAGAGGCCGCGGTATCAATTCCCACACCTAGACAAATAATTACGCGACGCAGAGACGTTTTCAATAGATCAAAGAGAACTCATCGGAAAGTCAGATACCCCCTAGAGCTGTGCCCTTATGTAGAGCAATGACCATGAGCGTAAGCGCTTCATTAAATGAATTTATTACCATAAAATGTATTGCGCTACCATGAGCAACTGTATATACTATATAGGTACTGTATAGGTACCTATTTCGTAGTGGTAGGTCTCTTATATCTGAGGAGTAGGTACCACCGCAATGTCTATTTCTCCCGCCAGGAAACAGGGTAAAGTACTGTTCTGTTTCGGTTTGGAAGACATTGTAGCCAGAGTAACTGCTGGCATATTGAGTGTAAACATCTCATGTCTCAGTAATGCCAAGCACTGCTCTGTAATTCATGGCATTGTTTAGTTTTCTACTGTCCATTAGCGGTCGTAAAAACAAGATATAGTAATAAATAAAATAGCCCGCGCGCGCTTCATTACAGGGCACAAGTTTCTTCTCGGATTTAGAGTAGTTTAGGCCACAGTTCATCACACTAACAAACATACATAACTATAAAAAGTTACAGTACAGGGCAGTAATATGATGTAATAATCTCTATTAGTTTGGTTCTGGTGTGCGTACCGACACTGATTTTATTTCATAGTGAAAGATTAATGAGAAGTATGCAATATACGTCTGTACTTATACAGGGTATATCAAGATTGCTACCGAAAACGAAGCCGGGTGGTAGTTTAAGCGACTTCAGACACAATGCAACAGAAAATGTTGCAAAAAAGTAAAAAAATTAAGCCTGAATTCAGTTACTAAGCAGGCATTGTGTAAACACGGTATATTTAAAATTTCATTCAATTTGAACCAGTAGTTTAAGAATTGTAACTAAACTGTTTCCATTCGTTTATTTTATTTTTGACACATCGAGTACTGAATCAAATAGTGATGGCCTGATGCGTTATCGAATCAATTTTTTATAACAAACGATTTTATTTTTGAACAAGTTTTAATCGATTTAATACATATTTTATTTTTTGCTCCATGCATTGTTTTATAAAACTTCAGGGATATTTAAGTTACTTGATTTAATAATTATATTAAAATAAACCATTTACTCATGTTAAGTTAATATTCTTATCACTTCCGTCGGCAATAGTAATGTTGTTAAAAACAAATTGTGAAACGGCAACACTGGGCAGACAGGTGACGCGCGCCGCCATTTTGTGGTCACTCACAACGAGACGCCCGCGCCCGTGCTAGTGTTTTCCGTTCGCTGAATTTTAATTCACATTTTTCATACGTCGAGTTGAGTATTTATATTCCTCCGTATTGTTTTACCCGTGAATTCCTACATTTGGTTGAATTGAGAACATCGTACCTGCCTTCATCACTTTCAAAATGCCTAAAGGAAAGGTGCTTAAAGGACAAACAAGGGAGTTTGTGTTGCGACTTCATGAGTACTTTGAAAGGGAAAGCCGTAATGGTGGACCTCTTATACCAGTGACTCAAATCAGAGACCGTGTTTCAGCAGCATTAGGTATTACTGCTCCAACAGTTTCAAAAATAATTAAAGAAGGCTACGGCAGTAGTGGCATGGAAGAAAACAAGCCATCTACACCTAAGAAAAAACGTCAGCCCTTTAAAGTGACAGCAATTGACAGTTTTGATGGTGATGCTATTCGTCGTCATATATACGATTATTACCAAAGAAAAGAGATTCCTACTTTACATAACCTAGTACAATCTCTGAAAACTAGTGGCTTGTTCCGTGGTCAAAAGTCTTCTTTGGCGAAGGTATTGAATAGGATTGGATTCCAATACAAAAAATGTGACAAAAGAAAAATATTGATGGAACGCAATGATGTTGCTTTGTATCGATGCGAATTTTTAAGACAAGCTTAAAAAAATAGAAGACTGGTCGAATGTTGTTTTCACCGATGAAACTTGGCTCAATGCGAATCACACGGTATCAAAAACTTGGACTGACAACACTGCTAGCTCCTCGACCGCAGTGCCAATGGGAAAAGGTGAAAGAATTATAATTTGTCATGCAGGAACCGCAAAAGGATTTGTGCAAGATGCTATGTTAGCTTTTAAATCAAAGAAAACAGGGGATTACCACGAAGAAATGAATTCCGAAGTATATGAAAAATGGTTTCGGGAAATGTTATTGTCACTCGAACAGCCATCAACAATATTTATAGATAATGCGTCCTATCACTCTCGGCAAATTAACAAAATGCCAACGCAAGCCAGTAAAAAAAATGAAATAATAAACTGGCTCCGTAACAATGGCGAGGAGGTGGACGAGTCCCTATTAAAAGTAGAGTTACTTAAAATATTAAAAATGAGGAAGCAGCCTAAACGATACGTTATAGATGAAATGGCTGCAGAACATGGGCACACCGTCCTTAGAATTCCTCCATATCATTGCCAGTATAATGCCATAGAGCTAATATGGGCGCAAGTGAAAAGATATGCTGCGAGAATAATACAACTCCTCCTTTCACCGCAAACAAAATGCTGGAGTAGCTTAAAAATGCGTGTGAAAATGTGACGCCTCATAACTGGGCGAGTGTCGTAGATAAGACGAAGAAAGAAATAATGTCTGATTGGGATCGCGATGTCGCATTTGACAACTTACCCATGCACTCATTAATAATTAGTGTTACTGGGGATACGAGTGACGACGACGCCGATTCCGACGAAACAGACGATTGTTTATAAATAAAAATATTAACAAATTACCTTTTAGTTGTTTTAATTATTTAATCCTTAAAGTACTATGAATTCCAACATGGTTTAACTGTTTATTACAAGTAGGTACTAAACATTTATTTTCGTTGTAATCATTGTAATTATTTTAAATTAAACTCTTATTAAAAGTCACTTCAATACGTATACCTTTATTCATATTAATTAATTTGCAGCAAATACATTCGATCCTAATATTGGGTACTATATTACGTTTAACTGTTTTCATTAGCATTTTAATGTAATTTTATTTCAAATGATTCCGATTGATTGATTCTATTCAAAATCGTTTTTGTTATCTGTGGTCATTCGTTACGAATGGCACAACTCTAAGTGGGCGTTACCCGTCAAGAAAGTATCTACTTTTATTTCAAAATATTGTTCTACTGTAATGTCGTACTTTATAGGCGTGAACTGTCAAAAATAAAATAAACGAATGGAAACAGTATAGTCAAACTTTCTTAATTTTGTCACTCACTGACTGACTGACCGATCATCAAAAGTCTAAGGCACTTCTAGTAGACATAGAACCTTCAAATTTAGAATATAAATAGTGTTTAGTGTCTTAATCAAGGGAAAATTTAAACATTCCATAATTTCTGTCTAGTCTTCTAGATACACCAACTGCGTGAATAACTTTGTAATCCCATATATATATAGTATATATGTATAGGACTACAAAGTTACATTAGCAGTTAATGAATCATTGTACCCGTATATAATGGAATAATAGTTGTAGATAGGTATCTATATATAAGAGGCTTAACAGGAGGGGGGTATAGAGAGGGAAAGGGTGTTTTCAGCTCATGGAACTGTACAACATTCTTCTAGAAAAACATGACGAAGAAAAACTTGCAAATAAATAGACTAAATAGCTCGAAAATATCAATTACCATTAAAGAAAGAACATTAATAATCAAATCCGCTATATTTGTGATAAATTGATACCTACAAAAATAAGAAAAAAACCATAAGACAAAGGCTTTAAGAAAAATCGTTAGTGATATTCTAGAAGTACAACACACTACAATAAACAAAACTAACAAATTAATACACACCTTTAAACTAAATATACAAGAAATACATGTATATGTATATATTATGTGTATGTGTATATATATATATGTATGTGTATCTATGTTTATGTATGTATATGTATATATAAAACATACACACGCAATTATTCTACTCCCTCATAGAAATTATATTTTTTAGCCCAATATATTCCCATATGGTTCTCTATTGGTGAAGATTTGTAATTAGCACTTAACTATTCATTGTACTTAATAATAATAGATATTATTTGTCTGTAAATCTTCCTCAAATAAATAAATAAAATAAATAAATAAATAAATAAGTAAAAAGTACCGAAAAGGAAAAAAGTAGGACTACAAAAACACGTGAGATCCCATCAAAAACATCCTGTAAAAAAATTCCAAGTCCCGCTGCTCAGGTTTTCTACCGCAAAAAGTTGTGAGATGCATGTAATACCAAGTCGATTAATTTATTTAGTCCTTGCTTAGGGACCTTCTGTATAAAGTTATTACGTAAGTTATTATCATATCAATATTAAAAATTCTTTACGTTTTAAATAAATAGATCGACTTGGCCAGCAGCATTATGTATACATTGTACGATACATTATGTTTTCATGCGATGGCATGGATTTATAAATACTCTAAGGCATAAAAGAGTTTAAATTATTATCTTATCAAAAACTATGGATTTACTACCCAAAAAATATAGTCGCGTTTCTTTGCGAAATTTTTAGTTGCATTGAGTTTGTAGTCACTAAAATTACCACCCGGCTTTGTTTTCGGTAGCAGTCTTGATATACCCAGTATATAAAATTAAATTTGTTGGGAAACAATAATTGTACATTTCTATTGCAGCTGTAGTGTATTCAATCTTGATTACTTGCAAGTGACGTCAAAGTTAGTTTTCAATTAATTAAATAAAAAATGTATGTTAGGTACTGAAAAAAACAGTTTTCTTTTTTCTAATATAAGTATTATCTTCCAAAATTTACAATAACGGAAGTGCACTGGGAGGCGCAGCGTTGAAGGTCCAAAGTGGAAGATGAACTAAGAGAACAAATTGTAGAATGCAGTTATAGCCGCCACAGCTACTTCCTACAGTTTGTTATGTTAGTTCATGCAACTGTGCAAGGGCCCTACTATATAAATCCGAAATTCGAATCTTCGTGACGTTTTTCGTTTCGAAACCTACTCTGTAACACGAACTTCGAATCTTCGGATCGAAGAATGAATGATTCGTAATATATCGGCAATCCGAACATTTACATTTTTATTGAAGTGAAAACTTCTTTAGCGGCGTTGAGCTCTTTTTCTGTAATGGGTATAAAATCTTAAACTCGCGTCAGGACACGTGACCTGATCGTAAGACGAAAAGCGTAAGACGGATGGAGAGTAGACAGCTGTCAGTTAGCTGTCAGTTTATAAAGCTTTGATGAATTGCCAATGATTTTGAGTGGAGATTTCAACATAAACTTCGCAGACGATAAAAATCAACTATTAATTGAATTTTTAAATAATGAATTTGGTTTAACTATGTCGAATGATCGCAATCTTAGCACAACGAAATACAAAACTACTATTGATGCGGTCTTTATTAGACATTTAAATAGGTTCGAATCAAAACTGTTCGTTTCTTACTTCAGCTACCATAAACCTATCGTATCAGTTTTAGAGATTGGCGATGATAGTTCTGGTAATGATGATGGTGAAAAAGTCGTTGAAATTATGGATGAAAGTTGATTTTTCGGAGAGATAAACTTTTTAATGTAAAATAATTGTAATAGTTTTAAAGTGTTAAATTTTTAATGTAGTATAAATTGTCATGTTTGTGTACGATAGCGCAATAAATGAATATTGTATTCTACCACATAAATGATAGTACTTTTATACTGATAAAGCAATTGGTGCAAAATTATTCCCTAACCATTCCAAAATATCAAACATGCTCAACGTTAATAATCAAGTTTTCACTTCTGCCGGCACTCCCGGAGTGCAACCCGTCTTTTTACTATATTCATCCGAAACGAAGTTTGAAACTTCGGACGAACGAAGTTTGTGACAATACGAATGTATCTACTCTGTAAATGTTCGTATTGCCGATATATTGGAATAATTAATTCTTTCGAAATTCGAGTTACAGAGTAGGTTTCGGAACGAAAAACGTCACGAAGTTTCGAACTTCGTTTCGGATTTATATAGTAAGGCCCAAGTCTGACTTTGCACCAATATACTTGAACGTGTGTGGGCAAATTACTGCGCATACTTCATTCAAATTTTAATTTCGAGATTGGTACAAACTCACGTTTGCGTAAACACACTTGGAATGTATGTGGCAGGCTTTAGCTTTACAGGCAGCTTTCAACAGATTCTTTAGAGATATGCTTGATTTCCTGATTATCCTTTGAATCACCTCGGGATTTTACTCTCGCAATCACATTTGCGTAATCAAATCGTCATAGCACGTGCCCACTTCCAATTACAATGGCGTTACGATTATAATTACTTTCAGTTTTCACGGTGAATACCCAGAACTTGGCCAGTGGAAAAATTATACATTTTTTATTAGCCTTTGTAGGCAGACGAGAATGCAGTCGGTTCGATGGTAAATGGTCATTGCCACTCATGGACCTTCGCAGAGCCAGGGACCTACCACAACCAGGTCGTTGCCTACCGTATAATAGGTACATATCGACGCAGGAAAGCGATTTTGTAGTATCTCGAATCAAGCAATTTTACACCAGAATCAAAAAAAAATATATATTTAAAAATGAATAACCTCTAAACTAGAAAACTTAAGAATACTATTTCTTTAATAATAAAATTGAAAATTAAACCTTACATTTTCACAAGGAAATTCAATGCGGTATTTTTTTTATGAATTCAATAATATACAAAACGCATATACGCATTTTTTGAGATACGACAAAATCGCTTCTTTGCGTCGATATGTCAATAATACGATATATTGTAATATATACGTATACCGTGAACAAAATGCGTGAAACAAATGCGATATACGTACCGTTATTTTTGACAATTTCACAATTGATTAGTTTTCACAATTTAAATACCCCCTTTTTATACTTTTAAAATGTAATTGGAAATCTAAACGACAAATATATTTTCGTTTTCTTTTATTGTATGCATAGGTCAACGAAAAATAATTTGTAATCATTTTCAATCTAAAAGCACATAGAGGCTGTTTGACTGGTTGTCTTCGACATTAAATTTATTTAAAAAATGGTTTCACATTTAACAATGTCAACGTGTATAAACATCTTACCTTTCGTTTAACCTTTCGCTCCATAGTGTTCCTGTGGTCCTGGCATATTTTCAAAAATGTGTATCTGAACCTGGGCGGAGACAGGCCGGGTCGCTACCTTATATATTTAATTTTGGAGCAACGCAATATGACTTTATTTCCACTCACTCATTCGCAGTCACACTACTCCGAGAACTTCATACGTTTGCACAAATTTTGGTCGTGAGGTCTGCTCCAGATCAATATTATGGTCGCATCAGTGCAATAAATAAATACAATCATAAATAACACCCAACGGTCACATACATAGTCCTGACCCCCCACTAAGATTGAATCTTGTGTCGTGGGTATCAGGAACTACGAGAGACTTTTCGGTCTCACAAACATCCAGTCCCGAAGTAATATTTGTGGGCCTCACTAATATTTCTCTCGGTGCGGGGATCGAACCCGCGGCCTCTAGTTTCCCAGGCGGCGTCTAACCGACTGCGCCACGGAGGCTGTCACTAATAATAAATACCAAATATTCAATTGAAAACAAATTCGCCAAACGCTTTTTTTGCCAGTCTCGTGTTGCCATCCCGTACCCACACTATCTGAGATACTTGAAACACATCACACATCAAGAAAAAAACTACATCAATACTTAAACTATTTATTTACAATCATCATCATCATCATCATCATCTTGTTCATCATCATCATCGTTCTTCTTGAGCCTTCCCTCCAGCTCTTTGGCCGGGTTGAACATGCCACTAGTCTGCGCGTTGCAGATGTAGCAACGAGTCGACTTCTTGTATTGTGCGAGGGCACATTTCTCGCAGAAGTAGTGTTTGCATCTGAAAAATTAAATTTTATTACCCTTATGCCCGAATACTCGAACGCCATTCATATATATTAAGTTGCTCTTAACAGCGCACGGCCCACTTAGCCAGTACATTTAAGCGGGATTTACGTAGTGAAGTGCAACATAATATTTAAGTTGCGTTCCAGTATTCTGGCGTTAAAGCCTTATTAGTATACTATTATGAGCGAGGGATTAAATTTAGACCAAGGGCCAATTGACTCGATTGTTTTGAATAGCGAGATATTCACGACTTTATAATTAGACTCGAATGTACTTCGGCCTAACATGATTATACCCATTGATTGTAAAAAGCAAAGAATGAACAAAATAACTCGATTCTTAAGTCTTGAGCTAAATTTAATCCCACGCTCATCCGTGTTTATTGATGAGCTACTTAAAGTATTTAAAGTCCAAAGGGAGCGCTATCATACATTTTCATCTTTAAAAAGTAGATATTTTTGTTCGTAATATTGGTATCATTGCTATATTACAAAAATTGAATTTATTATTTAGCAAAATATTGCTATTAAGTCTGTACGACACTGCCAAGAGCAACAGACTGCCCTTTGTACTTTTATTGTATGTTATTTGTGTATGTTTTCTGTATGTGTGTGTGTGTGTGCGTGTTGTTTTTGCAATGAATAGCGAGACGAGCACGCCTTTGACCTGATGGTAAGCGATACGACCGCTCATGAACAGCAGCAAAACCAACAACACCTTGAATAACA
This sequence comes from Hyles vespertilio, assembly GCA_009982885.2. Lineage (NCBI taxonomy): Eukaryota > Metazoa > Arthropoda > Insecta > Lepidoptera > Sphingidae > Hyles > Hyles vespertilio. The sequence continues at coordinate 883,088 of CM042805.1, read as the reverse complement.
AAGCAATGCTTGACATTACACTGCGCTCGCCATCCTGAGACATAAGATGTTAAGTTTGAACATTTCCAGTAGTTACTCTGGCTACAATTTCCTTCAAACCGAAACACAACAGTGCATTCACACTGCTATTTGAGAGATATAGACATTGCGGTGGCACCTAAACAGGCGGCCTCTCACATATCAACGGTGAAGTACGAATACCTCCTAACTGTTATTTTCCAACCTATTTATTTACGGCAATACCTCCTATCTAACCGAATACCTACTACACTACAATAAAATAAACGAATACAATATAACAAATAAAGCTTACATTCTTACTATTCTTCATTAAGAGCGTTTATACCCTGCACGCGCTTTTTGGCTTAAAAACAGGACTTTTCAAATGAGTTAATAGCCACCAATAAACAATTTAAAGGAAAAATAATTAGTACTAATTTTAGAAAAGGTTGTCATCTAGGGATTTTGGTGGAAAACATTATGGATTGATGGATAATTTGTGAGTACTATACGGATTACTGAACACAAGTTTCGTTATTTAGGCTTTAAATGGCAATTTAGAAGCTTAAGATATCCGAAACCACTAAATATAAGATGAAAATAAAAATATTATCAGACTAATAAGACCCTTATGGAGGGATTTTGCTGAGAAAAATAATCTTTTTGTGTTTAGTTCCTGAAAAATAAAAATTTAAACAATGCGAAATTATTCAGAAACTCTCGTCAAGAACATATTTTTTTTCACCAACTTATCGTACATAATTTTTTATAGCAATTGCATATTACAATAGAAGAATATCTTATCAATAAATTACCATTTTTATATTTCAACAAAATTATTTTTCATGATTTCTACAAATATTTTAAAAACCACTATAAAACACGCTGTCCGACGTGGATCAAATCAGACCGCCGCAAGGCCTTCTAGAGGGAGGACGTATCGCTCGTCGCTCCGGCCTGGCTGCAGTCGATTATGCCGCGCGTAGTAAAAATAGCCACGCGCGGAATGCGATTACCACATCTTAGTACTTTGGTAGTAAAATATTTAATTACTTTTATTACCTACAATGATTTTGTAGTGAGTATAAATTATGTTTCAGGTAATATAATGGGATGTAATTCCGAGGCTAAATTATGTTATGTATTGTAATATAAAATTAAATACCGGGTATCTCAAGACTGCTACCGAAAACGAAGCCGGGTGGTAGTTTTAGTGGCTACAAACACAATGCAATTAAAAATTTCACATAGAAACGCGACAACTATTTTTTATGATTTTTTAAATATCGTCATTTTTGGGTGGTAAATCCATAGTTTTTGCTAAAATAATAATTTAAACTCTTTTATACCTTAGAGTATTTATAAGTAAAAGGGTATACACTATTATTTTAGGAAAAAATGTATTTACCACCCAAATATGACCATAGGAAAAAAATAACAAAAAAAAATTGTCGCTTTTTTTTGCAACTTTTTCTGTTGCATTGTGTCTGAAGTCGCTTAGACTACCACCCGGCTTCGTTTTCGGTAGCAGTCTTGATATACCCTGTATATTTCGTAATTGTAAGGCCCCTAACACTATTTATGTGTTCAAACACGAAATGATTAATAAAACGTCCGTAGTGTATACTGATTGATCACTGATCTGAATGCAACTTAACAATGTAATAATAACGAAAATATGATTAGTATCCAAAATTTGTATTATTCTTTGCTTGCACAGTAATATTTGTCTACTTATAATGCAAATAAAATATTTTTATGATATTATATTACAGTTACATTTCAATTGAATATTTGAAGCGCACGGATCAAAGTTGTTTGAGCCGATTGTATAGCGAGCCGACGCGGCAGCTCTACGCACACAGCTTTAGTCGCTTATGTTGACTTTGCGCGCAAGGTGTATACGCTCTTAATAAATATATTAACTAGAGATGGGCCGAGTAACACTTTTGCCGAGTAACGAGTACCGAGTTTTACTCGGCTCAATTTTTTTTCAACCGAGTACTCGGCCGAGTAACCCGGTTTTATCAAATTCCCATAGTTGCTGGCATTGTTGGCACTTTTGGCAAGAAAAGTGTACGAAGAAAAGAGGACTAGGCTGTTACTAGAACATGCAGAGAGCCTTATGTACATCGTAACTTACGTGTATTAAATTTTAAATATTGATTAATTTTATTACTATTCTCTTAATTTTGTCTCATTAACTACTCATTCATTAGCATAATTTTGATTTTATTAATTGAGATTGTCAAAGATTTCCTAAATTAGTCATAAATACTTTTTGATTAACACTGTTGTTTTAATTATATCTACCTAAATATATTGCTTTTCTTAAACACCGTATACTCGGCATTCAAACCGAGTTATTCGGCCGAGTACGAGTATCAAAAAACCCGCCGAATACACCGAGTACCGAGTATTAACCGAGTACTCGGCCCATCTCTCCATATTAACCAATTTTTTGCCTAACAACAATTAAACTTTTTATCAGTTTGTGTAAAATGACTTTGTCAGTTAGGAGTTATTGGCAATTCGCCGTCGATATGAGAGACAGTAAACCACCAGTTGTATACAATAATATCAATAAATTGCCACTAACTTGGTGACCACCGGGTCTGTGAAGGAGTTTCTGCATATGAAGCATCGGAAGGGCAGGTCGTCGTCGCTGTCGATCTCGTAGTCGGAGTCTCCTCCCCCCGCGCCGCCCGCGCCCCCCGCGCCCCCCGCGCCCGCCGCCGTCGCCTCCTCGCGCTCCAGCTGCCAGCCGTGCTTGTAGTCGGAGCGGTCGTGGAGGAACTTGCACGAGGTCTACGGAAATATATTCATTATCATCATCATCATCAGCCTATTCGCGTCCACTGCTGGACATAGGTATCTCCTATTCAGCCCTTCAGCCCATCGTACATCTCCCGCTACCAGCCATCTTTCGGATATCGTCACTCCACCTCGTTGTAGGGCGTCCTACACTACGCTTATACAGGGTATATCAAGACTGCTACCGAAAACGAAGCTGGGTGGTAGTCTTAGTGATTTCAGACACAATGCAACTAAATTTTGTGCAAAAATTTGTGACGATTTTGTTTTTTTTTTCTATCGTCGATTTAGGATTGTAAATACATAGTTCTTTCTTAAATAATAGTGTACACCCTTTTATTTTTAAAGAAGCTATGGTATGCAAGGCTTTAAATCATTATTTTGGCAAAAACTATGGATTTACCACCCAAAATCGTCGATATTCGAAAATTAATAAAAAAAAATGTCGCGTTTCTTAGCGAAATTTTTAGTTGCATTGTGTTTGTAATCACTAAAACTACCTCCCGGTTTCGTTTTCGGTAGCAGTCTTGATATACCCGGTATATTCATACTTATTATAACCTTCGATAAATACTACTGGTACTGCTACTGGTGGTAGGTCTATCATATGTGAGAGGCTGCCTGGGTGGGTAACACCGCAATGTCTATTTCTCCCGTCAAACAGCAGTTTAAATTTTGACAGCCTCCGTGGCGCAGTTGGTTAGACGCCGCCTGTGAAACGAGAGGCCGCGGGTTCGATCCCCGCACCGAGAGAAATGTTTGTGCAGCCCACAAATATTTCTTCCGGGTCTGGGTGTTTGTGAGACCGAAAAGTCTCTCGTAGTTCCTGATACCCACGACACAAGACTCGATCTTAGTGTGGGGTCAGGACTATGTATGTGACTGTTGGGTGTTATTTATTATTATTAAATGCACTTGTAGCTGCATGGTAGCATCATCACGCATCGACGCTTAGTCCCAGACTAAAGGCCGAATTCGCACCGCGACGTATTTATGTTACCACAGTGCGCATGCACCCCCGCTCCGCCGATCTCACTGCGACGGTGGCGCCACAAAGCGTAGTTCGTGGTGCGACACACTTGGACACTAGGCTGACGCTATTCGTCGCTACATAATATGCGCGGCTCTGACTAAGCATTACTTGCGATACCCAAAAAGTGTACATATATACGGTGTAAAGTTCTAATAAATTACTCCAGTTTTCTAAGCGATTTTATTTTGTCATCCACGCAACAACCCCTCACAATTGGTGACCCCGACGTGATCAAGAACAATGGCAACACCTACAAGAGAAGCTTGCGATCAAGAACTCTCTAGCGTTTCCACGAGTGTACGCATACCACCCATATGGCGCGACAGGCTGCGTCTGTGGTTTGCTCAGTTCGAAGCTATCGTCGCTCCACAGAAAAAGGGCGATAAAGCCATGTACGAGCTCGTCATCGCACAACTGGAACGGCAAGACATCGACGAGATCGCCGACATCATTTTGCGTCCTCCTGATAACGAAAAGTACGCAGCAATCAAAAGCCGCTTACTTCAGGTATACGAAGAATCCGAGCAGCGTCAAGTGCAAAGATTGTTGTCAGAAATGGAGCTAGGAGAAATTAAGCCATCACAACTCCTACGTCGTATGAAGAATCTCGCCGGTGATAACATCTCCGAATCAAAGTTGCGTATTATGTGGACGAATCATCTCCCCCAGTCTATCCGTGCTGTTCTCGCGGTAAGCGAGAATATCGCTAAGCAGTCGGACATCAACGAACTCGCGCTCATGGCGGACAAGATTTTGGAACAGTCGCGTCCTGAACTCGCCACAATTTCATCCGCTCCAAGCCATACTGCCTCAACGGACATGTCCATACACGAAAAATCGACATGCTAACTAGGGAGATAGCTGAATTAAAGGCTCAGCGCGGACCATACAGATCAAGACGACCTTTTCGACGTAATCGCTCTAATTCAAGATCGCAAAGCAGACATCGTGTGCCTCGTCGTGCTACGCCTCATCGTTTTGAAGTGCCAGCCGTGTGCTTCTATCACCGCAAATTCGGCAATCAGGCAAGAAAATGTACTCGACCTTGCAAATTCGAAGATAACACGACTGTCTCGGAAAACTAAACCACGTGTTGGCTGAGGCGGGATCCGGCGCGAACAACGCATCACACCGCCTATTTATCACTGACAGAAACTCAAATCTACGATTTTTAATTGACACGGGCGCAAACGTCTCTGTTATACCGAAGCAAAAGGGAAAGAGTGTAACTCCAACACCTTTCCAACTATACGCTGCTAACAACACGACAATACCCACTTATGGCGAGAAAACAATGGTGCTTGATTTGAACCTGCGAAGACCATATTTATGGAAATTCGTCGTCGCCGCAGTCAGTAAGCCAATCATAGGTGCTGATTTTTTAAAACACCACAAAATTCTCGTCGACATAGGAGGTCGCTGTCTCATTGATAAGGTCACGAACCTGCATGTCAAGACGTCGGTTACATACTCTACTGAGCCAACTGTAAGAAGCATTGATGACCATCAACCATTCCATCAAATACTCGCCGAGTTCCCAGACATCATAAGACCGTCTTCAATGAAGGAAATACCTAAACACCGCGTCGAACACCACATCGAGACTACAGGTCCACCGTTACATTGCAAAACGCGACCATTACCACCACACCGATACTTGGCTGTCAAAAATGAATTTGAAACCATGATGCAGCAGGGGCTTTGCCGTCCTAGCAAAAGTCCCTGGTCAAGCCCTTTGCATGTGGTACCGAAGAAGAATGGAGACTTACGTGTCTGTGGCGACTATCGAAGACTTAACGCCGTCACACTGCCAGATCGCTACCCGGTGCCACGTCTTAAGGATTTCACATACCTTCTCAACGACAAGAAAATATTCACCACATTAGATTTGAAACCGTGCGTATCAGCAGGTTACCCGTTTATGGTCCAGATATTGAGAAGACTGCTATAACTACGCCATTCGGTTTATTTGAATTTCCGCGAATGTGCCCCGGCCTCAAAAATGCTGGCCAAACATTCCAACGTTTTATTCATCAAGTACTCAACGGCTTCGATTTCGCATTCCCTTTCATTGATGACGTCATACTGGCATCGAAAGACATAGATCAACACTATGAAGATCTCCGTGCCGTTCTGCGAAGGTTAGATGAATACGGAATAACAATAAATCCGTCAAAAAGTGTCTTCGGGAAGGAAAACGTCACATTCCTCGGTTACGATGTCTCCAGCGAGGCCAAGGTTAAGCCACCGTACGAAAAAATCAAGGCCATCGCGGAATATCCGAAGCCAGTAACCGTGCAAGAATTGCGTCGGTTCTTGGGAATGGTCAACTTTTATCGTGACAACATTCCCAACGCAGCGCACATACAAGCACCACTCAACGCGTTCCTTCACAACTCCAAGAAGCGCGACAAGTCCAAAATACCATGGACAGACGAAGCATCACACGCATTTGAAGCATGTAAGATTAGCATCCAAAACGCAACCTTACTCGCTCACCCGTCACCGTCTTCCGAGCAACCAGTATCGCTTATGTGCGATGCATCGGACAAGTGCACAGGCGCTGTACTGCAACAACGCGTAAAGAAGAAATGGGCTCCGATTGGCTACTTCTCGAAGAAATTATCCGATACGCAACAGCGGTATAGCACCTTTGACAGAGAGTTGTTAGCAGTATATATGGCTGTAAAACACTTCCGAAAAATGTTTGAAGGACGGCCATTAATTATCTATACAGACCACAAACCTCTAATATACGCGTTCAACAAGCCGCCGTCGAACAGCGAGACCCAACGCCGAGCTCGCCTACTACTCTTCATCAGCGAATTCACGACCGACGTGCGTCATGTGAGTGGGTTAGACAACGTAGTCGCAGACGCACTATCACGGATCGAGGCTATCGAGACACCCACATCCATCGATTACGCTAAACTAGCAGTGGCACAAGAACACGACTCGACCATACCTGAGCTGATAAAGCAGCCCAATATAACTCTCCAAAGGATCGTTGTACCTATGACGGACAAGCACATCTACTGCGAGACATCAACACGCAATTTGCGACCTTATTTACCTGTTGACTTCCGCCGCCCCGCATTCAACGCGGTGCATAACACAAGTCATCCCGGAATTAGAGCCACGCGAAAAATCATACAAGAGCGATACTTCTGGCCATCAATGAACGCAGATATCGGCCACTGGGCTAAAGCATGCACAGACTGTCAACGATCTAAGATCCTACGCCACACATGCAGCGATATTGCATCGTTTCCGCCGAGCGACCGTTTTCAACATCTACACATCGACATAGTCGGCCCGCTACCTCCATCAGTCGACGGACAGCGTTATTTATTTACCATGATTGACCGCGCAACTCGCTGGCCCGAGGCTATTCCGATGCAAAGTATCACATCTGAAGCTGTAGCCAAAGTCGTTTACGAGGCGTGGATAACACGTTTTGGCGCTCCCGTTACTATCACATCTGACCAAGGAAGACAATTCGAAAGTCATTGTAGTCAGACATTGTAGCCAGAGTAACTACTGGACATATTGAGACTAAACATCTTATGTCTCAGGATGGCGAGCGCAGTGGAATGCCAAGCATTGCTTGTAATTCAAGGTGTTGTTTGGTTTTGCTACTGTTCATGAGCGGTCGCATCGCTTACCATCAGGCGAACGGCATGCTCGTGTCGTCATTCACAGCAATAAAAAAATAATAATAATAAATAAATAATAAATAAGTAATGGCCTAAATAACGGCAAGAGAAATAAGAGCACAAATAAGCGTGTGGTCTTATTTGATTTTAGTATGATCCAAACCATAATAAATCTTAATTTAAAGGAATAAGGTTTATTTTTACCTGAAGTTGATTATAATTTAAGACTTTTTGCTATATCTTGTAGTTCGAAATAAAAATGTGATTCAAATGAAAAATGGTGTATGATTTTGTCCCGGACTCTATATCTAGTACTTATACTGGGTATCTCAAGACTGCTACCGAAAACGAAGCCGGGTGATAGTTTTAGTGGCTACGAACACAATGCAACAAAAAAATTGCAAAGAAACGCGACAATTATTTTTTATGAGTTTTTAAATATCGTCATTTTTGGGTGGTAAATCCATAGTATTTGCTAAAATAATAATTTAAACTCTTTATACCTTAGATTATTTATAAATAAAAGGGTATACATTATTATTTTAGGAAAAAATGTATTTACCACCCAAATATGGTCATAGGAAAAAAATTACAAAAAAAAATATTGTCGCTTTTTTTTGCAACTTTTTCTGTTGCAATGTGTCTGAAGTCGCTTAAACTACCACCCGGCTTCGTTTTCGGTAGCAGTCTTGATATATCCTGTATAATATTTGATCGAAGTTATTAACCATTATTTGGTTGCCAGTAGGAACAGCAAATGTAGGTGTAGGTTAATAGTCAATCACCAAGCACTTTAAATGCGAAGGAAACGATCGTGAGGAAACCTGGATACTATAGCGAAATTGTAAGAATTTCTATCGTATGTAAGGTCAGCATGGTGTTCATATGGCGTAACAACTCTAATCGTTCTTTCAATTGTCGAGGAGGCCTATGCCTTCCAGTGGGACGTATATAGGCTGATGGTAATTGCAATACAGTCCAAATATTTAACCAACGACGTGAGATGGTTGTCTCCGGCTGTCGACCAAATTACAACCCATTGGTTGTATTCAGATGTAAGTGAACCCCAAAGACTACACACTTACGGTTCCGCTAAGTAGCGGACGGGACTCGCATCGAAGTATCGTCAAATGTGGACATTGTGACGGGTGCTTAATTTTTTTTATTTTAAAAAACTACATTCATTCCTAGATTACCAAAATTGTGGTACTCCGGCCAACACTATGTACCATTAGAAGAAATTGCAATACATAGCATTTAAAACTCAAATGTCTTACCTCCAAAACCACAGAATCCAGTCTCCTTATAATCCTTGCATATATCAGGCTGATAATCCCATCTAAAACAAAGAAATTTCGGTATATTAAAGTGACAGTGCAGGCCACTTCCAACAGGTCATTGTGGAGATCCTTGGGGAGGCCTAAGTTCAGCAGTGGACCTCCTGTGGCTGATATGATGATGGTGATGAAAGTGACATTTTAAGATAAATCAAATAGTACTAAATGGATATGAAAAATGAGATGGCAACAAATGACAGGGCACAAACTTGTTAAAATAATATTAACACGCACAAAATTTTGTTTTACTCTAAATTTATCTGTATTCTCAAGGAACCATAGTTATGAAAATATGAAAGCTTACGTGGCGCAGACGGTTACAAGCCGACCGTGAAAGAAGGTGTGTAGCAGCAGATTCAATCATCTAGATAAATGTTTATGGGATACACATATATTTCTTTTGGGTCTGGGTGTTTGTGAGACCCACAAGTCTCTCGTAGTTCCTGATACCCACGACACAAGACTCGATCTTAGTGTGGGGTCAGGGCTAGGTATGTGACTGTTGGGTGTTATTATTATTATTTTAATTAGGTCATACCTGACAGTAGCCCTGAGGTTGGCCGGAGCTCTGATGGGTCCTTTCCTTACAAATCCTGAACTTGCATTGCCAGCCGCTGTATCCCGCTTCTTGTAGTATTGTGCGTAGTTATTTATACCTCTGTACAACTGGAATTAATCAAAACACATAAAGACAAACTTTTTTTTAGAAATCTTGATCCATATTAGGATCATTTTATTTGTACTTTACTTGGTGTATCTTAAAAACATACAATCTCCATACATAAACAAATGTCTTAATTTTTTTTATCATACTAGCGGCCCGACCCAGCTTCGCCTGGGTGCATATATTTTTTGATTCCACTCCACACCAAATACATGTTATTTTTCGTATTAATCTCTTGTATACCTAAACTTGACATAGCTATCCTACTGTCTGGCTCAATTCCGTCTCATCCGTCTGTTCAGTCTCTTCCCGATCCGTCCCGTCCTTTCTCTTTTATTATCCATCCCGTCTTATAACGTGCATTTACATTTCGTCCTATCAAATCTGTCAGCTATCCCAGCCCTCTCCCGTACCTTCCACTCTATTATATCCCGTCTCTCCATATACATGTACATACCGGGTATCTCAAGACTGCTACCGAAAACGAATCCCTGTGGTAGTTTTAGTGATTACAAACATAATGCAACTAAAAATTTCGCAAAGAAACGCGACAATCATTTTTTATGATTTTTTAAATATCGTCATTTTTGGGTGGTAAATCCATAGTTTTTGCTTAAATAATAATTTAAACTCTTTTATACCTTAGAGTATTAATAAAAAAAAGGGTATACACTATTATTTTAGGAAAAAAAATGTATTTACCACCCAAATATGGCCATAGGAAAAAATAACAAAAAAAATTGTCGCTGTTTTTTGCAACTTTTTTCTGTTGCATTGTGTCTGAAGTCACTTAAACTACCACCCGGCTTCGTTTTCGGTAGCAGTCTTGATATACCCTGTATAAAGATTGCCTTATGAAATTTTGACATTAAAAACTTTAGCGTTTTTTATTGTCCATCCAATATTACGTCCCTTATTTCAGCACCAAAATGCTGTTTTTCCTAATAATATTGCACGTCATTACTTTTTGTTAGTAATAAAGTAATAATAACCATTTAAAAAAAGAATTGGCCAAATTGGTCCAGGCGTTGTTGAGTTATGCGCTTACCAACACTTTTTGTGATTCATTTTTATATTATAGAAGAAGATATTATAGTCCACCCTGCTTGCTTAGTGCGAGTTGGCGGATTTTATTTCACGTAGAAATTAATCCGAAAAGTCAGAGGTGTGCCCTGGGATTTGAACCCGTGACCATCGTTAACTTGTTGGCAGTCGCGTCTATTACGTTACCATATACAAATTAATAAAACCTTCATACTGCCTTACCAGGTGACGTAAGTAATAGAACAAATATTTAAAAATATAAAACTGCATATCGTATATGAATAATGTCTAGATACGGCATCAACGTACCAATATTTTTTTTATTCTTGAGTCTGAAAACAATACTAATGCGAAATTTAAATATGTCCCCCAGCGCATCTAAAAGTATAAATTCAAAAAACAATGTCGTTTATGAAAAAGAAAAATTATAATTAGATATATTTTGGTATACTCCGGCAAAACGCTTCGATAGAGTATACTTTGTTTAAAACTGTTGCAATCATCTCAAAAAACAATGGGCGATTTTGGTAGATGTGGACATCGTTTTAATTTACTTATCTAGATAATATTATATACACGATGTACACATTTTTTGAATTTTGTTCTATTTCGTCAGCCGTCAATGAAAGACAATGGAAAGATAGATCATTTTACGTTGGGTGGTAGTTGAAGCTGGACCGTCTTTTACGTCTCCCGTCAAATAAACAAAGATCATCCTATACTGGCTGGACGCATCACGCTTGAACGATACCCAAAAAAAAGGTTTTTAGTATCTTCCTCAGAAATTTTCCTATTTTTCTCACCCCTAAAACCTTCCCAGGACTTCCACGAATATTTCAAGACCAAAATCAGCCAAATTCGTCCAGGCGTTGTTGAATTATGCGGTTACCAACACATTTTGCGATTCATTTTTATATTATAGATACAGTCATTTATTTATGAACAATTTGAAAGCAGTGTGCATTGATCATGCCATTATATTTTTTTCTCATAATCAGACATAAAATATAATTAAAGATTGCATGTTTCATCATGGAAATATATGCATTAATCTGCATGGATATTGTGGGATCATTGGTGAAGGCAATTGGCACTTAAAAATCCATTAATTCCTTGATCTTACCTTATCATCCACTTGCCCAGTCAACTCTTCATTGATTTTCTGAGCCTTCTCAAATATAGCTTGTGCATCTCGGTCCCTTTCAGTGTCCAATTCATATGTGGCAGTTGCATTCTCTCTTTGTTGCTGTACTGATAGTGTTGTGCGCTCTGTTTGCTGAAATAGAAAAGTTTTGTTCATTATTAAGGGAACTTTAAGGTCACAAATATTAGTATTTTATTCCTACTATTTTTTATTTTGTAAGGTTTCTATAGATCTAATAAAAACTTTACCATTAAGACCCAAAACAAACTCAACTCAAATCTTTAGATCTAGACTAGCCAGAAATTTCTGTGAATGGAAATAATTCTATATTTTCCTATTTAATATGTCATGTATAAATAACATTTTAGTTTATATAGTTCTTCTGCCTTTGTCACTGTTAAAAATACCTTTTCTTCATCATTGCTGTCATCAACATCTAACTCAGGTTTTGGTTTCTTTGACCCAGCTGTGGTCTGTATGTTGGGGTTGTTCTTCTGTGGTCTCTTGGTTGGCTGCACAACAGTCTGTTCATCTGAGTCTGAACTGTTCTTTTCTGAAAACAAGAATTATTTTCCTTTTGAACCTCTTGACGACCGTTGTTACTAAATTACATTCCTAATTAATTTGCGAATAGCGACTTGGAACATCAATGGATTATCATCTAACTTACTAGAACTTGAAGAGTATATTGAAAAAATTACCCAGAAAATGCATAGCTTTTCTTGCTGCATTCTTTAATGCAACTCTACGTATAGCATACTTTCCTAAGCTCTGGAAATTCTCTGAAATCATAATGATCCATAAACAGGGAAACCTCCTCACGAGGCTTCATCTTATCGACCCATCAGCCTCACGCCTGTTCTGTCGAAGTTGTGGGAAAAAATCTTCTTGGCTCGTCTAAAAGACAACATGGAGTACTATGACGTTATTCCTAAGCACCAGTTCGGATTTGGGAAACTACACTCCACTGTAGAGCAAATGCACAGAATCCATCACGAAATAACACGTTGTTTTGAAAGAAAACTGTATTGCTCAGCGGCTTTTTTGGACGTGCAACAAGCATTCGACAGAGTTTGGCATGAAGGTCTATTATGTAAAGTAAAAGATAAACTTCCTCACTCTCTTTACCCTATTATCAAATCCTATCTCGAAAATAGATTCTTTCTTGTGAAACAGAGAGACGCAAGATCTAGTTTACGCACAATCGAAGCTGGTGTACCTCAGGGATCAGTACTTGGCACTGTGTTATACAATATTTTTACCTCAGACCTACCAACATCTAAAGACGTGATTGCTGCTACATATGCCGACGATATTGCGTACCTAGCGAGTGATAAAGACCCAAGTGAGGCTAGCAATAGGCTACAACAATTATTAGACGCGACTCAAGCGTGGCTCACAAAATGGCGAATCCGGGCAAGTGCTCAAAAATCAAACCATATTACATTCACTTTACGAAGGGGCAATTGTCCACAAGTAAAACTAGGCGCAGATCTACTGCCTCATACAGAGTACGTGAAATACTTAGGTTTTAATCTACATAGAAAGCTTACTTGGACCCACCATATCCGCAAAAAAAGGGACGAAATTAATTTCAAATTCAAGAGCTTAAGATGGTTTATGGGTAGAAACTCAATAATGTCAGTTGATAACAAACTGTTAATATACAACACAGTACTGAAACCTATTTGGACATACGGTATTCCGTTGTGAGGTTCCACCAGCAAGAGCAACATAATGTGCATACGAGTCCAAAACAACATCCTGCGTACCATAACAAATGCACCATGGTTCTCCAGAAACAGTGAAATTCATGAGCACCTCAATATGCCAACAGTACAATCCGAAATACAAAGACTAAAGAAAAAGTATGGTGAACGCTTATCAGGTCATCCTAATACCTTAGCAACTCAACTCCAAAAATTTTTTTTTTATTGCAATCAATGGCTAGACGATCATGCCGTTCGCCTGATGGTAAGCGATGCGACCACTAATGAACAGAAGCAAAACCAACAACACCTTGATTTACAAAGCAATGCTTGGCATTCCACTGCGCTCGCCATCCTGAGACATAAGATGTTAAGTCTCAATATGTCCAGTAGTTACTCTGGTTACAATGTTCTTCAATCCGAAACACAACATTGCATTCAAACTGCTGTTTGATGGGAGAAATAGACATTGCGGTGGTACCCACCCAGGCAGCCTCTCACATATGAGAGACCTACCACCAGTAAATCCTCCAGTAACTGCGAAACGACTAAAGAGGAAGGACATATTGTGAAATAGGCAGACGAGGCACTGGTCTCTTCGCCTTCAAGTCAAACAGCACACAACACATCCGCTTATAGTCTTGCGACTGATTGCTGATAAAAATAAAAAAAAAAAGAATTATTATCCAGACTTAAGTTTTGACTTGCTTAAATCATTTCTGTATCAGCCCATACACGTCCCACTGCAGGGCACGAGCCTACTCTACAATCGAAAATACGATTGAGAGTGATTAGGCCATATAGTCCACCACGCTGGCCTAGTGCGGGTTGGCGGACTTACATACCATAGAAATTCTTATAAATCACTATGGTATGCAGGTTTCCTCACGATGTTTTCCTTCACCGTTTTAGTGCGTGGTGATTGATTATCAATGCACACATGACTCCGAAAAGTCAGAGGTGTGCCCTGGGATTCGAACCCGCGACCACCGTGAACATGTAGGCAGCCGCGTCTAGTCCGTTTACCAACAGGCCACCACGCACTTGAACTGGCATATTTAACACCAAATTTACAATATCCAGTTACAGTTTCCAATAATTTTCGTATATAGTTTTACCAAGTTTACAAAATAATTTTCCGAAAATTTGCATATACAGGTGAGTTTTAGCTTAAATCATTGCTGAGATAATAATATCAGCTTTGTGCAGTTTGATTTAACAATTATGTTTCATGAAGGCTTTTTTCACACCTCTGACAATGCTGCATTAAACAAAATGTATGTGTAGGCAGTTAGTCATATTATTAATCTAGTTAATCCCACTAAGATATATGCTAGGGATTCTAAATCTGAATGTATGTTAAAACACAATGCAACTTCATAGTTTGCATCATTGTTATATGTTAGAAATCAAATTCAGAACAAAAATTAAGAGCTAAAATGCTGTTTATGGACACTGATAATAACTTTGGGTCGTAATTGAATAAAAATAGGTGCATTTCAAGTGTAAATGCGGCTACTTACCTTCCGAACTAGATGTTTTCCTTTTGCGACCACCTCTGTTTTGATATTTCTCTTTTTAAAAGTTGTTGGTATTTCTACTTCCACGTCAGACATTTTTGTAAAATAATAACTTATTAATATAAATATAAAAACAATATTGTTCAGTTATTTCTCATAATTAAAATAATATGGGAAAATGAAAACCACAGACGACTAAAAATAAAGGAAACCTGTTGACAAAATAAACAACGCTGTCATCCTGTCATTTGTCCAATAGACGTTTCGTTACACGCTGAAACGCTATTCAAAATGGAATTCATATTTTATTAATATCAGAATATGAGTTATAAAAAATACCATGAAAATACATCTTCATAATTAATAATTATTATTCACCTATTTTCAATAACAAACAAAATTCAAAAATATCTATTAAATACGTTGTTTGAGACATGTTTAATATGTTTATATTACATGTCATATTTTTATGTTATAGCACGACAACAATGTATATATTCGGATGCCAAAAGATCGTGGTCGTTAGATATAACCAATACAACTATAATATTATAATTCGTAATAATGTTTTCCTTAGTTTTGGGGTTCCAGGCCTAAATAGGAAAGACGGGAACCCTATACAACGATTTCTCTTCGTCGACATAAATTCGAAAACGTAAAATATCGGCATTCAACATGAATGATATTCGATAAATACCTAATAGTCTTATTTTTTTTCGTGCGTGGTAGCATGTTAATAGCGGATCAGAAGCGACTCCCACTATGTTCCCGGACCCCGGTGGTTGCGGGTTCAAATCCCAGGACACACCTCTGAATTTTCGGAGTGTATTGATAGCACAGAGTACATTTTACATACTAATTGAAAGTCAATCACCACGTACTACATCGGTGAATGAAAATATCGTGAGTAAATCTACATACCATGGGGTTTCGTAAGAATTTCTATGGTATGTGAAATCCACCAATCCGCACTAGGCAAGCGTATTGGACTATAATTATGGCTTAATCCCTTTCAATTGTACTCTCTATTTTATACAGGGTATATCAAGATTGCTACCGAAAACGAAGCCGGGTGGTAGTTTAAGCGACTTCAGACACAATGCAACAGAAAATATTGCAAAAAAAAGCGACGACTTTTTTTTATATTTTTCAAATGGTCATATTTGGGTGGTAAATACATTTTTTTTCCTAAAATAATAGTGTATACCCTTTTATTTATAAAGACTTTAAGGTATAAAATAGTTTAAATTATTATTTTAGCAAAAACTATGGATTTACCATCCAAAAATATTGATATTTAAAATATGATTTAAAAAATTGTCGCGTTTCTTTGCGAAATTATTAGTTGCATTGTGTTCGTAGTCACTAAAACTACCACCTGGCTTCGTTTTCGGTAGCAGTCTTGATATACCTAGTATTATGTAGGTCAGTGCCCTGCAGTGGGACGTATATGGGGCTGATGTAGATACAGACACTTAATACTTGCAGTTATTTATACCAAAATACACCCACGAGTCACAAAGATACCCACATAAACAACATTATGTTAGTTTTCTGTCGTTTATATCAGAAATTAAGAGAGACTTCTCAGTCCCACAAACACCTTTCTGTTATGATACGGTGTTGTATATGGAACCCTTACCTAATGCGTGAGTCCAACTCGGTCTCGGCTGATTTTCGCTCTCTAGAATAGCTTCCAGAAACACATTATTTTACAGTTTGTACGCCTGGTGGTAAATGTCACCCTCTCCTATAAACAGATTTACAAACCACTGCATCTTACAGCACTGCACTCAGAACCTCGGGTCATTTTAACTGTCTAAGTAACTGACTGTTACGCTATTTAATTACATATTAACATAATTACGAAAACTTGTAAATTGATTTTATAAGTGTACCTGTTTTATAGTGTTGTAGAGAAACATAGGCTCGCATTGCACGGAGGGAAGTGGACAATAATTTATTTCCTATTAATTTAACTTTCTGATTAATTTCGTTGCGGGTTAAAAACAAGTTAGACATGACATGTCCTGGTGACTCGCCGAGCTTTAATGCTCGGTGTCACTACATTGCGTGCCACCGTTGATCCTAGCTTACAGGAGATACAGTGGTGGGTGTGAGGGCGGGACAGTCTCCAAAATACCTGTTTCATCTTAATTTCTATAAGTTAGCTGTAAGTTTTCCGAATAAATAAAATCTCCTTTACACACGACAATGCTAACACACTGTCTAGATTATTGAATCCCTCGCAGCAGAAATACTTGTCTTCAGAGTGGGTCGCATACCAGGGGTCCACCACCAAGTAAGATGAGTTAAAATATTATCAACATTATTGATGAGGTTTTATACTAAAACATAACAACTCTACTTCTATTACTCGTATGTATCTACAGCACATTAGTATTTCCGGTCCGAATAAATGTTCTTTTCTCCATTATGAGAATAATTAAAAGGGTGGTAACCCGGATTTCTCTCATAAAAACAATATAAAATATTGTGAACTCGTACAAGAAAGTGCAAATTCTTGATATACTTTCCAAAAACAATAAATGAATAAAATCAAAAAATCCTTTGTCGCTAACACGAAGTACTCACGTACGCCCTTTTGGAAGTAATACTCGTCCTTTGTAAAAGTGGTATACCATTTTTAAACGAGTGCAAAAATCATTCAACACCAAAAAGACACATCAGTTACATCTAAGTAACTAAGATAAGACCTTTTGGAATTGTGAGCGTTAGTTGAAAAAGTAGTATACTATTTTTCGAATTTACTTTTAAAAATGTCGTATATGACCGTATGTTGTTAAAATATACGTCGTTTTGGAAGTAAAGCAACTAGCGGTCATAGATTAAAAATTCTAACGTCGTCCCGCTATATGGGTTAACGTAGAAAAATACGTTTAAAGAATTAATGTGATTTTTAATGCTTTGGCCAATTCTTTGCGAATTTACTAGTATGAAAGAGAATTATGGGGTTTTGGTGATGTTTTTATTTGCGGGTCTATCAAGCTCCTGGTAAGTGCAATGAAACGTAGATAGGACATTCTTGGGATAATCATTTCTCGCTGTTGGACACAACTGGGACACACAAGCGAAATGGGCCTTATACGTTTTTTTTTTCTGTGAATGTCGAAACGAACATGCCGTTTGCGTCATGGTAAGCGATACGACAGCTTATGAACAGTAACAAAACCAAACAACACTTTGAATTACAAAGCAATGCTTGGCATTCCACTGCGCTCGCCATCCTGAGACATAAGATGTTAAGTCTCAATATGTCCAGTAGTTTCTCTGGCTATAATGTCCTTCGGACCGAAACACAACAGTGCATTTACACTGTTGTTTGGCGGGATAAACAGATATTGCGGTGGTACTCATCCAGGCGGCCTCTCACATATGAGAGACCTAACACTATACGTCATAGTAATGTGAAATTTGTGTGATTGGCGCCAATGAAATAATAATCTGGAGCGGACATCAGATCTAAGTATATAATAGATCCCTGCCACACGTTCGGAGAATAAATGGGGCTACGAGGAAAGATAGCCAGATTGTGTAGGACTCAGACGGAAATACTAATTGCGGTACTGGACCGGAGTTTCCTGCTAAAGAGATTTTGTTTACACTGTCCCTTGTATGCTATAAATACATGAAAAGGAGTTAAAATTGTAACGTATCAGCCTATATAAGTCCGACTGCAGAGCACAGGTCCATCTATATCGCGACTATGGGCTAGAAGTTAGGACATATAGTCCACCTCCCTGGCCTAGTGCGGGATGGCGGACTTTATACACCATACTTTACATACGTCTACTTGTAGTACCTCTAAATTAACTACATGTGTACATAAACTCACGCCCCACTCGCTGGGAATCCCTGTCCCATTGGGGTAAGCAGAGACTATTAACTATTAAGCGCCAAGTGCTGCGTATCTCTTTCGCTTCTTCTACTGTCATCAATCTTCAAACACGCTCCCGACGAGCGTGTATAGGGACTCCGAATTTTTCTTGTCAGAATAAGTTTTTTATTTGATTGTTGTATGGTCGCCTAGGACGTCTCCGGCTGGCTCCACAGTCTATTTTCGCATCATAAATCAATTAATTTACCTATATTAATAATAATTTATGGCACCTAAATAAATTTGTTTGTTCAATTCCGCCTTATCTGTGCCAATTATGTTTATCGTTCCAAAGAACACTATCACTATGAAAAACAAAGGTTGATTCGTCGCAGGTGGCATTGTAAGTGACAACAGTTATCTTAATGTTATGAATGTAGATAAGTACTATCTCTATAATAAACACCTTCAATAGAGATTACTGATGGAATAAAGTTAATTACGTATTGAAGTAAGTATTATGGATAGAGATCGCTTCAAGAATATATGTAATTGGTGGATTCCAGATCGCTTAACTAATTTTAACAGTACAATATGTAATCATGGTTTGCATACGTGCAAGAGTTGGAAGAAATGTGGAGAAAATGAATCTGGAAGGAAGTAAAGGTTTTAAGTGGTACAGCTAAACTAGCGTTGCCTTGGACTGTAGTAGTGATAGACCAACTTAACTTTAAAATAATTCTTACTCTTCTCTACACCTATAGCCAATACATAACCTAGGATATATCCAGAGTACTATCGAAAACGAAGCCAGGTGTAGTTTTGGTGACTTCAGACAATACAAGTAAACATTTTTTACAGATTTTTTAGTATCGTTTTTGGGTGGTAAATACATAGTTTTTGCTAAATTATTAAATAAACCTTTGCGTACTATTGCGTTTTAACTAAACAGTTGTACATTACTATTTTAGGAAAAACTACGTATTTACCACCCAAACACGACGACAATTAAAAATAAAAAAAAAACCCTCTTTTTTTTGCGAAATTAATAGTTGCATTGTGTTTGATGTTTTTAAAATTACCACCTTCGTTTTCCGTCGCAATCTGGATATAGCCTGTATAGTATCTGAAGTATACTGCGCTCAGATGCTTTTAAAACATTCTGCCGTTTTAGTTGAGAAAGCATCTTTGTGATTTTTGTCTCCAAATAATCAGCTTTGCCGTACGTCTGAAAATTTTCCATTGATTAAATTATTGATACATGTTTCGAATATGATCATTGATTACCACAAGGTTGTGATATCGATGTGCGCGGCACAAGAAACATTACCCTTTGTTCATCCATTGTACGCAGTTAAATGAGGCCATGTACCTTTTATCGCAATATCGTCTTATTAGGCTATTGTATATAGGCTGTGAAACTTCCGCTTCCGATTTAAAGATGTTATACCTTCTTCTTTATTAGTCCAATCTGTAATTCTGTGCGAAGTGATCTTCCTCAGAATTAAGACAATAACCAATTTATGAATTTAAGTGCGAGATAAGCCATAGAGAGAGAGAGAGAGAACACAGGCTGAAATGGATTTGCCGATGTCATTTGCATTCCAGGTCAACACCCTTGGTATGCTATATGATATTGCGGCCGGGTTGGCCCCCAGGGAAAACGTTCCCTGCTACAGCATGCTGAGTAAAACTCTTTGATAGACGCCACTGCTATAATGGCATCAAGATTACTGCCGTCTAATCTAAAATATTTTTGATAGTTCACCAAACGAGCTTCTATAACTCAGATTTTGTTCGAATAAACGGTACAATAATTATTGTAGGATATCAACGTGTAAGCCGTACCTTCGCATAATAATGCGGCGTATGCCGTAATCTTTATTCCTAGAAAAATGGCGGAAATATGTCAATTAATATTTTATAATAATATTATGAAGAGTAAAGATTTGATTGTTTGTGTGTTTGCATTGAATAAGCACTGAAACTAGTGAACCCATTTGAATTTCACTGTTTTGGGAAACTACACTATACCCGCGTCACCATAGGCTATTTTATATTTCCAGAAAAATTAGGGATCCTTAATAAAATTCCAATAATAATGTATAAAAAATATTCTTAACATCACGTGCGCTGCAAAAACTATAAGTAATATGTTGATGTGGACAACACTCAAAAACTATCGGCACCCAGGCGAAGCCGGGTCCAGCCGCTAGTAACAGATAAATCTTTAATTCTAATCTATTAATTCAAGAAACATAATTTAGACGTGTTCGTCTACATTTAGGAATAACTGAGAGTTTCCAAATAATACTCACTCATTTCATTTTATAGGCATTCTTTTAATCGGTATTCTATTCATTTTTAGAAAGTAAAGGCTGTCGTTTTATTTTAACTTTGCATTCATATGTTACAAAAACGATTTCAAGTCCATTTTCAAAATAATATTATTAATTGAAATAAAACTATTATTTACGGATTTTATCGCGGATTAAATTAAATTAAATTAATTTTTAATTTTTAAATTAATAATTGTAAAATAAGGGTAGTTGAATTGTAACAGTCACAGAGCGGACGTCTAATACCTCAGTCCGCCCCGTGACCACGAAAGCTGTAAAGTAATCGAAACGTCGGGAACTCAAAAAAATGTAAAATTAAACCAAATCCGCGATAAAATCCGTAAATAATAGTTTATTTCAATGTGGTAACATTCGCGTAAATCTAAGAATCTAATATTATTAATTTATTTACGTTATTATTTATTAGATAGAGAACTAGATGGAAATTGCCCCACAGAAATATGTTAAACTATTTCTATATAACCACGGGCAACGCCATCTATTGCATTTTTCGTAAGCTGCAGTTACAAATCACGCCCGGTTCACATCGTAGGATCGGGTTTAGTGGTTTTTTACTTCGTTTAACTGGATTTGTAACTGCATAACAGGTTGTCCACCTTACACGCCCAGTGAGGAGACTATGTCGATGGAAAACACGTTATTTTAAATTAAATTACTAGTTATTAATAGTTGATTACCAAAAAAGCGCTTACAGCTTCAGCTGCTTGAGAAATAAGCTCTAGCTAATTAATTTAAAAGGTGTTAGATCCTGTGTTTCTTACAAAACATGATTTTGCAAGCTTTAATATCTGTTACAATATAATACTTATAGTACAGGCAACGAAGCATTTTTCCTGCATAATTTGCCAGGAGTTTTTTGTTTTCATGAAGAGGTGGCATATGACCCCACTAAGTTAAAAACCCAAAATACTTACAAAATGGCGTCCGCTAGAGCCGCCATTTTGGAAACGCGTTTGAAGCCATATCTCCGGAACCGTCTACTTTAGGCCCATCATGCTAAGAACCTTTCTTGTAGATAATTAAATTTCCCATCTTTTTTGTTCAGTAATTTTTTTTGTACCATTAACCGTTCGCGATTTACAATGTTATTAATATTCGTTTCATGCCTTTTTGCCGATATCTTTGTTAATAATTGTTTAAACAAAAATTGTTAATGGCTAAACTTTTAAATCAATAAATTCTTAACAACTTTTCACCCATACTTTTTTTCTCTAAAATCAATATTTTAGAAGTTATCGCGCGTTGAATGGTGTACTACCGAATCAAGGTCAATGGAAACGAAGGATGCATAGCGTAATTATGAAATCCAATGATTTCTCCATGATTGTGTCTATTCTCCAAGATGCTTGAGCGTGTAATACATACGGAAATTTATTCTGCAATGAAATGCCATTTCCAAAATGAACAACACGGATTTTTGAAAAATCGATCAACCACCTCAAATCTTATTTTAGCTACTGAAATTATATCATCCGGAATGGAGCAAGGTTACCAAGTCGATGTAATATACACAGACTACAGGAAATGCTTTGATCGTATTGATCATGGTGTCCTTCTCGAAAAATTATACTCGGCTGGTATTCATGGTGATCTCTATCGTTGGTTCTCCTCATATATTAAGAATCGCTCACAAGCTGTAGTTTTGCGCGGGTACACATCTAGTTGGAGTGATATTCCATCTGGTGTACCCCAAGGTTCTATATTAGGTCCCCTATTATTCACTTTATACATTGCTGACATACATAACTCCGTTTTTTAATTCTCGTATCTTGCTTTATGCAAATTTTTAAACTGGTTCGATCCCATTCTGACACTACAGATCTGTAGTCTTCAAGCTGACTTAGATAGGTTTTCCTCGTATTGTAATGTAAACAAACTTGAGTTAAATATCGACAAATGTTTTTATATATCATTCACTCGCAGAAAATCACCAGTTAACTCTAAATACCAACTACATGATCTACCCATAAGCAAAGTCACTTACATTAAAGATCTTGGAGTAACATTTGACAGACTTTTATTCAATAGCCACATTGATTCAATTGTAAAAAGAGCTTCTAAGGCTTTGGGCTTTATTATTAGAAGTAGTTCATGTTTTCGGTCTCTCAAACCAGTAAAAGTTCTTTACTGTTCTTATGTGCGAAGCCACCTTGAGTATGCGTCTCAGATCTGGAACCCTCAATATAACATTTATATAAAACGCATTGAATCTATCCAGCGAAAGTTTTTAAGATTTTTGGACTTCAAAGTTCAGCAATGTTCGGTTAACTATGGTCAACGGTGCGAAAAATACCATTTTTTACCATTGGAGCATAGAAGAAAAGTCAACGACATTTGCTTTTTGGCAAACATTGCGAACGGATCGATTGATTGTCCCGAATTGCTCAGTAATATCTATCTTTGTTTAAACCCTATGAGTCTCAGGAGGCGCCCTTTACTACGTGTACCGTATGCATCCATTAATTATAGACGGAATGCCTTTTGCCTACGTAGTGCCAAACATATAATGCTCTCTCGCCGCACATGGATATAGACTTGTTCTGTTCCAGTATAAGTAATATAAAAAAAACTCTTAACAGTGAGTACTATAACGACGTAAATTAGTGGATGTAACATATGTTATACGAGTATGGGTTTTCACAGCTTTATATATATATATATATATTTATTATTATTTGTTTTTCAAATAAGTAGCTAATTTTTAGTGTATAGCTTTTATTTATTTATTTTATTTTTGGATTGTAAGTTTTTATTTTATCGTTATTATTTCTGTTGCCTCTGCTTTTTCACCTGCTTTGTTTTTGTTTTTTATTTGTTTTCTCTTATATTCCCATTTGGTTCTTTTTATTAGTGTTATGAATTATTGTTATTATTCTTTTTAATATTTTTTCTTTACGTAGGAGGCAAGGATCTTGTTATCGTTGAATCTTTACCTACCTATATGTGGAAGCTTGTAATTGGTATTTCTTTTATTTATGGTTGATATCCTATATTTTGTTAATTTATCTGTAAGCTTTCCTTAAAAATAAATAAATAAATAAAAAATAAATAAAATTATCACGTAATTAATTAAATACTGATGGCATAAGGGAACAAAGCAATGAGGAAATAGTAAATTTTGTTAAAAATCCATGTAAAATGTATTGTAAAAAAGGTATAAAATGAAAATAATAACATTGTAAATCGCGAACGGTTAATGGTACAAAAAAAAATTGTTGAACTAAAAAGATGGGAAATTTGATTATCTACAAGAAAGGTCCTTAGCATGATGGGCCTAACGTGGACGGTTCCGGAGATATGGCTTCAAACGCGTTTTCCAAAATGGCGGCTCTAGCGGACGCCATTTTTGTAAGTATTTTGGGTTTTAACTTAGTGGGGTCATATGCCACCTCTTCATGAAAACAAAAAACTCCTGGCAAATTATGCATTGCGGACAAGAGTAACTCGTTGCTTCGTTGCCTGTACTATTATTCGTGCGTAGAAGTCATATTAATTACATAACTACTTTGAAAGTTCGAGTTAAATGATGCGCTGCGGCAAATCCTGCCGACCTAGCCTGAAGGATCCTTTAGTGCTCATTTTCTTAAATGAAACTCCTTAAAATTCTTTTAGAACCTAGACCCATCAGATTTGGTTGTGCGTTGTCAATAAATTTATTTAATATTATGTAGGTGTCATTGCACTTAGATGATCTCAATAAGTGCAATACCATATCGTAGTAATATAAGGTTAGGGCGTTCTATGCTTATTGGATCTTCAAGGAATGTGTAACGTAAGTAAACAAACCTATTTAAATAATTCAATACGTGGGCTGGCAGGACAAAAAAAACCTGCCACAAAAATTTGCAGATTCCGATAATTCGTGATGAGTCTCTTGGAGGTCGCAAAACGTTATAAAAGGAATACAGTAGAGCGTCGATTATCCGAACTAATTGGGGGACATAGGTGTTCGGAAAACCGGTTTGTTCGGATAATCGAGCTGTATTGGTATAGCCATACATATTTATCCACAGGTGAATGATAGCCATATTTACGTACCTACATGATTATTTCTATCCTTAATGACAAATAGAAATTAAACAAAAAAGTGCAGTCTTTGCAACACAACATATCCTAGGTAGGAGCATATAATTGATACAATTTTTTTTAAGCGTTAATTACTAATGGTTGAAAAAAATATCAATTTACGTCTGCCGAAAGTGGATCGGATAAGCGGTCGTTCGGTTGATCGGCGTTCGGATAATCGACGCTCTACTGCAAATGCTTTTGAAATCTTTGCGTGAGGCTTACGTTCTGTAGTGGACTTTTGGTGGTTGAAAATTGTGTTATTAATCACATACATGTTTGGAAGAATAGGAATAGATTAGGGCTTTTTTAATTGGCTATTCGCAGGCCGACGAGCATGCGGCCCGCCTGATAGTAAGCGATCAACGCCGCTCATGGACTTTCAAAATGCTAGGGATCCAGCACTGCCAGGTTGCTGCCTAAAGTAAGGATAGGCGTTTGAAGAAGTACAGGTCATAACACTCGGGAAACATGGCTCTGTAAATGTTACTCACAGAACGAAATATTAAAGTAAATCACTTGCTATCTTTTGTCCGATAGCATTTTCTTATTCGAGCTATTGATGTATGCAGAACTGGTTACGCTAATTACATCATGGCATCATTAAACTATTTGTTTGTTTTCCGATCTTCCGTTCTGATTTAAGTAATTTTTTTATTTTAGTAATAGCCTGTATAAGCATAGCAAAGATTAAATCAATTAGTTAATCTGTACTCAAATATCAATATGATTGATGGCGCAGTGGGGTTGTTATCAAGTGACACGCCTTCGACATTTTTGTTGTTCCCAATAGCAGATTGCGTATACATAGATTGGCTAAGGCATTCGCCAACTGCCCTGAGACTGAAATATTAATAAATAAAGAGTTATAAGATCAAAATAACCTCAATAATTGAGCAAACAGTTCATCTGATGATAAGCAAAATTATAATGATGAACATGAACTTCTCGGTAAAATTGGAGAGGAAAAGGAATGAAAAAGAGATGCTGGATGTCTGGGACCAAATAAAACGAAGACGGTGTCGTTTCACTTCGGTTTATTAAAGAAATGATAAGAAAGGGAGGGCACTTTTAAAATTGTGTCGAAAGACCTTCATTTCTTCCCACTTGTATTCTAAAGTAGGCGGATTTTTGTGATTCATTTAGCAACGTGATAGGGGAACTAATTACGTGCATTTGCTGTGGGCCCTGGTACCATTCCCATCAAACTAGCCGAAGAACTGGCAGAATTTGCAGCGAGTCTCAATCAGATTTAAAATACCTACTGGGTATCATTTTAAATTATTCCGGAAAAAAACAATTGATTTGTAAACATTAACTTTTTTATAAAAGTTTCTGCAATATTTTGATTACATTATAATATGATTTTTCCGCCGAGTTATAAAAGTATACCTATTCAATTTGTTTAGTATTTGCTATTGAGGTTTGAGCAAGTAATTTATTAATATTAATTAAAAGTATGTATGTAGTCCAATTCAGTTGAATTGGATTATTTTTTCCGGCACTACTACCTACTATAATTACCTGCATTCATTAATTGCTACTTACAACACAGCTAGATGTCCCGGTTGGGACGTTTCAAAGCAAAAATACATATTCGATATTAGTATGTACAAAATTGTACCATGCAGAAATATATATTTAAGAAATTCCTGCGGAATGTAGAAGGAAATTGGGGGTGTAAGATGACATACCATTTATTATACATCAGTGATCAGACAGGCGAACCTCAGGTAACTTCTACAATATCTTGTCGCATTCAAAGTCTTGTACTAATAGAAGAGACGTAAGAACTTGTTAGTCTTTACGTATTGGCCACCACAAACCACTAAACCATTCTTTTAAAATTCTTTTGAAATGCTCGTGTTTTGCCATCCTTATTGTATTTAAAATCAGTTACTAGGCCATTGTGGCGTATCTATCTTTAACCGAGCGTTATAATTGCGCATGATAAAAACATGTTTTGTTTTCTAATTCAATGCGTCATGTTATTCACACGACAGTTATCAATAATAATAATAATAATAATATGCTTTATTGTACACAATGACAACATACAGTTTTAAGATCACACACTATAACGGTTATGTACAATGGGCGGCCTTATCACTAGTAGCGATTTTTCCAGGCAACCTTTGGATGGACAGGAGTTATATGTAGATTATTCAGTGTGCAGCAAAAGCATACGAAGAAAGAATATTAATATAAGTTGTGTAATAAATAAATGTAACACATTCCATAAACATACAATAACATTATACCGGGTATCTCAAGACTGCTACCGAAAACGAAGCCGGGTGGTAGTTTTAGTGGCTACAAACACAATGCAACTAAAATTTTCGCATAGAAACGTGACAATTATTTTTTATGATTTTTTAAATATCATCATTTTTGGGTGGTAAATCCATAGTTTTTGCTAAATAATAATTTAAACTCTCTTATATCTTAGAGTATTTATAAATTAAAGGGTATACACTATTATTTTAGGAAAAAAATTATTTACCACCAAAATATGGCAATAGGAAAAAAATTTCAAAAAAAAAATTGTCGCTTATTTTTGCAACTTTTCTGTTGCATTGTGTCTGAAGTCGCTTAAACTACCACCCGGCTTCGTTTTCGGTAGCAGTCTTGATATACCCTGTATATATGTAGACATAGTACGTACATATATCATAAACACATAATACCATAATAATAGATAGATATCAATATATAGGTATATAAATTTGTATATAATACATATATACACAACGATAGTATATTAACTACACAATGACAGATAATGATTTTTTGTCAATTTTTTAAAGGAACCTAACGTTCGTGCACTTCTTCTTATTTGAAAGGGAAGGGCATTCCATAGTCTAACAGCTTGCACCGTAAAAGATTTGTCCAAAAAGTTAGTAGTATGCTTCGGAGTACGAAGCTTTAAATTCTCCGACGACCTCAGGGACACCGAATGCGATACACTAAGGAACTCAAAGCGTTCTTTAAGGTAACGAGGAGAGGATGGGTCAAACAAAATATTATAGAGCAAAGAAAGTATGTGAGCATTCCGGCGAAGTCGAATTGGTAACCACTTGAGCTTAACACGAAAAGCGGAGACATGATCATATTTGCGCAGGCCAAATATGAACCTTATACAAACATTTTGAAGTCGCTCAAGCTTGTCTAGTTGGTCTTCTCTGAGATCGAGATAGCTGGAATCGGCATAATCGAGAACTGACAGAAGAAGAAATTGCGCCAGCGCAATTTTGGTAGTAATCGGTAAAAAGTTGCGTAACCGTCGCAAACTCCCCGCTGAAGCAAAGATTTTGCGACTGACAGCGTTTATCTGAGGATTCCAAGAGAGGGTATTATCAATAATAACCCCCAAGTTTTCGACACTCTCGACCAGCGGTATTATGGATCCATCAAAAATAACTTGAGGAAGCTGATTCCACTGTACTTTCGAGATCATTCTGGGGCTGCCAACAACAATCGCCTGAGATTTTTATATTATATCAATTTATTTAATTTTATTATCGTTTTAAAAATATCAGCATGGAAATAAGACCATGCGGGTAAATAAAATCTTAGCCACATCAAGAACATATTCTTCGTATTAGAATCGCTATAGCGATTTGTCTGAAGTGGCGTGCATTCAGCATTTTATTCTAATACAGGGTATATCAAGACTGCTACCGAAAACGAACCCGGGTGATAGTTTAAGCGAGTTCAGACATAATGCAACAGAAAATGTTGCTAAAAAAAGCAACGATTTTTTTTAATTTTTTTTCGTATGTTCGTATTTGGTTTGTAAAAACATTTTTTGCTAAAATAATAGTGCATACCCTTTTATTTATAAAGACTCTAAGGTATAAAAGAGTTTAAATTATTATTTAGCAATAACTATGGATTAACCACCCAAAAATGATATTTAAAAAATAATGAAAAAAATTGTCTGCGAAATTTTTAGTTGCATTGTGTTTGTAATCACTAAAACTACCACCAGGCTTCGTTTTCGGTAGCAGTCTTGATATACCCGGTATTTATTAGTTCCTTCCACGTTGCGTTTGCCGAACCGTCGCGTCGACGCCATCAAAAAACGTTTTCATCCTTTAAAATAATTATAGAAAACTCTCTAGAATGCAGTTTTCTGCACTATGTTTTATTTCATAGCTTATGTGATCCTTAATTATATAATGATCTCTCATTTGATAAGCCACAAACAAAACAGAGTATCGATAATTTCCAGATTGATTACATCACTATTTAATTGCCGCAATTGAAAGCACCAACCTAACCACGATTGGATAAATACTTTATATTTCTAGAATAACATTTGGCAAAGGATTTTCTTTCTTATTCTCAGAACATTAAGATTATTTCGTTTATGTTACTATTGGCATTACAGGTGCTTATGAGATTCTGTGCGAACGGCGAACCTATCAGAGTAGGTACTTACATATATGACTATGTAGGGGCCGATATCCGCAACCACTAATCATAAACAACAAATAAAAAGGGAAGAATGTTTGTCATAAGCACATTTCGTACTTTATATGAATCGTCCGGTTATTACGACTGTGGACAAATAATAAAGGATGGGCGCCGTTTCGTTGGTCAAGCGGCAGCGGCTTGGGGTGTGAATTGTGCTATACTGATTTCAAATTAAGTATTTTTAGTTTTAAAAAATCTCATACCATACAATACATTGTGTATTTTTATGTTAAGTTAGTATGAGTATTATTTAGTTTCCTCTCTTTTAATTTTTTATTTTACACTGTCCTCTCTTTCTCCTTCTTTTAAATCCATCCCATGATTGTCTGTAAGACATTGCTTTAAGTGATAAGACCACCATTTGTACTTTTTATTTTTTAGTTTCTGTATGTTGTATTTTTTTATATGTACAATAAAGATTTGAATAATAATTTTGGTTTGTCACCGGAAAAGATGATATTCTAGGTGTAATGTTTGTGATAAGATTATTTATAGCAATATAAAATTGACAAACTGTGTGATATTATATCGGCGGTCCTAACTGTCACTAGCAGGAGATGCCACAAACAGGGAAACATACCTAATAAAGTTTCTGGAGTTCAATAATCATGATCACAACAAGACGTCACTGCATCCGACATGAAACTCATATCTTATCGGAGCACTAAAATATTTTAATAACAGGAAAATTATGTATTATATCTTTTGTATAACCCTATCAAATAATCCATCCATCAGCCAAAGGAAGTCCACTGCTGAACATAGGCCTCCCCCTATCAAATAATACGTAACCTTAATTATTTTATAAGTTCTATTTCAACTATCTAGTAATATTTGTAAGTATTGTTTATCCGAGAGCGAGAAACACAAAGAAAAGTTTATTCACGACTAGCGGCTTGATCAGTCCCCCACCCAAATGCTAATACTGCAGACCAGCCCAACCCACATTTTTTTAAATCTATTACAGCAAGGCAGCAAATAAATAATTGGTAGACACAGCTTTATATCGTCGCGTTGTAGTGCATAGTTTACGTTCTGGTCACTTTCCATTAAGAAATTTGGATTCCTTATGAAGAAAGTTGATTCGCCGAATTGTGATGTGTGTGAGATTCTGGATGATGTCTATGATCTCTTGAAATGAAATGAAATGACATGAAAATGAAAATAATTTATTGAATCCATTAAAATGTTCAACATCATTTAGATTCAGTCATTTTTTATCTACCACCCGGTTCGGAAAGCGGTTTTCACTAGAGAAGAACGGGCAAGAAACTCTGTTTTCTGTATCAGCCCATATACGTCCCACTGCAGGGCACTTCCTTCCTTCACCGTTTTAGTGCGTGGTGATTGACTGTCAATACACACATGGCTTCGAAAAGTCAGAGGTGTGCCCTGGGATTCGAACCCGCGACCACCGTGAACATGTTGGCAGTCGCGTCTAGTCCGTTTATCAACAGGCCACCACGCACTTCAGTCCGTTTACCAACAGGCCACCACGCACTTCGTTCAAGAAACTCTAGTGTTGCTCTTTTCAAAACCAGTTTACAATGTAATGAATTATTAAAAAAATTACAAGTTGGTTTAAATCAGAGCAGTTTAATAATAATTTGTTGTAAATTGATGGATTGTACCAAATACAAGGATAAAAGATTTGATATAATTCGGAAATGGCAATTAAATATGCCTGACATGGGAGTTTTCGTCAACATTTTATCGAGGCCTGCTTCCGCAGAGGCTGATGCGTTGTTTGAAATGTTAATGCATCACTGATGTATACATTTTTTTAGATGGGGATGTTCTTGCCAGTATTTTTATTATGTACTTAAACATTTTTTACTGATTATTATTGTTTAGGGTTCGATGGGACTGACGTAATTTGGTTGGTAAAAGTACCGAATAAAAAAAAAGATAAAAAAAAAACAAAGATACCGCTTTTGAAATGAAACAGCTTGTTTACAAATTGTTATCAATGACTTATTTATCGAAAAACAAAAGATCATCTAGTGTTTATCTCAGTCACGCGACATTTGTTTTTTTCCGCGGAATCGGCCGACAATTAGCACGAGCTAGCCGATATGTAATCCTATCAAATATTATAATCGTTTGTTAACAATACATAGTCAGAAAACAATATTATTTTGGTTGTTTGTCAAAAACCTTCCGATAATAATCGTATTGTACAACGCATTATCAGTGTAAATATAATTTGAGTATCTTCTATGGCGCAGTTGGTTATGGCGTCGGCTGTGAAACGAAAGGCCGCTGGTTCGATTCCCACACCCAAATAAATTCATATACAATTAGCCAGTATTACTTTCATGTCCACTCTAAGCATTTGAAAACCAAAAAGTGTTTATTATGTTCAATAACTAAAACAATAAAATTATATTTTAATGTGTATTTATATATTTATAATTATCTGGATATCGACTGACATGCCTGCAAGTCGTGTTGCTGATTACATAAAGGGTTGATCGAATAAAGTTGTAAATATTATGAAAATGACGTGTTATCTTTACAGGCACATCGCGTCGTGGCTACGAGCAACTTGGAGTCGATGTTGCCTTACCCCCTGCTATTCTAACGTAACGTAAGTATAGCGTATTTGTATTCGACCAATAGTAACAAAAAAAAAATATAAATACATACATAAACTCCCAGATGTTACGGCTTGTATGTTCTGTCTCACAAGGTGATAGGGGGCGAGCCTATCCCCATATCGGGTACAAATTCCTGACACCGGGCTGATAACGAATACAAAAATCCAATATCATTTTACCGACCTGGGATTCGCACCCGAGACTTCAGGTTTTACCGTACCGTACTACAACTTAGCCAACGAGGCAGTCAAATACAAAATAACTCAGAGTTTGCTACATCCTATTCACCACACATAACTTATATATATATTATGTACTCTTTTATATCGATGCACAAGAGGACAATGCAGTGGCCTTGTGTATACAATTTATTAAGTACAATATCATTAGCAGACCATACGGGTATGTGTGGAAAATCTCGCTGACCACGACGACGCCACAGTACGTGTAACACCAGTAATAGGCTGTACAAACGACTTCCATTTTCATCGGCAGACGCTATAAATAGAGACGAGCTAACAACTCTCGATAAAGAAAATAATCATTTTTTTATCCCTGACATTGACTAAATATTACTGGAAGGTGTCTCATATGTGAGTGGTCTCCTGGGTAGGTACCACTGCAATGTCTATTTCTCCCGCTAAATACCAGTCTTAATGCACTGTTGTGTTCCGGATTGAAGGACTTTATAGCCAGAGTAGCTACTGCACATATTGACATCTTATGTCTCAGGATGGCGAGCGCAGTAGAATGCCAAACATTGCTTTATAATTATTGGTGTTGTTCGGTTTTGCTACTATCCACGAGCGTTCATGCTCGTCTCGCCATCCATTGCATTTCTTTCAATAATAATAAATGTATACACGCTACAGTCACTTACGTGGTCCTGAATCTACATTTAGATGTATTTATTGTTGTGTCGTTGGTATCAGAAAGAATGAGATACTATTTCATTTCTAAGCTGTGCCCTGACAGAGGAGGAAAAACTGTCTGGTGGAATTCGTTCCGGTCTCGAAAGATATGAAGGCGTATGGAAGTAGTGGAAGAAAAATTTTTTCGTTCTTGCCCAGCACTGAGACTCATTAATAGGTCAAAAAAAAAAACACAGCTTCTTTTGACTATGGCAGAAACAGACCTGTTAATCATAAGTCCGATTATCTTAAATAGAATGTTGTTGTTAACATCAGTAGATACAGAAGATTAGCATGTATAAAGCATAGGGGGCAACAAAGAGGGAAGATTATTTAAAAAATGACTTAGGGTAGGGGGCCAAATTACGAGGGAGGGTGCAATGAAGCGTTAGCAAGATAAAAAACTAAATCGTTTTTCAAAGAACAGAACAATCGATGATTAAAATAAGATGGCCACGAAAAAGTAAACCAACCCTTAGCAACAAGTATTTACATAATATGTTTATAATATTTTGCACTACAATCTGAAAGTTATGATAGATTATGAGCAAGTTAATCCCACTCTAAGCCCGAGTAATCACTGATTAAATACCATGTTTTATAAGGACATTCATAAAAATATTTTATTGGAATTGCTCAAAGAACATATCAAAATGTTTACCATTAGATCAGGTAACTGTATCAGTAGATATACGTTCTATTGACGGCCCGAGACTTCTCTGCAGTCGAACTAACAATTGAGTAGGGAGGTAAAATGGGGCCAAATATACTTAGATTATTTGTTTATATTTTGTCATTTCTTTATACAATAGATCCGGCAAACAAACAAACAGGTCACCGGATGGTAAGTGATCACTGCCGCCTTCGATCTAATATACACTAGATACAACATGAGCGCTTAGAAAATGGCACCAAAAAAGAGTGCTTTAAGCACTCTTTCGCCTTCAGTCGGCCTTCAGCCAACAAATCAAAATATATGCGTAACATATTGAAGGCGGGACGCCCAGTACCAAACATATAGATATTTAAATTAATATAAGGCATAGGTCCTACATGTTTGGTACTTGGCGGCCCGCCTTCGATATGTTATGCATATATTTTGATTTGTTGGCTAGTCAAGTCATTAAGCAAATTAATCAACATGCACGAGTTCCATGATATAAATATTATTTTTTTGCTTTGAAGTGGTAGTTATTATTTTTGGTTTTTAGTGGATTTTTGTTTTGATGTCGGTTTTTATTTTTTTTATTATTTTGTTTTAATGCATCGGTGTCACTTTTTAACAGAACATTTACAGGGAACTGTGTATCTACTGTGTATTTGATCGAAGACTGCCGCCCATGAAAATTGACAACGCATGGATCATAGGTGTGTTGCCGGCCCATCAAATCGGGTGGAAGAAAAAATGGGGAGAGGAAAGTGGTATTTGGTATTCAGCATTTATTTAATTATTTAGTAGCGTAAACCAGGTCCACCTTTCTCGCATTGCTCTCAAATATTAGGTAGGAAATTCTTATCAGACCGGATAGGCAATATCAACAACTGTTATACGTGTGTACTGAAAAGCCATTCAATTATTAAGTTGTACTTAACTCATAAGCACATGCCACTTAGTGAGCACATATTTAGCGAGACTCGAGTCCTTAAGCCCAATATAACATTTAAGTAACGTTTGAGTATTCGGGCAAATGAATCGTTTCGGATCAACCTGACTGGTGGTAGGTCTCTCATATTTATGTGAGAGGTCATCTAGGTAGGTACCACCGCAATGTCTATTTCTCCCTTGAAACAACACTGCGTAAATGCACTGTTGTGTTTCGGATTGAAGGATATTGTAGCCAGAGTAACTACTGGACATATTGAGACTTAACATCTTATGTCTCAGGATGGCGAGCGCAGTGGAATGTAGCTACTGTTTATGAGCGGTCGTATCGCTTACCATCAGGCGAACCTTGTGGCCTTATCTTCCAATAATATGTTGATAAATGGAAATTGTTCTGCAAAGATATTATTATCAGACTTTAAAGCGTGTTTTTCTAGATTATATAATGAACCCAATAAGTATAATTAATACCTAATTTATATCTATACATACCGGGTATCTCAAGACTGCTACCGAAAACGAAGCCGGGTGGTAGTTTTAGTGGCTACAAACACAATGCAATTAAAAATTTCGCCTAGAAACGCGACAATTTTTTTTTATGATTTTTTAAATATCGTCATTTTTGGGTGGTAAATCCATAGTTTTTGCTAAAATAATAATTTAAACTCTTTTATACCTTAGAGTAATTATAAATAAAAGGGTATATACTATTATTTTAGGAAAAAATGTATTTACCACCCAAATATGGCCATAGGAAAAAAATAACAAAAAAAAATTGTCGCTTTTTTTTTTGCAACATTTTCTGTTGCATTGTATCTGAAGTCGCTTAAACTACCACCCGGCTTCGTTTTCGGTAGCAGTCTTGATATACCCTGTATAAATAAAATTGAAGTGTCTGTTTTAAAAGTGAATATAAAAAAATGTCCTACTACATATCGTTATATACACGATACCTGTGCCGAAAATGATATTAAAATTTTTTTTGTTTGTCTATCTGTCTGTCTGTTTGTTTCGGCTAATCTCTGAAATGGCTGGACCGATTTTGACGGGACTTTTTTTGTCAGGTAGCTGATATAACAAGGAGTAACTTAGGCTCCATTTATTTTAGAAAAATTCTTTTATTTTAGAAAAATAACATTTTTGTTAAATTCCACGCGGACGAAGTCGCGGGCACAGCTAGTATTATAATATTTTGAATATGATGATATCATTTTTTTACGAATAATGTGTAGGTTGTAAAGCTAAACAATTTCATAATACGATTCCATAGTGTTTCGTAGTGGTATACATAATAGTCAAGGTTTTAAATAAATAAATACACCCTCGGCACATACCCCACACTAAGATCGAGTTTGTATCATGGGTATCAGGAGACACTTTTCGGTCTCACAAACACTCACGGCCGCACTCAGAGACATTTAATGTCAATTAAATCGTTCCTTAGTAAAGATTTTGTTCGCAAAATGTGGACTACGCAATGGTATAATTGATATTAAATGACTCAGAGTACGGCAGTCAGACCCAAAATAAATACCTGTGGATATTTGTCTAAGTGCGTGGATCGAACCCGCGGCCTCTCGTTTCACAGCCGGCGTCTAACCAACTGCGCCACAAAGGCTGTTACATCGGATCTAGTCACATTTCACATGAGACAGTATTTCCTCCCAGATTAACCGCCTCATGAGAACTGTGGTTTTAACGAGTGATATTTATGCTCTACCACTTTTAAGTATATATCAATGAGTAGCAGTAAATAAGCAAATACTTCACTTAATACAAAATTTTTAAGAAATAATGCGGTGTCAAACTTTTAGTTCACTGGACATATTAAGTCCTAACATCTTAAGGCTTAGGATGGCGAACGCAGTCGAATGAATGAATGAATGAATGATGTCATGAATGATTGTTTTCATTCATTCATTCATTCATTCAAATATCTACTCCTAGTGGAAAGTAGAGTCCGGTCCATATTGTGTATCTACCGATTTTTACTTATTTTCCTGAAATGTTTCAAAAGTATTTTTGATATTTTTATGAAAGATTTATTAGATTAATAATATACAGTAATGCAAACAAATAAATAACAATAAAATAGTTCTGCGTGTTTAGATTTAAGGCAGAAATACATTACCCTTGCACAATATAAATCTAAGTCGATTAGATTTTAGCCTTGTGCCAATCTACTTGCAGGGCCTAATGACCGCTGCGTGCAATTATGCGAATAATCGACATTACACGCACACCGCCGCAGTATGCCGCGGGATTTCGGCCACAAAACATCAACAGATCGTAAACATTTTGACCGTATCGATACCTCGATAGTCCAGCGCGATTCCGCCACATCCCTACCACGTAAAAAAACTTTCGAACTGTCAAATAAAAGTAAAGAGGCGGGAAAGTTGGTGTCATTATAAGTTTGTTCGCTGGTGCTACAACACTGCGCTCGGATCTTTACGTAAAGTTTAAAATATTTGTGTCGTGTGTGGAGTGAATTAAAGTTATAGTGGTATTTTCGGACGCATTCCAGACCTTTCGATAAAAGGTATGAGGATTTTTAAGTTAACTTTTTTTGTGCGAGATTT
This sequence comes from Hyles vespertilio, assembly GCA_009982885.2. Lineage (NCBI taxonomy): Eukaryota > Metazoa > Arthropoda > Insecta > Lepidoptera > Sphingidae > Hyles > Hyles vespertilio. Next base: position 845,729 of record CM042805.1, on the reverse strand, counting down.
AGAATCTTTAGGGTTTAAAATCTTATAGGTAGTGCAAACGTTTTTTTTTTCTTTCGGCCGCAATGTTTATTTACTTTTATTTGTATATGTTTTAATTGGTTGCTTAATTAAATAAGATACAATGTAAAATGTAGAGTTTATAAATTTATTTTATAGTTTTGATAATGAGTTGTTTTAATAATTTACAATATATTTTATGTAGTGTTATGTTTGCTCTGGCTTAGTCTCACTATTATGTGTTTCATTTCAAAGCCCCATAGAAAAATGTAATCGATGATCTGTGTATCCAAAGAAGGGGATAAATTAGGGGTTACAATTTAGGGGTGAGAATCGTGATATTACATTTATATTTGTTGCATTTGTTAAACACAATGTTTTGAAATAAAATTTATTGTTTGCGACATCCTTTCGCTTTATCTTGTTGTTCTTATTTTTTACTTTATGGAATTACGTTAAAGTAAGGACATTATGAGTTACTTTTGTAAATTATTTATTATTCTCGATACATGTTATTAGTTTATCGCAGTTAACGTATAATGTTTTTAAACAAAACACCAGCAATTTAAGAATTTATATTTTCTTTCGTGTATTTTTTTGCATTATTTTTTTTTTCATGTTATAAGGCAATAAAAGAAACGTAAAGGAGTTGGATAAAATATGTGTACCTTTTTTATCAACGCGAAAGTTACCTAACATCCCCTTCTGGTGCCTTCGGGAAGGTCGGCTATCCGGCCTGGGACGCACAGAGTGCTGTCCGCATCGCACTAATGTTACGGGGATCTGTAACCAAAATCTTAAGCCGTCATGAAGAGTAAAACCCCTCGGTGGGCTTCAAGTATATTATGGAACTCTATCAAGTGACCAGAAATTGTTTTAAAAGCCAGATTACTTTACACCTGAGTCACATAGATCGGGTAGAAATACACTGAAAAGTTCCATCTGACTTACATCGGTGGTAATAGATGATTTTTGGGACTTGGCCTCGGGGTATTTTTAAGCATTGCCACGGTGATTAGACGTACGTGTCCTTACAAAGTAGCGATAACTTGTATTGCATACAACAAAAACAATAAAATAATTGTGCCAAGAGTGCTGTAATCGACAATGTCTTCAACAGTCATGTTGTTAACTAGAGAGTAAGCAAAACATTTCTTAAGACTTGCAGTCCATGTAGAATGGTTACGACTCATTAATTAAAAAGATGTAATAGAAGTGCGTGGTGAACTGTTGGTAAACGGACTAGACGCTACTGCCAATATGTTCAAGGTGGTCGCGGGTTCAATCCCAGGGCACACCTCTGACTTTTCGGAGTCATGTGTGTATTGATAGTCAATCACCACGCACTAAAACGGTGAAGGAAAACATCGTGAGGAAACCTGCATACCATAGCGAATTATAAAAATTTCTATGGTATGTAAGTCCGCCAACCCGCACTAGGCCAGCGTGGTGGACTATATGGCCTAACCACTCTCAATCGTACTCGATTGTAGAGGAGGCCCGTGCCCTGCAGTGGGACGTATATGGGCTGATACAGACAGAATAAAGTATAAATAGGCCGCTTGGACCAGGGTGGTACAGTTATCATAAGTCGCTACACATTTACGAAATTTCGAATGGTCTTATCATCCAAAATAATAATTATTTTCAACATCTTATAGCATTTCTCGACAAAGATGACTTTACTTGATTATATTTTACGACTACAAAATAGTAATTAGAAATTTTTATTCATAAAGGGGTTATCAAAATATGTGAAGTGTAGCGACTTACTGGCTGTACCAATAACTAACAGGATACCGAAGTAAAGCGACAGTTATGCTTTCATACTGTTCTTCTCCGCCTACAAGGTGGACGGACGATCTGGCTAATGCTGCAGGAAGTCGCTGGATGGATGAGGCCGCTTCCAACAGGTCATTGTGGAGATCCTTGGGGGAGGCCTATGTTCAGCAGTGGACTTCCTGTGGCTGATATGATGATGATGATGGTGACTGTCCTTCTCACGATCTATTGCCTGTTCTTGTGGGGGATAATCATTGAACATCAGTTGACCCGTTTGCTCGAATGACAGACTTGTGCAATGAAAGATAAGACCAATTCATAACATCTCTTTCTAGTCAAAGTAGAAAACAGACCTACCTCTTATATGCATCGATCGTTGCAAACATATTTGGAGGTAATGTTATGTCACGTTTACAAGAATCTTTCAAAATAAATATAGGTAATATAATAAATATAGCAGGCAAGCGATATGTTGGACGCCCGCCTACAGGTGGTTACAAGGTAGACGGACGACCTGGCTAAGGTTGCTGGAAATTGCTGAATGCAGGCCGCTTCCAACAGGTCGATGTGGAGATCCTTGGGGGAGGCCTATGTTCAGCAGTGGATTTCCTGTGGCTGAGATAATGATGATGATAACAACAGATTTTCTTTTTTCACGTTTACTATATAGGATATGTAAATACGATTAGATTATTATAAATGCTTGTTCTTCATATAAAGAAAACATTTCAAACAATACGGTAAATAGATAAAAACTGCTCCTAATATTTTGACTGCATGATAATCACTCATATGCACGTCGAAATACCATAGACGATTTAAACAGCGATTATGTCGAAGATTCACATCGATTGCGATATTTTCTTTATCATCAAATAACATGCGTAGTTTATTTGTGCAGTTTGTCTCTAAGAACATAAATATTTATCTTCATTTGTTACTGTTCTGTGCATGTTTATCACATATATTGACCTTATTTTGCAGAGAACCATTGAGCTCGGGTCGTGGTGGGACGTCCGGTTCTCCTTTATCTGGTCGAGTTTGAAATTTCTATAAACATTGGCATTAACGTCTTTGTCAATTCTATTGGCATGTGGCGAAATTTGGAACAAAAAAAAAATATATATATATAATGGATTTTTTATATAAACTTTGATTATATCAACAACAAGCATGTTTTTAATGATAACATAATAGTAATACCACCTCCAATTATAATAAAATGTGAAGAGAGAAAATTTTTGTAAAATAATTTGCATGAAATAGCATGACAACAAAGCATTCACACGCCAAAAGATCTTAAGAGGACGGTAGACGCCGATGACCTTGCTCGAACGGGCGGAACCAAATCTCATGCACCGGCGTACGACGTGCGAGCGAGCGCGCTGCGTAATACCTATTCATTCATTGTTTCGCTGCGGACAGAACGATATATTCGACATTCGTAGTGTTATTTCACTCGATGTTCCCATCGAGTACAGTTAGGAGCGGTCTGACCATACTGTATGATTAATTCACTAACAACCTACCGTGCTAACCTACCAAGCTACCGTGGCGGAATTGCTCGAACGCTGACTGTTAAACGAGAAGACGCGGGTTTGGTCCCCGTACTTGTAGTTCGACTTTTATGTTTATTTATTTCATCTATCTATACCAATATTACAAGAAGGAAACATTTGTATTTTGGCGTGTTTTGTATTTTAGATTTTTAATATTTTTATTTTTGTTTTTCTTTTCTAATATTATAAAGAGGATAGATACATTTATATATTTGGATTTTTATTTACAATGAATAAACTCAAAAATTACTGGACCAATTTAAATAATTCTTTCGATTTTCGAATGGTAATTATCCGGGAATAACAGAAGCTATACAACGTTGATGCGACCGATGGGTGTTTCTTTAAACTGCATATACTAGGTACTATTTGGAAGCTCTGTACTAAAAATCTATTAAATAGGAGCAGTAGTTTAGTCGTAAATGATTTTGTAAGTTTTTGCCCGATTTGAACATGATGTAGCTTTTCTAACAGCTGATTACGCCTAACGCATGGTCATTCATCTTAAAACGATAGATCGTACTAAAATCTGCGCGTTGTTGCCGCTCTTACACAAGCCACTCAATAATAAGTACACGACAATAACACGCGCCGCGCGCGACGTTGCCAATTTGTTATCTATTCGTATCTACAGGTCAATGAAATTTATTTACACAGGATGGTTGCGTTTTACTTTTATTTGGAAGCTATTTAGTTTGTTTGAAACAAACAAAATCTCATTTTTGCTATTATTAATTTCTGTGCTGTACCAAATTAATACCAAGGACGTATAGCATACATAGTGTAATTTAATGCCCATCGGTCGCATCAACGTTGTATATTTACCTGAAGGGGTTGAAATAAGGGTTTAAATGGAAAATAAAAACTATTGAAGATTTATTTTTTAATTTATATTAATAAATATTTAAAAAAATGTATCTGGAATGGTTTTTATTTTTCATTTCAACCCTTATAGGAGTTGAACTCCTTTAGCCAAATATACAGCCAATGTAACTCCGGGAAAATGTTGGATTCGAATAGTGAAAGAATTTTAAGATTAAGTCGGTCGGTTAAGTAATTTTTGGGTTTATTCATAATAAACAAAAATCGAAATATTCAAAAATCTAAAATACAAAAATGTTAAAATACACATGTTACAAAAATGCAAAAAATGAAATGTTTCTTCTATAAAATATTGAGTTAGATGAATTTTGAAATAAGACTATTATTTACGGATTTTATCGCGGATTTAGTTTAATTTTTACATATTTTTTTTTTGAATTCCCGACGTTTCGATCACTTTACAGCTATCGTGGTCACAGGGCGTACTGAGGTATTAGTCATCCGCTCAGTGACTGTTACAATTTAACTACCCTTAATTTTGAATTATTAAATTAAAAAGTTAATTTAAATAACTAATCTGTTTTCGCGTTCCGATCCACGCAGAAGGAGCTCACTGTGTCTTGAGGTTTGCTCCTCAGTCCGCCCCGTGACCACGAAAGCTGTAAAGTAATCGAAACGTCGGGAATTAAAAAAAAAGTAAATAATAGTCTTATTTCAATGTGTAACATTCGCGTAAATCTAAGAAACCATTAGATGAATTTATAAACAAAAACAATTGTTGCGATGCGGATTCGAACCCGCGGCCACCCGTTTAACAGTAGCCATCCAGGCAACTGCGCCACGGAGACAAGCGACATAGGTCCGTTTAGTACGGCGGTTCGTCCCGCATTGATTTCTTGGGCGACAGCGGGGACGTGCTCGCGATTTAGAGTATCGATAATGTGAAAAAATTCGTTAAAAATAAATGAGACAGAAATTGGAAAAAATAAAAAGAAGGTCTCATCCGTCTTGCATTTAATATCCTGATAATAATAAAAAGATCCTAGTGCTCATAGTTTAAGAGAAAAAAAACGTTGTAAATGCGAAAACAGAGGTCACTTTGCAATTTTATTTCAAGTACTTTTAATACACTTTTAAGGATTCTGAAAAGAAGGGGGCATGCTCCATATAGTGTAGATCAACATATTTTTTTTTTGAAGACCTAATAATAAAGATCACCAAGAAAAAACGTTGTGAAAAAGGCCATTTCCCTCTGCGGCAATCGAGCGCGGCTGCCGCGCGCGGCCCGCCGCGCTATGATTGGACGACAGCCGCATATGAAGGCGTCTGGCTGCCTGCCGCGCACGAACATTCTTAGCATTCGTCAGTATTAATGTTTGGACGCATTTCTGCGCACAAACGTGGACAACGAAACATCTACTCTTTTAATTGAAAAGTATGGATCTTTTTAAGAGTTATGGGTTCCTCGAAAAGAAGATTACCATAATAAAAACAAAACACGTATTGTAGGCTAGAATATGAGTCTCCTGTTGCCAAATACTGCAAAGTTATAGCCAATCTCTCTTTTGTTGTGATTGCTTTACGCCAATACGTATCTTTCTCATATTTTTTAATATGCGGCTCAACCAGGCTATCTAAATGTTTAAACTCTTCTAAAGTTAATCTTAAAAATTGTGGTGTTCGGTAATGAATTTGATAATTTATTGATTATATATTTTGTAACCTCCGCTGAAAAAGTAGTTTCGTCCAGCATTTACTCATTAAAATATAATATGTCTTAGTCTTTCTCCGCAATTTTTTTAATAATAAGCAGAGCTTCGTCACATGCAACAGGTTTCATTTTAGTTCTGATGTCAACTGAAGTGCGCGGCGTGTCTTGGATGTGCCGCGCAATACTGCCGCGCAAACATTCGTCGGCTTTGTTCTAACTTGAGCGCGGCAGAAATGTGTCCTGCAAACGCCGCGTGTTGCTGCCGCGCTCTTGCCGCTCAATGAGTGGACACACCTTTAGACGGTCAATACAAGGAATCGACACGTTGATCCTCAATCCGATTCTTATTGCCCATAAAATGTAGATTGATAGAAACTGCCAAGCTTCTTGGATCACCATCAGAATGCAATTTGATGAAGAAGTGGAAATTAAAGAATAACTAGACAGATACGGATAAGCGAATATCTCTCAGTATTCCAGATTTTCTCGGATAGATCGAACCAGGATATGTAAATTCTGGTCCTTGGTGGTTGATATTAAATTGGAGATTTTTTATTGCAATGAATGGCGAGGCGAGTATGTAATTCGCCTGGATGGTAAACGATACGACCGCTGGATAGTAGCAAAACTAAACAACACCATTAATTATAAGACATTAATTCTGCTACACAAGATGTTCTATTCTAGACTGTGTCTGGCAACAATGTCGTTCAAACCGGAACACAACAGTGCATATATACTGCTGTTTGGCGGGATAAACTCTAACTGCTTGCCTGTCTGCCTGCTGTTATTTTAAATTAACAAGCACGGTCAACACAACATGAAATCGCATCCATGTTGCAAAATGATTGGTTGATATTATAATCTACCTGCTCAATATCAAACTTTAGGAAATTTTAGTCAACAGCGCTGGTATACTACGGTTGGTAATGTTTGCACAACTCCGAAATTCCGAAAAAAAATCGATTATGCAGCTTTCTATCATGTTTTCAAGTGAGAAGTAGTTAATTCACACTATTCGTGGCCTCATTAACAATAAATACCTAATTAATTGCAAACTCTTATCAAAGTATATTGTATCTATCACGTGATGCTATTTACGTCTCTTTTAATCGCACATCTGTATTCTTTAAATTGTGATTATAATATAATATTCTTAATAGCTGATATCTCGTTATAGATAGCTTAATTCTTTATAGCGATGATTGTGTGTGGAATATTACTAATGTTCGGATGCGATTACCGATATGGTGCTCGCGGATTCGAATTCCTGGAGACAATTTTGACTTATCGGTAATAACTACCACGCATTTTAAAAGTGAAGGAAAATATCGTGTTGAACCTCGCTTACAATACTAAGCTAAACAAGATTTTTATGATCTGTAAAGTCGGTCAACCCGCATTAGTCAAACTTGACGGACTAAGGCCTAAACCCACTCAAACGAACTGTCGGTTGTAGAGGGATCCAGAGCAAAATAATGGGTGATTATAGCTAATACGGTATAGCAATTTGCTCATAAATAGGTTCATTGGGCTCCCGGTGTCTCACTGATACTTCTGCCTACAGTTTCAAATGTACGAGCGAGAGGCTATGTATGTTATTGTTTGATTGGATTAAAATAAGCATCCTTGTTCGCTAGTTTTAGCTCTGATAACGAGCATTTCTTCGAGTGATGTATTGTTATACAGTTACGATAAAAGTTGATTATTAACGGCTTCCGAGGTTCAGTTGGATGACAAAAATCGTGAAATGAGAGTACGTCAGTTCGATCCCCGCGCCGAAATAAATATTTGTGTGAAACACGGGTATTTGTTTCGGAAACCGAAAAGTCTCTCGTTTTTCCTGATACCCACGACACATGACTAGATCTGTGGTGTGGGGTCAGGACTATGTATGTGACTGTTGGATGTATATTTATTTAATAAGTCTTTAAAAGGATAGAACGCGGGGGGAGGTCGGAACCTCGGCACAGGGAAAATCTATATTGTTTGTGTCTCGTTGGCAGGCGATCTAGCGGCCTGCTGCTTATAGACTACAATTCCAAGAGTACAGAAAAGCCGCTAACTACCGTTTTTAGTGACCAAATATTTGTATTGAGGTTGGGTGTGAGGGATCCAAAGACGTCTATTGTCTTTCCCAACTTGGCTATGATTCTCTAAGCTACGTACATTGAATATTTTTGTAAAATTTGCGTTTCTTTTCTGGAATTTATACATCATTGGTATTTTTCCGATAGGGTTTGTTTCTCGTAAGGTGATGCAGGAAATTCTTTAAAACAGGTTATGTATCGATCGTTGTCAAATGTTGGAGCATTAATTTGATTCCCACTCTGAGACATTTATGCGGTCATCTCCGTTTTTGGGTCAATAAAATCCTAGTTGTTTCTGATAATCAAAACACAAACCTTGTTTTTTTTTTATTGCAATGAATGGGGAGTCGTGTAAGCAGTTAGCCTGATAGTAAGCGATACGACCGCTCATAAATAAATTGTAATCGATTGTATAGTAATTATCTCAATAGGTAGGCACAGTATTTAACTTTGCGCTTAGTGCTTGTCGTATATGACATTGAAGGAATATTTTATTTTATAAGAAAGTATTTTGATTTGGGGTTTGTCGAATTTTCTTACACTTATTACATAACAGTAAAAGTCCGCTTGTACTATTCAAATTGTACAAAGTGCACATAAATAAAAATAAATAATATTTAGCTATGTCTCGCGCTTTTTAAATTTTCTTCTTTAGTTTCTGGCACCGACCTACAAAGGAAAATTGAGGATGGTGGTCGTGCCTACTTATACATCCAATTTTATTTGGATTAGCGATTTTAAAAATGGTAATACCGTTATTTTGATGTCAAATAAAATTATTAAATACGCGTTTCATGCAAATCGCCGTGCCCTGCCGTCATAACCCGTTGATAAATATACAGAATTTACAAATTGCAGCACAGTGAAGGGAAATAGCGTCACAACTACGTAATGTTGAGAAAATTACCGAGAGCTAGTACTTACATCACATAGATAAGTTACAACGAGTCATATGACCATAACAAGTTGTTTTTTATATGACAATGCACTTGACGCGAGTTGATTCAACTCTTCCATGTTTGTATCTCATAAATCATAATGTATACAGTTGAATAATATTATTGATAAAAAACCGTATAAAAATATTTCAAAACTTAATTATTTCTGGTTTACAGTAGTACAACTGCGCCACCGAAGCTGTTATTCAGGCAACTTTAAATGACGGTAGAAATCTCGTATTCTAATAGCTCTGTTTCCAATCGCAGTGTAAGACTTACTGTAGGGCTATTAAAAAAAATAATCAAAAAGCTGAAAATTTCCATTGGGTTTTTTTTCGGTAATTATGGATTTTTTTCGATATTTTTTCCGAATTACGGGGTAACCTAGAAATAAACTGGATGTCTTGTTAAAAATCAATTTGGTTAATTTTTATTAAAATTAAGTAAAAATATAAGGATAAATAATGATTTAAGACTGTTTGTTCAAAAAGCAGCCACGAGATTTCAGATCCACGGTGGGTTGGAATTTGGACTTTACAGGATGGATGTTTACTTTATTAGCAAATTAATGAAGAAAATAAAAGGATAAAATAAATTTTATAAATTATAAGCTCCAATAAAGCGCAGAAATAGAAATAAATAATAGATTATACTCTGCTGATTATAATTAATAATATATTATATTAGTGCGTGGTGGCCTGTTGGTAAACGGACTAGACGCGGCTGCCTACATGTTCACGGTGGTCGCGGGTTCGAATCCCAGGGCACACCTCTGACTTTTCGGAGTCATGTGTGTATTGATAGTCAATCACCACGCACTAAAACGGTGAAGGAAAACATCGTGAGGAAACCTGCATACCATAGCGATTTATAACAATTTTTATGGTATGTAAGTCCGCCAACCCGCACTGGGCCAGCGTGGCGGACTACATGGCCTAACCACTCTCAATCGTATTCTCGATTGTAGAGTAGGCCCGTGCCCTGCAGTGGGACGTATATGGGCTGATACAGAATTATACTCTGCAGTTAACTCGGCCTAGTGCCTAGTAACTCGTTCGAGCACATAAGCGGGGGCTTATGTACATATAACTCGTCATGATGACCTACTCAGGAGAAGCAGCAAATCCGCAGGAATGATTTTATCGACCGGATAAAGAATCTCGTATAGGTACGAGGTGTAAGGTTTTGTCAAAATTGTGGAGTCCATGTAGAGGCAAGCGCAGTGGTGGAATATAAGGTGGACGGACGACCTGGTTAAGGTTGCAGGATGTCGCTGGATGCAGGCCACTTTCAAGAGCTTTTTAAGGAGATCATTGGGGAGGCTTATGTTCAGCAGTTGACTTATTGTGGTGAAGAGAGAGAGAGACAGGTTTGAGATGAATACTTGATTTAAATAAAATAAAAGAGTAGGTAGGTGGCGTTACCAAGTATTTTAATTGTCCTTAACTTTTGAATACTTTTGGTTACTTTCTGTCGTAGTTTTTTTTACTCTAGCACGTGTAACATTTGTGTGTAAATTGGGCCTTTTTAATTATTATTTCTTCGCGAAAAGCCGTGACGCATTACAGAAGTAACAATTAATAAAATAATCATATAACTGGTTAAGTAGGCGCCTCTATGTCCCAGAATAACAATAACACTCATAAGAAATGTTTACAGTCGTCTTGCAACCCAACTAACAAGTTCAACCACAAGGCACGCGTGACCTGCTGTTCTCGCGTTACTAGTTACTACTTGTTTGCTTATCTGCTTTATATTATTAAATCTACGGTATCTGTATCAGCCCATATACATCCCACTGCATGGCCCGGGCCTCCTCTACGATCAAGAGTGCGGTTAAGAGTAGTTAGGCCACATAGTCCACCACCCTTGCCTAGTGCGGGTTGGTGGACTTTACATACCACAGAAATTGATGAAAATCATACATACACTACGTATTAAACTTACATTATTACTGGTGTTCTCATATGTGAGAGGCCGTCGGGATAGGTACAGGCAAAGTCTATTTCTCCCGTCAAACTACACGGCAAATGCACTGTTGTATTTGAAGGATATTGCAGCCAGCGTAACAAACATATTGAATCTTAACATCTTATGTCTCAGGATGGCGAGTGAAATGCCAAGCATTGCTTTCTAATTTATGGTGTTTGTATTTGCCACTGTCCCTTATCGCTTACCATCAAACGAATGGCAAGCTCCTCTCGTCATTCATTGCTATTAAAAAATAACGTTTAATCAATTATTATAATGCGTAGGTTTTTTTCCATATGTCTCGGAAATTTAACAAAAAACCTCTGCCGCGAACAGTTGTATAGAAACATTTATGCGTAACGGCGTATAGGACATAGCCAATGATTTCTGGGAAATAAGATACTTATGACGTAATATGTCGGGCTAACGAATGTAGTGCTGTGTTATTAAGAGCGTATACACCTTGCGCGCAGAGTCAACTATAGGTATTTCTTCGTTAATTTCACGCACACATAAGCGACCAAAGCTGAAAAAAATAAAAATATAATAAAATATAATAAATAAAATAAATATAATATCATAAAAATATTTTATTTGCATTATAAGTAGACAAATATTACTGTGCAAGCAAAGAATAATACAAATATTGGATACTAATCATATTTTCGTTATTATTGCATTGTTAAGTTGCATTCAAATCAGTGTTCAATCAGTATACACTACGGACGTTTTATTAATCATTTCGTGTTCGAACTCATAAATAGTGTTAGGGGCCTTACAACCCCTTAAAATTACGAAATATATTTAATTTTATATTACAATACATAACATAATTTAGCCTCGGAATTACATCCCATTATATTACCTGAAACATAATTTATCATATAACAAAATCATTGTAGGTAATAAAAGTAATTAAATATTTTACTACCAAAGTACTAAGATGTGGTAATCGCATTCCGCGCGTGGCTATTTTTACTACGCGCGGCATAATCGACTGCAGCCAGGCCGGAGCGACGAGCGATACGTCCTCCCTCTAGAAGGCCTAGCGGCGGTCTGATTTGATCCACGTCGGACAGCGTGTTTTATAGTGGTTTTTAAAATATTTGTAGAAATCATGAAAACTAATTTTGTTGAAATATAAAAATGGTAATTTATTGATAAGATGTTCTTCTATTGTAATATGCAATTGTTATAAAGAATTATGTACGATAAGCTGGTGAAAAAAAATATGTTCTTGACGAGAGTTTCTGAATAATTTCGCATTGTTTAAATTTTATTTTTCAGGAACTAAACACAAAAAGATTATTTTTCTCAGCAAAATCCCTCCATAAGGGTCTTATTAGTCTGATAATATTTTTATTTTCATCTTATATTTAGTGGTTTCGGATATCTTAAGCTTCTAAATTGCCATTAAAAGCCTAAATAACGAAACTTGTGTTCAGTAATCCTTATAGTACTCACAAATTATCCATCAATCTATAATGTTTTCCACCAAAATCCCTAGATGACAACCTTTTCTAAAATTAATACTAATTATTTTACCTTGGAATGGTTTATTGGTGGCTATTAACTCATTTGAAAAGTCCTGTTTTTAAGCCAAAAAGCGCGTGCAGGGTATAAACGCTCTTAAATGCTTATTGATAAATTACCTGCTCAACTAGAAATAACTATGTCGACAAACTATTGTAGATACATATTTATTTAATATTATTCAGTAGATATGTATATTTAAATGTTTCTCGAAGCCTATGAATAGTCATACAATCGATAAACTAATGAACTGTGGTATAAATTAGTTAATTGATACAATAATAATTTATTAAGCATTACAATGTTGCCCAACGTTGCAAACTTGATGTTTATTGTTAAATTAATTAATTGTACATTTTTTTATTGCAGTAAATGTTGACACAAGTTTGCCATTCCTCTAATGATAAGCAATACGACCGCTCATAGACAGTAGCACATCCAAACCAGAATTATAAAGCAATACTTGGCACTCCATTGCGCTCGCCATCCTAAGACATAAGGTGTTAAGTTTATTATATTCAGTAGTTACTCATTCAGGGTACAATGTCCTTCAAACCGGAACACAACAGTAAATTTATACTGTTGCTTGGCGAAAGAAATAGACATTGCGGTGTTATTGTGGCCTATCACATTCATGGGAAACCTACAACCAATATTAATTTCAAAACTAATTTATAGAGATTATTACGAAATATCCCAGTTGTTGGACATATATCCGCACGGAACCATCCTTGGAATACGAAGTAAAAAAACTCATATTTTATTATATCTCATATTTGCTCAGGCCGGCAAAAGTGTGTCAACGGTTTTGGGAGTAATATCTCTTACCGGTAGATACTTTATCCGCAGTAGGCTGCATTAGGTTCAATGTACTTTATCGTGGTAGTATAAAAATATTCAAATTAGTCTTGATATGTAATGTCTACTCTGCTGTAAGACATCATATTTTGTCATATAAAGTGTTAATGCCACAGTTAATACTATGTACTCAATTTTCCATATACAGAGAAATCATTTGTAAGATCATTGCTTATGACAACGTAGCGTATCTTAATTTGAACCTATCATACACAAAGATTTATACCGACTGAAAACAAAGCCAGGTGGCATATTTAGCAAGTTCAGACAAAATGCAAGTAAAAATTTCGCAAACAAATCCAATAGTTTTTATCATGCATCGTGTTTGGGTGGAAAAATGCATTGAGATTTTGCCAAACTATTATATAAACCAATCTTTGTGTGACATTGCGTCTTTTAAAATAAATAATTAGTTTAGCAAAACTTAAGTATTTTATTACCAAACACGATGTTGGGTAAAAAATCACGAAATCATTTTTGTGTTTTTTTTTTGACGTGACAACGTCTTAAATTAGGTTGCGGCTGGGAGTCACTTATGAAAAAGTGTAACGCCCGGTAACGTAACGGTGCGCGCGCAGCACTAGAGAATTATTTTTCAGTTTCACCCACTTTTTCCAAAATTGTCCCATAGCCCCCCCCCTGCCTTCCCCCACCCTTATTCCGAAATAGTGCCTATTAGCCTCCCCACGAAACCTACCCCCCCCCCCTCCCCTACCCCCACCCCGAAAATTTACCTCACCCCCCAATCCTATCTCGGCCAACATAGGTCGTAGACCCACCGAGTTTGGTATCCTCGGAACCGTCTTGGTGAGGGCTACAAATTGACCCCGCCAGAAATCCCAAATTACGCAAAAAATTACCCCCCCAAAAAAAAATATTTTACCTCCAAAAAATTAATTTAAGTTAGCCTCCCCACGAAACCTTCCTCCCCCCCCCCCCCTCCCTTACCCCCACCCCGAAAATTTACCTCACCCCCTCCCCAATCCTATCTCGGCCAATATAGATCGTAGACCCACCGAGTTTGGTATCTTTGGAACCGGCTCGGTGAGCTCTACAGATTGGCCCCAACCAAATCCCCAAATTCCTCCCTCTCTCCCCTAAAATATTTGTCCAGGCATAGCTCCGTCATTTCTTAAAGTAAACCCCCCGTGTTTGGAGTCAGAGGAATCGTCTTGACGAGCTCGACAATCGAGAGCAGGCAAAATACGATTTTTCTTATTGACGTGACAACGTCTTAAATTAGGTTGCGGCTGGGAGTCACTTATGAAAAAGTGTAACGCCCGGTAACGTAACGGTGCGCGCGCAGCACTAGAGAATTAGGCGCATTGAATCGGCGCATGCTTGTGTCTCTGTCTTTGTCTTTCTCGAACGTTCTTGGCGTTGGAAAAACAAGAAAGCGTCACAATACAAGTTCACACGTGTGGTTAAAGTATCGTCAGCTGTGTCTGTAGTGAAAATATGGAGTGCTTAGATTCGTCATTACATGTACAATGTTTTAGTAAACAAAATATATTTCTATAGTTAAAATTTGTGCAATTCTTATTTTCATTCAATTCCTTGTTCCTATTGTGCAATTTAATTATATTCATATCAATAAATATTCTACCGAGAAAAAGACGTTGTCACGTAAAATCTTCGCCCGTAAAACCGACTTTACAGGCAACCATTTTTTTGTAATTTTTTTCCTATTGCCCTATTTTTTTGTGTCATTTTTATTTGCCGTTTGCCTAGTCACTACCACCTGGCTGCATTTTGAAGCTATGAATACACCCAGTATAAATTATAATTGAACGGTGTATATAGACCGTTCCGACCAGTAACGTTTCATGGTCTGTTCATTAGTCCGGCTTGAGACAGTCGACAAGTGAGAGATGGTTTTACTTTTTAGTGGCAATAAGGTACATATTGTCCGCATTGTGGTCCGCATAGTGCCATGATACAAAAAACTCAACATCCTGTCGCCATTATTTATCCAATGGCATATAATCTATAACGGCGAAAGAAAACTTAGTGAGTTTGTGTTTGTTTGCAGTTCAGCTGAGCCAATATGGACATCGACAACGCGAATTGCAAGGTTAAAGTGTCGCAATGCGCAGACATGGAACAGCTGACCATTGAGAGACCTATCAAGATTGACCAGTAAGTTGTAACTATGATATAAAGGCTGTAAAGCCACAGTTGCTTTACCTGTAATTGAAATGGGCCGGTTCGACCAGGGAATTCCCACTGTCTCAGAACAACGACGTGAATAGCTTTGCAGTCGTGTATCGTTAAATAATATTGTCTGAGGATCAATATCCCTGTTGCCTTCTGGTTTCTTTTCCTTCCATTCTCTTTTCTAGAGGCCGAGAGAGCTTTAAGAGAATGTTATCACTTATATTAAACACTTCTTTTGGTTTCCGCTATCAGGGTGGTAAGGAAATGATAGAATTAAAACCACATACAGACTCTGTCAGCAATTGTTAATACAAAATACTAAAGTCTATTTATTTAGGGTCTATTTATTGTCTTCTGTTAACTTATGTTAAATCTATGTCTAAAAAGCTTAAGACAAAACGATTCAATACCGTTTTCTTCTCTGTTTCTTGGCTGATTTTATCTTTGTTGTTTAGTAGCTATTGATTAGTATTACTGTTACCCATTAATCCGATAGGAGTCAATTTATTATCAATTCATAAATTCATTTGTTTTATATCCCAATCAATGCTTAAGTTAAATCCTGCATTATGCGTTCGTTCATTCGTAACAATAGCGTTGTTTGGTTTGCACAACATGTGTGTTCATGTGTAAGAGAGCGAATTCACCAACAACAGGCATTATCTTTCTTATTTCAACAATGGAAATGAAATGTAAATCTACGCCGCTGCGGTATACGTTGTTTAATTAAGTACGTATAAAAAAATAACATATAATTTCCGCCAGTGTCCGATGGACTTAAATGAAATTCCTATCGTATCAGCACTTCATATTTTTGCCAATTAAAAGTATCAGTAATTAGCTATTGGGCCACATAAACCCCTTTATGATCATACAGTCCCTTTTCACGGGCTCTGAATTCAACCTACAACCTCTGGTTTCATAGCACAGTACTCGCTTATAGCAACAGTGTTGGAAAGCTCATAATTTTTTGTTATATAAAATAGTTGTAATAAATAAATCCTTACTTTATTATTATATCCACAGGGAAATCACAGGGCTAGAGAAATTAGTAGAAGAGCTGCACAGGGTGTTCTCAAACAACCACGTCAACATACAGGACGTTCAGAAACTGATGGCAGGATACAAATCAGATCCTAAAGATTGGAAAAAGTTCGCCAAATTCGACAGATTCAGGTAATAAAGACATTTTACATTATACGAGTACACCTTAACTTTAAATAAATATACACAGATGAATTAGCTTTTGCGCAGATTATAATAATTTAATTAAGAGTAATAAATACTTTAAGAAACGATATTTCGCTCATGTCGTACATGCTCGTGTCGATAAAATTATCACTGAGCCGCTGATTTTATTGTTTACTAGAATTTGCACGTGGATTTGCTTGCTCCTTTAAGATAACTTAGAAATAGATCTTTTTCTAGATCCAGATTTATTATAAGTTACCAAAATCCCTACATATGTCATTCAGGTATTAAATTCAAACTCAATTTGGCAGGCAGCAATTTTCGTCGGACTTTGTATTATTTTCGGAAGAACATCTTATGGTTATTTTTAATTTATCAGGAACGATACTTGTTTTCTGGATCAAAATTATTCCGTATCCTTTTCTGCATACCTGAGTAGTTGTATATTTAATTCCATGATTATCGGTAAAGTACTCAAGGTGTACAGACAAAACAAACGAACACATTTACGGATTAGAAAGGATAAAAGTGACATTTGGACCATTATATTTTATCAGTCATGTGAATACATCAATGACGTTAGTATTATTAATTCCGATATCTATAAAAATATAGTTGTATAATAAATTTTAAGAACTCGCCACTGATCTCCTTACATCTTATTAATCCTAAGCCTTTCCATCTTCTACGTCATCCTCCCTTCCATCCTTCTATCCCTTCACTTTATTAATCCAAATCCTTTCGATCTAATAAGTTACAGTTCAAATCCTCAGGACATAGTTACCTATTTTTATACCATCAATTTTCAAATTAAGCAGTCTAAAGCCTGCAGGAGTATTTTGGCAGTTCTAAGAAGCACCTAGACCATATCCTAGCTAATAACCACAGGTTAACCATTAATGCTGGTGGTAGAATATTTGTATCCACCTGGACATCGCCCGCCACACATAGTGGTTCATGGGACATAGGATCCCTATCCTAAATAGTGTCCCACACAAGTAGGTTTTCGGGGTTGAGGTTTCGGGTTCACCTGAGTATATCTAGATATTCTCAGATATTTGGCAGATCCCTGTTTGTGATCATTTGACCTTGATTGTATAAATAACCAACCTACCACCGTTGTTCTCAGGTACACACGTAACTTGGTGGACGCCGGCAACGGTCTGTTCAACATAATGATCCTGTGCTGGGGTCCGGGCCATGCGTCTGCCATCCACGACCACGCTGACTCGCACTGCTTCATGAAACTCCTCGGTGGAAGCCTTGAGGAGGTCAGGTGAGGTGCCCTTGGCTTGATCGCTTTTGTCTCCCTTTGAATGCATAGATACGGAAAATCAGCCAATTATCGCCGCCCATGGACATCTACAAACCTTGGATTGGATTTAGAGAGAATTCAGCCATGGTATCCTGTGCTCGTGGTATGAAGAGTTTTCAAGGAGTCATCTTGGTCGATCAGCACATTCTGGGAGCGGCGCACACTCACTTATGGCACGAGCAAGAAAGCACGTGAATTCGGATGTGTCGTGGATGCCCGATATCACCTTGAACGGGTGCCTAAACTTATCTAAATGGGCAACATCCGTGCAACTCCAATAGGGTATTTGACTAATTTTCAATAATGGTTTTATACTATCCTGTATAGCATATTAAGCTCACTACATTGATATTTCCGGAATATTTTACTGCATTATGAATAAAAACAATGATACAATTTAAATTTCCAAAAGTGTGCCAAACCGCTCTTTTTAATTATGGCGCTGGTTGTTTGACATATGACGTCACAGCGCAGTGAACTGTTTATTAATACTAGTGATCGCCTAGTGGTCGAAATTCGACCAAATCAATAAAAGAAAAAGTTTTTACCAGTATAATGATGTTGTTATTCTGATAATTCGTGCACATTTAAATGTACGTATCTCTCAAAATCACTTATTTATCCTGAAGTATATGCAATTACTGAAATCGTAAACTACAATAATTGCTTTGAATCAGCAATAGCAAATTATATTTTTTTTGTACCTGAATGTTGTTATTGCAGATTGCTGCTACAGAACTTTCTTTATGCATATAATGATAGTCCGTGTACATTTAAATGTATCTTACTGATACACAATTTGTATAACGCTCAGTATTTCACGTAGTATTCGTCAAATAAAACTTTTCTGGTTGAGATTGAACTATGTCTATAATAAACAAAAGAAACAATTTGACCAAAGAGTATGTATACGTGTACAAATGCGTGTGTCAAATGCATGCTGGTTTGTTTAATGTTGTATTTATTGATTTAATGTATTTTTTATGCATTATTATTAAAATCCTTTTTATATTAAATGAGGCAAATAAAACCTTTTTTTTTATATGTCTACGTCAGAAGAACAAAATGAAAAACAAAAGAAACAATTTGACACCAGAATATGTATGCGTGTACAAATACTTGAGTATGTATGTGTGTGTGAAATGCATGGTAGTGTGTGTAATGTTTTATTTTTTGATTTAATGTACTTTATAAGCATTATTATTGAAAAATATTAGTGTTCTGCACTTCTCCTACACATAAACTATAAGTGTGCCAAATTTTATGCTCCTGCGTCCGCGCAATTTTCGTAAAAAGGGGTCCAAAGTTTTTGCATCACGTATTAATATATAGACTATAGCGACGAAGTTCCTTTTATCAGTTTTCTTCATTATTATTAAATGTAGTGGTTCATAAATGGTGTGTAGTGTCACAATGCACAAATACGAGTATAAAAGGTAAAAAAAACTCTGTTTCAATTCCAACGAATTCGTAATGACGTAAACTGTAAATAAATAAAGTTTATTTATGAACCAACAAAGAATGTAACAATAAAATGTTTCCATAATAACTGCAGTAGTTGTAACTGCGTCGCAGTTATTAGGCCCTCCTTATAGCAATAGCTTTCATAGGTTTCATAAAATATGACAGATAAATTAACATGATAAAATAAATAAATAAATAATAAATAACACCCAACAGTCACATACATAGTCCTGACCCCACACTAAGATCGAGTCTTGTGTCGTGGGTATCAGGAACTACGAGAGACTTTTCGGTCTCACAAACACCCAGACCTGGAAGAAATATTTGTGGGCCGCACAAACATTTCTCTCGGTGCGAGGATCGAACCCGCGGCCTCTCGTTTCACAGGCGGCGTCTAACCAACTGCGCCACGGAGGCTGTCGAAATAATGTAACTGTGGTTAGAACTAGCTCTGAGAGACCCAAAAAGCATTTCATCCCATGGGCACATTTTTATGTGTGAAGGTCATTTCGATGTAAATATTAATTAACGTAGTATATATTCTAAATTGTAACTAAAATTATTTGTTTTCATAAAACGAAATAACATGATAAATTCATAACCTCGTACCTTTCGGTATACTTGTACATAGCCAATCGCATCGTCTCCATAGGATTCCCTTGCAGATATGTGAAACAAAAGTATATTTCTAAGTGTTTTTCAACATAATCTAAAATAAGATTAGTTTATAGATAAATATTGCTACTTACAGTGCTGTTTTTACATTTTTAAGTTCCATAGCATATTTATCAGCGTTATTTTTAAAGAAATGTGCAACCATCAACGCATCTAGGTAGGTTACTGCTATCCGCTCGTACAAAAATTTACTCCATTCTGAGCCTCGCCCCTGCTCGCCCCGAAATGGATTAAAAAGTCTAAAGATTTCTTAGATAAAGTCTGAAAACTATTTCAGAAAAATCGCGAGCTTCAACCACATCTAACTCCGATCTACAATCACAAGTCCTAACTGCCAACTACTCACTACAATGAATTGACAAAGCTGTTTACTGCGCGATGACGTCACGAGAGCTGCAACCAATCACAGAGCGTTTTGGTCACAGAGAAAATATCTTTTTTTAATCAATTTTATTTCGTGTATTTTACAAAAAATAAACTTAATTTAGTTCAAATTATCGTGGGGGTAGGGTTCGGCGGTTATGCGAATGTAAATCGGGCCGCTTCTCGCTCTGAGATACATAGTCAAGATAAATCCTTGATTTGTATGGCTTGTTTCTCCATTATATCTTCCTGCATCCTTTTTTTTTCAGTCTTCACCATTGCATGGGATTTTTGGCGTCCTCGATTAAAGACATCTGATATTGTAATTTCAGGCTCCTGTCATTCATATTACAAATATTGGATGTATGCACTTTCATTTCTTCATTCTTGTCCACTTAACAAGGACTCTTTGATGCTTCGATAGCGTCATCCACACAATGAAACCGATCGAATTTGAGACAATGGTTCCAGTGGCCCGGTTGACACTGGTCGCGATTATCTCCTGAGCAGTCTCGCATGTAAACAACTCGCTATTGACGTAATATATTGTTGTCATATAAAAAGTTCGAGAAACTGATAATGGGGTTTGTCGGCTGCGATGAGGCATGCAGTTTGCAGTTACTAGGCAGATATAGACTACTTTTTGTTTGGTGTATGCAGAAGTTGTTTTCTCATTTGCTTATAATGATAATATTAAATTATTTTTTTATTGCTTTTCATTGCTTTTGCTGAACAGTATATACCGATTCCGCGGTCAGGGCGACCACACTTAACTCAGCCGTACAATATAATCATTATTATCAATAATTTATGAACTGCTCTGAATTTCAACTCCTGTATGATCACTGTATTGTAAACTAATTTTGAAAAGAGCAACGCTAGAGTTTCTTGCTCGTTCTTCTCTGGCGAAAACAGCCTTGTGAACTGGGTGGTAGTGGAAAAAAAATGACTGAATCTAAATAGTGTATGACATTTTATGGATTCAATAAATATTTTCATTTCATTCATTCATTCATTCATTCATTTCATTTAATTTAATTTAATTTAATTTAATTTAATTTAATTTCATTTCATTTCATTTCATTTCATTCATTACATTGTTTTTTTATGCATTCTAGATTGTTTTATAACTTAGAGGTTTCAGGTATTAGAACAGTATAGATTCTGTAGTCTATTCGTCGTATTTAAAATTTCATTGCTAGTCAGTTGGAAATTACTTTCTTACATCGTAAAACTTGTTATTCTCACGTTTGTCTCAATTTGAATTGCATTGCGTTTATCTATTATTAATTAACTCGGATAAGCAAGGAATTAATTTTAGCCTAAAGTTTTACAAGGCTCGATAATTTAGTTCATTCTTTTTACTTTTAAAATCAGTGGATTGCCATAACATTACTAAATTGATAAAAATAATACACAAAATGAAAGCTTAAAGATGGTTGCATGTTGCATTTAAACGGAAGCTAGCAGGAAGAATCGGTTGCATCTGGATGTTGTCATTGAAATGATAAGATAACTGGTTCTCGTGTCAATATTATTACTATCTTAAAATAATATTTATTACATTTACTAAATGGAAATTGGTAATTTAGATTGCGTCACTTGTTTTCAAATAATGTTTCATCTTCTGTAAGATATGGTTAGGTGGAAACTGTATTTTGTTGAATTTTCAATTTATAGATGCCTGTGTGATCTATAATTTATCTAATATCTGTCAGGGGATTGTAGCTTCTAATCGTCTTATTCATCGACAGTTTAAAACCTATATAATTATTTAAGTTTTTCCTTGTCGAACGACTTTTGAAGGAAGAAGACAGAACATTCGATAGCTAAAAAAGCTGTAAGACTTTATATTATGTTTTTTTTCAACGTTTAAGTTCCAAACGAACGAAGTGATTCAGATTCTTTTTTTGTTGTTTGAACGTTGACTTGAACTTTATTAAGTAAATAATATAAAATAAATAGGTGGCAACAGTTTTTCTTGGAGCTAAAATTTACTTGGAGTAGCTCGATGTGACGAACTTTGGATTTGATATTGCTATTTATTATATTACAGCTTATTCTAAACTAAATATAGGTACGTTTAAACTATAATATATTGTTCAAGAGTTTTTTGAACAGCGGTTACATAAATTTAAATATTAATGTGATTATCAAACATTTGGTCAGTAGGTAAATCTTCGTAAAAAAGTGATTAAGCAGCGTTTTCAGTTTTTCAGTTCTATTCCGGAAATCTCTTAAAATCTTTTTTTAATCAGAATGGGATGGAAAGTTTGTGGTTCCTTTATCTTCTCTAGTTACGTTATCACCACCACACATATTCGGTTAATGCCACATGTTTTTTAATTACTAACGACTGCACCCAGAGACGTTTCGTCCATCCGTCCATCAGACAAAGGAAATCCACTGCTGAACGTAGGCCTCTCCCAATGATTTCTACAGTGACCTATTGGAGGCAGACTGCATTCAGCGACGTCCTGCGACCTTCACCAGGTCGTTTGACCATCTTGTAGGTGGACGCCCTACGCTGCGCTTTTCGCTACGTGGCCTCCATTCGAGAAAATTAGGACCCTCGGCAATCAGTTCTCCGAATTATGTGCCAAGCTTATTGCCACTTCAACGAACTAACCCGGACTATGTCAATTACTTTAGTTCTCCTACGGGTCTCCTTATTAATGATTCGATCTCGTAGGGAAACCCCGAGGCGTTAAATGTCAATTTAATTATTCCTTAGTAGTACCTATAATCCATAGATTATTTTCGTAGAATCTACACTAGGTGATGATTTAATTGAATTAAATGAAACTGGGTATTGAACTGTACTGTATCAACCCTTATACGGCACACTGTAGGGCACGGGCTTCCTCGACAATCGAGAATATGACTGAGAATAGTTAGGCCATCTGAGTACGGCAGGTAATTTTGCAAAATAATTCCGAGAATATTTCCGAGAGAGTGGACCAAAGTCCACTCTCTCGGAATGAATTCGAGAGATTAATCATGTTATCAATAGTTTCTTATTGCAGTTGCTACTACTATACTACGCGTTGTATTTTACAGTAATAACAAGTTATTATGGATGTTGATCACTAAATGTTATCGAATGTACTTTCCCAGTACTAACAGCATATCTCGTTTCGTCATATTGTAACAATAATATGTTATTTAATCTAACAACTCTAAAGATAATAAAGAAGACATGTTTAAATATTAAATTAAGATAGTGGGATTGAAAATAATATAATTGCGTTTGTGACATAAATAAATACGTTTAGTCACACGCGAAATCACGACCCCACATCGACAATAAGACTGTAAAATAAAGATACGAATAATATTATGATTTTTCTCTTGGCTTGATGAGAAGCTTTGCAGTTCAACAACACCTAGTCATTTTTTGTTTTTGTACTATACAGGGTATATCAAGACTGCTACCGAAAACGAAGCCGGGTGGTAGTTTAAGCGACTTCAGACACAATGCAACAGAAAAATTTGCAAAAAAAAGCGACAATTTTTTTTTGTTATTTTTTTCCTATGGCCATATTTGGGTGGTAAATACATTTTTTTCCTAAAATAATAGTATATACCCTTTTATTTATAAATACTCTAAGGTATAAAAGAGTTTAAATTATTATTTTAGCAAAAACTATGGATTTACCACCCAAAAATGACGATATTTAAAAAATCATAAAAAAAAATTGTCGCGTTTCTAGGTGAAATTTTTAATTGCATTGTGTTTGTAGCCACTAAAACTACCACCCGGCTTCGTTTTCGGTAGCAGTCTTGAGATACCCGGTATAAGCCCATAGTCGCTGAAAACTAGGTACATGGTAGGTACTTCTACAATCAAGTTTGATTGTAAGGGTTTAGGATATTGTCCACCACGCTGACCTGATTCTTGTTGACACATCATTGAAATTCGTGTGGAGATCTCAAACATATTATTGGTACATAACAATTTTGTTATGACACATGTTGATTTCTGGGTGGTATTTTTCTTTATTACATTGAATGGCGAGACGAACGTGCCGTTCGCCTGACGGTAAGCGATACGACCGCTCATGACCAGTAGCGAAACCAAACAACACTTTGAAATGAAAAGCAATGCTTGGCATTCCACTGCGCTCGCCATCCTGAGATGTAAGATGTGAAGTCTCAATATGTCCAGTAAGGTAAAGTCACCAGTAGATGACCACTTATGGATACTGAATTTTCTTTTTTTATGTTTAATTTTAATTAACATCCGAATTCAATAAGTGTTTTTTATAAGTTCTATGCAAGTCTGTTTACGAAACGAACCAGTACTTTTTCTTCTACAATGGTTGAATAAAATACATAAAATAAAATAAAACTTCGTATAAGAGATTTAGTAGTTGACCATCTAAAAACTAGTAGATGACCATATTTTGCATCAGACCATTCAGATTCTTAAGTTTTAATTGGGTTATTAGTAAAATAAGAATCAAATCAAGACCTTTTCTTTACTTTGACTTGTTTTTGATGAATTTCTTTGTAAATGTAACTTTGTAAGGGTTATTCTTGGTACACCAATTTTTTTGCATCCGTTCTTATGGGTGTTTTAGGAAGACGAACATTTTTTACTGCCGATAGAATTGCACCTTCAGTGTAATTTAGGAATGCTCCCTTTTTCCCAGACATCTACAAGGTGAAAAAGTGATTTTAGTAACTGATCATACCTTACAATGAAGATGGTCAACTATTAAATAATATTAACTTATTGTAAAAGTAAATAAAATAGTTCATTCTAATGAATGCTGCCCTTCATATGTTATTGTGTACAGTATATTTACATGATGCAGAATTTCATCAGAAGTTAACCATCCTGGTCAATTACTAGAAAATCATGGTAAAACGGAATCAGTAGTGGACCACCCCTACATCTCAATCTTGTAAACTTTTCGTATTTTAAATACCCTGTTAATTCAATGAATCCTAAACGAATGAGAAAAACAAAACACTTACCATCAACAAAGTGACAAAGTTGTTAATATTTAAGTTCAAACTTTACAATCCTTACGAAAATAGTTACAAAAAAACGAACAATAGATTTATAGTATGTCAATCAACAAAAGATTTGCGGGCATTTGAAATATACGAAAAAAATTAACGCGTAGTTTGCGCGCTTGGTTGACCAGATGGTAGCACTGACTAGTTAATATGGAATTAGTTTTAAAATATGCTATGAATTCTTATTTTATCGGTTTAAGTGCATTAGTGGTCAACTGCTGGTGCATGGTCCATTACTAGTGACCTTACGTTAGTTATTCTGGCTACAATATCCTTCAATCCGAAACACAACAGTGCATTTAAACTGCTGTTTGACGGGAGAAATAGACATTGCAGTTAGGGATATTCTTCTATTATCATCATGCTATTCTTTAGAAAACACAAAGTTCAATCGCGTGGATAGATGCTTTGAACATTTGCTCTTTTTTGATTCATAGGCGCTTCATCAAGGGCTCAAGGGTTTCATCAATTTAGTAACAATTTTATGGATTCATTAGGCTATGGATAATGACGATGACATGGATTCGGTATCTAAACTTGATTACACCTTAAATATAATGTTTAATTACCTGCGCCTAATAGATTATAATAAAGAAATAATAAATACACCCAACACTCATATACATAGTCATAACTCCACATTATCATCAATTATGTTTTGTGTCGTGGGTATTAAAAACTACAAGAGACTTTTCGGTCTCACAAACTCCCAAACCCGAAAAAACTGTCTGTGGATCACACAAATTTGTCTCGGAGCGGGGATCGTTCCCGCAGCCTCTCGTTTCACTGTCGGTGTCTTACCAACTGCGCCAAGGAGGCATATATATATATTTAAACCTTTATATTATTTACAAGACTCAAATCAGTTGTTTTTACAAATATTGGTTCCATATTTTTGTTTACATTAGGAGCTGGCAACCGTTTTGACCGTCCTCAATTTGAGATAGCTCGTTGAACTTAGATATCAGTGTGTCTAAGTAAATCTAGAGACGAATCGAAGAAACGAGATATTTCCTGCCTACATGTGACTTGTTACTTAAATTATTTTTTTATCAGACGTCAATATTCTATATTGAACTTGTACTAAAATTACTTCCCAAATTACTCCGCAGCTTCTCTGTTGCGTCGGCACGAGATAGCTACAACTGTATTTTGCGAAGTGAAAATTGTCCAATTAATAATAATTTTATAAAATTGTTACAAACTCCATTATTTTTTGTCAGATACTAACATAGTTCTTAGTACTTACTACCACATTGGATTTATATAAATGATTTATTATTATCATCTATTAGATATGAGTATCCATGTCAATAACACGTTTTATGGCTTACTATTAATACGGTTTCAAATAAGTAAAATGTTCCAAGTTTAAGAATGATAATATTCGGACATCAAGTTACTGAATCAAATCATATCAGCTCATAATCACATACTAACAATGGGCTAAGTCTTTAAATATAGATAGCTATTATACGCTGATTATAAGCAATGAAAATTAAAATTGGAGGATATAAAATACCATAGAAATACTTGTAAACCTCTAATTTATGGAAGATATCTTACGAAGTTTTTCATTATCGTTCACTTGCTTTCAATACATACATGAGCCCAAATGAATAACAGCGTTACAAGCACATAAGATTCTAGAATGCATTACTCAATCTTTTTCATTAATTTCATTCCAGATACAACTGGCCGTCCAACGTCCAGCCCGAGGTATTCAAAGTCCTGAACAAGCATAACAACAACACCAAGACTGACAGTTGTCCGTGCATCAACATGTCCAACGAGACCTGCTGCCACAAGGACAACTACGAGAACGAACAGAGGGACAGACACGCCGGCTGTCGGGAGGGAGACGAGAACAGGATCAAAGACATGGAAGAGATCGGACGAACCAGACTTGAAGTTAACGATGTCTGTTATATCAATGGTAGGATCTTCTACAATATTATCGTATTATGTAGGGTCTAAAAAACATTGCCAACTTGGACTTAGGTAAACTATATTTCAGAACGTATATGATTATACGAAAGGCCCTCTGTCGAATCTCTACTGATTACATGTTTTTTAACTCATCTCGCTTGTCTTATTTAGTACAAGACTCGACAAAGGTCAAGTAGTTCAGATAGCATGCCCGCTGTTTAGACATAATTATCTCCAACCGGCCCCCGTCATTGTTTGCCTCTTGAGCTACTAAGATAGGCTTCTCACTTATGTACGGTGATTACTATTCCAACGAAAACCAATACCGGGGAAAATTGCCTTCATCACAATTCGAAAATTGATTCCAGATGCCCTAGGTCTTCACCGCATGGAGAACCCGTCGCACGTGGACGGCGCCGTGTCCCTCCATCTGTACTGCCCTCCCTTCGACAGCTGTCGCGTGTTCGATGCCCGGACGGGGAAGCCCACCCAAGTCAACGTCACTTTCTGGAGCATTAACGGCAAGAAAGTCAAACGGGTAAGGATATTTTTATAGCCGAAATTGTGAGACGATAAGTTATTTGTATATGACGATAAGTTATATGCACCACGCCTACCAATAAATAAGAGCAATAAAACTTGGGATACAATGTTATGTTTTAAACACCGCATGGCACTGTCAATATTACGTGACTGACATGTCCAGCCCATGTATAATAGATGTGGAGGTTTTTAATGCCCAATAATCATTAGCAGTCGGATTGGTAAAAGTTGTGATTTTTAAGCAGAAATCCATTCGTACAAGACATTTACCTCCTATGTAAATAGTTGCATCTATACTCCATCGGTTTTGGTACTTAACCAAATGTAAACAAACCATAAAAAAGGTTATTTAACATTGCCATTTCTCATTTCTAAATTAATTGAAGACAAAATTTTTTTTACGTAAATGTAAAACTACATTGCATGTTCAAATTTATTATAACGACTATAATTATGAATGTGTGAGCTTAGAAACAATTAAATTATGTAAGATCATAATTAAATTAACTAAATGAAATTTAGATAAGATTCAGCCTCGTTTCGCACTTATATAAAACTTTCATCAAAGTTATAGAAAATCGTATTGCTGGACAGCTGGACTCGGAACAACCAGCAGAGCAAGCCGGATTCCGTCGTGGATTGTTGACTACTGATCACCTCCAAGCGATCACCAGCTTCTCGAAAAATTCCACGAGTACAATATGCCCTTATATGTTGCTTTCGTGGATTATGCGAAGGCTTTTGACAGTATAACCCACACTTCAATCTTTGATGCTCTTCGAAATCAACACATTGATGAAACCTACATAAGCCTTATTCGATACATTTACATTCATAGCACAGCAGCAATAAAATTAAGCTATACCGAACCATCCTTTACAGTCATCAAAGGAGTTAAGCAAGGCGACCCGCTTTCTCCTAAGCTATTCACCAGCGTGCTCGAGGAAATATTCAGGAAGCTGGCAGCCAGCTGGAAAGACAGAGGAATAGACGTCGGGGGAGCAAAGTTAACAAACTTACGTTTCGCCGATGACATAGTCCTCTTTTCGTCTTCGGCCTCGGAGCTACAAGAAATGCTTCAAGACCTAAGCATTGCAAGCCTTGGGATTGGATTGAGAATGAATAGAGCAAAGACCAAGCTTATGACTAACAGCACTTTGAGCAAAATTACGGTGGATGGTGAAGACCTAGCATACGTCCAAGAATACATCTATCTGGGCCAAATAGTCTCCTTTCATTCCAGGCAAGACAAAGAAATTGCTCGTCGAATCGAGAATGCCTGGAAGAGTTATTGGTCCATGGGAGAGATAACGAAAGGCGAACTTCCATTGTCTCTTAAACGAAAATTAATGGACGTATGCATCCTCCCCGTTCTAACATATGGCTCGCAAACTTGGTCTTTGACGAAAATTCAAAAGTCCAAACTCAGGGTTTGACAGCGCGCGATGGAGCGCAGCATACTAGGGGTAAAGTTAAGTGACACAATCCGAAACACCCACTTGCGCTCACAAACCCAAATCGTAGATGTAGCTTCGAGAACCGCCAAGTTGAAGTGGCAGTGGGCCGGTCACGTCTGCCGCATGCACCCAAAGCAGTGGGCAAGAATTTGCACTGAGTGGCGTCCCGAACACCCAAAAAGACGACGCGGCAGACCTAGGCGTAGGTGGAGAGACGAAAACGACAGGTTTCTTCAGGATTGGCCCCAAATTGCCCAAGACCGCACAATCTGGAAGGAAAGGGAGGAGGCCTTTGCCCAGCATTGGGACACTAATGGCTGATTTATTATTATTATTAAATGAAATTATCTAATTTTACATAATGCAATATGTCTATAAAAAAGACCCCAACAGTCAGGCATCCAAAACATTTTCATAAAAGTTACAAGAAATATTATGATACAAATCTAGAAGTACGACTTTACCGTAATGCGACCATTTAAATGAAAGATAATGCGTTAGGTCGGATAACTAAGCATCATCATATGTTATCTATGGCAGTCAATTATTATTCATTACGTTAATGTACTTTCTGTTTTTGTTAAGTGGTGAAGAGTTTGGAAGTGTTCATCGTTGTTCTTTACTCTGTTTTAGTTATTATTTGTTGTATGCTGCTGTTAATTGTTGTTAATACTTGCTACTTGGTTGACTAAGAAAATATTCGTAAATTGGACATTGTAATAAAATGTTGAACAACCATGCGTCACGTGTTCTGGTTTATTTACATTTAGTTAAGTACTTAAACGGATGGAGTATAGGTGCATTGAAGAATTTTAGACTACCTATACGATAAAATATAGCATTTTTCCGCGCTATTGACTGCCTCAGTTGCGTAGTTGTACCACGGTACGGTTACAAAGGTGAGGTTTCGGGTTCGAATCCCGGGTCGGGTAAAGTGATATTGGATTATTCTATTCATTATCAGCCCAGAGTAAGCAATTTGAGCCCGACATGGTTATAGACTCGCTCCGTATCACATCGTGGGACGGAACATATAAGACGAAATGTTGGGTGTCCTGGCACCTCTGCCTACACCTTCTGGGGAGAAAGGCGTGAGCTTATGTTTATTGTGTATGTAATATTCGGTACCTAATAAATGTCATCTTTATGTCTTAGGACGTAAAACTCCTTCAGTTGATTGTCTTCTTATGAGTTTTCTTCTCATTTTTATTAATTTATTTCAGGTCCTAGAAGCGAACAGTTCAGCTGACAGCCAATAGGAGCCAGTGAAACTTAGAAACATTCCAGCTATATATATGTTATGGGTCAAGTGATTAATCGGGCATTATTCATAATGCCCGGGCAATATGAATAATGCCCAATACGAGCGGGCAATGTGATTATAACCAATATCAATAATCAATTTATCACATTGCCCGGGCATTATGAATAATGCCAAGTGCCTATTGGGCAGAGTGATGTAAAGCGAATCAAAATCAAAACAATGAGCCGAAGTGGTAGAATTTAGAATAGGGCAGCACGAGGGGGTGGGTTGGGAGGAGTGGAGGGGGAGGGGGAGTGTCGCACCTCCCCTGGTACCACTAATGCGGCAGCGCACCACGTAAAAAATCACCTATTAATCACATTGCCCGATCATCATGTAGCCATATTCATAATGCCCGGGCAATGTGATGAATAGGTGAGTTTAGATTGTAATTAATCACTTGGCCCGATATGGGTCTGCAATATTCATACTGCCCGGGCATTACGAATACTGCCCGCATTATCACTCGGCCATACATAAACATAAAGACCCAATCAACGCTAGATATACTTATTGTAATATATTTTTATAGTTCTAAAGTGTTTTGTATATTAAATAAAATAATAAAGAGATTCAATATTTTTGATAATTAAACAAGGTGTGTAATTAAGTTGCTACGAGTATAAGCTTATTTAATAGCTAAATTGTTTTGGAAAAATTTTAAGCATGCAGATAATGGCAGGTCTAATACTGTTTGTCTGTACTCGATACCCTATGGTATCTTTGTATCTGAATTATCCGTATGGTCAGTTAAAATATTCGAAAGTGGTACATGAGCAGTGATGCAATAAGGTATTTGACTCCAATTTTTGTTTATTGTGTTTATCAAAAGGTATCCATATCCGATATCTTACTAACATTTTTTTTTTATTATTTAGAGTTTAGAGTTAAAAAAGTAAGAAAGGTTTTAAATTTTATTGTGGGAGTAAAAGAAATGGGACGCAAAATAAACCTAGTGACGTCACTTCAGCTTGCATTACATCGTGTGACCGGTAAGATGTCCCCACTGCACTCCAACTCTATAATTTAAAATACTAAAATATTTGCCTCGTGTACAATATTAATAGTATTTGTGTTTCTTCGGAAAATAATACAATAATCGATTTCAGTCAAATACCCTGATTCAAAGAAAATAAAGAAGAACTATCTTGTAAGTTTGAAGTACAAAAAACGTAAACAACGGACAGCAGGATAGTACCCAATCACTATAATGTCTGCTAGAATGTAAAGTTTCTTTGCTATCGGATGCATTCCTAAGATTTACTTTTATTCTAATTTTTCAACGACTCGGTATTACCAACATTGTATGAAATATCACAGACTGTGTTGTGAACAAAAGATTTTAATAATAATACTTATTTAAGAATAAAATGTTTACCATAATACTGCTTTTTATTTGAATTAGTATAACCTGCGATAATTCACCACGCAATTGTATGACGAAGAAAATATTGTGATCATTACTATAGAGAAACAATTTCTATGGTATGTGAAGTTCGCCAATGTGCCAAAGATCAACAGGGAATAGAAAAAAAAAACGAAGTCTTTATAATATAAGTTTATAATTAATGGAATTAAGAAGTAGAATAAACGAAGCAGCAGATGAAATCAGTAGAAATGGATATATATACTAATATTATAAAGCTGAAGAGTTTGTTTGTTTGTTTGTTTGAACGCGCTAATCTCAGGAACCGCTGGTCCGATTTGAAAAAATCTTTCAGTGTTGGATAGTACATTTATCGAAGAATGCTATAGTTTATATATCATTACGCTATGGCCTATAGGAGAGAAGCAGTAGTGACATTTCTAGCAAATATGAGGAAATTTTATTCGTGGTCCGATTGGTCGATATTCTATATTGATAGTCGGAATAGAACATTTTAACCGCCATTTTGAAACGTGTATCTGCACCCGGGCGGAGCCGGGCCAGACCGCTATGCTAGATAAAGGGATTTTTATAAGAAGATGCAGATCGTGTATTAGCTTTTTTGAGCATTCCTTTGATTTATTGGTTCAGTTTTGTTGTCTTTTAACTTCTATTGGGTATAACATGTAATTATGTGTGTTGAAATAAAACATCTGAGCAAAATAATGATTAAACTTTATGTGATGGAAGCATAATAGAAACGAAATCCTCAACAAACATCAACAAAATATTATATCGAGTGCAGTAGCAATTAATAATCTAGATATTATTGTCCAATTTTTGTAAAATTTTGCCATGGGTAGTATACTTTATTTTGTTACAGCGTGGGGTGTAAATTTGACCAATAAATAATTAAAATTCCTTCCGTAAGATATTTGATAAATTTTCTTGAAAAGTAGACTTATTTTAATATATGTAACTTGGTAGGTATGTACATACTCGTAGTTCTAAAGCTTAACTATTTGAGATTGGAAAACGTGAATCCGAGTATAAGATAATACAAACCATTGGTCACACTGTTGCAAAGTGTGGTTCAAGGAAGATTTTTTTAAATTCTTCACTAGTAAGGCTGTATTTTGAAAACTATCAAAGGGGAACTAGGAAGCTGACCGTATAGCCAAGTTGGCAGCAATAAATGGCAAATTCATTATCTACTTACCGGACCATTGGGAAATAACACCAAAATTTAAAAAACTTTGTTTTGGGACCTGGGAAGAGGACTTTCAAATTAAATCCACAAATAAAGGCATATGGTATAAGACTATACAAGGTGAGCTCCCTCGTTCTCCCTGGTTTGAATACAATAATTTAAGCAGAAATTAAGTTAAGTTAGCTCTTAGACTTAGATCCGGACATTAAAAAATAAAAATGAACGCGATCTACTGCTGAAAAAGTGGAAAGTAAATAGACTGGATATAGTCTGATACAAAACATATTGTCAAGACTTACATCGGAGCTGGCACTAAATTTCTGTCGCTTAATCACAACCTTTCAGCAGTGATCCGCGACTTTGAATTGTTTAGTACAAATATTAAAGATAAATATGGTAAAAAGTTATGATGGGGTTGGCATGTCTATATGGACAAAAACCCCCAATTTTATTTCATGAATAAAAAAAAAAAATAAAAAAAAACTATCTGGGTTAAGACTATATTTTTTATTATTCCCTGTGCCATCATAGCTTGGTCTATCTCCAGGTACCAGTTCATTGTTTAGTTTTAGGACAACCTGTGTGTTTTTTCTCTTACTAAATAATTTTGAATAAAAATTTAAAGACCAAGTTCACCGTGCCACTAAACACAAATTAATTTAACGTTTACAGTGTAGGTACCTATTTGTGGTAATTATTCGTCCCCCACTTACCTCTACACATTCTTCACTTATATACTGAACCTAATGGAAGAAGAAAGAAAATTTTGAGGAGTTCTGTTCTACAGATATGTACTTATTTTCACAATATTCACAACTCAGATCTTCAAATTTTTTTATTTGACCAACAATACATTTCATCCGTTTCGAAGAGAAGTTATTTTAAATCAGTTATGTACTGTCCCAGATATTAAGTATTTTTAGTTGTAAATGGCCTTCTTTTTCTAAGCTCACATTCTATTGTTACTAGCTGTAAGTTTTCCTACAAGTATAAAATAAAATAAAAGAAATAAAAATAAAATATAGTCTCTCCCCCCCCCCACGACCCTTTTCACTTTCTCCGCTCCATCCCCTCCTTTGTAGTAATACACGTATACT
This sequence comes from Hyles vespertilio, assembly GCA_009982885.2. Classification (NCBI taxonomy): domain Eukaryota; kingdom Metazoa; phylum Arthropoda; class Insecta; order Lepidoptera; family Sphingidae; genus Hyles; species Hyles vespertilio. Next base: position 811,370 of record CM042805.1, on the reverse strand, counting down.
AACCTAATGTAAAAATAATTATTGCTGTCCTGTTCAATTCTGAGGAGGTTTGCTCTTCAGGTCTAAATATTATTAATATTAATCAGGTCTTCACGCTGTATTTTTTGGTCTAGCCTAACATATACTCGTATAACTCTTCGACAAAAAAGTCATATTTTAATCGATCAAGTACATCCATCATCCATCCATCAGCCTAAGGAAGTCCACTGCTGAACATAGGCCTCCCCCAATGATTTACACAGTGACCTGTTGGAGGCAGCCTGCATCCAGCGACGTCCCGCGTTCTTTACCAGGTCGTCTGACCACTTTGTGGGTGGACGTCTTACGCTGCGCTTTCCGGTATGTGGCCTCCATTCGAGAACTTTCCGACCCCATCGGCCATCAGTTCTTCACGTTATGTTCCCCGCCCATTGCCACATCAACTTACTAATCCGCTGGGCTATGTCGGTTATTTTTGTTCTCCTACGGATCTCCTCATTTCTTATAGTTTACGCTTATAGTTTATTTGCACATGACGACACTGTTGCACGGAACAAACATAGAATCGCACGCCACTGCGCTCCGCCACATCACGACTAATCAAGACATACGTAGCGCCGGCTTCCACGCAAGACTAGCAAATCTTGGTGCAGCAAGTGTAGATGGTTATGAATGGGCAGCAACAGCCCCCGCATCCGCCGCAGCAACCACCGCAAGGTCCGCAACACATCTTGAGGATATGGGTATAGTACGAGTACTTGAAGAGTCAAAATAGAAGTTCAAAGTGAAAAAAACGGAATGCCAATGCCATCTATTGGTGTTCGACAGAATCTATACAAGATAGTGATTGGAGATGTTATGGACTTCATAAAAGAAAATAACGTAGTGTATTAAATTCTCTTTGAAAGAAAAGACAGAAGCATTGCAACGGTCTACGAGCTAGCATTACGGTTTGTTGCATTTAAGAGAGTGAATATAACCATTTGAAAATAACATAAAACAGACTATGTCGCGTTTCGTGAGTAAGATTATAATTTCCTACGACTTGACTTGACACATCACTATATACGCCCACGATACTAAGCTATGATTAGCTATGAAGCATAATAACGAGCATACACCTAATGTGATAACTAACTTACATTCTAGTAATTCGTTTTATATGTGAGAATAGTTCTGTCTCGGTACAAATCAAACAAAGATTGTTGGTATAGTCTTCAATTTAATTAGTCCTTTTCGTCTTCATCTTCCATTCACTACGTCTATTCCCGTCTTCCAGACTGTTCTCTCTCCATTCCGTCCTTCCGTACTTCAACATCTTAATCATTCATCCTTTAACTCTCTCCATCTTCAGTACTTCTATTCGTCATCTCTTTCACGCGAACCACGTTCCATATCAGTCTTTCGCCTAACGTTTTATTCTACTCATCTGTCTTCATAACATTCAAATCCTTCATCTATATTTATACATTTATTCGAAATAACTTATTAAAAAGAGCAAAAAAGCGTAGCGTACAATACTTATAGAATTTAAAAATATATTAATGTAAAATAATAATAAAAATATACAGGTGACCTGTATGTATGTCAGCGAGAGATTTTCATTTGTCCATAATTATTTTTAAACAAATCTGTATTTCGGCCAAAATAAATAAGAATTTGCATTAATTGATGTTTGATACACCTCCATTAAACACATTTATGCAAATGCTATTTTTTAATTCGAATATATTTATATTTAGCCATTATTATTTATATTAGTTTTCTCTCCGAGCGATATTATCGCGTTTAGTGGCACGCGCAACTGCCGAACTGCTGCACAAAACGGCATAATGTTGGCACCTCACGCGTGCAGTAATGTCACTTCCACTTGTTTTCTCTATTCCGTGGGTGCAGGTATCGAGCCTGCAGCCTCACGTTTCACAGCCGGCATATAACCAAGTGTGCCACAGAGGCTGTTAATAGTTTCATCAATTAATATTAATCATCATATTGGAATTACTAGTGTTGCCACGTAGCTGGTGGTTATCAAGATCTCGATGTGGTAATCATTGGAGGATATATTCAGCAATATGTCTGTGGCTAAGGATGACTTGGTGATGAGAAATTAATTCAAAATAATGGATGTTTTTTATATGCAGGGGTTGGACATAATAATTGTGTAAGGACAAGACTCCTGGCGTTTTTTCTTCAGATTACAGTCTAGGCGAATACATTTTAACATGTTTATTAAAGAATAACTTAAATTACAATACTTCTAAGAGATTATTACTAAGTCTTATACGTGACAAGAAATTATCACATTTATATTGCTTCATATATTTATTTACACATTATCTTCATAAATAATTCAGATATTTTTAAATAAAATGAAACTTTTCATTAAACTTGGCATCGCACTCGTATTAGTCATAAGAATTGACATTCATATTCAGAATAATATTGAGAATTTTGGAAACAATATTTAAATACCTTACTATTAGAATTTCGATTGATCATAAAAGAGTGGTAGAATTCCAAACTATAATAGTGTTACAAATTAAATTAATGGTGGGCCGCCTTGTCTATGAGTTGTCGCATGTCGTCATCAATTTGATCCCAGGGCACAAAGAGCTTCAGGCCATCGGCTCCAGCAGTGGCCTGGACATCGTCCCTCACGCAATTAGCGTTGCAGGCGAAGTCGCAGGTGGCGGTGACCGGGTTAAAGTGGAGGCCCTCCGCGCAGGTGACCACGACCGCGACGCTGCCTTCACACCGCCAGAACTTGTCGCAGTCGGTCTCATGGGCCCAGGGCAGGATGTTGCATTCAATAACGCAAGGGTTTGTGCTTGGGGGCGAAGCCGGAGTTGTGCTGGACCCGCCTGGAGAAGGTGTAGTTCCGCTAGAACTACTGCCTCCAGTTGTAGCCGTCGTGCTACTGGAACTGCTGCCCCCAGGTGTAGCCGTAGTTCCACTAGAACTGCTGCCACCTGGTGTATCTGTAGTGCTGCTGCCTGGCGGGCACGTAGCTCCACCCGAGCAGCCTCCATCACTGGGAGTAGTTGCAAATCCATTTTCATCGCACGGTCCATAAACTCCATTGTGCTCCAAGGTACACTTTGCTTTCCAGGGCCAGTCGCAGACCTGGATCTCAGGGTTGAAATGGGTGCATGGTGCACAATCCCTCTCGACCTTGTTTCCAAAATTGCAGTAGTAGAACTTGCTGCAGTTGGTCTCATGAGGCAACAAATGATGCACGTGGAAGTCAGCTGGGCAGCCATTAGGGAGGGTTGCTCCTCCACCACCAGGCAATGGAGTAGTGCTGGTGGAGCCACCGTCAACTGGCGGGCAAGTAGTTACACCAGAATCATTGTCACCACAGGATCCACCTCCTCCAGGCGTAGCCGTAGTTCCACTAGAGCTGCCGCCACCTGGTGCGGCCGTAGTTCCGCTAGAACTGCTGCCGCCTGGTGTCTCTGTAGTGCTGCTGCCTGGTGGGCACGTAGCTCCACCTGAGCAGCCTCCATCACTGGGAGTAGTTGCAAATCCATTTTCATCGCACGGTCCATAAACTCCATTGTGCTCCAAGGTACACTTTGCTTTCCAGGGCCAGTCGCAGACCTGGATCTCAGGGTTGAAATGGGTGCATGGTGCACAATCCCTCTCGACCTTGTTTCCAAAATTGCAGTAGTAGAACTTGCTGCAGTTGGTCTCATGAGGCAACAAATGATGCACGTGGAAGTCAGCTGGGCAGCCATTAGGGAGGGTTGCTCCTCCACCACCAGGCAATGGAGTAGTGCTGGTGGAGCCACCGTCAACTGGCGGGCAAGTAGTTACACCAGAATCATTGTCACCACAGGATCCACCTCCTCCAGGCGTAGCCGTAGTTCCACTAGAGCTGCCGCCACCTGGTGCGGCCGTAGTTCCGCTAGAACTGCTGCCGCCTGGTGTCTCTGTAGTGCTGCTGCCTGGCGGGCACGTAGCTCCACCTGAGCAGCCTCCATCACTGGGAGTAGTTGCAAATCCATTTTCATCGCACGGTCCATAAACTCCATTGTGCTCCAAGGTACACTTTGCTTTCCAGGGCCAGTCGCAGACCTGGATTTCAGGGTTGAAATGGGTGCATGGTGCACAATCCCTCTCGACCTTATTTCCAAAATTGCAGTAGTAGAACTTGCTGCAGTTGGTCTCATGAGGCAACAAATGATGCACGTGGAAGTCAGCTGGGCAGCCATTAGGGAGGGTTGCTCCTCCACCACCAGGCAATGGAGTAGTGCTGGTGGAGCCACCGTCAACTGGCGGGCAAGTAGTTACACCAGAATCATTGTCACCACAGGATCCACCTCCTCCAGGCGTAGCCGTAGTTCCACTAGAGCTGCCGCCACCTGGTGCGGCCGTAGTTCCGCTAGAACTGCTGCCGCCTGGTGTCTCTGTAGTGCTGCTGCCTGGTGGGCACGTAGCTCCACCTGAGCAGCCTCCATCACTGGGAGTAGTTGCAAGTCCATTTTCATCGCACGGTCCATAAACTCCATTGTGCTCCAAGGTACACTTTGCTTTCCAGGGCCAGTCGCAGACCTGGATCTCAGGGTTGAAATGGGTGCATGGTGCACAATCCCTCTCGACCTTGTTTCCAAAATTGCAGTAGTAGAACTTGCTGCAGTTGGTCTCATGGGGCAACAAATGATGCACGTGGAAGTCAGCTGGGCAGCCATTAGGGAGGGTTGCTCCTCCACCACCTCCAGGCAATGGAGTAGTGCTGGTGGAGCCACCGTCGACTGGCGGGCAAGTAGTTGTACCAGAATCATTGTCACCACAGGATCCACCTCCTCCAGGCGTAGCCGTAGTTCCACTAGAGCTGCCGCCACCTGGTGCGGCCGTGGTTATGGAGCCACCGCCGGAGGTCGAACAGTCCACATTGTGTGGCCAGTCACAGACCTGTAAAGGGATTGATACGTGAATTAGATATTTTAGTCGGCGTTTCGTCTTAATCTTATCTATATAATAATACGTGATGCAAAAACTTTGGACCCCTTTTTACGAAAATTGCGCGGACGCAGGAGCATAAAATTTAGCCCACTTATAGTTTATGTGTAGGAGAAGTGCAGAACGCTAATATTTTTCGATAATAATGCTTATAAAGTACATTAAATCAAAAAATAAAACATTACACACACTACCATGCATTTCACACACACATACATACCCAAGAATTTGTATACGCATACATACTCTGGTGTCAAATTGTTTATTTTCTTTTTCATTTTGTTCTTCTGACATAGACATATCAAAAAAAAGGTTTTATTTGCTTCATTTAATATAAAAAAAGATTTTAATAATAATGCATAAAAAGTACATTAAATCAATAAATAAAACATTACACAAACCGGATGGTGGAGTCGGTCAAGGACATCCGAGGCGGTCCTATAAAAATCAAATAGGAGACCTTTTGAAGAAAGGAAAAATACGGAGTCCTCGAAACCGACGAGCATGTATGAAGAGATTAATGACAGTTGAAGAAGCGAAAGAGATATGTATGGACCGTAGCACTTGGCGCTCAATAGTCTCTGCCTACCCCAATGGGAAATAGGCGTGAGTTTATGTATGTATGTATGTTCAAACCAGCATGCATTTGACACACGAATTTGTACACGTATACATACTCTTTGGTCAAATTGTTTCTTTTGTTTATTATAGACATAGTTGAATGTCAAACAGAAAAGTTTGTTTACGGTCATTGAGTTACACAGCTGGAGGGGACAGTCACAGACAAAATTGGCTATATCCTGAAGCGTGCTTCTATAAAGACCTACTTCAAGCCGCCCAAGAAGATTAGTCAATTCCTACCACCTGTCAAGTGCCATATACCCCTGCAAGAACCGGGCGTATACAAAATAGATTGTGACTGTGGCTTCTCCTACATAGGTCAAACAAAACGAAGCATAGGGACCCGCGTGAAAGAACACATAGCTGACGTCAAACATCGACGCTCAACGAAGTCTGCAGTTGCTGAACATATAGAAGAAGGCTCCAAGCATTACCTCCGCTTTGACCAGCCCCAAGTCCTCGCTAAAGAACACCGTTTCCTGCCCAGGATGTTTCGCGAGGCTATTGAAATTAAAAAACATTCAAATTTCAATAGAGAAGATGGCTTGAAGCTTGCACAAGCATGGGATCCAATACTACATTTAATTAAATCGGAACCCAAAAGACCAACTGCCAGACCTCAAGACACTGTGAGCTCCTTCTGCGTAGATCGGATCGCAAACATAGACTAGATATTTTAAAATTAATTTTTAAATTAATAATTGTAAAATAAGGGTAGTTGAATTGTAACAGTCACAGAGCGGGCGTCTAATACCTCAGTCCGCCCCGTGACCACGAAAGCTGTAAAGTGATCGAAACGTCAGGAAGTTAAAAATGTAAAAAATTAAACTAAATTCGCGATAAAATCCGTAAATAATAGTTTTATTTACCGGAGTCGTTTTGACAACCGCCATTTTTGAATGAAATTATAGATTTAATAATAATGTAGTGACAGATAGGTAACAATTGAAGTTTTCGTATAGGGATAGTGGATATTGTATGTGATGATATACTATATATTTTTAAAAATTCTAATTTATTTCCAATACGAAAATATGGCTTTTTGTGACATTTTAATTATAGTTTCCGTTAATTTTATAATTAATTGGTTAATTGTGTATTTATTGTTATAATGTTTTTTTCCCAAATTAAGAAAATAAAATAAAACTTTAAATAAATAAATACACCCAACAGTCACATACATAGTCCTGACCCCACACTAAGATCGAGTCTTGTGTCGTGGGTATCAGGAACTACGAGAGACTTTTCGGTCTCACAAACACCCAGACCCGGAAGAAATATTTGTGGGCCGCACAAACATTTCTCTCGGTGCGGGGATCGAACCCGCGGCCTCTCGTTTCACAGGCGGCGTCTAACCAACTGCGCTACGGAGGCTGTCAAATAAATAAATAAATACTTTAAATTCAATATAAGAATTTATAGGCTCTATCAGGCGTATATAGATGTAGGTAGAAATTTCTGAAGTGTCGCATCTGCTACAATGCCGATTTTATCTATACTTTGCTGTCATACTGAAATGAGCACAATTTTTCTTCTACGTGTCCGCTCCAGTTGTAATACCTCAATGTTTACGGTGGTTTTATTCAATGTCGACATTGGCAAAATTGTCGAGTCTGCGACAGAGCCATTAAAACAAAAACTGAACTGAACTGAACTGATTATTCAATGTCAAACAGAAAAGTTTTATTTGACGAATACTACGTGAAATACTGAGCGCTTATCATTGCGCTTATACAAATTGTGTAGCAGTAAGATACATTGAAATGGATACGGGCTATCATTATATGCATAAAGAAAGTTCTGTAGCAGTAATCTGCAATAACAACATTCAGGTACAAAAAGTAATTCAGTAATTGCATATACTTCAGGATAAATAAGTGATTTTGAGAGATACGTACATTTAAATGTGCACGAATTATCAGAATAACAACATTATACAGGTAAAAACTTTTTCTCTTCTTGATTTGGTCGAATTTCGACCACTAGTATCTTTAAACGAGAAAATCTTCTATGTATATGAATCATGAAAATAATATATGAAATTTACCAATAATATTACGGGTGAATTAAAAAATTAAATTACTGTGTACTTGCGCACTAAATAAAATATGTTTTTCTTTAACAGTTTAAGAATAATTTGTACATTATTTTAAATCACTCTTATCTATTTTTCTCTATTTGGTTTTGAGAACAGAAATAGTCAGAAAAACGTGTGTCCGCGACACTGGTTGAAGCGTGACTGATTGCAAGTGAGGTAATTACCTTCCAAACGTCTTGCCAGTATAAAGCTCGGACAACGCATCTATGCTTTAAGCATCTTAGGGTCATCCTGGTACTAATAATGTGATCTAAGCCTTCACAATCAAACTCTGGATTCTAAAATCAAGAGTATGATTCAAGGCAGTGTCGTAAACCGTAATTTATGATAATGTGCTGATAATGCACAGTACATTTTTAATAAGCCAGTTGGTAAATTATTGGAAAATCACCTCGTAATTTTTGTTTAAACATACATATAAACATTACAAGTTTTCCAACAAAATTTTATACATTGCGATAGGAAGGATTAAGATACGATATTAATCCTACCTTAAATTTAATTAAAATCGCCAACTAACACGTGTTTTAAAATAATCTGTATTAATTTAATCAGGAGACGATTATTGAGTAAACGTAAGTCGTGATAAAAAAATTAAAACAAGAATGCATCGCAGTGCTAGATAATTTGCGATAAATTGAAAAAAAACGTCTATTTGCTGTTGAAAAAATTATATTTTCCACGTATGTTGGATTAGCGTATTTTAATCCATCGACCTAAGGCCATTAACGCGATTGAGCCTTGTTTTTTTTTCTTTGAATTCGCAATGTTAAAACTTTGTGAAATTTAGGACAGTTACTCCAATATTAATAACCAAAATATTCCAATACAGAATTTAACTGCTTTCAGATCTCATTCATATAGCCTGCGAGTTGAGAGAGGTACAAAATATTTGTTCTTTTCACTTGTATAATTCTAGATTTTTAATATCCATACTCGATTGAAAGGGCTTAGTCCTAAGCATAGTCTATTGCGGGTTGATAAATTATAACAATTTACAAATTAATACAATATATAAAATTCTACTACTACTAACCTGAATCTCGTAGTTGAAATAAGTCCCAGGAGCGCATTCCCGTTCGACCTTCTGTCCAAAGTTGCAGTAATAAAATCGACTGCAGTTGGTCTCATGAGGCAAGAGTTTATGCACATGGAAATCGGAGGGACAACCATTATCCAGGATTGGTGACTGAGTGTCACATGGTGCGGCGGTAGTAGTAGATGTAGTTGTTGTAGTTGTAGTAGCTGCAGTTGTAGTTGTAGTAGGGGCCGCAGTGGTGGTGGTTGTTGTTGGGGCCGCAGTGGTAGTAGTTGTTGTAGGGGCTGTGGTGGTTGTAGTAGTGGTAGGAGCTGTAGTAGTAGTAGTAGTTGTAGTGGTTGTTGTTGTAGGAGCTGGAGTGGTAGTAGTAGTAGTTGTAGGAGCTGGAGTGGTAGTAGTAGTAGTAGTTGTAGGAGCTGTGGTGGTTGTAGTAGTGGTGGGAGCCGCAGTGGTAGTTGACGCGGTTGTTGTAAAGTCAACTGCAGGGGTGGTTGGTGGTACTCCAGGCAAATCACATTGCGCAAAAATTGGATGGACACAAGTCTGTAAAAATAATATACATAAAATAATCTGGCTTCTATCAACTACTTTGGTGCATTAAGTTAAACAATATCGAATTAAAATTTTCTTCAATCAATTATCGCTTTCGATCCCAACATTTAGATATAAAATGAAACAATTACAACAGATAGGATATGGGATTCATATACTATGATAACCAAGATATTTTCATAATCATCATCCATAACCACGATAAACTCATTGCTGAATTAATACCTCTAACTATTATCACAGCGATCTTTTAAAAACGACATATTTGGATTAATTTAACGAACAGGTATTTGAAGGGTTCAATCAGAAGTATCTTAAACCGATGGGCCTGTATGAATAGCTTGGGTGGAAAGATATTATTGGAAAGATTTGTCCCACCCTCACACCCACCACTGTAACTCTTGTGAGCCAGGATCAACAGTGGCAACTGGCACGCAATGTAATAATACCGAGCATTGAAGCTCAGCGAGTCTCTGGGAATGTCTAACTTGTCTTTAACCCGCAACGAAATTAATCAGAAAGTGAAATTTAAAGATTCACACCACATGTCTTAGGTTGTCGGGCAGTAGATAAATCAGTGCAGTGCTGTGTCTTTAATCATCCATTTCTAAATAGCTGCTGCTTATAGGTATGGCAATAATAATCTGGTCATTTTTTATTCTAGCTCAGTAAATATGCTAAATCTTGACCACAGTGCTGTGTTAGTTGTCTTATGCGATCTTTTATCTATAGAAATAAGTTCAGTTAAATGTTGTGTTACTTGGCAATAACCTTTTAGGTACACATGCGTGTGGGTTTAAGTAGGCTTTACATGATTTTCTATACTCTTACCTGGAGCCTATAAGAGAACTCAGTCCCTGGGGCACAGCTGGTCGGATTTTTGTGTCTCCATCCATATTCGCAGTAGTAGAATTTAGTGCAGTCGTATTCGTGGGCAATAAGATGATGTTCGCCAGGAATGCAATGCTCTGACCATTCGTGGAGGTCCGTGGGTTCAAATGGCATGCCCTGGGCCGTAGCAAGGACAGCCAAAAGTAGAAACTTTCCTGAAATTAAAGAAAATTGTGGTTTAGTTTGGTTTGATCTATGACATTAACTAGGTGGAATTTTATGTGGGCTGAAACTTCTGAAGCTAAGCCTTTAATTGCAGACGTAAGATTATTTTAAAATAAAACTTAGAGTTTTACGTTTTTATTTATGATGAATTTAAACCAATATGATGCCTTTTCAGTAAAAGTCCCCTTTACCCGGATTTGAAAAATATTTTATTTGAATTTTATGACGTGACAATGTTTTGCTTCATAAAGATTTCAAAGTCAGCGTCATAAATACAGGTTATTGTACCAATAAAGTCGGTGGTAATGATAATTTTGCTATCGCTTGCCACACGGTAGCGGAACCAACATAATTAATTTATTTCGCCGATAATTTAACATCTATCTTATAATGTTTGAAATTACTACAACATAGGGGACACCTATTATTAGGTTATCTGTACTACAACTACAAAATAGGCATAAAGTGTTTTATCATTATCATTGTAGTAGAACCAATAGGTACCACAAGAATGTTGACTATGCAGTAGATAAAACTAATAATTGTAAAACGACTTTTTACTACTGATTAGATAAAGCTACTTCAATGCACTTGATAATGAGTGCACAAATTACTCGACCTGCTCGTAATCGGATAAGTAAACGCGAAATGAGAAATACCTGCGTGAATCTTTACAATAGCTTTCCCTAAAAAGCGCTGTTGCCTACTATTTAAAAGGAAACTGTAATTCTCTAACAATCTTATTACAACACAAAACGCAACAGCAGTTTCGTTACATCAGGTTAGTTTTAGTCTAACCTGTGGTAGGTGGTGGTGATGAACCTAGCCGTTAAACTCCAGCTTTAACGGCTTATATCAAGGTTCTACCACTTTCGACTTAACCTAATGACACCGAGTAGACTTAAGTTGTTTTGGGCATATTGTTGCTATAGGCACCCTATCAAGGAGAGAAAAGGAATGACTGTTGTCCTGTAAGTTGGAGAATATAAATACAGAATGCATTATTTGTGGCAAACGAGTATTAAGCTTATTTTTACTATTAATTTCTGTTACACATTTTGGTAGGGCGTATGTATCCACCTACACAGCGACCATCATATGCAAGATGTAGAACCTACGGGTATGAAGCATGTCCCAGATTCAGTCAGTGACAATTTTAGTTAATCCCACCCGGGTTAATACAAAATGATATTACATGTTGTAAAAATATTTAGTATAATATAATTTTACAAGCAACTGCTAGTATGACGTCAGCCTTTTTCGAGTGTTTACCCATTATCAAGTTAATGATGTCATTTTGAAAGTAAATCCCACTAGCAGTAATACCAGTAGTTTTATTAGGTTCATTTTGGATATCACTTTATAACCAAGGACAATAATTAATCTATATATATAAAAGAGGAACCTGACTGACTGACTGACTGACTGACGTATCAACGCACAGTCGAAACTACTGGAGCTAGGAACGTGAAATTTTGCACAGAGGTTTCATTGTGACGTAGGGTAGCACTAAGAAGGGATTTTTGGAAATGCTACCCCTAAGAGGGTGAAAAGGGTCAAAAAACGGTTGTATGGAAAATCGAAACCGTTAAAGCTACAATTCTCAAACTTTGCAGTTTAGCCAATCAAAAATAAATATAATTGCATGCTTCATTTTTCTAAAATTGACCTTAAACGGGTAAAAATAAGGATTGAAATTTTGCAGAACCGATCTATCGGATCAACGCACAGCCGGAACTACTGGAGCTAGAATCGTGAAACTTTACACAAGGGTTCTTATTACTACATAGGATAGCACGTAGGAAGGATTTTTGGAAATTCAGCCCCTAAGGGGGTGAAAAGGGAAAAAAAGGTTGTATTTAAAATCAAAACCATTAAAACTAGAATTGTCAAACTGTACATTTTAGTTACTCATCTAAAAACAATAATAACTGCATACTTTATTTTCTAAAATTAAACCTAAACGGGTTAAGATAAAGGTTACAATTTTGTAGCACTGAGCTGTCGGATCAACGCACAGCCGGAACTACCGGGGTTAAAAAGGTGAAATTTTGCACAAGGGTTCCTATTATGATGTAGAGTAGCACTAAGAAAGATTTTTTGGAAATTCAACCCCTCGGGGAGTGAAAAGGGTTAAAAACTGTTGTATGGAAAATTGTAACCGTTGAAATTGCAAATATTAAACTTGACACTTAGGTTATTCATCTAGGAACAAGAGTACCTGCATATTTTGTTTTCCTATAATTAACCCTAAATGAGTTAAAATAGGGGTTGAAGTGTTGTATGCAAAATTGAAAACACTGAAGTTTTTGATACCAAAGTTCGTATTTTACGACTTATTTTAAACGAAAAATAGCACTAAGGGGGTGAAATAAGGGATGAAATTTTCATATAATGTATTGCCTTTACGTCCGTATTATGATAACATAAGCACGCAGACGAGGTCGCGGGGAAAAGCTAGTACTATACAAAACATAAAACATTGCTCTCAAAAGACATTAAAATAGGTCTTAAAATAAGTAAGAAATTATTTTAATGATAGATACAGTGGGAGTGTAATGACAATATGTCATTATCTCTTTCACACACTAACACAGTAAATTGTAAGAGCGGTGACGTCGCAGCGTGCTTATTTTTTACTTCTAACTTTTCGGGGTCCTGTGTGTATTGAGAGTCAATCATCATCATCATATCAGCTACAGGAAATCCACTGCTGAACATAGGCCTCCCCCAAGGATCTCCACAATGACCTGTTGGAAGCGGCCTGCATCCAGCGACTTCCTGCAACCTTAGTCAGATCGTCCGTCCACCTTGTAGGCGGGCGTCCGACATTTCGCTTGCCTGTACGTGGCCCTCCACTCAAGAACCTTCACAAGAGAGTCAATCACCACGCTCTAAAACAGTGAAGGAAAACATCGTGGGGCCACCTGCATACCATAGTGATTTATATTAATTTCTATGATATGTAAAGTCCGCCAACCCGCATTAGGCCACCTACCTGCCTAACTACTCTCAATAGTACTCTCGATTGTAGAAGAGGTCCGTGCCCTGCAGTGGGACGTATAAGGTTTGATACAGTACATATGGTAGATTTTTCTATTAACCTTTGTACCTATCACCAGGCGTGTTAAGCTCATGATTTGCTTAGTTATAAATGGATTAATATATTTTTTTAGACATTTGATAACGATATTTGATATAAGTAGTTAGTTAAGAAAGCTAAGCATTGATGGATAACACAAAGCCCAAGAGATAAGGAAGATAAAGTCATTAGACATATCCGGCTACGATTAGACCAGTATTAGTAAATGCGTTGACCGGCAAATGAGATGGCAGGGATTGGTGGTACACTTCACTGGTGGTAGATCTCTCATATGTGGATATTGATATAAGGATATTGTAACCAGAGTAACTACTGGACATCTGTATCTGTATCAGTCCATTTACGTCCCACTGCAGGGCACGGGCCTCTTCTACAATCGAAAGTACGATTGATGTGGAGTGTGGTTAGGCCATATAGTCCACCACGCTGGCCTAGTGCGGGTTGGCTGACTTACATACATACCATAGAAATTTTTATAAATCGCTATGGTATGCAGGTTTCCTCACGATGTTTTCCTTCACCGTTTTAGTTTTTTTTTTTACAATGGCCTGGCATAGTGGCGGCATTGCACCTGATGGAAAGTGCCAATGGCGCCCAGGCAGAGTATCCATTGGCATCGGACGGCAGTCCCATGCCAATGGAAACAATTATGCCGGCCTGCTAAGGTCTCTTCACACCGCGGCGGAAGGACCCAGGATTGTAGGAAGGAGGGAACACGTGCGCCAGCAAACAATTCCACATCCTGACGGTGCGGCACAAAAACGAATTTGAGAACCGTTTGGTTCGCGCCGGGATGGTGTGGACCGTCAAGCTATGGCTTCGCAAGCCAGCACGCGTGGTTCTGGTTAGGAATGGAGAGTGCGTGGTGATTGACTATCAATACACACATGACTCCGAAAAGTCAGAGGTGTGCTCTGGGATTCGAACCCGCGACCACCGTGAACATGTTGGCAGTCGCGTCTAGTCCGTTTACCAACAGGCCACCACGCACTTCACTACTGGACATACTGAGACTTAATATCTTATGTCTCAGGATGGCAGGCGCAGTGGAATGCCAAGTATTGCTTTGTAATTCAAGGTGCTGTTAGGTATAACTTACCATCAGCCGAATGGGCAAGTTCGTCACGCCAGTGATAGCAATAAAAAAAAAAGTAACTCTATCTGGCTTAGTGGTTCTTAACCATTTGTTCACGGACCCCTGGTGGTCCCTGGAAGCATCGCATTTCGCAAGTAGTTCGTCCTAAGGCCAGCCTTAAAATAATTTTATGCATGTTTTACTTATGGATAGACAGAAAAAACCCTTCATTTATTTACATTAAGGTACGATAACATGCGCCCTAAACAGTCAAGGAAATAGTGGTCAATGGTCTAGCCCCTTTTTTTTTTTATTCTCTTTTTTGAAGGGGTTTTAATCACTACATTCGATGTGATTATGTCAACCCCATATGACAAGTATACAAAAATAAAAGCAAACGGATGAAATCATAGATTTAGAATAAAACATAGATCGGCAATGTGAAAGAGATAGAATAATTTAACTCATATGTTAAAGCGAGATGCATGATGCGACCATACGTTTACACAGAAGTAGCCTGCAGTGACCCAGAGTCGAAATATGTCAAACTAAGCGAGCAACAAAATTCGCTTATTTTCATAATTTATTTAATTTACAGTACTTGGTTATATTTATTAAACGTAGTTTATTATAGTACATTGTGTAGAGCTAAGGTGTGGTTCATGCAGGCGTAAAAATCCGAAATAATTAAAGTTTTCACAGGTACCGGCCACTTTTGCACAATACTATTTTGTGACGATATTATAGAATTAAATGGAAATCCGTGTATACATATCGGTAGAAAAGAATATAGTATTTCATTATATAAATACGCTGAAAGCATCCATTACGTATAAAAAATAATACCAAATACGTGAATTTACAATAATTTCAACCAAAAGTTGCTAGGGATGACTGACAGGTTCGATCAATAAAAGGTTGTCGATAAAATAGTCGATGACAACACATGTTTCCCTACATTTTATGGAGCTATAGTATGTTGTGATAGTGCATTCTTCTTCTTCTTCTACCTGGCGTTATCCCGGCCATATTTCCCCGGCCATTATTATAGTATTCATTCTACAATATTACTTATTACTTTACTTTTTCTCATTTTTTTATATTTATGGAACAGTTATTATAACACTTCATGTATGTGATTTATGAATTAAGAACCTGTTTCAATCTCTGCCAAGAGGCTGTCAATTTATAATAGTAAAACAAGAACATATTCGATATTATTATAAAATATGCGATACTTCTATTCACAGTATGATTGTCGAAACCTTGAAGCAACATTATTCATTTATCATAACATTTGGTATAGGTTTTAAAATTTATAATTCTCATAGGAAAAAACATTAGTTTAGGTGAAGTGATCGAGAAAAGCTTCATTGTTTGTTAAACTGTCTCTTTATTCAGCCACAGGAATGCGACTAATGAACATAGGCCTTCCACAAGAATGTCTACATCAGTTTGTTGTAAGCTGCCTGCATCCCACGACTTCCTACAAGCTCCTCCGTACCCTACGTACACCTCTAACGCGGCCTAGCAGGCGTCCGAACACTTCCCAATGTGTTACAAGTCAATTAATTGACTTAAATAAGCATATTTTTTTAAACTCTAGTATACATATAGTAAAAATGTGTTCTTAGACTTACGCGAATGTTACTCATTGAAAAAAAAACTAATAATCACGGATTTTGTTGCAGACTGAGTCCACCGTGTGACTACGAAAGCTGTAAAGTAATCGAAACTTCGCGACGGGGAAATTAAAAATGAAAAAATAAACCGAAAACGCTAAAGCTTTGTAAATTATAGTTTTATTTTATAAAAATGTTGTTTCTTCTCAATTTAATTAGTATATGTACTATGTATACATCACAATAAAAAAAATAATTTTGTTGAACATAAAGACCCATACAAAACATCTCAAAATGTTTTCAAATAATATGACATTTTATCTTTATTTATTTGTGTGTTTATCAATCTGTATTGAAATAAACACATCAATAAGTTTCTGTTAATATATAATAAAATTTCGCATATATCCATAACATTTTATTTCACAACTACAGGCCGACAGCTATATCGATATCGATATGATAGTATCGAAAGTGCATGGTACACCACTATATGTCAAGCACACATGTAAACTTCACGCACACAATCGTAAATCAGTTCTGGTCGCACTCAAAATGACACATTGCCGATCTATGTTCTATACTACATCTATGGATGAAATAGTGTACAAAAGGTAAAAGTATATAAAAAAGGCTTAAAAGCTATTATCTAACCTCTACTTAGACACTTTTGTCAAATGGTCCTTCATGACTCAAAGGCTACGAGCCGCTGGTTTAGCTGATGGTTAGCGGTCACAGTCATGGACCTTCGTAGTGCCAGAGTTCTAAGACAAGGTCGCTACCTATCGCAGAAAGACTGCTTTGTCGCACGTGTATAAAAAAGTTGTCATTTATTCAAAAATTCCCGGCAATTTAGAATCAGCTGCAACCGAATGTAATTGCAGCGGTATTTAAATCAAGTATTGGCTATTGATAGATAATATACCCAATAATGTGTATATTTTCTACCCAATACCCAACAAATGATACTTGCCGCTTTTTTCAGTTTACCGAGCTAAATGACAAAATTAATCTTGACAACGTGAAACCTTAAATCTCAAAGTATTTCAGACGATTAGTATTAAAAAAACATAATTTAAAATATTTTATCAGTTTAATTGGCCGATTGTTTGCGTTATTATTAGATATTGAACGATTTTCTGTTAAATTTTATAACACAGTTATTGCACCCTAAAATTATCATCGACCAATAATTCCTGAGACGATATGAATGTTGGCATGAAAAAATACATGAATTGTACATCCATATGCGATAACATGTTGCTTATTTATTGAATGTTCCTACCGAATTACATTGATAATAGATAATCCGAAATATTGTAAAACTTATTAGGTGTTGTTATTTCATTATGTTATTGGGTTCTTAAATAACATGACTTTATAATTGTATGAAATTTCCCCGCACTCCGTGTTCTAGCTTTTAATTGCTATCTGCTGGACTATATCAATAACTTTTTTCTTTAACGAATTTCTTCCATTTCGATTCCATCTCTATCTACACTGCCTCGGTGGAGTAGGTGTACTACGGTACGGTTTCAAATTTAAGGTTCGAATCCCGAGGCCGGCAAAGTGATATTATTTATTTATTTATTTATTTTTAACTGCACAAAAAAGGATAAATAAACACTTAAATATATTACAAACGAAGAAAAAAGTACAGATGGCGGTCTTATCGCTCAAGGCGATTTCTTACAGACAACCTTTGGATGGATAGAAAAAAAAGAAAAAGATGAGAGCGCAGTCTAGAAAAAAAAGGATACAAGCTCCAATAAAATAATAATAGACGAATTATTTATAATTAGTATGTACACAATTCTGTATCAGCCCATATACGTCCCACTGCAGGGCACGGGCCTCCTCTACAATCGTAATCGATTGAGAGTGGTTAGGCCATATAGTCCACCACGCTGGCCTAGTGCGGGTTGGCGGACTTACATACCATAGAAATTTTTATAAATCGCTATGGTATGCAGGTTTCCTCACGATGTTTTCCTTCACCGTATTAGTGCGTGGTGATTGACTGTCAATACACACATGGCTTCGAAACGTCAGAGGTGAAGTGCGTGGTGGCCTGTTGGTAAACGGACTAGACGCGACTGCCAACATGTTCACGGTGGTCGCGGGTTCGAATCCCAGGGCACACCTCTGAGTTTTCGAAGCCATGTGTGTACACAATATATGATACATAATTATACCTATTATATATATTAGTTTTTTCTATTCATTATTAACTCGGAATCACAAATTTATGCCTAATAAGACTATAGGCTGGCTCCCTATCACACTGTAGGACATGTGTGCTGGGGTCTCCAAGCTTAATTCTAGATGATCTAATGATCAAGTGATTCTAACAAGACTATTATATCATCTGAAAATCAAAGGTGAGTGATACACTCGCCGTTGATATTGATGCCAAATTATTTAACCTTCAAGAGCATGAAAGCACCTTTAACGCAGTAGTGATCAGTTTTGGAGATATTATCTCCTTTTTCTATTGCATAATATTGTGTATTGAATTTTAAAAGCACGATTTAGTAGTAATAATCATTCATCAAAATCCATAAATGACAAAGATTTGTTTAAGTGCTGATTAAACAAGTGTTCATAATGACATGAGTCAATTTATTTTCAGATAAAGATCTGATTATAATTTTACATGGTGATAAAGAACAATACAAAATTGATTAAAACAAAGGAATTATTGCAAATAATTAATTAATAGTATTTTCATTCATTCTTATTGAGTACATACATAATATTACGCTTGTATCTCTTAAGGGGTAGGCAGAGGTTGCTATAATACTTTGTGCCACTCAGAGAATGTGGGAATATAATAATTATTTAAGCTTGATGTGATATGTGGCGCTGGCTTATCGCCATGCCAGGCAAACTGGATGTTTGTTTGATTAAGATATTCGCGATTTGTCATTGAAACCAAATGAATATGAAGGTAAACAACTTATTAACGTACATGTACGTTAACAAATTAAACTACTGATTTTATGAGTTGAAGGACACAATTTTACATATTTGCCAACTAAAATATCGAGTGATTTATTTATTCAAATATTAGTAAGAAAGAATGTATTTATTATTGGCGCAATAAACTACAGTAGTAGTATAGAACAATATTGAAGTGCCTTGGTGGCGTAGTTGTACTACGGTACGGTTATAAAGCTGAGGTCTCGGGTTCGAATCCCGGGTTGGGCAAAGTGATATTGGATTTTTCTATTCAGTATCAGCCCAGAGTCAGGAATTTGTGCCCGATATGGCGATAGGCTCGCCACCTATCACATTGTGGGACGGAACATACAAGGCGAAATGTGGGTGCCCTCGCACCTCTGCCTACCCCTTCTGGGAACAAGGCGGGAGTTTATGTATGTATGTATGTATGAAATGCGTGGTGGCCTGTTGGTAAACGGACTAGACGCGACTGCCAACATGTTCACGGTGGTCGCGGGTTCGAATCCCAGGGCACACCTCTGACTTTTTGAAGCCATGTGTGTATTGACAGTCAATCACCACGCACTAACACGGTGAAGGAAAACATCGTGAGGAAACCTGCATACCATAGCGATTTATAAATTTCTATGGTATGTAAGTCCGCCAACACCGCACTAGGCCAGCGTGGTGGACTATATGGCCTAACCACTCTCAATCGTACTACGATTGTAGAGTAGGCCCGTGCCCTGCAGTGGGACGTATATGGGCTGATACAGATACAGTATAGAACAGTTAAGGTAACGAAATAAAGATAAATGTTGCACCAGCAAAAGTATCAGTCATTCAGCTGACAGCTAACATGCTGCAGCACCACCTAAGCAGCACTGCAACGCTGATTTGGATGAGAAACCTTCATGACGTACGGACGTTCAGTCGTTAATATTACAATTAATACAAAAACTTGCTACACAGTACAGGCGGGCCCTCGCACACGCTGGGATAACGCTTAGTAGAAAGAAGGATGGAAGGACTACAATTAACTAATTGAGGTAGGTCTCTCATATGTGAGAGGCCACCTGGGTAGGTACCACAACAATGTCTATTCTTCCCGCCAAACAGAAGTGTATATGCACTCTTATGTTTCAGATTGAAGGACGTTGAAACCAGAGTAACTACTGGACATATTGAGACTTAACATCTTATGTCTCAGGATGGCTTACCATCAGGCGAACGGCATGCTCGCCTCGCCATTAATTGCAATACAAAGAAAAAGAAAAAAAAAGTAAATACGTGGGTGAGCAAAAGTTGCACATAGCCCAACGGATTAGCAAGTCAAAGTTGAAGAATCGAATTACAGTGGATGTCACTGACGGAGGCCTATGTTTCACACTGGATTTCCTATGCCTAAAGATGACATAAATGGAACTGTAGGTAGAACGCAGTAGGGACAGTATTAAGGCTAAACATGATACTGTATGAGGATTAAATTGAAATTACTATTAAATCTTTCTCATACTTACACCTTGTTCTTACGAGTAAAAGGAGTAGACAGAAGTGCTAACATGACACCTTCGGGGTAAAACCTTGCGTGTTCCTCAAGTGATCATCTCAAGTTCTTCGATGTGATTTGACTTTTTGGGGTCAATATAAATATAAATAAATTATGCGGCAAACTAAGCCTAGATCGGTTAATGATATTCTTTCTTTACATTTTTTAGTAAAAATGAACTTAGCTTAAACAAAAAGCGTCGGGTCGGTATGATTTGTTTCAGGCATATATGTACTGAAATGTCTTTTGTAACTTATAACACTTATGACGAAAGCACTTGTATCTTAGTGAGGTGTTAGGGCAATATTTACAGATTAAAATTTTAAAAATCATCGGTTTTGATTTCTTTTACATTGTTTCAATTAATAAAAATTGAATATAGATACATTTTTATACTATATAGGTACTGTTTGGGTACATTCTGTTTACATTCGTTTTCGAAGATTATACGTACGATAGTGGAAAGCCCACAGTTGTATCGTGTTTGGAACCATCCTGTTAGAACCCGGTTCCGATATATGGGATATCTCTGGACCTACCACCAGGTGGAATATGGTCACTGTAATAACACCTAATATAAATCACTTATCACTAAGATTAAATCCACATACCTAACATTCCACGTTGATGACGCACTTTTCACTTTTGGTTTAATTATAGCAGCTATGAACAAAGAATGAAGAATGAACGAATACCCCTGGCCACAATTTCTTATATAAGTAAGTATATTTATCGTCATTGATAGCTGATGGCATATAGATTATGTTGATAAAATTAATAATTGTAAACATCGTGATACTGTTTTTGGGTTCGGTGGCAGTTTCATGATTTTAGCAGCATGATAACTGATAAGTGGGGGGCGGCAAGGGGGGGGGGTTTCAGTGTTCAGCCCTGATTAATAATGATTATGTAAAAATACAATCGTTGAAGCGGGTGGGCTGATGATGATGATGATGTAAAGAATCTCTTAAGAGTGTAGTTTTAGTGACTACCAACACAATGCAACAAAAAATTACGTAAAAGGTGACGATGTTTTTTAATATATCGTGTTTGGGTCGTAATTATCGTTTTTTTTAATAAAAGGTGAACATACCGGGTGTCTCAAGACTGCTACCGAAAACGAAGCCGGGTGATAGTTTTACTGACTACAAACACAATGCAACCAAAAATTTCGAGAAGAAACGCCACAATTATTTTTTATGATTTTTTAAATATCGTCATTTTTGGGTGGTAAATCCATAGATTTTGCTAAAATAATAATTTAAACACTTTTATACCTTAGATTATTTATAAATAAAAGGGTATACACTATTATTTTAGGAAAAAATGTATTTACCACCCAATTATGGTCATAAGAAAAAAATAACAAATAAAATTGTCGCTTTTTTTTTTTGCAACTTTTTCTGTTGCATTGCGTCTGAAGTCGCTTAAACTACCACCCGGCTTCGTTTTCGGTAGCAGTCTTGATATACCCTGTATATTTTTTAGCAAAAAATATATCATTTAAACGTTATGGACTTTTCTATACATTATATGCGTGGAGCATTGACGTAAAATATATGGACGGGGCGGAAAGCAAGAAAAGTGTTGTCACTAAAGTGGTCAGCAGACCAGTTCAACGGTTGTGACGTCACAGCGCACCGGTTGTAAATCGCCGACAAATGCCTAATTTATCGTGCGTGTGAGTGCATTAAAGATGACCGAAAGTTCACAAAAAAAAGATAATATTTGTTATCACCGCTAAGTAAAGATTATATTACTTTAAGTCAATATAACATTTATTTTAGCATTATTGAAAAACGATTTCATGGCCGCCATTGACGTAAAAATCTGACAGATAGTGCAATTTTCGCAGGCATCTTTTTGACGTACCCAATGTACTAAAGGGCCTATCCTTAGTTTTTAAATCAATGGCGTGGAGTCAGGAATTTGTACCCGATATAGCGACAGGCTCACCTTCTATCACATGGTGGGACGGAACACATAATAGAAACGTGGGTGTGCTGCTAGCACCTATGTTTATCCCTTCTGAGGAATGTGTGTGTTTATGTATGTATGTATTTATGCATAAATTTTAATATAAAATACAAAATGTCGCGTATTTTGCGGAATATTTAGTTGCATTGCAGTCTGTAGTTACAAAAGCTACCACCTGGCATCGTTTTCGGTAGCAGTCTTGATATGAATTAAAACAATCAATTAACTCTGTCCTTACATGTAGCGATATTTAGATGTACTTAATCCTAAACGGTCCAAACCCTATGGTTTGATGATTTTGATGTCAGGATCTATTTATAACAACAGAAAAATATACTATTCATAAACTGGCCAAAACCTAATGAATCGTTTCCCGCAAATAATGGTGATTCTATAATACACGAGCTCAGCATTTTATTTTTAATTGCATTGAATGGCGAGTCGAGCCTGCCGTTCGCCTGATGGTAAGCAATATGAAGAACATAACACGTTTAATTAAAAAGCAATGGTTGGCATTCCACTCCGCTCGCCATTATGAGACACAGGATGTAAAGTCTCAATATGTATGTCCAGTAGTTACTCTGGCTACAATGTCCTACAATACGAAATACAACAGTGCATTTAAACTGCTCTTTGGCGGGACAAATAGACATTGCGGTGGTGCCCACCTAGGTGGCCTCTCACATATGAGAGACCAGTCATACATAAATACAGATGCACTAGGTACTAATAACTTATTTCGGATGCCCGAAAGCTTAATTGGGCGCCCACGGCCGACACAGGTCAGGGTGTAGTCAGCTCGCCACGCGTCTCTATCGGTGAGGTCGTACTGTCCAAAAAATCAATGACCCCGAACTCGGGAGGCTATAAAACTATGATTGAATTTTAACACCGCTTGACAAAAGATAGCCATTTTGAAGCCACGTTAAATATTGAAAACACCTCTGACATTTACTGAGACGTGTTGCTTATAAACTTCCGTGCTTTCCGGCGTATTTGCCATACCTATTACATGAATCAAGTGTAACAGCTTATATTATAGGTCCCATTAAAAAAACTATTAAAGTTTAATCCCCGATGCTGGTTTCTCTGGCTGTAAAAGTCTTTAACAGAGGCTATTTTCCTATTTGGTCCATTGATTTGTCACCCACTTTGCTACGGAGGGAAGTGGACAAAAATAATCGCAACTCCTATTAACTTCATGACTAACTTCGTTGCGGGTTAAAGACAAGTTAGACATTTCCGGAGTCTGACCGAGCTTCAATTAGTTTTTCTTTCGTAATTTAAATGCGTGCCACTGTTGATCCTGGCTTACAGGAGTGAGGGCAGGACAGTATCCATAAGGAGTGATTATAGTGGCCCCATTTAAGAGTGTCGCGTCCAGCTTTATCCTGGGGGGTTGCATTATGATCCATAACAAAGAATTATATTCAGTTTTCCTTTTCTAAATATTAATACTATCTTATATTCTATAGTACTTAGCATTCGGAGTGACCAAGAAGCTTATACCCAAATGGAGATTGCATTCCGCTTAGAAAACTGAAGCACAGAAATTTGACCTTTTGTGCAGTCTTCTATTCCACTCTTATGTTGCCAAAGCTTACGAATTATTTCGCCAAATAGCACAAAGAATGTTCTGCTTTTGTTGTTTTTAATGAACCGATAAAAATAAAAAAGTTCTGTATTCGATTCTATTCTTTTCTGCGGTTATTTCACATAATTCAACATTGTCTCGTAATTTTCAGCGGGTATAGTGATATTCCAGAATGAGTTGTGAATTGTGTAGGTGTAGAAATGTTTGGCATCCAGTATCTACCGTGAAATTACACAGGTAACCCGACTGTTAAAATTATTGTGAATATCTAGACAAAAAGTAATAAACACATGGGTATTTTATATATGAACTGTGAGATTAACGTGTCTCGCATCATTTATTACCACTTTTTTCATATAAGCATAAAGATAAATGTGATTATTTGTGTTGTAAATATTTTGTAAACAAAGACGCTAGGGCGACCATAGTTTAGCGTTTGGCTGCAATTAGAGTCATTGAACTTTGAGATGAGGAAGTGAAAACTGTCATTAATTGATTTAGTTTTTCTAGGTGCAATAGGTGTTTACAGCAGTAACATTGCTGAAGTGTGCACAAAGTTTTTTGAAACATGAAGTTACTTTATTTTAGTTGTAATAACGGATTAATTCGTAAATTAAAATGCGAAATACCGATAAAGTAAAGTCGCTATAATTTTTTCTAATTTTAAAGTGTGTGAATGATCTTGCTGACTGCCAATACATTATTTAAGGCTCCTTAAGTGAGTTAGGTTAAATTAGCCAACGATCATATTATGCTAAGTAATGTTACCTAGCTTTTGAAAACAGTAAACATGTGTTAAAAATCGATGTCATTTTTACAGATGCCTTTCGATGTGCTTGTTGTTAAAAGGTATTAGAGATACGGACGCGATGAGTAACATTCGACAAATAGCCTCAAAATTCTCAATTGTCTCTCTAAAGAAAAGGATAGCAGACTACAGTGGACTCATTCAAGGTCAGATTTTTGTGCTTCTGTTTCTTATACGGTATGCAATCTCCATTTGGGTATAAGCTTCTTGGGAGTGACCGAACTTAGTTTTTATGGTTACGACGTGCCATAGAGGAAGTGTGCCATAGTGCCATAGATTCGAACATTTTGTGGCGAACCTAGGCACATTCGTATAGTTTTACGTAGGACGGTCGAACCTTCGAACTTCGTTTCGGGTCTTAGAGCTACCTCCTTGCACCGGTACATACACCATCTAGACTCAACTGTTCATACCATCACGAGCATTATTGGTAATTTGTCCTCCCAGAATAAAAAGTCCTGTTCTCATCAAATAACAACCATCAATCTATATTTTATTAACAAGTTCTACAGATTTTCCCTTACTGTGACCGTACGTGACTTCAGTACACGTACATCAACTAAATTGTGGGTAGTTGTTTAGGCCAGTGGAAAAATTTTTGCTCTGTTATTTTTATTGATTTTAAAATATATACAATAGTTTATTATTCACTTTTAATGTACAATATTATCATTTAAACTGTCTACCTGCCGGTGTTAGTGTTGAATCCTTGACTTTTCTCCTTCATCTGTCACACCACTTCACCTGTTTGCACCACAACACCTGTTTGCTTCTTCACTGCACTATCACATTATGGAGTCAGGACTTAAAGCATCCATCGAAGAACTGAAGACCGAATTCCACCAAAGGATGGCAGCCTTTGAATCTGACCTCAATAAATCTTCACGGAATGCATCAGTAACAAGCTCCACAGATTTGGCTGCCGAGTTTACTACCTTTAGAGCTTTCATTACTCAGGCTCTCAGTCTCATCCAGCAGCAAGTAGAAACTTTATCGTACACCGTGGATACTATTGAAATGCAGAGACGTCGAAAGATCTTACTGTTTCACGGAGTTGCTGAAGTGGAAAATGAAGATTCTTCACAGATTGTGGTGGATGTAGTGAAGCAACGCTTGGGAATCACCGACTTCGCTGTTGGCGACATACAACGAAGCCACAGAATGGGCCGTTCTTCATCCTCTAAAAAACCTCGCCCCATGCTTGTCAAGCTACAAGATGCAGCGATGCGGGACAAGCTATGGTTTGGCAAGACAAAGTTGAAGGGCTCTGGTATTACCTTCTCGGAGTTCCTCACCAAATCCAGGCACGACATATTTATGGCGGCGCGAGAAAAATTCGGTGTGAATAATTCTTGGACGCGGGATGGTAATGTCTTCGTCATCAGTTCGGGCGTCCGGCATCGCGTGGTGTCGCTCACTCTGCTTGGCCAGATTGCTGTGGACACCCCTGCAAAGCCCAGCCCAGCGAAAAAAGCCATAGCCGTGCCCAAAACACGACGGGCTGTTGCTTCCAGGAAGTGAAGTGTGGGTTTTTATTTTATTTTATTTTATTCTATATCGCTTGACCAGTCCAGGTAACATGTCTTTTTTAGTTAAAACTCTTTTTTGTTGTTATTTTCTGTTACTACTAATAATCCTATTAAAGTCACCCTCATAATATCTATAAGATAATAAGTTTGTTGTTGATTGTCATAACATCAAAACATAACCTATTATGACATATGTCACTTCTTGACAGCGTTTAGTTATTCCTAATTTTTGTTTAATTCACATGCGGTAACTTTGTACTCGTAATTATTTGCCTGGACTGGAAGTGTTTATAATTTTGATTCAACTTTTTAAATGTAATTCCGTTTTTATGTATATCTTTTTCTTTTAGATTAATTTTGTAACTCACATTGTTCTTAGTTGTACTTATTAATTATTCATGTTTACTTTTATCTAAATAATGACAGTGTTTTTGTTAACACAACCGGCAGATGGATGATTTTTATTGTTTTATTATTATTATTTTTGTGTCATTTCGTCAGATTATACTTTTGCAACTTCTCATATTTATTATATTATAGTTATAACTTTATTTTTAGTTTAGGATTTTACTTATACCTATTATTATTATATTTCTGTAGTTACCTATTGCGATGTCTTTGCAATCTGATAGTAGTGACATTGAGTACTACTCAGTGTGCAGTGATGACAGTTTCGTCAGTGTTCCATCACTTAGTGATAATCTAATGTCTCAGTTCTCCGATGTCCCTAGGAACTTTAATGTAGTACATCTCAATGCTCAGAGTATTCCGGCTCATTTCCCAGATATGCTGGCTAGTTTTGACTGTACTCATATCCATGCTATCTTAGTGTCTGAATCTTGGTTGAAACCATGCCTTTCCTCTTCTGCTTACTCACTTCCGGGGTTCCACCTCATCAGAAATGATCGCACATCGCGTGGTGGAGGCGGAGTTGCTATCTATTTACGAACTCAATTCCGATATACGATAGTAAGTGTATCTCCGCAACCCCCACCATCTGATGCTGGTGAGCATCTTTTTCTGGAGGTGGAATTCTCCCTAAAAAAAGTTCTACTCGGTGTATATTATTGTCCCTCGCTCCATATTGACTTCTTCTCTTCTATTGAAATTATCCTTGAAAATCTTGTTCCTATGTACAGTCAAACCATAATCATGGGTGATTTTAATACCTGTCTCCTTAAAAATGACCGTCGTTCTAATTCCCTTCTTAATACTATTAAATCCTGTAATCTTTCCATTCTTCCACTCTCAGCGACCCATCACTCTCCTAACTGTTCTCCTTCTCTCCTAGACCTTATCTTTGTTTCCTCTTTAAATCATGTGTCTAAGCATGGACAATATCCTGCTGATGCTTTTTCTTTCCATGACCTAATATTCCTGTCTTATCGTCTCCGTCCTCCTAAAGCCCAACCCAAAATCCTCCTGCAAAGAAATTTTCGGGGCATGAATATTGTGGATCTTTGCAATGATGCCGGCAGCATTGACTGGAGTTCCCTTCTTCTTGCTAATACTGTCGAAGACAAAGTTGATATTTTCAACAGTAAAATTATTGACCTTTTTAACAAGCACGCACCAATCCGGCCTGTAAAACTCAAACATCTACCGGCTCCTTGGCTAACACCTGATATTAAAGAACTGCTATCTAAAAAAAGCGTTGGCCAAGTCCCGGTACAACCGTAGACCTAATGAGTTGAATTGGCAGAAGTACGTCTCCATTAGAAATCATTGCAGTAAGGTGTGTAGGAATGCCCAACGCCGACATATTCACAACTCTATTGAAAACGGAGATCCAGCTACGGTTTGGAAATTTCTGAAAACACTGGGAGTGGGGAAGCCTCGACAAGAGTCCTTTTGTAAGTCAATTGACTTAAATTCCTTAAACAATCATTTTTGTACATCGCCTTCTTTGATAAGGCGATGAAAGATAACACTATAAAGTTCCTTTCGACCCTCAAGACTCCCGCATGTCCTGCTTTTGTCATTAAACAATTTGCTGATTGTGATGTTAAAAAGACCATTATGCTCATTTCATCTAATGCGACGGGAAGCGACTGTGTCAGCCGCAATATGATTCTCCCTATCCTAGACGACATCCTTCCTATCATCTCCCATATCCTTAATGATTCTATTTCCTCTGGTATCTTTCCTGCTGCTTGGAAAAAAGCACATATTATCCCAACTCCTAAGAAATCCAATGCATCCATCTCGCAGATTTCCGTCCTATATCCATTCTTCCTTTTCTATCCAAAGTCCTTGAACGTCTAATCCATACCCAGCTGAATGAATTCCTCTCGAACACAATCTCCTTAATCCTCTCCAATCAGGGTTTCGTCCTGGGCATAGCACAACTACCACTCTAACTCATATTGCGGATGGCATTAGGTTGGGCATGGAGGAAGGCAAGCTGACAGTCTTAGCATTGCTAGACTTCAGTAATGCCTTCAACACCGTCGATTTTGATGTCTTACTTGGCATAATGCGTTCTCTTAACATATCTCCAACAGCAGTTGATTGGTTTCGTAGTTACCTGTATGGTCGCCAGCAACGCATCTGCTTTGAGGAATGCTTTTCCTCTTGGTGCTCTGTATCTGCTGGTGTACCTCAGGGCGGCGTTTTATCTCCTTTACTCTTCGCTGTCTTTATTAATTCTATTACCAATAATCTTCGCTCCTCCTACCACCTTTATGCAGACGATCTGCAAATTTATACTCGGGCATCCTTGGACAAGATAACTGATGCGATTGGAGCCATCAATTCTGACATCCAATATATATGTTCATGGAGTAAAGATTACGGACTGAAGGTCAATCCATCAAAAACTCAGGTCATTGTTGTCGGCAGCCCTAGGATGATATCGAAAATAGACCAGGACCAACTTCCATCCGTTTCCTGTGATGGTATCATTGTTCCATACAGCGATACAGTCAAAAATCTTGGTTTATATATAGACAAATGTTTCACCTGGGGTCCTCAGCTTCGGGAAGTTAGCCGAAAGGTTTTTGCCTCAGCTAGGTCTTTGTGTAGGTTACGCAATTTTCTCCCCATTGCCACGAAAATTTCTCTTGCACAAACTCTCCTACTCCCCATCCTTGATTATGCCGACGTCAGCTATCTCGATCTCACCGAGGACCAACTTAATAAACTTGAGCGTCTTCAAAATTTCTGTATTAGATTTATATTTGGTCTGCGCAAATATGATCATGTCTCTGAGTTTCGTACTAAGCTCAAGTGGTTACCCATACGACTTCGTCGGAATGCTCATATTCTTAATCTTCTTTACAATATTTTGTTCAATCCTCTCACTCCATCATATCTCAAAGAACGATTTCTATTTCTCCATGAGTCTCATTCAAGGTCCTTGAGGTCGTCGGAGAATCTGAAACTGAGAATGCCTATGCATACCACAACGTTCATGGATAGGTCCTATACAGTGCAAGCCGTTCGACTGTGGAATGCATTACCAGTTGTCATAAGGCAAGCTCAAACATTGACATCTTTCAAAAAAATGCTTAAAGACTATTATCTTTCTCTCTAAGTAGCTGCATTAAGAAGTTTTATTTCCTCTTTTTGTCTCAATAGGTAATTTATAATTTATATTTAGTATGTATATTTATGTCTATGTTTATCTATAGAAATATTTATACATGTATGTATATTAAGTGTATTATATAATTATGTATTATATATCATGTATATATTCGCTATAATATTTTTTTACCTATTCCTTATAAGAGCATGTTTTTAGTTTTCTTTAAATTCTATACTGCCCTCTCTTCTTATCCTTTTCTTATATCCATCCAAAGGTTGTCTGTAAGAAATCGCCTAGGGCGATAAGACCGCCAACTGTACTCTTTAATCTTATATGTAAAATATTGTATACTTTTTCACTTTTGTGTGCAGTAAAGAATGAATAAATAAATAAATAAATTGACGAAGCTATAACATACCGGGTATCTCAAGACTGCTACCGAAAACGAAGCCGGGTGGTAGTTTTAGTGGCTGCAAACACAATGCAATTAAAAATTTCGCATAGAAACGCGACAATTATTTTTTATGATTTTTTAAATATCGTCATTTTTGGGTGGTAAATCCGTAGTTTTTGCTAAAATAATAATTTAAACTCTTTTATACCTTAGAGTATTTATAAATAAAAGGGCATACACTATTATTTTAGGAAAAAATGTATTTACCACCCAAATATGAAAATAGGAAAAAAATAACAAAAAAATAATTGTCGCTTTTTTTTGCAACTTTTTCTGTTCCATTGTGTCTGAAGTCGTTTAAACTACCACCCGGCTCCGTTTTCGGTAGCAGTCTTGATATACCCTGTATAAATAATTATGACGCGTTTCTGTAATCCAGGAGTTTAGTGTCATATATCGATAATAATCGTGAATCAAATCAATACGATAACACGTTTTATAATGCTAAATATTTATCAGAAATTAAATCGATCGTATCTAAGATTATTGATAGAAATCGTCATGACTGCACGAGACAACATTTTAATTCATATTTCAGTAATTATATTTGGCTTTCTAACAGATTATCTGGAATCTAGATGGACGGAATGATATACATAAAATGGGTGAATGAATTGTATGAAGGCTGATGGTTGAATGTTAGTTGTAGATGGCAATCTGAAAATATAATAAGGAAAATGAATGGACAGTGAAGTCAGCATTCGTAACAAAATTAATAGCTTTTAGAAAAATAGCAAAATCTTCTTGACCATCTTGTCTGTTCCCCACTTAAAATCACTTAGTTATAGGTGATGGATACATCTGGCCATCAAGTTCATGGTCCGTTCGCTGTAATGTAATGTAATATTCACAATTTTTCAGTCAAAACTGCTCTGTGCACCCTAGGACATATCAATATACCCAACAGTCACAAACGTAGTCTTGAACGCAAACTAAGATCTTCCGTAATCTTCTCTCAAAAGATAACCAAATTCCGCAGATCAATTATGTAGAATATTTATCCTTCAATCCGTGTATATCACATTCATTTATGCAACTTTTCTCATTTATAATTGTTAAATTTAAATTACCTAATTGTATTTTCTAATTATTTTTTTTAAATTGCCATTATACCGGGTATCTCAAGACTGCTACCGAAAACGAAGCCGGGTGGTAGTTTTAGTGACTACAAACACAATGCAATTAAAAATTTCGCAAAGAAACGCGACAATTATTTTTTATGATTTTTTAAATATCGTCATTTTTGGGTGGTAAATCCATAGTTTTTGCTAAAATAATAATTTGAACTATTTTATACCTTAGAGTATTAATAAATAAAAGGGTATACACTATTATTTCAGGAAAAAATGAATTAACCACTCAAATATGGTCATAGGAAAAAAATAACAAAAAAAAAATTGTCGCTTTTTTTTCAACTTTTTCTGTTGCATTGTGTCTGAAGTCGCTTAAACTGCCACCCGGCTTCGTTTTCGGTAGCAGTCTTGATATACCCTGTATAATAATTACTTATTTTATGTTGTATCGCATGCCGTGGTCTTATATAAATGTAATGACATATAGCAAGCTATATTAGTACTGTATAATTTACTTGTATTTATGAATGTACGCTACGATGGCGAGACAAAAAAAGCAGGCGTTACTATGTAGCTAATATGTATATTTGAATTCCATTAGTGACTGCCTCGGTGGCGTAGTTGTATTACGGTACGGTTACAAAGCGGAGGTCTCGGGTTCGAATCCCGGGTTGGGCAAAGTGATATTGGATTTTTTATTCATTATTAGCCCAGAGTCAGGAATTTGTGCCCGATATGGCGATAGGCTCGCCACCTATCACATCGTGGGACGGAACATACAAGGCAAAATGTGGGTGCCCTGGCACCTCTGCCTACCCCTTCTGTGAAAAAGGAGTGAGTTTATGTATGTATGAATTTCTGACTCATCCCACGGGGACAATATAGCCTATGTGTTAATCCAGAATGTCGGCTAGTTCCATGGCCAATTTCATAAAAATTTGACCAGCACGGCGGTTTGACCGTGAAGAGGTACCAAAACACACAAATAATAGTAAGATATTGTAAATGAATACGATATCCAGCAGATGCTCCAGAAGGAGTGCCATAAAACCACCAAAAAGAATTATTTCACAATAACTTTGATGTTAATCGCCGAGTTATCAACACCTTTTTTAACAGTTATATGTGTGTTTACGATATTTAAATCGATAAATGATATAAATTGCTATAGTAACAAATACTCTGACAGATTGTAAAGATAATATCGATAGCCTACGGAAAAAGAAAATAGGAAAGAAGATGGCTCGACTTGAATGCCAAAATATACGTTTTTAATCAACTTTATTAGGTTTAGCTATGATTGAAATAATCCACAAAACTGTTGATAATCAAGACCTAAGGCACGTGTTGTATCGGTTAGCATAGATTTAATTTAGTTATAATAAACTAATATTCCCAGTACAATATTCACTGGATGTGTCTCCTTAGTCATAAACTTCATTTTCAATCGCAGTATGTGAGCTGCAGACTAAACAAATTCCCCAAGAAGGTGCACAGAATTTTGTTGAAAGCAACTTACACCCACTTGCACCAATTTTCTAGACTTTTATGGGTAAAAGACTATTTCAGAACTGAAATCAAGCAATAACTTATAAAATACGGAACCAATTGATACCAAGGATAGGTATTTGCACAAATATTTTAATTATTTCATAGGAATCAACAGCATTCCGCGGAATTAACAATGAGATAACACGCTACGGAAATTAAATTCGATAAACACAAATGTTCTGTGAATCGCATAATTTCATTTAATCTTGTAAAAAAATCCCCTTCAGAGATTATGATAACACATTAATATTGTTTTAAGTTGTAATATACGTTGTAAATGCGTGTTGTACAGCCGATAAATGCCCCATAAAGAAGCACAAGTCATTCACTAAGTACCTATTATGAAGAATTATAAAGATCAATCAACACTAATAAATAATTCATGTTGTTTGTTGCTTAAACGTTCTTAGAAACGATATCGCTTTCTTTGTCAAAGTGTTATGAGCCAAGCCTTTTAATCCACAAGACAAAAGCCAATACAAACTGCATATTGTTGACAACGTATAGTTTTTGAACAAAGTAGGTAGGGCGTAGGCGGTTTATTCCTTGGGCTCACCGTGGTCTGGGCACTCCCGTTTCCATGTGTAAGTTGGTGGATTAAATTATAGCGATAGCGATAGTATCACCTTTTTATTTAACAGCATTATTCCTCTTTGTATAGTAATGCAGCCTAAATACGAATACAGTAAGGCACGACATTTCAGAGTTCAATTGAGAGCACTTATAATTGTTCTTCAGGAAAGCCCTACGTTCTGAAAAGGAATTCTTGAGGGTAGAGACTATGATCAAACCTGTGATTAACTTACATTATAATATATCATCTTTCTATCTGCCAGTTCTTATACCGCGTCTAGTAGCCTATCTAAAAGTTGCAGAAAGTCACTGGATACATTCCACTTTTGAAAGGACGCTGTGGAAATTCTAAGATTCCCCCTATCTTCGTAATTAAAATTAAAACAAAATTAATTGAACCCATAAACTGTTTTACATTATTTTAAAGATGTTTTTTTTACTACATCGTTCGGAAGGTATTTTTAACCAGAATAGAACGGACAAAAAACTCAGCTGTTGCTTTTTACAAAATTAATTCACAATGCAGTGAATATAACAAGTTATAATATTGAGATCAGCTTATTAATCATTTGCAAATTAAGATCCAATTTTTCCTATAAAAATCTGTTTACCAGTGGACTTCGCGTAGTTGCAGACAATGATGTAAAAAGTCCAAATACCAAAACGAGACTGTCATTTAAACAGATGTTATGCCAATAGTAATTAGCAACAGTTATTATCATAAGCAACTCCTCAACATAGTAAATAATTTAGATATAAATCTTTAAGATGAAAGATAAAGACCAACGACTTATTTATTTATTTTGTATTAAAATGGATGGCAAGACAAACACGGACTGTAGGCAAACCAAACAAAATTATTAACTAACAATACTTGGTATTTCACTGCGCTCGCTATCCTGAGACATAAGATGTTAAGTCTCAGTAAGTCCAGTAGCTACTCTGGGTACAATATTCTTGAAACAGAAACACAACAGTGCATAGATTTTATTGGGAATTAAATTTTTTTGGTGGTTATAAGTGTAGGTATTAGAATAAGCACTCACTTCCAGGAACTAACTATTGTATATTTTGTAAACTAACACTTAATTAGTGCGTGGTGGCCTGTTGGTAAACGGACCAGACGCGGCTGCCAACATGTTCACGGTGGTCGCGGGTTCAAATCCCAGGGCACACCTCTGACTTTTCGGAGTCATGTGTGTATTGATAGTCAATCACCACGCACTAAAACGGTGAAGGAAAACATCGTGAGGAAACCTGCATACCATAGCGATTCATAAGAATTTATATGGTATGTAAGTCCGCCAACCCGCACTAGGCCAGCGTGGTGGACTATATGGCCTAACCACTCTCAATCGTACTCTCGATTGTAGAGTAGGCCCGTGCCCTGCAGTGGGACGTATATGGGCTGATCCAGATCCATCCAGAACACTTAATACATTCACAGACAGAGTAAAATTATAATTATGCGACTCGGAACGAGATGTGCTCGTGACGAGAGATGGCAGACTATCCTTTTCATCCAAATAAACCGACCCTTTTATAGGACTACCCGCATGAGGATCGGTGGGGATAAATCTTACAGAAAATATATTTAAGCCATAAAATAGGGTCTATCCTTTCAACTAAAAATTAAGGTCTGCCCAAACATCTGGGCTATTGTCCAAACCGAAAGGTTTACCCAAACATGTGTACTATTGTCTAAAAAACATAAAGAACATCGGTCACGTCCATACATTTTGCGACCTGACAAAGAAATATATTGTACACAGCTGGGATATAGTTTATTGTGTTGTATAGTGCATGAGGAGTGATGTCCAGTTACAAAAAGATTTCTAAAAAGCCGGAGATTTTAGAATTATTCATATATTTGTAACTTTTTAGGTTACGATTATACTAATAAAAAATGGCACATTATAATGTCATTGTCATTGTCAAATATACCTAATGTAGGGTGGTCTTATGGTTATCAGGTACCTAGGAAGAAAAGTGTACTAAATCAGTATGATGGCTTAGTAATTACTATGGTCTATAATTTCCCTTGTCATAAAACTAATTAGCCGTTGAATATTGTGTACACCATACCTGTGTTACCTTAAGGTAATGAGAGAAAATGTAGTAGTTTGCTGTCATTATTTCGCAGAATTTTATCAGAATTTACTAGACTGTTTTGAGTATTTTTCGCTATTCTTCATAGTTTCGTATTTGGCCATCCACACACACTTGAAAATCCCCCTATATGTTAGTATAGGAATATAATACGCAGTGGTCACAAAAATAAAACACAAATAAAATAAAACACAGAAAAGGTTTTTTAAATGTATTATTTCTCATCTTCTCTTATTACAATAGAATCTAAGAACTCTGCAGGGGCAGCAAGATCAAAGTCATGACATGGACACAGCAACAGTACTGTGCGACGTCCTACTACACAGTTACAACAATACTTAGTTATTCCGTCGCTCCTTGATTTGGAAGTTTGGCATCATTGTTTTTCATCAAAACACACACACACTTTTCCTGTGGGAACTCCAGGATACTAAACCACATGGACTAAATGGTAAATAGGATACCTTGTAGATTCATGGCTAAAAAAAACTTCGATTAGTGGATAGACCCACTCACTGATTACAGAAATGAGTATAATAAGACGGGTATTGCATTGAACACAATGCACAAATTGTTGAGGAGCGCACTGTTGCTCCGAGTTCATGTTGGTAATATGGTAATACTTAGATTATATACTCGTCTAGATGACACATCACATCTCACCGCGCGGCTCAAATAAAGTCTACCAAATTTGGTAGACTCGCTTCTCACGTACGTCAGTGTCATTTGAACTACATATGGATAACGTGCTCCCGAAAAATAATTAATTATGCCGGTTTGTGCTGTCGAATTGTATCGCAATTGTGTGGGAAAACTGTATAATAATACCAATATCACTTTCTATAGGTAACATTATTGTTAAACCACTATTATTTGAAGAAAACATGAACTTTTAATTCATTATTTTGAAGATGAGTTTCAATGGCCAGTGTTGTCAATTTATTACTAGGAAGATTTGTTGAAACTATGGGAGAAACTATAAAACACAAATATCATTACATAATATTTCGATCAGAATAACAACAAGAAGAATGGCATTATTTATTTAATGAGTAAATAATACTTACCTACACGATATTAATGAAACCCACGACGACATGCACTTCATAGTAATTTTATTAATTCTTTGCCTTGCATGTGTATTACCATTCAAAATTTCACAAACGGGGTACTGCTATTGTCATCTTTGAAGAAACAGCGAGAACTTATTCAAGGTTCTAATAATATTTTTAGACTTCCTACAGATTCCGTACTAGTAAATTGCTGGAGAGACATTACACAGCGGAAACAAAAAGAAGACCATTCGTAGCCTCACATGAGTTCAGTTGTGTGTTCCGAACATTTTACTTAAGATGATTTATATTTTACATAAATACAGAAATCAGATAACAGCCCAGGCAATAAATCCAAAGAGTTAAAAGCGTATACACCTTGCGCGCAAAGTCAACTATAGGTATTTCTTCGTTAATTTCACGCACACATAAGCGACCAAAGCTGTGTG
The DNA here is from genome assembly GCA_009982885.2 of Hyles vespertilio. Lineage (NCBI taxonomy): Eukaryota > Metazoa > Arthropoda > Insecta > Lepidoptera > Sphingidae > Hyles > Hyles vespertilio. The sequence continues at coordinate 774,073 of CM042805.1, read as the reverse complement.
CGTAGAGCTGCCGCGTCGGCTCGCTATACAAACAGCTCAAACAACTTTGATCCGTGCGCTTCAAATATTCATTTGAAATGTAACTGTAATATAATATCATAAAAATATTTTATTTGCATTATAAGTAGACAAATATTACTGTGCAAGCAAAGAATAATACAAATCTAGATACTAATCATATTTTCGTTATTATTACATTGTTAAGTTGCATTCAAATCAGTGTTCAATCAGCAGATACTACGGACGTTTTATTAATAATTTCGTGTTCGAACATATAAATAGTGTTAGGGGCCTTACAACCTCTTACAATTACGAAATATATTGAATTTTATATTACAATACATAACATAATTTAGCCTCGGAATTAAATCCCATTATATTACCTGAAACATAATTTATACTCACTACAAAATCATTGTAGGTAATAAAAATAATTAAATATTTTACTACCAAAGTACTAAGATGTGGTAATCGCAGTCCGCGCGTGGCTATTTTCACTACGCGCGGCAATAATCGACTGCAGCCAGGCCGGAGCGACGAGCGATACGTCCTCCCTCTAGAAGGCCTTGCGGCGGTCTGATTTGATCCACGTCGGACAGCGTGTTTTATAGTGGTTTTTAAAATATTTGTAGAAAACATGAAAACTAATTTTGTTGAAATATAAAAATTGTAATTTATTGATAAGATGTTCTTCTATTATAATATGCAATGGCTATAAAAATTATGTACGATAAGTTGGTGAAAAAAAATATGTTCTTGACGAGAGTTTCTGAATAATTTCGCATTGTTAAAATTTTTATTTTTCAGGAACTAAACACAAAAAGATTATTTTTCTCAGCAAAATCCCTCCATAAGGGTCTTATTAGTCTGATAATATTTTTATTTTCATCTTATATTTAGTGGTTTCGGATATCTTAAGCTTCTAAATTGCCATTTAAAGCCTAAATAACGAAACTTGTGTTCAGTAATCCTTATAGTACTCACAAATTATCCATCAATCTATAATGTTTTCCACCAAAATCCCTAGATGACAACCTTTTCTAAAGTTAGTACTAATTATTTTTCCTTTTAATTGTTTATTGGTGGCTATTAACTCATTTGAAAAGTCCTGTTTTTAAGCCAAAAAGCGCGTGCAGGGTATAAACGCTCTTAATACTATTCGGAAACAAACACTAGGAGATGGGTTTAGATCTTTATTGTTTTTACTAAAATGCGTTATAAATATAATTAATAGTATGATTACTTTAAATAAAGAAAAAATATTTTATTTAACCTATTTTTTATATCAAATAATGGGGAAAAGTTAAGTTAATAATCTGGAGTAGGCATCCCTAAACACACACACATTGACAGTTGGATTACAATAATTACACGACCGGTACTCACACATATCAACGAAAGTGAGGACACTTTTAGCGCATCGTTTGTTGACATTGCTCAATCTAGACGAGTATATAATCTAAGATGGTAATACTTCACACTTTAAACCAAATCACAAAGCGTTATCGTTATACAATGGTTATCTTACAAAGTGGTCAGAAATACAAGGGTATATCGGAGTCCGTGATTAAAGCCAAGTCACAAATATAAACAGAAAATTAACAGTAGTCGTAAATCGGAAATCAAAAGAAAGCAAAATGACAGCGCAAAGAAAAGTCATGTGTCATAGAAAATACCTACACTTTTTTTATTTAGTACTACCTTCAACGTTGTAGTTAAAACCTTATTTTAAAACAAAGTATGACTGACGGAACGCACTCATATGCGTTCAATATTATTAAAAACACTTTAAGTTTTTCTTTTTTATCCGGGTTTTATAAAATAAATTGAAATATGCATCTTGACTCTAATAAATTATGAAAATTTTTGATGTACCATTCATAACTGGTCCCGTTCATGGTCCATTTTCGCCGATGTTCTTTGTTGCAAAGGATTGCCGCCACTAAAGAACTTAACTATAATAATACAGTTTTATTGTCCCGGCATGAACGGGCCATTACAATTAGGAAACAATAATTTAGCACAGCATCTTTTTAACTAATATTATACAATAGGGTACACAAAAATTCTTATTTTAATAAAACGACTCGCAGATGTTTTATGGTTAAACATCTGCAGTCATATTTTAAAATGAAATGCGTGTTTAAATAATGTTCAAATTACAAATAATAAGCGTGTTATTTTATAAGCTAAATCTAAGTTGGCTTATTGCTACCGCCTCACTTTGAACACGGCTATATTAGCTTTGCACATATGTATGTTTGTAACAAAATCTGTTTAATCCATTTTCGAGCACTTCCAAACATCATACATATACATACATAAACTCACGCCTTCTTCCCAGAAGGGGCTGGTCGAACAGCCACATTCATTCGCCTCGTATGTTCCATCCCACGATGTGGTACGGGGCGAGCCTATCGCCATTACGGGCACGAATTTCTGACCCGGGATTTGAATCCGAGACCTCAGCTTTGTAATCGTACCCTAGTATAACTACGCCATTGAGGTAGTCATCAAACGTCGCATGGAATTGAATATTGCATGATTATCAAGGTTCTATAATAATACAATAATTCAAAAAGTTTGTTTCATTATCATAACCAGGACCTTTTGGATTTGCATTTTTGAAGATTTTAAGTGGTTAATTTGCACACCTGGTGTCCTTTTTGTACTTACAATTTAAATTAAATCGTTTTTTTTAACTAACGAAACTGCTTTAGTAAAAAACCAACGATAATGTAAAAATAATTTTATGGAGTTTAAGATTAGAAAATTGAGTAAAATGCACATTTTTCTTTATTTTATTCAACTTGATATTCAGACATTATATCAAACTCCAGCTTGAGACGGTGCTGAGACGACAAAAGTAGTAATTTTTTTGTTAAGAGCGTTTACACCTTGCGCGCAAAGTCAACTATAGGTATTTCTTCGTTAATTTCACGCACACCTAAGCGACCAAAGCTGTGTGCGTAGAGCTGCCGCGTCGGCTCGCTATACAGTCAGCTCAATCAACGTTGATCCGTGCGCTTCAAAATTCTAATATTCAATTGAAATGTAACTTATGATTTATATATTGGTAATACGGGATGCCTTAGGTGTATTCTGTGATCTATCCAAAGCGTTTGATTGTGTTCACCATGATATACTTATCAGGAAATTGAGCCACTACGGAATTAATGGTATTGCTCTAGAATTATGCAAATCATATTTGTGTAATAGGGTCCAAAGTGTTGATGCCAACGGAATAAGGTCTCCTGGGTCTGCCGTTACTATGGGAGTTCCGCAAGGCTCGATTCTTGGACCATTTCTATTTTTAATTTACATTAATGACTTACCTTTTCTTATAAGGGACAACTGTGAGGTAGTGTTGTTTGCTGACGATACCTCATTAATATTTAAAGTAAATCGACATAATCCTAATATTGACGACGTAAACCACACCCTCTCAAAAATAGTACATTGGTTTAGCATTAACAATTTGTTATTAAATAGCCAAAAAACTAAATGTATAAGGTTTGTGACACCTAATGTCAGAAAAGTTAATGCTAACATTATTTTGAATGGAGATGAGTTGAGCCTTGTGGATACAACTAAGTTCTTGGGAATTACATTAGATCCCAAACTTCAATGGGACTCTCACATAGTCGCTTTAGCTAAAAAGCTGATCGCCGCAGTCTTTGCGGTGGGTAAGATTCGCCAACTGACTGATATTGATACAGCTCGATTGGTATATTTTGCCTACTTTCATAGTCTAATGAGTTATGGAATTTTACTGTGGGGTGGTGCTGCTGACATTAATACTATCTTTGTTCTCCAAAAGCGAGCTATAAGATCAATTTATTCGCTAGGGTCTAGATATTCTCTTAGATAAAAATTTAAAGAGATAAATATAATGACAGTAGCATCACAATATATTTTTGAAAATCTAGTTTATGTCCATAAAAATAAAGAAAGTTTTCGTAAGATTAGCGATATTCATAACAAAAACACTAGGAATAAGGATAATCTAGCAACGCATAAGACCAGACTCCACAAGATCAGCAAATCTTTTAAGGGTTACTGTATACACTTTTATAACAAAGTTCCCAGTCACATTAAAGCCTTATCTATTACAAAATTCAAAGCAACTATCAAGCAAAAATTATGCAATAAAGCATATTATACAATTTCAGAATATCTAGATGATAGCAAGGCTTGGGAATAGAATTAAATTAAATAAATGCGTAGTATCTCGGAGCGGAAGTCTTAGTATGCTCTGTATAATATCATTTAAATTAAGTAACATGTCAGATTTGCCATTGTTTTTCTGTGTAAGTGATTGGGTATGTCATGCTCGCTAAAAAGTCTGTGCTTGCGGTGGCGTCGTGTGCCAGGTCGGTCACTTCCCTGCAACATGGTTGAGGAGACCGATGACTGGCACATGCGTCATACTCGTGAACGGGTGCTGCTTGCGTAGACTGGTCTATCCGATTTGCTTACATTGTAACGGATTCATTGATGGATTACATAAGGCTTTCGCAATTATTCACTGTTTTGGCGAAAAAGAGTATACTGATTCTTCGTTCTGGGCGACTTCGCTTCACTCAGCCATAGTAATTATAATATAATAATATTCCGTTTAAAATATTTTTAATAAACTGCTCTGATTTAAACCAACTTGTAAATTATGTAATAATCACTAAATTGTAAACTGGTTTTGAAAAGAGCAACACTAGAGTTTCTTGCCCGTTCTTCTCTAGTGAAAACCGCTTTCCGAACCGGGTGGTAGATAAAAAAAATGTCTGAATCTAAACGATGTTGAACATTTTAATGGATTCAATAAATTATTTTCATTTCATTTCATTTCAATATAATATCATAAAAATATTTTATTTGCATTATAAGTAGACAAATATTACTGTGCAAGCAATGAACAATACAAATTCAGATACTAATCATATTTTCGTTATTATTACATTGTTAAGTTGCATTCAAATCAGTGTTCAATTAGTACACACCACGGTGGTTTAACTTAGAATAAACTACGACGAATTCTAATCATTGGTTTGACTTACTTAACACCAGAGGGCGAAAAAATCGTTGGTTTTTACGGGTTTCCCCATTTTACGTAGATTATATTTTACGCGGATATTATTGGCCCTTAATTACTTCTAACAACATTGATTCGCTTATTTGCTGATTAGTTTATTTTAAAATAATTATTACATTTATTAAAATTCATACTCATGCGGAAATGAGAATTTTTATGTTCGCATTTCTATATAGAATAATTTGTTTAAAATAGACAACATTCAAATCATTCCGTTGGATGTATTTCAGGTCCAAACCTTCCTAATTGTTTTATTTTCGTATATAAACGCAATGAAAGTAAGTTTAGACATATTACGGCATTGTTTTTCTTACTTAACGCCAGAGGGCGTCTTGAATTGATTGAGTGACGTCTCTATCTTAGTATGTAAAATGTACTCTGTGGTACACACTACGGACGTTTTATTAATAATTTCGTGTTCGAACACATGAATAAAGTTAGGGGCCTTACAACCCCTTACAATTCCGAAATATATTTAATTTTATATTACAATACATAATATATTTTAGCCTCGGAATCACATCCCATTATATTATCTGAAACATAATTTATACTCACTACAAAATCATTGTAGGTAATAAAAAAAATTAAATATTTTACTACCAAAGTACTAAGATGTGGCAATCGCAGTCCGCGCGTGGCTATTTTTACTACGCACGGCAAAAATCGACTGCAGCCAGGCCGGAGCGACGAGCGATACGTCCTCCCTCTAGAAAGCCTTGCGGCGGTCTGATTTGAGGTACGTCGGACAGCGTGTTTTATAATGGTTTTTGAAATATTTGTAGAAAACATGAAAACTAATTTTGTTGAAATATAAAAATACTAATTTATTGATAAGATGTTCCTCTATTATAATATGCAATTGTTATAAAAATTATGTACGATAAGTTGATGAAAAAAATATGTTCTTGACGAGAGTTTCCGAATAATTTCGCATTGTTAAAATTTTTATTTTTCGGGAACTAAACACAAAAAGATTATTTTTCTCAGCAAAATCTCTCCATAAGGGTCTTATTAGTCTGATAATATTTTTATTTTCATCTTATATTTAGTGATTTCGGAAATCTTAAGCTTCGAAATTGCTATTCGAAGCCTAAATAACGAAACCTGTGTTCAGTAATCCTGATAGTACTCACAAATTATCCATCAATCTATAATGTTTTCTACCAAATCCCTAGATGACAACCTTTTCTAAGATTAGTACTTATTATTTTTCCTTTAAATTGTTTATTGGTGGCTATTAACTCGTTTGAAAACGTCCTGTTTTTAAGCCAAAAAGCGCGCGGAAGGTATAAACGCTCTTAAATGCAGTAATCCCAAGAAATATTCGGCGCGTTTGAAGAAGATTATGATTTATTGTTTTTTTTTTTTATTGCAATGAATGGCGAGACGAGCTAGCCGTTCGCCTGATGGTAAGCGATACGACCGCTCATAAACAGTAGCAAAATTCCACTGCGCTCGCCATCCTGAGACATAAGATGTTAAGTCTCAATATGTCCAGTAGTTACTCTGGCTACAATGTCCTTCAATCCGAAACACAACAGTGCATTAAGCAGTGTTGTTTCACGGGAGAAATAGACATTGCGGTGGTACCTACCCAGATGGCCCCTTACATATGAGAGACCTACCCCCAGTAAATGTTTGATTTATTTATTACTGATTTGAGTTGTAAATCAACTTATCTTTGTACTGGCAATGTGACTAAAATCAACATGATGGTAGCCTTTATGGTACAGTAGATAGACGTCAGCTGTGAAAAGTGAGCCCGCGGGATCGGTTTTGAAATAAAATTATTATTACGAAATTTACGGACTGATCCGAACCACCTGAGTCCTCCCCGTGACCACGAAACCTAAAGTAAAGTAGAGTGACCGAAACGTCGGGAAGTCAAAAAATTTAACCAAATCCGCGATAATCATTGACTTATATTCTACCGATAACATTGATATCGATGGCGATAATAGTTTTATTTCAATGTGTAACATTCGTGTAAATCTAAAAAATCTATATGCAAATTCTATAATTTTTAAACAATACTCAGTAAAGTAAACTATATCGAAAATGCGAATGCGATAGCCGCTTGGCAACTAAATTAAGTATACAAGCAAGTATACAAGATTTCAATATCCATCCAAAGGTTGCCTGGAAGAAATTACCTACAGTCATAAGGCCGCCTCTTGTACTATTATTATTGTGTTGTTTCTTCACTGTATTTTTATTTTGTGTAATAAAAGGTTTAATAAATAAATATACAAGCCAAGGGGTGGCAGAGTGGCACGTGAGAGACTTTATTCCTGACTGCTTTGGTCACGCAGTTGTGATTGAATGTTCTATTCAATATCAATGGAGTCAGGAATTTGCGCCCTATGTGACGATAGGCTCGCCGCAAATCACCTCATGGGATTTGGAACACACGATGCGAAATTTACTCCCATTGACCCCTGCGTATGAATTTACAGCATTTTTACAACTATAGATGGTAAATTTCCCTTATTAAAGCGGCATCTTTCGCAATTTTCACATTGGTCTGGAAAAACCGGCGATTCTCAGTATTATTTTGTTTTCGTGATAACAGAGGGAGACACTTGTACGGTTCTGAGAATAGATATTTAAATTATTAATTAATTAATCTTTAGTTATCTGACTTGATCAACAATATTACCAATTTAATAAGATGTTATCGATTACTGGTGTCACGTAAATAATACTTGATATGCGATAAAGTTTTATTAATGAATATTGTTTATTACTGCACTTAAAATTAATTATTGCAAAAGATGATTTCATTGCGATTTATTTATATAATAAACTGATAATTTAGTTTGCAAATAGAATTGCAATTTTCAATTTTCCTATCCGACAACAGATGTCGCTGCTGATCGAGATTAACACGAGTTTCGAAACTTAAAAAAAATTGGATACTTTATTTTACAATATATTGTTTAAAAATGCCTGGCATAAAAATTGAAATTTCACGCAAAGACTATTATTATTATTAATTATTAAGACCGTGGTTCCTAACCTTTTTAGGTCCGTTACCCCTATGATCTAAGGGTGACTGATTTTACCACTCCTCTCAAGGATGATCTCAAACAACGTTTTAATACTTATACGTAGACTTTATTACACTTAAAACAATTGCACATAACCAATAATTAATAATAACTAAATGATAATTAATTGCGGCGGGTTAGGCCGCCCGCAGGTAGGGGTAGGTAGTTAAATGAGAACTCAGGGTAGTTACGTGGTTCGGGCTTTAATAATTTCGCATCACTATTTACACCCGGCACTGTTGCTGGTGGTATGCAACAGGAGTCACTGGCCTTCACTGGACACTGATCCGGGTCTTCGGCACGTGGCGGAACCCGGCGACAGCTCGCCGGCGAAGTCAGCTGCCACGTGGCCGGGCACGGTGCGCAGGTCAGCGGCAGGCGCAGGCTCGGATGCAGTCCGGCAGGAAGCGGTGCGGAGCAAAGCGGGCAGTAGGCACGGAGTTAGCGAAAAAACGCCAAGTACGCCAAGTACGCCAAGAACGAAGAAGAAGAACGAAGAACCTGGAATCAGCGTCCAAGAAATCGGAATGCAAACTAGGCTTGCATTCCGTGCCAGCGACTCGTGATAGTTCACAAGCCCGGCAGACAGAATACACTGACAAACAAGCAGTTAAGCGGTTAGCAGTTAATATTACACAGAACACTCATCCCAGCGGGTTCGGAAAGACGCGTGGTAGCACGCGGCTTTCAGGTTAGGGAAAAGGACGCGAGCGCCGTTACACGCGTATTTAAGCGAGCACCGATGACAGTTCGTACGTCACATCTGACAGATGTCAGATGGAATCAACCAATCAGCGCAACGGAGGCGTCGATTGGCATAGACAATAGGATTTATGTCGACTATTGAACTATAGATCGCAAATATAAAAGGTGACATTCCCACAACGTCACAGTACCCCGCCGAAAAGACCAGGATTTTACTTATAACTGAATATGAGTAAAATCCGTCTGCCTATTTAGCAATCTTGTTAGGTTACACTTTCATTCCATCCTCTTACATACTTCATCCTTACAAAATGTCTAGCATCAAAATATATTATGACCAAGACCCTATAGACAAGAGAATACTTTGCGATACTAAAGGACTCTCCAAAACTACAAGAAGAAAATTTGTAAAATAGACGATGTTAGTAAATTGCGGGATCTGTTAAGTGTCGCAGTTAATGTCATGTATTTAAAAATAAACATAATGTTAAATGTGTGAATATACATTAATATTTGTAGTTAGTAAGTTTTAAATCTTTGATGTGCCAGGTACCTAGTGGATTACCATTCATATCTTCTAAATCATATACCAAAGGTGATTTTTTAGAAATAATTTTACACTTTATAAACTTGGGAGCAAGTTTTCTATTAAAACGTTTATCTTTGTCACTTTGATAAAAGTTTTTCTCCAGACTACATCGCCAACATTAAATTCAGCAGGTTTCTTTCTTAGGTTATAGTTAGCACTATTCCTCTTATGGGCCTGCAGGAGCAACGACTGTACTTTGTTAAAAATATTAGATAATATGCCTAAGTTTTCAGCATAATGATCTCGAGGTATGAAAATAATGTCCTGGTCTGTATTAGTGTCCACATAGTGTGAGCCACAAGTGACTAATTCACGACCGTATACTAAAAATGAGGGAGTGTAGCCAGTCACCTCATTAACAGAGTTGTTAATAGCAAACTGTATTTTGGGAATCAAGAGATCCCATACTCGATGATCATTTTCAATGAATGTAGAAATAGCTGTCATAATAGTCTTGTTGTAGCGTTCGACAGTATTTACATGAGGCGTATATTTAGGTGTAAAATGAATATTTGGAATTTTATACTTTTCTAACATATTCTTTAAAGTTGAGCTAATAAATTGACGTCCATTATCCATTAGAATGGTTGATGGAATGCCATGAACAAGGAAAACATTTTCTTCTAAAATTTTGGTAATAATTTCCGCGGTAGCGCGTTTTAATGGAAAAAGTAAGCAATATTTAGAAAAACAACAAGTAACTACAAAAATGTAACAATTTTGCTTTCTAGTACAAGGGAGAGGTCCAACAATATCTATACTTAACATTTGAAATGGTCGGGAACACGACTTAGGTCTGCCCATTTCACCCAAAGTGGTGTGGTTTTGATGCTTATGAGAAATACAGGTATCACAAGAAGAAACAAATTCTACTACACTAGCATGCATTCCTGGCCAGTAGTATTTTTGTGCCAGCCTTCTGTAAGTTTTGAAGATACCAAAATGACCAGCTAAAGGGTTACTATGGTTTTCAGAAATAATAGAAGACCGAAGTTCCTGAGGTACAACTTCCTTCCACTCAAATTCAGTATTAAGTACACATTTAGATTTCATAAACCGATAAAGACGGTTATTTTTAATTATATAGTTAGGGTATGAAGTTGGTGAATTTTGACATCCGTGAAAGATATTTAGGTACCATTCATCAGTTGTTTTATTAACGTGCATGGAAGTATCAATAGTAGTAATATGCTTAGGACAAGAACGAGACAAAGCATCAGGAATAACATTATCTGCACCCTTACGATGTTTAATATCGAAAGAAAATGCAGAGAGGCGGACACCCCAGCGAGCGAGCCGACCTGTAGGGTTATTAAGGTTAAGAAACCATTTAAGAGCTGAGTGATCTGTATAGACAGTAAATTTTTTACCATTCTCTAAATAACATCTCCAATGTTCTAAAGCAACTAAGACTGCTAAAGCTTCGCGTTCAGTGATGCTGTAGTTACGCTCCTGTGGAGACAGTGATTTACTCATATAGGCAATGGGATGTTCTACGCCATCAATAGTTTGAGTCAGTAAAGCACCGACACCATAGTCACTAGCATCTGTGTGAACTTCGAAGGGCATGTCATAATTAGGACACGACAATATGGGAGCTTGCACTAGACAATCTTTTAGCTTATTGAAAGAATCCTGCGCCTCTGGAGACCAAATGAAGGGTTTAGCTTTCTTACTTGTAGAAGTAAGTTTATTGAGGGGACCAGCAATTGAACTAAAGTTAGGAACAAATCTACGATACCAAGATGCAGTGCCTAAAAAACGTTTGACCTCCTTAGGGTTAGTCGGTGTAGGGAAATTAAGAATGGCATCGACCTTTCCAGGATCGACTTGCAGACCATTCGAGTTAACAACATAACCTAAATATTTTAGTTCAGTACGAAAAAATTGTGATTTAGAAAAATTTATTGTCAAATTTGCATATTTTAATTTATTATAGACACGTAAAAGCATAGCCATATGATGATCAAAATTAGGTGATACAACAATGATATCGTCTAAGAAAACGAAAACGCAATTCTCAAATTCAGGACCATAGAATAAAATATCAACCAATCTTTGCTGCGTTGCAGGTGCGTTGGTAAGACCAAACGGAGTAGTGACAAACCTGAACGAACCACGTGATGGAATATAAAATGCTGTTTTATCACGATCACACTTCTCAATAGGTATTTGCCAGAAGGCTTTCGAAAGATCGATAGAACTTAAATAACAAGCGTTACTTAAATTGTCCAAAATTTCTGACATGTACGGTAATTTGTAAGCATCTTTTTTAGTAACTGAGTTAAGTTTACGACTGTCTAAACAAAATCTCAATGTTCCATCTTTTTTAGGAGTTAATAAGACAGGTGAACACCAAGGACTTTCCCAAGGTTCGACAACACCGAGTGCTAACATTTCATCCAGCTCGTTACATAACACGCGTTGTTTTTCGGGAGAAAGTCTGTAATATCGTTGTCGCATTGGTTGTGAGTTGCCAGTATCAATGCGATGAGTGATGAGATGTGTTCTGCCTAGGCCTTGCTTTTCCGTAGAAATAGAACGAAATAGGTCAATAGTATTATCAGCGTTTAGACGCTGCGATTTGGTTAAATCGTCATAAGAAAATAATTTACTTTTGTTATTATTTAAATAAGAAACACTACCGGTATTAGAATCACCTAAAGTTATTGATTTTAAATACTTGGGGCAAATCTCAAACCTAGACCAGAAATCAATACCTAAAATTAAATACGATGATACTGTAGGTATCACGTAGGCTTTAAGAATATGAAAATTATTCTCAAAACTTATAGGAATATTTATATAACCTATAGGGTTTAACCGTTGGCCGCCAGCGGCAACAAAATATATGTCGTTAAGGTCTGTACACAACTTAAATAATAACTAAAAATAAAATAACTTAGGATTGATTTTAAAATTATCAGTTTAAAGTTTTAGGCATACATTGGTATGATGAATACTTGTGTTTAGGTGTTATTTATCTTGCTTGTATGTATTTATCTATGTATGTTGGCATATATACCATCTGCCCGATATCCATAACACAAGCTTTAACTGGTTTACTTTGGCCACATGGCAGATCAGATGGCCGTGTGTGGTATGTCCCCCGCATTTATTATTACTAGTGGTCGCCTAGTGGTTGAAATTCGACCAAATCAAGAAGTGAAAAAGTTTTTTCCTGTATAATGATGTTGTTATTCTGATAATTCGTGCACATTTAAATGTACGTATCTCTCAAAATCACTTATTTATCCTGAAGTATATGCAATTACTGAAATCGTAAACTACAATAATTGCTTTGAACCAGCAATAGCAAATTATATTTTTTTTGTACCTGAATGTTGTTATTGCAGATTGCTGCTACAGAACTTTCTTTATGCATATAATGATAGCCCGTATCCATTTCAATGTATCTTATTGCTACACAATTTGTATAAGCGCTCAGTATTTTACGTAGTATTCGTCAAATAAAACTTTTCTGTTTGACATTGAATAAAACCACCGTAAACAAACTTTTCTGTTTGACATTCAACTATGTCTTTAATAAAAAAAAAGAAACATTTTGACCAAAGAGTATGTACAAATGCGTGTGTCAAATGCATGCTGGTTTATGTAATGTTTTATTTATTGATTTAATGTACTTTATATGCATTTTTATTAAAATATTTTTTTATATTAAATGAGGCAAATAAAACCTTTTTTTTGATATGTCTATGTCAGAAGAACAAATGAAAAAGAAAAGAAAGAATTTGACACCAGAGTATGTATGCGTCATGGTATGCGTATACAAATGCTTGTGTATGTATGTGTGTATGAAATACATGGTAGTGTGTGTAACGTTTTATTTTTTGATTTAATGTACTTTATAAGCATTATTATCGAAAAATATTAGCGTTCTGCACTTCTCCTACACATAAACTATAAGTGTGCCAAATTTTATGCTCCTGCGTCCGTGCAATTTTCGTAAAAAGGGGTCCAAAGTTTTTCCTGTCCAAAGCATCACATATTAATATATAGATTATTTAACTTATTAAGCTTTTGAAATTTCTATTAGTTTAAAATTTTTATACCACCACAGTACCACGAGGTACAGTCACGAGCAATAATATGTATACATTGTCACATTTTCAAAAATATCTACACTGCTATCATTAAAAAATATCTGCACAACATTTTTTTCAAAATTATCTAACCATCAAACTGTGTCAAAACTGGGTATACATTGGTTTCAGAATAATATACACAAAACATATGAGTAAAAAGTATACACTTCCAATTTTATTTTAAGTATACACGACTATTTCTATAACATGTATACAAAATGGATACATTAAAATGACATAGAAAATGTATACCTACTTTTTCCTGTTTTTGTTAAATTTATTCATATACCATTGTATGATACAATAGTTTCTGAATTGGACGAATTCAGCTGTAGTGATCAATACAATCATCATCAGCCTGTAGCAGTCCACTGCTCACAGTCCAAGCTATGTCGGATATTCTTGTTCTTTGCTGTTTTATTTTATTAGAGATGCTATTCTTAAGAGAAATTTCCAACATAGCTCACTGAGCGACAAATATCTATACTAATATTATAAAGCTGCAGAGTTTGTTTGTTTGAACGCGCTTATATCTGGAACTATTGGTCCGATTTGAATGATTCTTTCAGTGTTGGGTAAGGTCATTTATCGGGGAATGCTATAGGCTATATATCATCACGCTATGACCTATAGGAGGAAAGCAGTAGTAATATTTCTAGCAAATACGAGGAAATTTTGTTCGTTTTTCGTGGTCCGAATGGTCGATATTCTAATCTGATAGTCAGAATTAAATATTTTGATTGCCATTTTAAAACGTGTATGCACCCGGGCGGATCCGGGCCCGACCGCTAGTTATTCATAGTTTTATAAATAAAAAGTGGTTGGTTACTGCAATAAAACAAGAGCTTACGGAATCAGTTTGTAATTCGTTAAGCGTAATCATTAGATATTATATCATATTAAATACGAGGTATCGGTAATTAATTAAAATCTTGTGTAGCCACCTTCAGCATTTATAACGTCATGCAACCTTTCCCGCATTGACGAAATCATATTATTACATATATCACTGCCTCTAAAGCTATCCCATATCTCGTAGACATTTCTGATCAAGGCTTCTCTGGTTGTAACTTGGTTGCTGTCCCACTCTTGAACCATCAGCCCCCACAAATTCTCTATTGGATTGAGGTCGGGGCTTTTAGGCGGCCACGGCAACAAATTAACTAAATTTCGGTTGCGATTGAACCAGGTCTGCGTGTATCTAGAATTATGGACCCCTGAATTGTCCTGGATAAAATCAATAGGCGCTGATTCGGCAAAGTACACCTCCAGACTAGGCAGTAAAACTTCGTCTAAAATATTGGTATATTGGTCGCTATTCATTCTACCACTGATCTCGGCCAATTCACCGGGGCCACTGGCTGCCATCCAGCCCCAAACGCCGAAGCTTATCCGGCCACTTCGTCTAGATGGGAGTATATTTCTTTCTAAGTATCGGGTATTATTAGGACGCCATAAGGACAAACGTCCATCAGCAGAAGAAACAAACATTTTTGCATCGGAAAAAATGGCTCTGCTAAAATCGTAGTTTAGATATTGTTGAGCAAATTGTAGCCGCTGCTGTTTATGACGTGTAGTTAAAAGTGGTTTTCGCGCCGGAACTCTGTGATGTATACCAGCTGCACATAGTCGACGTCGAATCGTTGAACATGATACGCCATATGAAGACGATATGGTCTGAATACGCTCAAATCCGTTGTTAACGATCGTGTTCACGATCTGCCTGTCCTGAACCGCGGCAGTTTTTCTTGGACGACCAGTACTTTTATGACTGACAACGTTACCTTCATCTTCCCACCGCTTGAGCCACAAATATACGGTTTTTCTCTGAAAAAAAAATGCAACTTGTTCTAATTAAGTAATTTAGTAAGATAGTAATTATATTAAAAATGTAATAATAAATATTTTTGCATTATTTAATGATATTAGATAATTAAATAAATACTAAAAAAATTAACCCCATCCACCATCGACACTGCCCAGGAAAAAATATCTAATAATCTGCCATTGAGTATATATTGCAAACTCACCGTAATTCCCAATTCATCTGCAATATCTGTTACCGAAACTCCCTGTTCTCTAAGAACAATGATTTTGTGGTTGTCATATGTAGAAATACGATATGGCACATTGTTATTCATTTTTCAATTTCAATTCAATTCAAATTCAATTATCACCTTATCACAAGAAATATTTAATATGGAAATAAAACAAATGACGTTAAGTTGACAATACATTGACAAATCTCTAAAGAGGTCGGTAAGTTAGAATACATAAATAGGCAAAAGCTAGTTGTTTAAATAGTTTTGAAACTGTAGGTACCGTATACATGTTTTTGAAATTCCCTTGGGTACATAATCATGTAACTAAAAGCTTAAATTATTTTGGTAATCTGTTGTCAACGAAAATTTGATCAAAATGTGTAGTTAATTTTGATTCAATTTTAAGTTTACATATTATTATTGAACTGTTAGCATACTTATTTATGCGATTTAATGTTGCTACATACCGGGTATCTCAAGACTGCTACCGAAAACGAAGCCAGGTGGTAGTTTTAGTGGCTACAAACACAATGCAATTAAAAATTTCACATAGAAACGCGACAATTATTTTTTATGATTTTTTAAATATCGTCATTTTTGGGTGGTAAATCCATAGTTTTTGCTAAAATAATAATTTAAACTCTTTTATACCTTAGAGTATTTATAAGTAAAAGGGTATACACTATTATTTTAGGAAAAAATGTATTTACCACCCAAATATGACCATAGGAAAAAAATAACAAAAAAAAAATTGTCGCTTTTTTTGCAACTTTTTCTGTTGCATTGTGTCTGAAGTCGCTTAGACTACCACCCGGCTTCGTTTTCGGTAGCAGTCTTGATATACCCTGTATATTTGAAATTTATGGGTGTTTCTATGTTATTGCTCGTGATCAGTGGTCGAATGAATAGCGACCAATATACCAATATTTTAGACGAAGTTTTACTGCCTAGTCTGGAGTTGTACTTTCCCGAATCAGCGCCTATTGATTTTGTCCAGGACAATTCAGGGGTCCATAATTCTAGATACACGCAGACCTGGTTCAATCGCAACCGAAATTTAGTTAATTTGTTGCCGTGGCCGCCTAAAAGCCCCGACCTCAATCCAATAGAGAATTTGTGGGGGCTGATGGTTCAAGAGTGGGACAGCAACCAAGTTACAACCAGAGAAGCCTTGATCAGAAATGTCTACGAGATATGGGATAGCTTTAGAGGCAGTGATATATGTAATAATATGATTTCGTCAATGCGGGAAAGGTTGCATGACGTTATAAATGCTGAAGGTGGCTACACAAGATTTTAATTAATTACCGATACCTCGTATTTAATATGATATAATATCTAATGATTACGCTTAACGAATTACAAACTGATTCCGTAAGCTCTTGTTTTATTGCAGTATCTGTATCTGTATCAGCCCATATACGTCCCACTGCAGGGCACGGGCCTCCTCTACAATCGAGAGTACGATTGAGAGTGGTTAGGCCATATAGTCCACCACGCTGGCCTAGTGCGGGTTGGCGGACTTACATACCATAGAATTTTTTTATAAATCGCTATGGTATGCAGGTTTTCCTCACGATGTTTTCCTTCACCGTTTTAGTGCGTGGTGATTGACTATCAATACACACATGACTCCGAAAAGTCAGAGGTGTGCCCTGGGATTCGAACCCGCGACCACCGTGAACATGTTGGCAGTCGCGTCTAGTCCGTTTACCAACAGGCCACCACGCACTTCATATTCATATTGCAGTAACCAACCACTTTTTATTTATAAAACTATGAATAACTAGCGGTCGGGCCCGGATCCGCCCGGGTGCATACACGTTTTAAAATGGCAATCAAAATATTTAATTCTGACTATCAGATTAGAATATCGACCATTCGGACCACGAAAAACGAACAAAATTTCCTCGTATTTGCTAGAAATATTACTACTGCTTTCCTCCTATAGGTCATAGCGTGATGATATATAGCCTATAGCATTCCCCGATAAATGACCTTACCCAACACTGAAAGAATCATTCAAATCGGACCAATAGTTCCAGATATAAGCGCGTTCAAACAAACAAACTCTGCAGCTTTATAATATTAGTATAGATATTTGTCGCTCAGTGAGCTATGTTGGAAATTTCTCTTAAGAATATCATCTCTAATAAAATAAAACAGCAAAGAACAAGAATACCCGACATAGCTTGGACTGTGAGCAGTGGACTGCTACAGGCTGATGATGATTGTATTGATCACTACAGCTGAATTCGTCCAATTCAGAAACTATTGTATCATACAATGGTATATGAATAAATTTAACAAAAACAGGAAAAAGTAGGTATACATTTTCTATGTCATTTTAATGTATCCATTTTGTATACATGTTATAGAAATAGTCGTGTATACTTAAAATAAAATTGGAAGTGTATACTTTTTACTCATACTTTTTACTCATTTATGGGTAAATCCTTGTTTCAGAGAGCACGAGGAATCTGTGACGAGAAACACCTGGCGACTGAGCTGCAACACGTTAAGCAGGTACTGCGAGACAACAAGCTCCAAATCCCACGCCGCCGTCACAGAAACCGAGTGAAGCCAGCCACAGTCGAACGAGTCCCCGTTGTCTTGCCTTACATAAAAGGAGTCACAAATAAAATTGGCTATATTCTGAAGCGTGCTTCTATAAAGACCTACTTCAAGCCGCCCAAGAAGATTAGTCAATTTCTACCACCTGTCAAGTTCCATATACCCCTGCAAGAACCGGGGGTACCACCGCAATGTGTATTTCTCCCGCCACACAACAGTTTAAATGCACTGTTGTGTTTCGGATCGAAGGACATTGTAGCCAGAGTAACTACTGGACATATTGAGACTTTACATCTTATATCTCAAGATGGCGAGCGCAGTGAAATTACAAGCATTGCTTTGTAATCCAAGGTGTTGTTTGGTTTTGCTACTGTTCATGAGCGGTCGTATCGCTTACCATCAGGCGAACGGCATGCACGTCTCGCTATTTCATTGCAACAAAAAAAAACATATCTGTACTCCCCTCCAACCAGCACCTTCTATTTTTTTTTTTTTTTTTTTTTTTTTATTGCAATGAATGGCGAGACGAGCAAGCCGTTCGCCTGATGGTAAGCGATACGACCGCTCATAAACAGTAGCAACATTCCACTGCGCTCGCCATCCTGAGACATAAGATGTTAAGTCTCAATATGTCCAGTAGTTACTCTGGCTACAATGTCCTTCAATCCGAAACACAACAGTGCATTTAAGCAGTGTTGTTTGACGGGAGAAATAGACATTGCGGTGGTACCTACCCAGATGGCCTCTCACATATGAGAGACCTACCACCAGTATCTATTCTATTTCTACCTATTGCTCTTACCACTCCATCCAAAGATTGGCTGGAAGAGATCGCCGCCGTTAGCGATAAGACTGCCACTTGTACTACCGATAATGCGTATTTAAGAAACAGGAATAATTATCTAAATGATTATCTAAGCCTGTTTCTGTATTTATTTATTTATTTATTTATTTACACTTTATTGCACACAAAAGGAAAACAAATACAAACAGAAATCACATATACAAAAAGTACAATTGGCGGTCTTATCGCCGAAAGGCAATGTCTTACAGACAACCATGGGATGGAAAAATTTAAAAATAGGATAAATAAAGGGCAGTCGTAAAGTGTAAAGGATAGAACTTGCTTAGAAAGGAAAAGTATTGCAAATAAGTACAAATAATTTAATGGAATTACAAGTAATACAAATAATAAATACACATATTATGTTATATAAACATATATATATATACAACGTGTAACAGGATTAATTCACAACCTCAGACACCCCAACTTTAAAATATTATTGCAATCATAGTTTATGCATTGAAATCGTACTACCATAATTACAAAATCTTTTATATATGAAATTAGTTATACCAAATGTAGGCACTTAACATGGTCACCTCACGAGTTACAAATAAGAGAGTACTACTACACACGCTCGCGGACACGCACACATTTACACAAGACCTATTCACACGAGTACCTAACGCCGAACGCTGCGACGCGCTGCGCCGCGCCGCGCCGGCAGAAACAGCTGACTATAAACGAAATACAAATTACGTACGTAACTGATTACTGGGTGGTTTGGTAAATTAATTATTATTAATTTAATCTGTAAGCATAACATTTGTGTTTTAGCTATAAAATCTAAATATTTTACTTACTAGATATAATGCATACGAACCCAACGTAAGACAATATTTTGCATGAATCGGCTATAAAATATTATTAATTTCACTTCCGCTAAACTTCGTTCCTACAGGCGGGTAGGATACGGGCGTCATTTATTTTGAATTACTAATGAATAAGATAATTAGATAACGCAATATCTAACAACGAAGACTAGATTGGGAATCACAACACAAAAAAATACAACAAAATTAACTTACGTGTTACATGGCACTCATGCGGCGATTTCTTTTTAAAATATTATGTTCGAAATGTCCACCACCTTGATACACTTTGATGCACATTTGCGTAATTGTTCACGTAATTTATGTAAAACTTCAGTGTCACTCTTCACTTTTAGGAAGGCTGCCACTATTCTACTTTTTAGTAGTCTAGTTATACCAAAGATTTATTACGTCCCCACAAAAAAATTCAAGAGGCGTCAAGTCGGGTCACCTAGGAGGCCATTGCACAGGTTCGCGCTCTCCGAACTCAGCATCGAGATACTGTCGGACACTACACTGGTGCCGTGCCTGTTGTTAAATGTCCTGCATGCCAATGATACATTATCACCATTCACCACACTGTGCCAAAGTTCTCACCATTTCAGTGTATTCAATATTCGAATACCGAAAAGACATCGCGCGCGAAAGTTATCGAAATATCTACTAAACACTTAAACACAAGTAGACACAGATAACTGCGGTGCACGACTGTATTTTTTTCACATAGTCGGTGCCCATTTAGGGATTGCAATAACGGGATATTAGACACACCGGGATTCCGCATACATTGTAGCAAATTTACAAACCGAATTTAATCACCATTTTAACGTTCCGCGAAATTATTTTTCATAGAAATACCTACTTGTTGTTTCATTTCATAGTGAATTTGTTACAATTTAATTCGTTTCATTTAAGTGCATGTATTGCGCGGGATTTGGATCGCCCAGTCTTGCAAATACCGGGAGTAATTTTTTTCGCGGTACATCCCTATACCGGTTGCCAAACCTTTTGATATACCGCCGCGCCGCGCCGCGCACGCCATCGTTTGTCGGATGGATCAAAATCATTGCATTAAACAATAGCTGCATCCTGCTCTATCTAGTTGTAGTGAAATGTGCGGAAAAGAGAATATGATAGTTATTTATTTTGGTAGCTTATTACGTTTATTGAGGCCTATCGTTGTGTGCGTTTGATTAATGATAGATTGCTTAAATAAACTTTATGATTATTGAAATAAAGTTCATTTTTGTTCATTATTTAGTTTATTAGAGTATTCGTTTAGTGATTCATTTAAAAATGATCTTATGTCCTGGAGTTACGTTTCAATTTCGTTTGTTCGGAGTAGTAAATGAAAGAGTGTCTGTAATTTACTTGGTCTTAACTAATTATTTAGAAAAAAAATACCTACCAAAAAAAATGTTGATATCGGTTCAGTAGCTGATTCTGAACGTACTACTTTCCGCTTTTACATTTAAATCTGTTACATGTTGTATATATATATATATATACAAATATGCATACATAAATAATATAATAACAATACATATTTAGGAAGATACATATACATAATATATTAATACAGGGTATATCAAGACTGCTACCGAAAACGAAGCCGGGTGGTAGTTTAAGCGACTTCAGACACAATGCAACAGAAAAAGTTGCAAAAAAAAGCGTCAATTTTTTTTTTCCTATGGCCATTTTGGGTGGTAAATACATTTTTTCCTAAAATAATAGTATATACCCTTTTATTTATAAATACTCTAAGGTATAAAAGAGTTTAAATTATTATTTTAGCAAAAACTATGGATTTACCACCCAAAAATGACGATATTTAAAAAATCATAAAAAAAATTGTCGCGTTTCTAGGCGAAATTTTTAATTGCATTGTGTTTGTAGTCACTAAAACTACCACCCGGCTTCGTTTTCGGTAGCAGTCTTGAGATACCCGGTATATATATATAAATACCAGTACATACAAATAGGTAAATTACCCACAGAAATGTGTCAGTTCAGTGAGAAAGATAGTAATCTTTGACAAGTTTTTTGAATGATGATAGTGATCGTGCCCGTCTTACCACAACTGGTAATGCGTTCCACAGTCGAACAGCCTGGACAGTAAACGATTTATCCAAGAATGTGGTGGAGTGCACGGGCATTCTCAACTTCAGGCTCTCTGACGACCGCAGGGATCTAGTATGTGAGTCGTGGAGAAATACAAATCGATCTTTGAGATAAGAGGGGGTAAGAGGATTAAACAATATGTTGTACAGAAGATAAAGAATATGAGCATTCCGACGAAGTCGTATAGGCAACCACTTGAGCTTAACACGGAACTCTGAAACATGATCATATTTGTGTAAACCAAATATGAATCTAATACAAAAGTTTTGAAGTTATTTATATTAATATTTTTTGTCTTTATAATTGTGTACAATTAAGTGAGTATTAAACAATAAATAATATTAAATATTGAAGAAAAGAGAGCGAAATGTCCACCAAAGAACAGTCGACAGACTTTGACAGAGATGTTAAAGAGATAGCAGGCCAAAATTGGATGCTTTCAGCCAAGGAAAATAAGTATTGGAATAAATCGGAGGCCTATATCCGGAAGGGGTCTTTATTTAAATATTATATGTATTAATGTATTTAACTTTTCACATAACATTTGTTTTATAATTTTAAGATTACGAAAATAAAGGCTTTTTTATTTATATAAGATCAAGAGTTATTTCTTCTTAAAGCATAACACAATGTGATTCATCTAAAACAGAGTTTTATTCATTAAATATAGTAACATTTACATATCAAATATCAACTATTGAAATACTTACTAACCTAAAACAGAGAATCGACAATTAAATGTCCATGCTTTACTATTATTACTATATAAACTTAAATAATCTTTCGCATATTTAAATTAAAGGAAATTCACAAAAAAAATACATCAATTATTTCAATTTAAAATATTAATGTCAGTGTCAACGACAATACACAGCAAAAAGAATATAATATTATATAAGCAGGCCAAAGGTTACATCTCCCCCCTTCGAAAGGCAAATTTTTTCAACATGAGTTGAGTAAAATTTTGCTGCGAAATCTAAATATCAACAAGCATAGGAATAAGCTTTGTAACATGATATAGTCCAATAGATCTTGTACCACGACCAGTATTTATTTTAAAAACTGAATCCGATATTTTTTCTTCAATTTCAAAAGGACCAATTCTAATTTCATCCATCTTTTTTTTGTTTAATTTGTTTCCATAATCAACATATACCTTATCTCCTTTTTTAAATTCATGTTTTATTCTATTCTTGGCAAATAAAGCTTTATTATATTCGTGTGACTTTATTGACCTTTGGAGTGCTATTTTCCTGTCTTCTTCCAAACTTTTTGTTAATATCTGTTTTTCTCTTAATTCACGTGGTAACAAGTCTGTAGACTCACCAGATAGCAAATATTTAGGAGAAAATCCTGTTACAGAATGGTTTGTTTCATTATATCTATTTCTACATTCTTCTGCTATTTTTGACCAATTTGATTTTCCTTTCGATTCATTCATTTTGCATCTTATTTTGTTTACAATAGTCTGGTTTAGCCTTTCGTTTAAACCATTTGAGAATGGTGCATCTACCGCTGTAAGTATTAATTGAATATTCCTGTCCTTAAGGTAATTTTTGAATTCATTCGAATTAAAAGCTGGATATTGATCAGATGTCTATTAAGAAGTCTATTTTTTCTTGTAATAAGATGTCTATTTTTTCTTCTTTAGGAATTTTTTCTATAAGTTTGATGAAGTCTCGAGCATGTTGATTCTTAGAACACAGGATGTATGCGTACCTAGTGAAGTGGTCTACTAGTAGATGTAAGTATCTTTTTGTTGATCTTTGACCCCCAAATCCTCCTATTGTGTCCAGTGACATTATTTGAAAGGGTTTATTAGCTGGACCTAATTGCGACATAAAGCCATATTTTCTATTTAGTCTCGTTTTATTTTTCAGGCATATCTCGCAGTTCTTGCATATATGTTTAATATTTTCTGATAGATTCGGTGCAGTATAAAATGGTTTTATTTTAGATTCTGTTTGATTTATTCCAGTATGACAATATTTTTCATGAGTCTTTTTTATTATAATTTTACTATAATCTTCACTTAGAATTATTTTTTTCTTATTTTTCCCACTTTTTTTATAGTAAATTCCATCTAGTAATATAATGTTTTTTTTAAGTTCCTTTATTTGCAAATTTTGTGCTTGATCATATGTTATGTCATGAATATCAATAAAATTTACCGTTCTTAAGTTATCTTCATCATTTGCATCAATGCCCAATACTGGGTTCTGCTGAGACAATCTGCTTCTGTATTATTTTACATATTTTATTGTGACAGATAATGAGACATATCACCTAATTCATCGTCAGGTCTGTTTCTTATATTTAACTTCTCGAGAGGTTTGTGATCTGTATAGACAGTAAAATAGTTTCCAATCAACCAATATTGCCAAAACTTAATGCTCTCTTTTATAGCTAAACATTCTAAAAATATCGCTTTTTTATTATTCTGTGATTCATTTAATTTTTTAGAAAAATATGCTACCGGTTTTTCTTCGCCATTGTTCTGAATTTGTTTCAAAACTGCTCCTATACCTATGGTACTGGCATCTGTATAAATAAATATTGGTGCTTGTGGATCATAAATGGCTAGTATTGGTTTGGAACATAGATACTCCTTAACTTTCCGGAATGCATCCTCACACTGTTCTGTCCAATTAAATCTTTGATCTTTTCTCAGCAATTTATGTAAAGGATCAAGAACTATTGAGACACTCGGAATATACTTTCCATAAAAATTTATTTTTCCTAAAAATTGTCGTATCTGTTTTCTATTTTGAGGAGCGGGAAAATCTTTTATTGATTTTAAATTGTCCTTTAGAGGTGTAATCGTATTCTTCTGTAATATATGACCTAAATACTTAACTGAATCACTTGCAAACTTACATTTTGTTACTTTTAGCCTGAAACCTTCTTCTCGAATAGCCTCCAGCAATTTTTTTAAGTGTGTAATATGTTCATCAAATGTCTTAGAGAAAATCAGTATATCATCAATAAAATTCACTGCAAATCCTGTCAAACCATTTTTCCTTATAATATTTCCCAAAATCCGTTGAAATATGGCTGGTGATGTCTTAAGGCCGAAAGGTAAACAGGTCCATTGGTAATGACCTTCTTGAGTTACAAAACCAGTTTTGTATCTGTCTGTAATTTTTAATGGGATAGACCAAAAAGCTGAATTTATATCCAGAGTTGTAAAATAATTACAATGTATTGTTTTTGTTATTAAGTCTTCTATGAGAGGAAATGGTTGTGATTGAGGTATAATTATTTTATTCAAATCTCTACTTTTTTTTCCTTCATCCCTTTTAAAAGCTAAGGTAACAGGTGCCGCAAAAGGACTGTAAGATTCCTCGATCAATTCATGTTTTAGGAGTTGTGAAATTTGATTTTCTATTTCTATCTTGTCTTGGATTGAACATCTATATGGTCTTTTATAACAATATTTTTCAACTTGCAAGTCTATACAGGCTTCATATTTCTTCACTTTTCCAGTGTCATATTTATTTTTAGCAAAAATTTCCTTGTAATTTTCCAATAATATGTTTATCTCTTGTCTTTGCTCAGTATTTAAGTATTTTGTATCTATGTCAAATTTGTTTGTATCTATACCTTCATTAAAATTAACTGCGTATTCTCTTTTCTCTTTATTTGTTTGAATATTTTCAATCTCTCTATCTTCAAATATATTTTACTACTTATTTCAAAAATGTCATATTTCTGTATTTGGATATTTAAATTCTCGTCATGAGTCAACCCAAATTTATGTATTGAATCTAATCCTAGAATTAGATCATACTCAAAATTCTCATTTTCAAAGATAAATGCATTTATTTTCATCTTCTTATTCAATAACTCGGCATCTAATACTATTAACCCTTTAGTCTTACCTCCTCCACTTATTGTTTTTATTGTGTTATAATAATAACTAGGCCTCATATTCGTCACCTGGACCAATTTTGAATTTATCAATGTTATTCGTGAACCAGGGTCATACAGCCCCTTGACTTCTAACGTATTATTTAACATCACCATAATCTCAATTAGTGGAGGGAAGTTTAGTTTTTTGGATCTTCATTACTCAGTTCAACTTTTAATATTGAATTAGAATTCATGTTTTTGTCATTAGTTGTTTTTTTTCCCGTAATTATACCAGCAAACATTCTCTGGGTGAAATCTACTTAATTTTCCTTTATTCTCACAAATCCTGCATGGTATTTTTTCAGTTTGTTTTATTTCTTGTTTATTGTATTTATTTCCTACACTTAAGTTTTTTTTTCAATGTTAAACTTTCTAGTCCTCTTATGCAATTAAATAAGTCATCTACTTCTTTAAGATTTTCTCTGTCTATTCTATCCATTATGAAGTTTGGTAGACCGGTGGTAATCAAATAAATTAGGGTTTGTGTATCTATTGATCTGTTTATTTCTAGTAACAGTCCTCTCTTTTTTAAGAGCATATTCTAACATTGACCCTTGTATATATTTAAAATTCATAGCGTACCTGATCGGTGACCAGCCTTTATCAGCAAATGTATCACTTAAGCTTTTCTTCCATACAGACCAATCTGAATCTACAGTATGTTTAATAATCATTGATGTATACCAATCTATACAAGTATCTTCCAATAGTAATCGTAGAATTTCTATTTTTTGTAAATCTGTATCTATTTGTAAACGGGCACATTCACTTTCAAAAGTATTTAACCATTGTTTAACATTTGTTCTATTACTTGAAAACTTTTCTATAGAAAATTCTCCTACTAATCTCGTCTTATTTTCTGTTTTTTTTTAATAATGTTAGTTCCATTGATGACAACTCGTGACCTTGTTCCAATTTTTCAAGTAAAAACCCATCAAATTGTAAATTATCATCATCTAAATATGTATTCCTCATTTCCTTGGTTAATGTTATCCAAACCTGTCTCTTATCGTGCCTTTTCTGGAGTGATTTTTTTATTTTGTCAAATATTTCATGCTTTAATATTTCTCTGTGTAAATTCACTGATTGATACTCTCTAGGCATAAGAAAAGTTTGATTTTGTGTATCCGTGATGGAGGTTATGGTATAAATATTTGTCTTAGTATCATCTGGTTTGGCTTTTACAACAAATTCAAATCTTAATTTCTCCATTGTAAATATATATTTTTTCACATGTAAGTAAATTGTCGATTTATAAGATCAAGAGTTATGTCTTCTTAAAGCATAACACAATGTGATTCATCTAAAACCATCGTCTAAAACAGAGTTTTATTCATTAAATATAGTAACATTTACATATCAAATATCAACTATTGAAATACTTACTAACCTAAAACAGAGAATCGACAATTAAATGTCCATGCTTTACTATTATTACTATATAAACTTAAATAATCTTTCGCATATTTAAATTAAAGGAAATTCACAAAAAAAATACATCAATTATTTCAATTTAAAATATTAATGTCAGTGTCAACGACAATACACAGCAAAAAGAATATAATATTATATAAGCAGGCCAAAGGTTACATTTATATTTATGAAATAAATTGCTGTTAGTTCGATATTTTTTTATTGTGGCCACCAATTGTGAAAAACTCGTCTTAGTGCCAGATATAATTTAAATTACCGAGTTCGTATTAATATTGAGCTTCGAACACTAACCACACTCCAGAACATCACCCATAGAATGGCATCTATAAAATAAGACCATAATTATATGAGTTGGAGTACAGCACTGACTAAATTACTACCTAGGTTAAATACCTTGAGCACTGGCAGGTCCCCCGTCAAATACGCAGAAGTCACCAGGCGAAACGCCAACGCCTTAAACAAGTGGTGACGAAGGCACGGCGGCTAAGAGGCAGACTACCTGCCAGATGATCAGATGACATTGCGAGAGGCGCAGGAAAACAATGGATTCGCTAGGCACCGGACAGAAAAATGTGGCGTGCTAATGAGGAGGCTTAAACATAATTATGAAGGTAAATGAGTAAGTGCACTGAGTCTTCTTCGTTGTAGGCACAGTTGTAGGTGACTTCTCACTATATATATATTTGTTTTATGTGTATCAATATTGATGAACTGCTCCTGAATGCTGATGATTGAATCCAACTTGTTACACTGGTAGATAATAATTATTATCTATCATATTGATTATAATCACTATATTGTAAATTATTTTATTTTTATTATTTTATAGGGGGCCAACGATCAAGCGGCTTACCTAATGGTAAGTGATCTCTACCGCCCATGAATATTTGCAACACTGTAGGGCATGGAGATGCGTTGCCGGGAACTGATTTTAAAAAGAGCAACACAAGAGTTTCTAGCCCGTTCTCCTCTTTGAACTCAACACTACTTTATAGGATGACGGAAGGTATCTTTAAACACAAGATTCACTGTCCATAGAGGATAGTTAGCACAAACGCTCATGTATGGTAATAAAAGTTGGGTATGGCAGAGGATGATACCCGCACTAGGCCAGCGTGGTGGACTATATGGCCTAACCACTCTCAATCGGTAGTCGATTGTAGAGGAGGCCCGTGCCCTGCAGTGGGACGTATATGGGCTGATACAGATGGCAGAGGAAGCATGAGAGTAAGATTAGGGCAGTGGAAATGAGATTGTTTGGTGGCATGTGTGGTGTTTAGTTTGCGAGATAGAGTACGTAATAGCGTGGTGATGGAACTTTGTAGTGTGTAGCGAATTGAGAAAGGAATGTTTTAATATGGTTTGGGCATGTAGAGAGGATAGATAAAAAAACCATTAACAAAACAGGTTCATGAGGCGATTGTGAATGAAAGGGTCGGTAGTGGTCGACCCATCGGAACTATTAATAATAATAAATATATACATATTTAAACATTAAATAATACATAAATACGCCCACCAGTCACAAACACATTTACTCCTATTATTTACTTCATGATTAATTTCGTTGCCGGTTAAAGACAAGTTAGACATTCCCGGAGGCTCGCCGAGCTTCATGCTAGCTGTCATTAAAATGCGTGAAACTGTTGATCCTGGCTTACAGTGGTTACTGGTTGCAGTGGCGGGTGTGAGGGCAGGACAGT
The DNA here is from genome assembly GCA_009982885.2 of Hyles vespertilio. Lineage (NCBI taxonomy): Eukaryota > Metazoa > Arthropoda > Insecta > Lepidoptera > Sphingidae > Hyles > Hyles vespertilio. Next base: position 745,086 of record CM042805.1, on the reverse strand, counting down.
CTAAAGTCATATACATAATCCTGACCGCATACTAATATCAATTGAGTCTTGATTCGTATATCAGAAACTACGAGAGACTTTTCGTACTCACAAACACTCAGAATTTGAACATTTTTTTTTTCAAATTGCCTTGAAATGCGAGACTAGCATGTCGTTCGCCTGATGGTAAACGATTAGACTGCTCATGGACAACAGCAAAACCAAACAGCACTATGAATAACAAAGCTGTTCTTGGCATTCCACTGCGTTCGCCATCCTGAGGCATAAAATGTCTCATTATGTCCAGTAGTAGCTCTGGCTACAATGTCCTTTAAACCGTAACACAACAGTTCTTTATACATATTTTATAAATATATGGGAGACCTACCACCATTCTGAAGCAACTTAAATATATTAAAACAATTTTTTTTCTATGCAGAGATCGTACTCGCGGTTTTTCGTTTCACAGCCGGCGTTTTAACCAACTGCGCAGGCACGTTATCTGTGATGGATATAATTGGCCAAACATGAAAGAGTCCTATACCCAAAGTTGAATGGATTATCGGTATTACAAATTAATTTCATCGGCCTTTTGATATTGATATTCCAGCACACTTATTAACCGATGTTTTATACTTTGTAGTAGATACCATCTTAAAATTACTTCTCCTATTAATTTAACTTTCTGATTAATTTCGTTGCGGGTTAAAGACACAAGTAAGACATTCCCGAAGTCTCGCCGAGCTTCAATGCTCGGTGTCATTACATTGCGTGCCACTATTCATCCTGGCTTACAGGAGTTGCAGTGGTGGGTGTGAGGGCTCGAGATCGAACCCGCGGCCTCTCGTTTCACAGCCGGTCTAACCATCTGCGCCACAGAGGCTGCCAAAACCACAGTTAATTAAAATCTGGCAAACCTAAAATAACTGGAATAACATTGAAGATGGGGATAGGCTGACTATACTAACTAATCACCAATAAGGTAACTATTATTTTAGCCATACCAAGAAAGCCCATAAACAGGAACTTACAACTTATTGTTAACAAGCACTGCATTGAACGGCGCTCGTCAGCTTGAGGAATTAGGAGCAAAGACACCCACTGCTAAACATAGGCCTGCCACATGTATCTCCACATCGAACTGTTGGAAGTGGACTGCATCCAGCGACTTCTTGCAACCTTCATTAACACTCAATTCATGTCACACATAATATGAGTGACTTAATGCTTAGTAAATAGAGGTCTGTAATGGTCACGGTATGTACTGCAGTTTTACATACTTCCTCATAGTAAGAGATCTGAGGTCTGCCCATGAACGACCGCAACACGAGAGGTTACGACGGGATGCTGTGAAATTTAAAGGAAGGTATTTTCTTGAAATTCCATTCAATCCAGAAATATCACTGATAAAGTCAATTCCATAGGGATGTAATGAAAGAAAACTTCGTGTGAATCTCATAATTCAGTTCTTACAAGATGATATGAATCAAAACTCAACTTATTCAAAACACAAGACGAACGCAACACGCGTCACATTTCGATTGCCATGATTGGTTTGCACCATCGCGTACAGTATTAGTATCAGGCGAATACGAAAATACCACTAGATATGTTTCAAGACGATTAAACAAAAAAGAATATTTTTCTGTTTTCAACTCGTTGAATGTATATTAATAATTAGGAACAAGGGGAATTATCTATTCGTGCCGCGTGGAGCTTGAGACTGAGACGAAGGGGTGGGGGCTGAGGGGGGGTTGAAGAGCGGTCACCCACCGGAATAACATAATCCAATCGCAGACAGATGTTTACAGCTGAATCTCATTATAAACAACGGGTAGGCGACGCTGTTGCTGACACTTCATATTTTTGCTGTTTTTTTTAGTTTTATGACTACATGCGGTGATTTTCTTCGTGAAATATATCTTAGAGCGTTTAGTAATGACGGGAATATCTTCGGGGGAAATTAATATATGACAGATTCCACTTGAACGGCATGTAAAATATACAAACTTGTACTGGTTAAGGAGTTTTAAGAATTGTGTTGATTTGTAACTCTTTAAAATCTTTTATGTTTGTAAGTCGTATCGTGTAATAATTGAAATTTCTTACAGACTATCCTAACCACACACACCCAACATTAAATCAATATTTAAAATGTAAGAAAAAACACCAAATATATGGGTTTCTAATCCCAGGGCACACCTCTGACTTTTCGGAGTCATGTGTGTGTTGATAGTCAATCACCACGCACTATAACGATGAAGGAAAATATGAGAAGGGAACCTGCATACCGTAGCGATTTGTAAGAATTTCTATGGTAGGTAAATTCCGGTAACCCGCTTTAGGCCAGCGCGGCGGTTTGGTGGACTATATGGCTAAACCACTCTCAACTGCATACTCTCGGTTTTAGAGGAGATCCGTGCCCGGCAGTGGGGCAATGGCAAAACAGTAATGTAGAAAATAATGAATATTTATGATGAAATTGTTCCTAAATGTCACGTTTACCCTACCGCGACAAAACGCGGATAACAAACGGATTTGGACATTCATCCCTTCTTTATTTAAGAAGGGTGGTTTTCTTATTAATATACTTGTAATTCTACTTACAGTAATCTCTCTGTCTTTTGCAATTCCTCTAATAAATAAACATCAAAACACAATCAAACATAAATAAATACACAAAACTGTCAAGTCTCTCGTAGTACCTGACACAACAACTATGTATATGACTGTTGGGTATTAATAATAATTTAGTAGTTAATAGAATCTTTTTTTTTCAACGATTGGCAAAACGAGTATCCCATTATCCCGATGGTGGAGCAGACCTCATGGATAGTAGTAAATGAAACACAATGAATTACAAAGCAATGCTTGGCATTCCACTGCGCTCGCATACCTGAGGCGTAAGATGATAAGTCTCAATATGTCCAGTAGTTACTCTGGCTACAATGTCCTACAAAACGGAATACAACAGCGTATTTAAATTGCCCTTTGGCGTGAGAAATAGACATTGCGGTGGTACCTACCCAGGCAGCCTCTTACATATGGGAGACCGACCACCAGTATAAATACTCCTGATTAAGATGTCATATAACTTCTGTGTAGTTAACAAAAACTACAAGTGATTTTTCAGTCTTACAACACCCAGGCTAGAAACAAATACATACTTGTGGATCATAGAAATAATTGTTTCAGTGTAGAGATCGAAGTCGCGACCTCTCGATTCACAACCGACTCTCAACCATGGAGTCTGTTTTATGTTTGATACAAGAGATCACGACCACAATTAAGACCATCCATACAGATATATCAATAACTGTAGCGCAAGAATTTTAGAATATAATAATAATAAGTACATGATTTTACTTATACGAATATTATGTACACATTATTATTATGTGCTGCAACAAATATAAGTATATATTATAAAGTAATAAAAAGTTATGCAGGGTATATCAAGACTGCTACCAAAAACGAAGGCGGGTGGTAGTTTAAAGCGACATCAGACACAATGCAACAGAAAATGTTGCAAAAAAGCGTCAATTTTTTTTGTTATTTTTTTTCCTATGGCCGTAAATAAAAATCTAAATCTGGGTGGTAAATACATTGTTTTCCTAAAATAATAGTGTATCTGTATCAGCCCATATAAGTCCCACTGCAGGGCACGGGCCTGTTGTTGGCTGTTGGTAAACGGACTAGTCGCGACTGCCAACATGTTCACGGTGGTCGCGGATTCGAATCCCAGGGCACACCTCTGACTTTTCGGAGTCATGTGTGTATTGATAGTCAATCACCACGCACTAAAACGGTGAAGGAAAACATCGTGAGGAAACCTGCATACCATAGCGATTTATAAAAAAATGTATGGTATGTAAGTCTGCCAACCCGCACTAGGCCAGCGTGGTGGACTATATGGCCTAACCACTCTCAATCGTACTCTCGATTGTAGAGGAGGCCCGTGCCCTGCAGTGGGACTTATATGGGCAGATACAAAAATTAAGTTATTTTATTGTCTCATTTGTTCCTGATGATGCGTGAATGCAAAACATCAGTCTGTTACAAGTTAGGTTTAATTGTGAGGAGAGATTTAATGTTTACATTATATTTATATCCTTAGTGTTGTCGCAGTAAGCGTTAAATGGAATTTAAAAGCGTTGTATGTTACACGGCAATGCGGCCGGATGATATTGTGCAATAATGAAGCAGGTTTTACCTGAACGTTCATTAATAGTAGGTGTTGCATTACTTAACTTTGACGATAATTTTAACTTTAAATAATTAAATTAATACGCCAACGTTCCAGAACGTCTCTTTTTCCATTTTTTTCTGTGAAGTTAACTTATTGAGATCGTGTGTTTATCGGCATTTAGATCTGGATCGAAGACCTATCTACAACATATATTTTTGCAGCTTTAAAAAGAATTTTACTTCCGGGAGTAAAGTTGGCACAAAAATGGGTAAATACGGAACATCTTTTTTTATTGAAATTAATCGCTAGACGAGCCTGCCGTTTGCCTGATAATCTTCCCTAAATAACTGTAATTTTTATTTTTATTTCTTAGGACCGCCAAACTAGCGCTGCCCCCCTCCCCGCCCCCCCCCCCCCCCATGAAGATCCACAACTTTTGGATCATATTTGTGTTGTCGGGTCATCAAATTAGGAGGGAAGCGGAAAGTAAAAACGATATGAAGAGGGTATTGGGCATCCGGCAATCTCACTCATCGAACGAAAAGCGAGAGCTAAGGTGTCGCTTCACGTCAGTCCCCTGTGGGACAGTGGTACCGCCCGTACGAGCCTGTCCATTCATTTTGAGTCATGGCCGACAAAAACGTGGATCTAATTCTAAAATATTCTTTTGCCAATATTATATTTTTCGCCAATAGTTTGTTGGTTCAGTACTGCATGAACGGTCCGCTCTCGCAGGCCCCGCGCAATTAGAGCGTGACTACAAAGATGGGGGAACGGATGGATTCGTGACGGATATCTTCACGGCACGTTCCGCGCGGGCCGCCAGAGAATATATCGAATGCTCATCGCGATCGGCCCACATTGCCGCGTACTGCGCAGTGACGCGCAGATATTCTTGTACAAAGCCTATTGTATGTGGATTTTGTATCGTATTCTGTTTGAATGCTGCAGTTTTGCATTGTGTGTTTGAGTTTGTTGAATATGATTCAGCTGTTGGCATAAAATGGTAGGAATAGAATTTAAAAAGTAGTAGTGCATTGAAAAGTGCTGTCTGTGATCCTAGTCGTTACAATTTAGTGTTAATAATTATGTTTTAAACATAATATCATCGGCGCACATTCCTTAATTTGTAGATTTACGACCGCTTATGGACAGTAGCAAAAGTAAACAATAACATGAATTACAGAGCCATGATTATTATTTATTTTGGCATTTAGTATTAATTGGAATATTTTTGAGTTTTATTAATGTTGTTTTCGGTATGAGAATAGCAACCACAGCTTCTAGTTTCTCAACTACTTAATTATCTAAGTAAACTTTGAATATTGTCTACATAGACCATAAAATATCTAAATTTATATGTATTGATCAAGAATACATGATCTGTGCATGTAATAGGTGACGCAAGGTCGGAGAAGGAGTTAGCTGTAAAGAGTGTGTGGTACATAACAGGATAGTAAATGTGGAATAGGCCGGAGATCCGCGGCTTCGCACCCATGTGGGCCTGTTAGAATTACAGCCTCCAACTTGCAGTCTACTGTTATTGAACTGGCCGTTGGGTTCTATAATTTATATTATTTTGCATCCATTCATCAGCTTTAATCTGTCCATAGCAAAAGATACTCCATTTCAACAATACGATATATATAATAGTTTTTGTTTCCTTCATATGTTCAGTAAGTTACTTGTCGTTTTCCTCACTAATAATTTATATGTGAAGTGACAGCTATGCCCTGCGTTTTGTTCTGAGAGTAACGTTACTGGACGCTCAAAAGCTGGTAGCAGAATATTCATAAATGCCCAGGTAGCGACTACGATACGCGATGCTGAAATACAGCAATGATTGCCGGCATAATAGACAAGAGTACACAACCACCTCAGGCTAGTCCATGGGATATTTGGATTGTGCCCGACTAACCATCACACTTGATCCCTAACAAGGTCATCACAAGCCAGTCATTATACCAAACCTGTGTTTCAAGATCACCTTATGTTTTTATAAATCAGGCTGTGGAATGAGTTACCTGCCGAGGTTTTCCTCAAAAGATTATAGCATTATATAATTTATACGTTATGATGCTGGCCAAGTCGATCTACTTATTTAAAACGAACAGAATATTTAATATTGATATGATAATAAGTTACGTTATAACTTTATACAGGAGATCTCTTAAGCAAAGACTAAATAAATTAATCGACTTGGTATTACCTACATGGATCTCACAACTTTTTGCGGTAGAAAAACTGAGCTGCGAGACTTGGAATTTTTTTACAGGATGTTTTGATGGGATCTCACGTCTTTTTGTAGAGTTCAACTTTTTTCCTTTTCGGTACTTTTTACTTCTAGAATATATATAATGATTTTTCTTAAAGCCTCTGTCTTATGTTTTTTTTCTTATTTTTGTAGGTATCAGTTTATCACAAATATAGTGGATTTGATTTTTAGTGTTCTTTCTTTCATGGTAATTGATATTTTCGAGCTATTTAGTCTATTTGTTTTAAGTTTTTCTTCGTCATGTTTTTCTAGAGGAATATTGTACAGTTTCATGGGCTGAATACACCCTTTCCCTCTCTATACCCCTTCCTGTTATGCATATAGATACCTATTTAAACTATTATTCCATTATATACGGGTACAATGATTCATTACTGCAAATGTAACTTTGTAATCCTATACATTTATATGGGATTACAAAGTTATTCAAGCAGTTGGTGTATCTAGAAAACCAGACAGAAATTATGAAATGTTAAAATTTTCCCTTAATTAAGACACTAACACTAATTATATTCTAAATTTGAAGGTTCTATGTCTGCTAGAAGTGCCCTAGACTTTTGATGATCGGTCAGTCAGTCAGTGAGTGACAAAATTGAGAAAGTTTGACAAGTTACAATTCTTAAACTTAAAAAATTGAATTAAATTTTAAATATACCGTGCTTACATAATGCCTGCTTAGTAACTGAAAATTCAGCCTTCTTGCTTTAACCACAAATAAGTTATGGGGGGTTGAAAATGGCCTGAATTGCTTCGAGAAAAGGATTGTACGACTTTTTCGCTCGACTTGGAGGGGGGCACTGCCGTGCCCCCAGATGTGGCTCTCCAAAAGAGGAGATGAAAATGTTCTTATAGGAACGGCAACGCGCGAGTGATGTTGCAGACGTCTATAGGCGACGGTAACTACTCACGATCAGGTGGGCCGTACGTTTGTTGTGTTTAAAATAGGTAGCAAAGCTTCGATCAAATATATATCAACAAACAAAATCACACGACAAAAGTAGCTGAAGTTGGTTATACTTATACATTTGAATTTCGATCTACGAGATGTAGCAAAAAGTCTTAAATTATAATTAACCTCAGGAAAAAATAACCTTATTATTTTAAATTAAGGTTTATTATTTGGACCATACTAAAATCAAATATGAAAACAGGCCTACTTGTGCTATGAATTCTCTTGCCATTTTTTAGGCCGTTACTTATAATTTACACTAGATATTGGAAGCAGCAGAGGCCAAGACGATACAAGCTGGCTCCGAATGACATACAGAAAGCCACAATCGTAAAAGTGCGGTGTTGTTTCACGTCGGCGACGGTCCGACTCCGCGCATCGATACTTCGATCTATTTATAACGCTCCAAGTCATTAGCTTACAGCGGTTCAAATTATCTCAGTTTATAAGGCAAATACATCAGTATATAGTTAGAAATTATATTTTTTGCCTCGCTATTGAGCTGTTTAGAAATATTTAATCCCCAGCGTAATGTCGTATGAGACAGATTGCAGGGAAACAAGAGATATAAAAATATAAACAAACTATTGAAAAGTTTGCCGGCCCGCATGGTTTCTTCTTCCTATAATATTTCTTATACTTTCTGTTACCTATTGTGGTGTATGAGAGCTTTTGGTTTTCCAATAAATATAAATGAATAAATAATCCAGGGTTCTCTCATCGTAGCGTATAATATACTGGGTATCTCAAGACTGCTACCGAAAACGAAGCCGGGTGGTAGTTTTAGTTACTACAAACATAATGCAACTAAAAATTTCGCAAAAAAACGCGACAATTATTATTTATGTTTTTTTAAATATCGTCATTTTTGGGTGGTAAATCCATAGTTTTTGCTAAAATAATAATTTAAACTCTTTTATACCTTAGAGTATTCATAAATAAAAGTGTATACACTATTATTTAAGAAAAAAAATGTATTTACCACCCAAATATAGCCATAGGAAAAAAATAACAAAAAAAAAAATTGTCGCTTTTTTTGCAACTTTTTCTGTTGCATTGTGTCGGAAGTCGCTTACACTACCACCCGGCTTCGTTTTCGGTAGCAGTCTTGATATACCCTGTATATATACAGGCTACCGAAAACGTAGCCGGGTGGTAGTATAAGCGACTTCAGGCACAAAGCAACAAAAAAATTTGAAAAAAAAAATACCACCCGGCTTTTCGGTAGTAGTCTTGAGATACCCGGTATATATATAATATATATATATAAATATATATATATATATATACCGGGTATCTCAAGACTGCTACCGAAAACGAAGCCGGGTAGTAGTTTTAGTGACTACAAACACAATGCAACCAAAAATTTCGAAAAGAAACGCGACAATTATTTTTTATGATTTTTTAAATATCTTCATTTTTAGGTGGTAAATCCATAGTTTTTTGCTAAAATAATAATTTAAACACTTTTATGCCTTAGATTATTTATAAATAAAATGGTATACACAATTATTTTAGGAAAAAAAATTATTTACCACCCAAATATGGTCATAAGAAAAAAATTACAAAAAAAAAAATTGTCGCTTTTTTTGCAACTTTGTCTGTTGCATTGTGTCTGAAGTCGCTTAAACTACCACCCGGCTTCGTTTTCGGTAGCAGTCTTGATATACCCTGTATATATATATATATATATATATATTATATATATAGATATATATATATATATATATATATATATATACATGTATATAAAGTATAGTAGTCATATTAGTTATACATTGTGTTGCACGGCAGGAGATAACTGTCTGTTGATAGTCCATTGGCAACAGCTCTATGTGGACGGCATCACAGATATCAATATTTAGTAAATGTGTGGATTTTGCAAAACATTCCTTCCTATTACCACATTAGCAATTTACCTACATGACACTGTGTTTTTTTTATTTAATTATTGAAGTAGGAAATTCTGCGACAAGAAAAAATATTGACTTACATAATTTTTTGTAAAACCCATGATATATTACACTTTTAAGACTTTGATTTCCGTCTTTCCTGTAGAATAACAAACATACATACATAAAATCACGCCTATATCCCAGAAGGGGTAGGCAGAGGTGCCAGGACATTCACATTTCGCCTTGTATGTTCCGTCCCACAATGTGATAGGTGGCGAGCCTATCGCCATATCGGGCACAAATTCCTGACTCTGGGCTGATAATGAATTGAAAAATCCAATATCACTTTGCCCAACCCGGGATTCTAACCAGAGACCTCAGCTTTGTAACCGTACCTTAGTACAACTACGCCACCAAGGCAGAATAACAAACATTTAAATATAAATCCGCTGTCGCCTACCCCTTGCGCTGTATCTGCCGGTAATGCCACCAATATTGGTACGTAGGTGTTGGGCCGAGTTTAGCGCTCGGTTTACGGCCGGTGATGTCGGGGCCCGCAAATAACCTCCTATGTGACTTGTAATTGAATTTTTTCGCCCCTAATAGCTTATCGAATGGCTTCGGTGTAACTGGAAACAAGATAGCTACACGTAAAAACTTCACAGGTAACGTTGTAATGTAATTTTATTTAAAAATGTTTATTTACAACCACCGTAAGATTGATTATTTGTTTTTAATGACTAAAAAGGACAGTAAAAAAGGGATAAAAGGAATTAGGAATCATAGTATTTCTAACACATTATTGCGTATAGGGAGTATGTATTACAATTTTGCAACAGTCACAATTCTGAGCTTCAATGCTCGGTGTCATTACATTGCGTGTCACTGTATTATAAAGTACAGACCCTTCTATATTTGAGAGGGATTAAGCCAAAATTTATACGGACTAGCGTGGTGATAAAAACTTGTGGAGTTAAAGAGGACGTAGTAATAATAATTTACAAAGGAACGTTACGATAGTTCCGTCATGTAAGAGAAGGATGAAAGAAGATTTACCAAACAAATTTACAAAGCGAGTGTGGATGGAAGAGTCGATAGGAGTCGACCTCACCGAACCTATATCGCCAAAATCGGTGATATCCTCAACAAGGGTCAGGTCAAAAATACTCTAAATCGACGAGAATACATCAATAGATTGATGACAATGGATGAAGCGAAAGTAATATGTCGCTATAGAGCAAAGTGGCGATCTACAGTTTCTACCTACCTCTATGGGACACAGGCGTGACGATTATGTAAGTCACAGTCCACCACGCTAATCTCAAACAACTCGGCGTTTATTCTAAGGGTATAACCGGATATAATGAGTCATAATTATATCACCCAAGGGGGATAACCATCGCACATCTCAATACTCTATCTTGACTTGTCAGCATTGCACCTATCCAGGATAAAGTCAAAACTCATAATATTGAATAAAAGATGTGAATTCAAGGATATGCAGGTACGCGGAGTTGTGCGGGACGCGGCACGTGATCCATACTCTGATAAATAAAGAAAGAGGTTAAACTGCGAGGTGCTTCGCGCAAACAACTCGTAGGGTTGGCGAGTGGTGACGAAAATATACGGGTTGTGGTGGTAAGAATTAAGATTTGGAAGAAAATTAAGGCATAATAGTTTAAAATGTGTAATTTTCTATTTAAAGAAAATATAAGGAAAAATTTGGGAAGTTTTTAGATAGCACCAGAGCAAGATTTATTCAAATATAAAGGTAGCATGATCTACGACCTTTCTTTAGCTATAGTTGTTCTAGAGACGTGGTATTAATACTAAATGGAAACAATGCAAACTTACATAAATGAAGCTGACTATGATTTTTAAATATGATATATTAATAGAGGCTTTCTCAATCAATAAAATAACGTTTCCCATAAAAACCTCAAATTACAGGATTCATCTAAAGTGAGAAGTTCATCTATGCAAGCTGTACTCTCCTGTAATTGAAGATGCACGCAGAATGATAAATATGTAGTTTTATATATATGTTGTGTTGTCTTCGTTGGAGATTCTAATAAATAAAAATAAAATAAAATAAAATAAAATAAAAATAAAGAAAAAAGCTTCAACAAACCTACATCATTCTTTAAACCATACACATATGAACATCTCTTACGTACCCAAATCTCATAATAAAAACACATAATAGTCACATGCACAGTCCTGACCTCACACTAAGATCGAGTCTTATGTAGTGGGTATCAGGAACTACGAGAGACTTTTCAGTCCCACAAACACCCAGACCCGGAAGAAATACCTGTGAATCACACAAATTATTGTCTCGGTGCGGCTATCGAACTCGCTTTTTCCCATGTTCCACACCCGGCGTCTAACCAACTGCTCACAGAGTCTGTCAAATCAGTAGAATTTACCATCATATGCATTGGACACGTCCTTCCTTTAACAAAACAATTGTCACCGAGTGACAACCCTATTGGCTAATATGTGAGTGACAGGGGGTCATAAATAACACGCGTCACCCGCGGGCGGACAGATCAAGGGTTGCCCAATTACATCCCTCACGACGCTGGGTTCCGTAGCTTTTATTGCACCTTACATCTTATTTTATGGGATGTTTACCCACCGCTGTACCCTAAAAATTCCACCTACAGGAATTGATTGTAAATAACTTTACTATATTGTAATTTTTTAGGTAATTTTATTAGAGTAAATATGTAAAAAGGCCTCAAATTATTAATTACCGCTTACGAACAGCTTAAGCGTTTAGATCGTAAGGATATTATTGGTCACTGAAAATGGGAGAAGGAAGGAAAAGCCTGTTTTTTTTACACAATAAGACCAGAAACTTAGCAAACAAGTCACCTGATAGTAGATGATCACTGCCGCTCAGGAACGTTCACAACGTTTGGATCATGTATATATGTGTTGCCAGCCCATAAAACCACTTCCCATCATGATGGCAAGCTTGTATCGCCATTATATACAATAAAAAAAACGAAATCCCGTAATTTCTGAACATTAACCTGCGGAACCTTAAATTTATCAATTTAACCACGGGCAAAGCTAGACAAAGTAAAGTAAACAGGTTTATGAGGACAGGGGGTCCCGCAGGACTCGTTCCGGGTTTGCGCCGGGACCCGCCCTAATCACAATCTATTGATAGGTGGGATCGGGGTAACGGGTGGGGTAACTAGACGTGTTTGGGGTCACATTAACCATTAAATTATTGTTTTATATTTTTTGTAATTGTGAAATTAGTGATTCTTTGGTTTTGTTTTAAATCTTTGTCACAATGAGTTCCATAGCAAGATCAGAATCGCAGATCGAATATTACATTAGATATTTTATGTAAAGATTTCAAAAATATAGATCTCATTTTATTCAGACCCTTCGTCAGATATAAAACTAAAAAAAAATCCTTAAAAAACAGACACGCAGATAAAACTTTATTTTTATATTTCATGAATTTAAAGATATCGGCACGCACTTTCAATACTTACACTGAGAATTGAAGCTCAATGAGTCTTTGGGAATGTCTCAACTGTCTTTAACCAGCAGACGCTGGTGGTACCACTCTCATATGTAAGAGGCTGCCTGGGTAGGTACCACTGCAATGTTTATTCCGCCAAACAGTAGTATAAATGCATTGTTGTGTTTAGTTTTGAATGACATTGTAGCCAGAGTAAGTAGTGGACATATTGAGACTTAACATCGTATGTTATAAATAAAAAACGCAGTGGAATTCCAAGCATTGTTTTGTAATTTATGACGTTGTTTGGTTTTACTACTGTCCATGAGCGGTCGAATCGCTTACTATGAGGCGAATGCATGCCCGCTACGCCTTGCACTGCAATTAATGAGTTTTCTTCAATTACCCCTAGGTATATTGATGGGAAATTGAAAGATCACTTATCCGTCGCTTCGATGTGGCCCGGTATTCCCAGGCCGGCCCTAATGTCAGCCCGCGCAGTTATATCAAATATATTTTTATTGCTTGTCGGTCGCCATATTTTTATATGTAATTTCTTTGAGTGTTACTCAAGTTACGAGGGACTAGGAGGCACGCGTGACGGTGCTTTTTTTTTTATTCCAATGAATGGCGAGACGAGCATGCCGTACGCCTGATGGAAAGCAATACGACAGCTCATAAACAGTAGCAGAACCAAACAACACCTCGAATCAAAGCAATGCTTGGCATTCCACTGCGCTCGCCATCCTGAGACATAAGATGTTAAGTCTCAATATGTCCAGTAGTTGCTCTGGCTACAATGTCCTTCACTCCGAAACACAACAGTGCTTCTACACTGCTGTTTGACGAGAGAAATAGACATTATGGTGGTACCCACCCAGGCGGCCTCTCACATATGAGAGACCTACCACCGGTACTTGTAAAAGCAACGTATTTGAAAAAAAACGTACATCTGTCTTTCTAAATATTATTACAATAAGACGACAGACACTGTCCATGCATTGGATGATTCAATGGCAAGTGATTAGCACTCGGGATTGGCATCATAAACATCGACAAGAAATACTGGCATTCAGGAAAAAATATAATAAATAAATAGTTGTCATTTTAAATAATTTAATTAATATACACTTAAATTTTGCCCTACTTAACCATTTAACACTAAGCCCGGCCTCACACATCCGGAATTGTTCTACGGATTCATAATCTGAATTCATATTTATTATTGATTCAGAAAGTCCTTAATACCATTGAAGCAGGCACTGATACAGTACTTAAAAAGGTACTATTTACCTCTATATAAACTTCTTGTTACATGTCAATTAATATAATCATAAAACAACTGACAGAAACAATGTTTAATTTAGACAAGCATTTTGTGTCTTTGATGAAAATATGGGAATGAGTAGAAAAAGGTATCGTAATATGGTTTTTGTGGTACTTTTTATTTGTAGTTATACTCCTGTCTGTATTCTGTGGGGTTAAAGTTTTATCCTCTACCTAAATGGTGTATTTATTGAATAAAATGGACTAAAATGATATTATCGAAGAGGCAAAAGACAAGTTACTGACGCTATACCTCGACGGCTATTGCCTACGGGACTAGTAATTTTGATAAATAGTATAGCGCTACTAAAATTGTGTAGAGAAACATTAATTTAGTCATTTTAGACGTAATGTCAGGCTGTGGAATTTTTTGCTGTCTCACGTGTTCCCTCCTTCCTACAATCCTAGGTCCTTCCGCCGTGGTGTGAAGAGGCACCTTAGCAGGCCGGCATAATTGTTTCCATTGGCATGGGACCGCCGTCCGATGCCAATGGATACTCTGCCTGGGCGGCATTAGCACTTACCATCAGGTGCAATGCCGCCACTATGCCCAGCCAGAGTAAAAAAAAATCTTTTAACCAATATTATAAAGAGGAAAGATTTGATTGTTTATTTCCATTGAATAGGCTCTGAAACTACTAGACCGAATTGAAAAATATTTTCACCATTAACCCTGATGAAAATAGGCGCCAGAATATTTAAAAAAACCGTATGCACCCGGGTGTAGCCTTGCCGGGCCGCTAGTTGACAATAACCTTAATATTGGCTACACATGCCTTAGTTTTATTATTGCAATGCACTCTATAAATACAAAATAAAGTTTTGAAGAAAATCCATTCATATTCTCAAATACATACCTAATTATACTATAGATTAAACAATAAATAAGTTATTTTTGATGTGATACGTTGTTGTGTTAAGAAAATTGGTTTGTTATTACAGTCATGGAAGGAAAACAGATCAAGAAACACAATCGCCAATGCTGAAAATATTTAAAGACATCATGCAACGGGACAAGTAAGCACGATCAGAATGTAGTCCACCAGTATGTTATATAATTGGGAGTTCTCGTGACCATTAGCTCATTTGAATTATTAGTAAACAGAACTTAAAATCAATTTGCATTTTACAGTAAAAAAGATTATATTTGTAATCTATCTAAAATAATAATCACATTATAGCCTAGCTAGCCTAAGAGGCGGGAACGTTTTTAGCGTTTTTCCAAATAATAATAATATAATAATAAACTCTTTATTATTGCACCACAAAACATAAAATTAAAATATGAGACAGAAGAACATTTGGTGAAACAATCGGCGGCCTTATCACTAAAAGCGATCTCTTCCAGACAACCATTAAATCAGGTAAAAATGCCAGGAGACATTGGCGGTGATTTATGTTATAAACTTGCATAAAGAATACTTACATATATAGTATATATTTCTAGAATTATATATATAATATGTTGGATGGTACGGGAACCAAAAAAACCCACAATTTGATTTATCTATAATAGAAACATTTAATGTTATTTTAAACTTACAATATTTTATATATTTTACACACTGAATAATATACTCACCTATAATAGAAAAATCGACAATTATAGGTTTTTACTTTCAATATTTAGATTGACACTATTGTTAAACTTAATGAATTTATGTGGTTTACTTCTATTTCTCACAATTACCGTTATCTATTTAAAATCACTTTACAAGTAGGCTTATATTCTACTACCTCTCATAACAAGACTCATAACCCTCATATCTCCTGTCAGTGTGGCAAAGTCATTTTAAGGCGGCGTGCATATAGTATAAATATTAGGACGCGTACACAACATACATTATACAAAGCTTACATATATATATATATATATATGTATATATATATACATATATATATATATATGTATATATATATGTATATATATATATATGTATATATATATATATATATATATATATATATATGTATGTATATATATATACATATATATATATATGTATATATATATTACTAAATTCAGCAAATTAATAAAATAAATATGAAAAGAAAAAATACATACCTGAACTTATGCATTTTTCCCGGAAGAGGAAGACAGAGACGCTACCAGGACACCCACCTTTCCCCTTGTGTGTTCCATCCCACCGTGTGACAGGGGGCGAGCCTATCACCATAGCGGGCAAATTTATGGCTCCAGGCTGATAAAAAATCCAGTTTCGTCATCCAATATCGTATTGTCCGACCCGGAATTCTAACCTTAGGCCTCATCTTTGCAATCATACCGTAGTAAAACTATGGAACTAAAGCAGTCAAGACAACAAAAAATCTAAATAACATTACATGCATAATATGTGTATGAAACCCAATTAGAGATAGACATAATGTATTAAGATATGATATATATATATATATATATATATGTTAATGTGGTCATTTTATGTCTAATGTTGATGCATGTAAGTTATGATATTCATATATGTATGTCTTTTTTTTGGAGACTGTCCCGCCCTCACACCCACCACTGCAACTCCTGTAAGCCAACTCAACAGTGGCACGCAATGTAATGACACCGAGCATTGAAGCTCGGCGAGTCTCCGGGAATGTCTAACTTGTCTTTAACCCGCAACGAAATCAATCAGAAAGTTAAATTAATAGGAGGAGTTGGAAATAAATTATTGTCCACTTCCCTCCGTGCAAAGCGGGTGACAAAACAATGAAATAAAGAGGTAAATAACCTCGCAAAAAGACTTTTACAGCCGGAGAAGCCAGCTGTAAAGCACCACGGATCAAATCCTTATTACATTTAAATGGGACCTAATATGTGAGCTGTTACACTTGATTCCAGTAATAGGTATGGCAAAAACGCCGGAAAGCACGGAAATTCGTCCTAGTCTCTACAAGGTCCGTGTAGTATACAACTCCAGATGATATTTGCATACTATCCAGCATGGTTTTACGCTCATTCTGCCAAAGACTACACTCCCAAAGTATATGATGCGCGGATTGTTCATATTCGCAATTTGCTGTTGAACATGGGCACGCAGGCGATTCCACAAGCTTAAAAGAGTATAGTTTAGACTTAAAGTTACCATGGCCCGTGAGGAACTGTGATACGCAATAATCGACATTTAGCCATGTCTTCGTCAAACGATCACGCACGCAAGGAAAATATTGGTATAAATGCCGTCCCTTCAAAGATACCTCCCATCTATTTTGCCATTCATCTAATAGTTCGCTATATACCATAGGAAGCGGTTTAAATAATCTGTCGACTTTTAAGAGTTCACGTGCAGTTAAAAATCTTTTATCCATATTCTCCCTAATAGAGTAATACATGGCGGCGCGACGTTGCACCTCCAGATCGACTGGAAGTACACCCGCCAGGACAGGCAAAGCTTCGGTACTAATAGTTCTATATGCCTTGCACAAGAATATCAACGCCAAACGTTGGCTCTGGAGCAGTTTTCTTCGCACAGCACCGATAGTAGCCCTATCAGCCCATACGGGAGATCCATAACAGATACATCCTAAGTAAGTTGCTCCATAGATGATTTTTAGTGTATTGAAAGATAGCCCCCACGTTGATTTCGATATTCTTGTCAAAGCAAAAAAGTTCCTTTTCGACTTTTCCCAGACGTTCTTAATATGTTCCAGAAAGGAAAAATTCCTTTCCAAAATTAAACCGAGATAACAAACCGATTCTTTTTTCTTTACAGTGATACTATTAAATTTAATTCGCGGCGGTGATTTTAAAGTTCCTTTTAGAAGTAATTGGAACGTTTTATGTGGTGCAAACTGTAAGCGATTTCGATGTCCCCAATCACATATTAATTTTAAACACGCGTCTGCCATATTTTCTAATTCCGACCTACTGTTTGACTCTATAAGCAAGAGGCCATCGTCCGCATATCCGGTCAAAGAACACCCCGACGGTAAGGGGATTGTAAGAAAATCGTCGATGCCTAAATTCCACAAATAAGGACCTAAGACCGAGCCTTGTGGACAATCATGTGGACCATCGTCAGTGGTTTCGACACGGCATAGTGTCCAAGTTTAAGTTTTGTTGTTCCATGCGAGAAATACGAGTAAATAAGTGAATATATATTTTTAAAGCAACCTCGTAATTTCAACTTAAGAAGCAGCATTGGCCACCAAGCGTTCTCGAAAGCACCGGAGATGTCCAGAAAAATACCGAGTACATATTTACACACCGATGTACTTACCGCTCTTCTAACCGAAATTGCTGCGTCGATAGTTGACTTACCCGTAGTAAAACCGAACTGATTTTCGTGAAATTTTGGTCCGCCCGGTAGCAATCGAGGGACGATAAGACGTTCTAAAAGTTTACCTAGCGACGGCAAGAGTGTAATAGGTCTATACGACTTAGGATCATGTGGAGGTTTATCGCCACTCTTGGGTATTATCCGAATGAAACCGGTACGCCATACTCGCGGAAATATCCCTTCAGCAATGCATCTGTTATAAACAGTAAGTAACGCATCGCCTGCCGATTTACAGGCCTCTTTAATCATTTTGTTAGATATTTTATCGTCACCGGAAGCCTTGTTTAGGGGCAAAGATCGTACGATTTCACTAAATTCATCAAACGACGACAGATTTGAATCCGAAGAGTTCGGCAGTTCCCCGGCCCACATCCTAATCTGCTTGTGGTATTCTGTGTCATTTTCAACATTATCATCCGGAATTAACGATTGTAACAGGGCGTCCGTTGTCTCCTCAATACCAGTGGTGTAGTTGTTGTCAATTTTTAAATTCTCAATATATGCCAAATTGATTGACCTATTCGCTTTGAATTCATGGTATAAAGGAGACCACGGACCCTCACTATCTAACCGAGCCACAACTTTTCGTAATAAATTACCCTTAGATTTTTGGACGGCCGCTTTATAATGCGATCTGGCAACTCTCAGTTTATTTAAAGCAGATGTAATTGCTTCCCCTATATATCCCCTATATATGTATGTCTATGTAGATATATTTATTTATATATTCATTAGGTGTTTACACTTATAATTATATGTCCATTTAACCATTCGTACACCTCATGGTACCCCAAAACCGTTGTTCCATCTAATCCATCCCAAGGTTGTCTGTAAGAGATCGCCTCGAGAGATAAGACCGCCTTTTGTACTTTTTTTAAATATTTTTTTCTGTATTAGTTTTAGGTGTACAATAAAGTTTCAAATAAATAAATAAGATGGTGAATTCATCCTCAGGGACCCTGAAAAGACCAATCTGCTAAAAGATAACTACGAAGACAGAAAGAAAAGGCATTACACGTCCTCCAAACCAAAGACAGCTCATGTAAGTATTTTTTTTGTACTGTATATTTTTCATTTCTTAAAAACATCTTTAAAATTAAATTATGTAGTATTAACGTGCTGTTAGGGATATTTAGGTACATATATTATTTCCTTGGAATAATTTCTTTCTTATACTGGTACAAATAATTATTAATTATTATTATATATTTATTATGAATTTGTCACAAAAAGTATGCTGGTTGGATTATACCTGGATAACTGATTGAATACGAAGATCTATACATTAGATATTTATTTATTTGTTTTATATACCAAACATTTTACAGGCGGACTTTATGCCAATGGCATTCTCTAACAATCTACCTTTAAGTGAAGCGGAAATAAAGTAAAGCAGGTTTATTTACATTTAGATAGGAAATAAGTGGTACATTATTTTAAAATAAATATACAAAATTAAAAATATACATAATTCGTTGTCGACTATTAACGTGATGGTCTCTGTGACATTTTTCTTACTTTTTGTTTTCGTGGTCGCTATTCGTGGGGTATGACCATCCATCCATGCATAACATAAAAAATTAACTCTTCAGAAAACTGAGACGAGCAGTTCGGATCGATCGAGGAAAACTGTTTCCTATAAATCGCAGGAGACCAGGAACTTGGAGTATGATCAGTGCCGACCACGGAGTACGGTGAGTGACTTACAGTATTATCACTATATTTTTAAAATACAAATGACTTCATGACATGGAAGAAATGTCCTGACAAGACAGAGTTAGTGGAATACATCTGATGGTATTTTCGTTGCATTCAGTTAAGCGTATTCAGCGGGAAATAGTCATAAAAAAGCAGAATTATGGTGGTCTGCCTAAAATTTGTTATATACACTTGTTTTTAGTTGAGTAAGGCACGTTTGTGTAGTTAATTTGGTAATTATCAAATTTAATTGATCTGGTAAGATGGAAGTAACATGAGGAGTGTCATCGTTTGATGTCTATGCCAGAGGAATGCGCAGACAATCTCACAGCTTTTAGAAACTGACAAAAGGCTCTACAAGCTCAGTGAAGGATGTATGCAAAATACATTATTTACTTTTTTCAGCCTTTTCAAGGCGACAGGAAGGAGAGTTGGTGGTTTTGGGTGAGTAGTAATTATCTTATTATCACTTTTAGATACTTTCGAAATGGAAAATAAAACAATTTAAAGGAGATCCAACTATGGAAAGTATATCGGTCAATCTGATTATACAGATTTCGTTTTAATGACACATCTTTTTGACCGACTTCAAAAGAGGAGGTAATCAATTCGACAGTTTTTTTTTTGTATGTTTGTTACGCGATTACGCCGGCAATTGTGAACCGATTTTGAAAATTTCTTTTTTGTCGGAAAGCATGATATACAGGTTTGGTCCCATATAAAATTGGTGAAGACCTGATGAACATCTTAGGATCTGCCGACCAGAACTCCTCAAAATTAAACGGTGCAGCATTAATTCTTTTTGCGTTAGATTAAGTATAAGTATATTATTAAAAAGGGTGGGTGAAAATGGGAAAAGGGTGCGGGTGGGGGGTGAGGGGGTGGAAAATAGCTTAATTAGTTAGATACTTAATATCTCCGGCTGTTCTTAACCGACTTAAAAATAACTTTTTTGTCAAAGAGTATTATATGATAGGTAAGACCAAAAAAAATATTGTGAAGACGTGATGAATATCTTTGGACCTGAAGGGCAGAACTCCTCAAAATTGAACAGTACAGCAATAATTCTTTTTACATTAGGTTCAGTAAAATTACTACAAGGGAGGGGGGGGGGTGGAAAGGGGAAAGTAGATAGGGGCGTGGGAAGGGGGGGGGGGATATATACAAATATAAATACTAAATATCTGCGACAGTAAATAAATGATTTTAAATAACTTTTCTTCGGAACGAATTATACATAATGCTGGTCACATAAAATATGGTGATGATCTGATGAATAGGTACATATCTGGAGAGCAAACCTCCACAAAACTTTGCAGAAACGCAATGATTTTTTCGTCCATTAGGTTAAGTATATGTGTTTTATTAAAAATAGGAAGTGAAGAAGGTGTAGAGGTGAGGGGGTAACGAATGATTACCACGCATAAGTGTACTCAATATCTCTAGCAGGTTGAGCCGATTTTAGTATTTTCTTAATCATAAAACGAAATGACAGTGTAGCTTCCTTAAAAATCATATAATATTAATTTCGTTTTTGAAATTATAAACGATTACAATGGATCATTTTTTATATACATTGATTCCAGTTTTCATTATATGATTACCTTTGGCATCATTACAATGCTTATGAAAACTAAAAAGTAATAAATAAAATAATTTAATTAAAAATTAAAAGACCGACTTCAATGTGCACTACAAAGTAATAAATAATATATATTTCATGGTGCTAGTAGTAGTAGGACACATTTAATTTTCTTAATGACTAGACTAGCCAACAAATCTTAAATACGTAATATTTTGAAGGCGGGTCGCCAAGTGACGAACACGACGACCTACACAAAAAATTAATTTGTGTAAAACATCCTAGCGTAAAACACGCAATTTACACGCAATATTAATTTGTCTTAATCTATACCGGGTATCTCAAGACTGCTACCGAAAACGAAGCCGGGTGGTAGTTTTAGTGGCTACAAACACAATGCAACTAAAATTTTCGCATAGAAACGTGACAATTATTTTTTATGATTTTTTAAATATCGTCATTTTTGGGTGGTAAATCCATAGTTTTTGCTAAAATAATAATTTAAACTCTCTTATATCTTAGAGTATTTATAAATTAAAGGGATTTATTATTTTAGGAAAAAAATTATTTACCACCAAAATATGGCAATAGGAAAAAAATTTCAAAAAAAAATTGTCGCTTATTAGCAACTTTTTCTGTTGTTCTTGTGTCTGAAGTCGCTTAAACTACCACCCGGCTTCGTTTTCGGTAGCAGTCTTGATATACCCTGTATAAACTTACGCCATTTTCCCAGAAGGGATACCCCTTCTTCATTTTCCCAGAAGGGTTATGCAGAGATTCTTCTGGTATAAACCAGGACACCCACGTTACGCCTTGCGTGTTTTGTCCCTCGGTGTGATTGAGGGCGAGAGTCTATCTAGTCATATCGGGTGCAAATTCCAGTCCCTGTCCTGATAACTAATAGAAAAATCGCCCGTTCTTAATATATCAGCTCTTAATCAACATTGTTGAGTATCGGACTTATCTACAATCGAGGGAAACATATAAACTTAACAACCCTTCCCTTTCTTATACTTTCCTCACTATGATTCCTATCACTGTTAAAGTATTTGTATATAAATATGCAAATTACTCCAATAAGTCAATGGTGTACCCTGGAGTTGAAACCCTTGACCACTGTATCTTTGATCGTATGCAATACATTAAAATTAGACCACACATATGACACATATTAATTCTATTAAAATTTCAACAAATGTACACGTATGATCAATATATTAAATTAATTTGTTTCTAGTTTACATATGGACCTAACTGAGCGCCAACGATACATCTACAAGTAGGTAATATTCAACTGTGTTACATTACTTAAATTTGTTCTCGTTCGTCACTTGGCGACCCGCCTTCAAAATATTACGTATTTAAGATTTGTTGGCTAGTCTAGTCATTAAGAAAATTAATCAATGTGTCCTACTACTACTAGCACCATGAAATATATATTATTTATTACTTTGTAGTGCACATTGAAGTCGGTCTTTTAATTTTTAATTAAATTATTTTATAGCTTTAATTTTTTAAATCTGGTACTGCAATATGACTGCCTCTCATGGTAAGCACAATATCATCCAAATAAAATGTATCGAATGGCATCCACCACATTTGCTTCCTCATACTGAGGTGGAATGTGTCAATTTGAATTGAAAAATGGTATGAATAGTGATGTTATTCTTCTAGGGAGAGAAAAATTCCAACCGCGACACCCGTTCCTGCGTATCTTGTGCGTGAGTACCTATTTTTAATACTACTGCACATATTGAAAATTTTCATGTTATGTCTCAGGATTGCCAGCGCAATCGAATGCTAAGCATGGCTTTGTAATTCATGGTGTTGTTTGGTTTTGCTATTTTCCATGATCGTTCGTCTCGCTTACTATCCGGCGAATGCACTGCGCGTCTCGCCAAAATTGCAGTAAAAAAAAAATATTGCTTGCGTCAGCGAACGTGGAAGCAGCTAATCTTAGTTGCCAAAGTTTTTAGATTTTTGCCAAATTAGATTTTGGCAACGCTAGGAACACACAGTCCTACTGTGTTGTGAAGTCTCCTTCATCCAAAGAAACACCTGAGGTATATCGTGTCAGAGAACCCATTCCAGAACTTACAAGATTTATTTTGCATGTCACCGTTGGTTATGATTTACAATACTGTATGGTTTAAAAACGGGTTATCACTACATAGTATAAAACAAAGTCGCTTTTTCTGTCCCTATTTCCCCTTGTTCGCTTAAATCTTTAAAACTACGCAACGGATTTTGATGCGGTTTTTTTAATAGATAGAGTGATTCAATAGAAAGGTTTACATGTATAATAACATCCATTAAATAGTGGAGAAATATTGTTATTTTTGAGGTTTCTAATGTGATGTCGTTAATTATCAATATTTTTTACATTGCAAACGCAGGCTGAACCCTACGAGATTTATCAAAATAATGTACTACATATTTGTACACATTGAAAAGGTCTACAGAAAACTCCGCGATGTCTATCTCTTATGGATATCCCACAATAACATTTTTTTGTCATTTACTTTTTACGACATATAATGGCTAATTTTCGAAGCGATTTTAACCAATACAGCATTAATCCTTATCCAATTAAATAGCTTAAATACATTTTTGATTTAATATAGATCTATGTGGTCCTTTACAGCACAAGATTTAAATGAATATTTTCGAAGATATTACAGATTTAAAATTGCGGGACGTAGCGCTTGCGGCAGTACTGGCCGGCCGGGGCGGCGGCAGCGTGCCTATATAGGAATGTTTATATGTATAATAATAATACGTACATATTATTGTACAAAAATCTATTTGTAACCGGGCGAAGCTGGGCCGGGCCGCTATTAGTTTCTAAATAGCAGAACAGTCTTTCGCAAAAAAAATTCATGATTCACCTTTCAGTTGTATATGTATACCAACTGCATTTTCTTCTCACAGCTTAAAGAAGCTCGGAGGCTCAGAATACTTCTGCGTGGGCTGTCTGCTCCTAATCTTTGCTGTGTCAGTGGGCGTGGCTTTCCTGCTGGTGTTCAGGAGCGTGCCGACCATCGCGGCCGACATAACGCCCACGACTGCGACCCGCATACTGGACAGTGACCGACTGAGACGGAAGATGGACGCCCTCAACGAAAAGAAGAAGTTGGGACTGAAGCCTGATTCACGGGAAAAGTTAGTGGAGGTTTTGTTTGTGTCGTAGTTTCATATTTGCTAGGAAATTATTACTTTGCATCTGATAGTCAGGTAAGTGATAAGTGGTTAACTTTTGCTGGTAAAATGTCAACAATCTTATGAATATGTTTGTATAGTTTTGCAGGATATTGCATAAGCTTATAAGTTTATTATTTTATTACAAAGATATAAAAGAAAATCAAATGGTACCGAATGAAAAAGAGCTACCTAAATTCACCGCGTCACGAAAAGCTGTGCTGCATGTCATGATATTTTATAATAATAAATTACGTCTACTTCGGTTTTATAAAGATTTTTAATAAGCACGTGATATTTAGCATATTTTATAAATTTCGATTGTCTTTACAGGCGCGAATGGGACAACACTGTCTGGAAAAATCTGGATGGACAATCACCACTTACTAGAACAGGTACATACAAAGTTACATTATAAAAACAGGCTAAAACTGCATCCTGGTTGATTTTATTATTATTATTCTATTTTGGTTTATTTGCACCCAAAGTTTACTTCAGACATTGTCCACAGATTTCGGCCGTTCTGGACTAAACGACATGGTGAGTCTACTTTACAACTTTTCTATTTAATTTAATTTAATAATGTTGTAGATTGAACTTCGAGCTAGCTATGACAACTGATAGATTCTCAGACTCTTGAACAGATTGTCTTGACGAGTGACACCTCTGGTGTTGCAGATGTCCATAGGTTACGAAAACTGCTTTCCACCAGACGTTCTTTAAGCCTGTTTACCTCCTAATATATTGGTTATCACCCCATATGATAAGTTCCACAATCAAAAAATCAAAAATACAATCTAGAGTACGATCAAGAGGACACCACGCTGGCCTTGTGCAGGTTGGTTGTTTGCCACTTGATACAAAATAAGGTGTAGTACAGTACCGAAACACTGGGCAGTAAACCGTGCGTGCGTATCCTAAAGTCCTGTAACGTGGTGTAACGGCTCCCGTAGGACTCGGGGTGTCGAAGACGCCCGCAAGTGCGTCGCGTCGCGTGTGATTTTTATCAATATCTTCTTGTTTAATGTTACTTTTGGTTTCCGAATGCATATCAGATGTGAATTACGGGTGAATTGTATCTTTATACGTACTAATATTAATATTGTACGTATTGATTTGTTCGTATTCAATCACACAGTTATGATCATTCAATCAGCACAAGACACAGTTTCTTGAAGGAATAAGCAAACAAACATATTTTGTTGTTAAATATGTTACTTTCTGGGAGTCGGTAAACAAAAAAGCTCAATGCAAATACTAATAACAAGCTGTGGACCTAAGTAGCTTAAAAATATTAATTACGGCTAAGTGATAACTGAAAAGTATTGCGAAAGACTATATTATAATTATGCACTTTTCTTCTCTTCATAACAATTGTATTCTCCTCCCCGTACCATACATTAGCATAAAAGTACTCACTACTCACATTATCTATGAACCGAATCTAACTCTCGTGTACTATTTCTCATTCGTTCCCAATGGAACAATGGACAATTCCACTACTCACTTTTCAATCTCAAATATTTTAATTAATAGACAACTCGTTAATGCATTGCGTCGAGTTTGCGTGGTAGGGGATGTCCTGTCCCTTTTAGCACAAAGTATAGGATTGGACGGGACAGTCTGTTACACGTGCAGACAATATGAAGGATATTGGCCGTTGTTGTTTATCTTATAGACATGGGCCACAAAAAACTACTATGAAAAACGACAGACAGAGATTTTAGGAAAAGAAAAGAGCAAAATCTAGAGATAAAAACGGGACTTCAAAATAGTTGTCTCTATTCGAACAAATATTTAAACACACATTTAATGATCGTTGAAAGGACACCGGTTTCTTCTAAAAAAATCTTATTTGTTAACAATTTATAAAGAGTATTCACGGTCGGTTAGCTTGAAATTGTTAAACACTAGCGGCCCAGTCCAGCTCCGCCATTTTTTTTTTAAATATTCTATCACCTATATTCATCACGGATAATGTAGGATTCTAACGGTGAAAGAATTTTCCAAATCGGTTCATTAGTTTCAAAGCCTATTCAATGCAAACAATCTTTTTCCTCTTTATTATAATATTAGTATAGACTTGTGGCAGAATGTTCATACGTCTAGATATGGAGCATCGTTAACTATTCTAGATAACTCATTAAAATAACCAACTCAAATGTATTGTCTTTCAGCGTCACCTCATCTGCAAATTAGTTATATCCGGCTTAAATTTACAATATTGAATGATTCTAT
Source organism: Hyles vespertilio (assembly GCA_009982885.2). NCBI lineage: Eukaryota > Metazoa > Arthropoda > Insecta > Lepidoptera > Sphingidae > Hyles > Hyles vespertilio. The sequence continues at coordinate 717,984 of CM042805.1, read as the reverse complement.
AGCTTTACCGTGTTTTACATGGAACATGGTAAACTATTTTGGATAACGAATTAAAATAGCCCACTCAAATTTGTTGCCTTTCGCTTTTACTTCATCTACATATTAGTCATACCCAGCTTTGTGAATTCACAGTATTGAATGATTCTAATGATATCGTGCTTTATTTATACTTTTCTTTTTCATGATGCATACCATATCTTTGATATCTATACAAAGGCCAACACACTTTCCCCCAAGTATCCGTCAGCGGGCACGGCGCGGCGCCATTATTTCTTTGCCCATAACCAACTGTCCCACAGCGAGCTTGTTTTACTGTGATGTATTACCGGCGAGTACAGCTTCACGACTTCCCTCGCAGGGTAGACAGGCACCCTCGGTAATCATACCCTTTGACGTATTGTTTGTTTTTTTTCTGATGACAAAGTTCGCCGCGGGCGTTGGGCTTTAGGTCCACAGTCTGCTTTACTAGTTTGCAAGTCTTTTGATTGTCAGAATTCCAAAATTTCGTGTTTCCCTCGTATTGTAGAAAGTGTTTTACTTTGAAAGAGAAATTCAAACTCTTTTCCTGGTTGATTTTCAAATGCTGATTCGTCAAATATTTTTTTTTGTTTTCGCCTATTGTTACAGACACAGTTACATTTTTACAGTAATTGCTCGGTAACCCATTTAGTGCAATAAAAAATTTTCCGTCAATATGACTTCAGTATCAATATGTATATTTGATTGAACAATGTATTGTTGCACATAAGTCATTCCTAAAGCTATTCTAAATTTTTCAAGCAGCCGTCATCCTGGGTCTTCCAACATTCTTAACTTGATAGTATACCTCTTTATTAATCCATATAATTTTTAATCTGAGTAAACTTTTAAATTGACAAGCCTTGAGCTACTTTCACCGTGGTAATAATTTCAAACTCTCAAAAGCATCTGTACTGTACTGTATCAGCCGATATTCGTCTCACTGCAGGGCACGGGCCTCCTATACACTCGACAGTACGATTGAGAGTGGTTAGGCCAATAGTCTACCACGCTGGCCTAGTGTGGGTTGGCGGACTTACAGGTTTCCTCACGATTTTTTCCTTCGCCGTTTTAGTGCTTCCAAAAGCATCGAATGGCACTAAACAATTATCTCTCTGTTCAACATAACTAAGTCAACTTGCTTACTTTAATTATAAACTAGCTGACCCGGCCACGCTTCGCTTTGCCTTGGGTATCATAGGATTCATATTATATTCAATTATTTAGCATATTAATTTAACAACTTGTATGCCTACGCTTGACGTAGCTATCCTACTGTCCTGCTAAATCCCGGCTTAACCCGTCTTTTCAGTCACTTCTCGATCCGTCCCGTCTTTTCTCTTAATTATCCATTCCGTCTTATACCGTGCATTTATACTTCGTCCTATCAAATTTGCCAGCTATCCCAATTCTCTCCCGTACCTCCCACTCTATTATATCCCGTCTCTCCATATCCAAATAGTGTGCCTTATAAATTTTTGACATGAAGAACTTTAGTGATTCTGATTATCTGCATAGATATTCCATCCCTTATTTCACACCCACAATGTTGCTTTTCCAAAAATATTGCAAGCAATATTTAGGTAAAATATAACCTATCTCACTCAGAGACGATGTATTACATTAATTTCTATCAGTGAATTATAGCGAAGGAAAGGCTACTGTAAAAATTCTGGATAAAAGTGACATTCGATCTTGAAAAGAAGTAAATATAACTTTTTACGTGTGCAAATTATTTATTTAATTGTCTCTATTTATGTAGTTTGATATATTCTCCTTAGTTCACACAAAACACATAAACACATTTCTGAACGCATTATTTGACAACCAATTTAAACGTCAATCCGTTTAATTAATGTCATTAATTTACATCTATAAAATCTAAAATACACCATTAATCGAATATTGTGGATAGGTATATGTTGTCGATTCAAAGCCTTTATTTAAATACATTTTTTAATTTGAGGGAAGAGTTTACCGTATCAACGGGATGAACATTAAATGTTTGACAGTTACAAACCCAAGAACATTTTGTATGAGAAAATGTTAATAAGCTAATAAAAACTCGGGAAACCGGAAACATGATAAAAAGCATCCTATGTCCTTCTCCTGGTTCTAAGCTACCTCCCCACCAATTTTCAGCCAAGTCAGTTCAGCCGTTCTTGAGTTATAAGTGGAGTAACTAACACGACTTTTTATATATATAAATTTAATGAGATATCAACTAAAGCACCAGATATTGTTATTTTCTTTGACCCAATTGAACATTCAAGAGAAAAATTAGAGATACGATACAAAATTACGTATATATTTTTTGTTATTTTATAGATATTTTGCAAATTTTATATAAACCTATTAATGTTGCTATTGTATAAAATTCAATTTGTCTTCTTCATTTTGAATATGTTTTGAATGCGTTTATTTTCAATTACGTTTGTTTTGTTATTCACATTTCTGTTTATTATCTTGAGTTTAATTTGATGTTGTACAATTTATATTAGTGTACACCTTTAATTGATACGTATATCAGTAAATTGTCCTAGATTGTATTATTAGAAAATGTTTAATATACATGTCGTTGGTGTGCCTATTTCAATAAAATAAAATATAAAATAGATTAAATATTTAATATCCCTTGTCTCTACGGAATTGCGTGTAAAAACTCTAGTCAAATAAATTAGGATTCCACGTTATAATTATAAAACGCTTTGCCCGGGACAACAAACGATAAATAACAAAGTATTATTTTCTTAGGTGCAACGGCACTCGATTGAATGCGACTACACTTGTACAGGGTGCTTTTAAATGTATGTTCATACTGATTAGAGTTAGGGGAAATTAAGATTCTGCTTGTGAGTCGAGAATTCGCGAGTTAGATTCTTCGCACTGAGATAATTTTCTGTGGCAGATATAAACAAACCTAGCTCTTTTTATCTAAACATTTTAAAGAAAAGCGAACTAGGCGAAACTTGCTAGTTTGTTAAAACCTTTTCTTTGTTTAGCCAAAATTTAAAAAAATATATACTGAAACAATGTTCATAAATAAAAAATTAAAATATATCACCTATCAAATGACATTTTTAAGGCTGTATCCACCTTCCTTAGCCTGAACAAAAACATCCGCCATCTTGAAATTCCCCAAAGGCAATAATTTCACACCAATAAAACACACTCAAACACAAAAATCCCGCCCTCTAGGGGGTGATAAATATTTTTAAAAGTTTTCGGATCACACTGTACATGTTATGGGGGCTGTACATCATACGACAAGGCGACTTAGGCCGCGTATTATGTGCAAGTCTCTTGGCGGGGCCCTAAGTGATTTGTCTTAGACGCAGCCTTGTGAATATACTTTTGTTTTTGTAAATATCGTACTCGTAGTGTTGGGACCGTAAGTCTTACAGTGATTTTATTGAGATTCTATGATTTGTTGGATATGATTTGTGTATGGGAGGTTCAATGGTTTGGTTAACTTGTTGATACACTGAGAACTGTAGTATAAAACTGTGTGTTAGATCCGTTGACATAAATATATAGACAGGGCGAAGAGTTTGGTGCGACGCTCCATTGCATCGTTACTGAAATTAATTGTCGCTCACGACGATTTTGAAAACGCTTACCTGTATTATGGCAGAAAGTTTAGTAAAAACAAGATACTAATTCTTACAACCGTTAAGACAAAATTTATTACATTTAATATTTAGTTTAGCGCGATTTTCACGGCCATTTTTTGATACACCAGATGTACTGAGGGAATCCTTGGTTATTAAATCAGTGGTTCGAATTCCAATTCTTTGATTTAATGATTTGAAATGTTGCATTATTTACTAAAGGAAGAATACTTGAATTCACCCCTTTTATAGTGACTTGAGTAATGTATCGCTTTTAGGATTCAATCCATGTTTATTCTTTCGATCAAATAAAGATCTAAGGTTTATCCAGTTTCGAACGGCATAATAATGTCTAAGTAATTCTGGACACGTACGTGACAGCCTCGGTGACGCAGATGTACTGCGGTATGATTGCAAAGCTGAGGTTTCGAGTTTGAATCCGGGGTCGGGCAAAGTGATATCGGATTTTTCTCTTTATTATCAGCCCGAAGTCAGGAATTTGAGCCCGATATGGCGATATCACGTCATGGAATACAAAATACAAGGCGAAACGTGGGTGTCTTGGTTACACCTTTGCCTACCCCTTCGGGGAAAAAGGCGTGAGTTTATGTATGTATGTGATTCTCGACAGAATTTGCCATTATAATTCTCTTTATACATCGTCAACCCTGATGTACATGGGGGGTTCCATTCTTGTGATTTCAAAATATTCCACTAAAAAAGGAGCCCTTTTATATTTTAATACAAAATATACACTTTAAATAAAGAGTACAACACTAGAAAACTAGATTACATTCAGAGAAATGGCCGCTGTTATATCATTTTCGCAAACATTTTAATTTGTTCAAACGCAACCAGTTGCTTTGTTTTTTTTTTTTATTGCACCATAAATGGGTTTCGGGCTCAGTAAGTTATGCGCAGCTTTGTTAAACTAATGTAGGTGCATGCGTTCATATCTTGAAATATAATTGTGTTTAGAAAGATTAGAGTTACAAATCAATTGGAAAATGAAATATTATTAGTCAGCGCTCACATCGCTTTTGTCCCTTAAAAGTTATGCGTTACAGAGGTTTATACAGCAATATATTATCAAAGCAATTTCTATTCGAATGTGTCACATATACGATAAATTCAGACTACGGTACTATGTTTATCATGAAAGACTAAAGCCATTGTTAGCTCCTAAAAAAATAATAGTTATAAACATGACTCCTCCTATTTGAGCAATAGGGTACAGAAGGTTGATATTAATGGAAAACTTTCTGGAGGATCTGCGGTCACTATGGGAGTACCGCAGGGTTCAATTCTGGGACCTTTTCTATTCCTGGTCTACATAAATGACTTACCCTATCACGTCGGGAATAATCACGAAGTTGTGTTGTTTGCGGATGATACATCTTTGACATTTAAAATTAAAAGACAACAATTAGATTTTGATGAAGTAAACAGTGCCCTTCGTGAAGTTGTACATTGGTTTAATATTAATAATTTATTACTTAATGCTAAGAAAACTAAATGTATTAAATTCACACTGCCCAATGTTAGGCAATTATCTACCACTGTACAAATTAACGGTGAAGAATTGGATCCTGTTGCGTCTACTACGTTTCTGGGCATTACGGTCGACGCTAAACTCCAGTGGGGGCCGCATATCAATAAACTATCTGGTAGATTAAGTTCAGCGGCATATGCAGTTAAAACCATTAGGCGTTTAACGGATGAGGCAGCGGCAAGAATTGTCTACTTCAGCTATTTTCATAGTATAATGTCTTATGGCATTCTTCTCTGGGGAAATGCTGCGGATATAAATAGTATTTTTATTTTACAAAAAAGAGCTGTTAGGGCCATTTACCAACTTGGTCCAAGAGTTTCATTGAGAGAAAAGTTTAAAGAAGTAGATATTCTTACTGTTGCATCTCAATATATTTATGAAAATTTATTATATGTTCGTAAAAATATAACTCAATTTAAGCGTAATTGTGACATGCATAGTAAGAACACTAGGAACAAACATAATCTTGCCTCACACGTTACTCGTCTCCACAAGACATTGAGGTATTATACTAGAGCGGACATCGGGAACAAAATCTCTGCGTACGGTGCGTGCACACGGGTACACATTGACGCGAGAGGGACGATATGTTACTTCGTAGGCGTGACAGAGACAGACATAGAATGTACCCTTCATTTTGTTACAAACATTTTGTTTGCAGTGTCCCCTCTAGTATATTATTTCAATGCCACAAGATAAATAATTCTTTTATGGGTCAAAGTGTACGCTTCTTTAACAAGCTTCCCAACAGTTTAAGAGAACTTCCAATTAATAAGTTTAAAAAAAGTTATAAAAGCTAAGCTGTGTAAAAAGGCATACTATAGAATTTCAGATTATGTGGAAGATAAAACTGCTTGGGAATAAATTTATCATGTTTTGAATCAAACTGACATTATTGTAACTTGTGACATGAATCATTTTAATTGTAAATGGCGATATAAAAAAAAAAAAAAGAAAAAGACAGAAAAAAAGAAGACAGTTCGTGTTGCTGAGGGAGTTTCTTGCGCCGCTTCTTCTTCACAGCCACAACACGTTCCGAAGCGGTGGTAGCAGAAAAGGACGATTCAAAAGATCTTGTGAAAGACTATTTGAATAAAGAATATTTTGATTTGATTTGATTTGATTTGACGAACTCGCCAAAATTTTTTTTATCCCAACGCAATTCATACAAAATTACTCATAATTAAACGCCTTAGAACGATAAGACCGCCATTTGCATTTTATTGCTTTGTATTGTCACTAAAAACTGTTTTTCGATTTTTACTGTGTGTAATAAATAATTAATTACTTAATATATAAATAATTACATTTTGTACATATAGCTTTCTGATTACTATTATTCTTTTTTTGTCTGTGTTGTGACAACCCTTTTCTTACTAGCTTCTTTTCAACCTAGTCCATCTAGTGGTTGTCTGGAAGAAATAGCGATAATTTATTTATTTATTTATTTATTTATTAAATTAGTACGGTTGACACCAATTACACTAATTAATAACAATTTTAAAAATATTCTATATAAAATAAATATTTAAACATAAAACAAAACATTCAACTTACATCTAAATTCTAAACATAAAAAAAAAACAACTGTAGCTATACAAAAGAAAGAAAAAAAAATAATACTGTACACAATAAAATATCACATAGACAAACTCATACACACATCACGCATTCGCTTCACAGTAGTGCAAACATTCCGACAGGATCACCTTCCATTCATCTGCGAATATATCACAGTGTGGTGCACTATTCAGGAGAGCATTGAGTGCGGTGAGAGTTCGCGGTATTGGCGACCTGGCACGAGCCACTGTACGACACGTAGGAACTGCGAACAACCTGTGTTTGCGGCCGCGGCAGTAGTTATTGGGCACAAACAGTCTACATAATTCACCATTCAGATCGGGAGCATCAACCATACCCCGGAGAACCTTGCACATGATTGTTAATTGGTCTTTCCATCTTCTGACCTCTAAGGAATTATAACCAAGGCAACCCAGTAGATACTTAGTGGGATACATGAGCGGATAATGTGTGTGCACGCGTTTATATAAGTATCTCAAAAAGGCCTTTTGGACCTTTTCGAGCAAAAGGGATAAGACCGCCAATTGTCACCGTTATTTAAAAGTGCTGTCATATTTTTTGTCTCATAACTATATAAAGCGCCCAATAAAAAAAATAAACAAATAAATAATTTAGATGAATAAAAACAACATGAACTATAATCTACTTACATTTACCAATCCATCAACGTCCCGCAATAGCTAATCTTGAAACAGCCATTACCAAAAGAGGCTGCGTCTTGCACTGAAGCCCGAGCAAAAACATAATAACAACTCTGTATACACAAAGATACGACAAAAGACCGGTCCGTCTGTCTGTCCAGAACAATGGGGATCCCGCGGGCTGGCTCCAGATTAAAAATGCCGGCAACTATGAGTTATTATTCGGTGTATCTATATAAAGAGCTGTGCGTGCGTCAAAAATGAAATCGCTGTGAAGTCTCCGTTTGATATTAACGCCATCTGTACTAGAAATACTGTGTTCGGTGTTTGTTTTATTGGTATGTTCATGTGTTCATAGATTGGAGATATATCTACAGGGTATATCAAGACTGCTACCGAAAACGAAGCCGGGTGGTAGTTTAAGCGACTTCAGACACAATGCAACAGAAAAAGTGGCAATAAAAGGCGACATTTTTTTGTTATTTTTTTTCTATGGATATATTTGGGTGGTAAATACGTTTTTTTCCTAAAATAATAGTGTATACCCTTTTATTTATAAATACTCTAAGGTATAAGAAACTACCACCCGGCTTCGTTTTCGGTAGCAGTCTTGAGATACCCGGTATATAATTTGTATTAGTCAAACATAACATGGTATAAGTCAAAAACGAGGCATGATCAACGACTAGTATTAATAGGTCATTCAACCATTGGCTGCCTCGGTGGCCCAGTTGTACTACTGTATGATTACAAAGCTGAGTTTTCGGGTTATAATTCTGGATCGGAGGAAGTGATATTTGGTTTCCTATTCACGATCAGCGAATTAAGGAAATCGTGCCTGATATGGCAATGGGCTCCGCCTCCTATCATATCGTCGGACGGAACTCACATGGCAAAACGAGGGTGTCCTGGTAACACCTTTGGCTAACCTTTCAAGAAATAGGTGTGAGTTTATGTGTCAACCATTGCATCAATCAATTATTTTTTACTTTGATTATTATTACAATTTAAACGACCTGTTTTAGAAAAGATTTATATGATTTATTGTGAAATACGCAAGTTATAAAGATGAACCTTGGACAAACCACTGTAACAAACAGCTCGCTAGCATCTATAAAACAATTCAACAATGAACAAATCGGTCCCAAATTGACCCAGACACCGCACTATCAAAATAGTAACAAAAAGTACAAAACTGGACAGTGATGGTAACACATTACCAGCAAGATAGAAAGATACAAAACGAGCTCCCAAACTGATAAAGTTCACCAGACCCTGAAGCGATGGCGACAAAGCACAAAGGGCCCGTCGGGGTATAAAAACATAGAATATCTGCATTTGCGGAGGTAGTAACCGCCGCGGACCGGCTACGTAGTGGGACAATCAGCGAGCGTACGCGTGGAGACCGGAAACTTGGTGTACACAGGATCTCGAGTGATTCATGATTTTAATACCTAAGGTATTTATTTATACATTCATAAATAAACTGACGCATTTTTTCCCAGAAGCCAGAAGACCCATATCTCCATATCGGGCATAAAATCCCTGACTCTGGGCTGATATTGAATAGAAAAAGCCAATATCTAATAAAAATAATAATATGTTGGGATACAAAGTAGTCTATGTGTTATTCCAGGGTGTCAGCTACCTCCATACCAAATTTCATCAAAATTGGTCTAGTGGTTTGAGCGTGAAGTGGTAAGACAAAAACTTTCGCAATTATAATATTAGAAGAATACTAGCACCGTCCATAGCACCTCCGTAGAGAGACGCTACGAGTTAGATGATGTCGAAAAAAATGACAATTGAGATAATATACTAGAGAGGACACTGCAAACTACTACTACATTCTATTTCTGTCCCTGTCACGCCTACGAAGTAACATTATCTTCCCTCTCGCTTCACTGTGTACCCGTGTGCACGCACTATACGCAGAGATTTTGTTCCCGATGTCCGCTCTAGTATAATTCCTCAATGCTTTTGACCAAGAATTAAACAAGAATTTGAGAATAGAATGTGTAATGCATATAATTCTCTTTGCAAATCTGACAATAACTTCGAAATATTTTCTGACTCATACAAAACGTTTAGGCAAAGATTGATTAAACACTTTGATCACAACGACTTATAGAGCCACAAAGTTATCTGGCCCGGTGGCCAAAAGTGGAAACAAAGATGTCATTTGAAATTGACAATTTACCTGCCACTCACTGACATAACCGCCATTGGTTGTTTACTCAATGTATTTATGTTTCCTGCATTATTAAAAATTAGTGAAAAATTCCGAAAACTTAAAAAAGTGACGCTAGGAACGTTACGACTCCAGGTATTCAATGTTACGAAGGAAGATAAGCGTCTTCAGACACCAATAATACCCTTCGAAAAAAATTATCAACGCGTAGCTGCCACCTGTGCTGCCACCACAGCCTTGTGTTGTCAGCTTTTCAAAATAAATTCCACGTAAACAGAATTTTGTACGTACTAGTGAAATAGGTGTAAGCACATATCGTAAACTAAAATGTATCTTTACGTGCGTGCTGGCCTGTTGGTAAATGGACCTAACGCGGCTGCCAACATGTTCACGGTGGCCGTGGGCTCGAATCCCAGGTCACAAATCTGACTTTTCGGAGTCATGTGTGTATTGATAGTCAATAAATACGAACTAAAACGGTGCAGGAATACATAGTGAGGAAACCTGCATACCATAGCGATTTATAAGAATATCTATGGTATGTAAGTCCACCAGCCCACATTAGGCCAGCATGGTGGACTATATGGCCTATGGTATGGCCTAACCACCCTCAATAGCACTCTCGATTGTAGAATAGGGCAGTTCCCAACAGTGGGACATATAGTATATGGGCTGATACAGATACACTTGTTTAAGGGTATGGGAAGCGATTTGTTAGAAATCTTGGGAAGGAAAAATAACATGCATATAAAACTGGTCCACTCATTTTCCTGACACTATTGATCGAATTGAAAAATCTTTCTTTATTGCCATATGTATTTTTAATGGCAACACCAAATTCGACAACAGCGACTCTCTCACCGGGTCAGATAACTTTGTGGAACTATACATTAGATTTTTTTATTTTTATTTATATATAATTGGTTATTATATGATTGTTGATTTTATAAGTAAGATTTGTAATAAGTTTAATTATGTTGTTTAGTTTGATTTATTTTTTATTGAAACCTTTGAAAAAAAGGTTTAATTATGTTATTTAGTTTTGATTTATTTCGTATTCTGTTAATTCGTCCTAATATGTAACAGTAGTCCTTGATTTGTTTTTTACTCTAAATATTTACTAAATATATTTTTCTTGATTTCGTTTACGTGTGTGTAATAACATAAGTGTTGTGTACTCCTTTAAGGCCCGGCGCCCATTATCGGCATCGGCAAGGAAAAGGATCCTTCGGCATCCTACATGCAAGCGCACTCTATCGGCAATTATGCTTTGGCATGCTGTAAAGTTCTTAGGGATGACGAGGCGTCCTTAAGGATGCTGGATGCCGCACCGTCCTGTAGCTTGCCGAAGCGTCTCAATATCATATTTGTCTTCATAACAGTCTCAGAGTTGTTACAAGCTAGTTGTCTGAATTGTATTGTTAGTGTTAAGGTTTGGTACCACCGATCTCAAGGGGGCAGCACTTTCCATACATGCAAATTTTACTATAGAGTTGTTACTCTTCTCCATTATACTTACTTTACTCTTTGGTGCTGTGTGAGTCAAATGATGCAAATGGCGGATGCATCATTTGACTCACACAACATCTTAAATAAAGTGTTGCCTCGGCGCCGGTGGCGTACCGAAGGTTGCCGAAGGATGCCGAAGCATCCCGAAGCATTCTCAAGGCTGCCGATACACCAGCCTCAAGCATACCGAAGCGGTATTTTTATTATTACGACCACATATCACGGAAATTTCTACTTTATTGCCATTATGTTATAGTACATTGCTATTTGCCACCTAAAATCCTCAGTCGTACCGATGCCGATTTTGGGCGCCGGGCCTAAGTGGTTTATGCATCAGAATGTAAATATAGTAAATAATGTCTTAGTTGTGATAAAGTATATACCGTTGGAGAACCTCAATTTAATAAAATAACATAAGAATTAATATTTTTTCGGGTTGCGTGCGTGTTGTGATGCTAAAAAGTATCTCATAGATTCTTCTAACATAAATTAAGTAAGGGTTAGAGCAATGCTGATTTCATTCATGCCTCATCATGAATGCATCGGCATATGCGGGTACCATTGTCTCACAGCAGAAGGGCGTGAAGCGATAGCTTTATTTATTTATTTATATAAGCTTTATTGTACACCATAAATAAATACAAAAGGAAACAATACAAACTAGAAAAAAAAAAGTACAATTGGCGGTCTTATCGCACAAGGCAATTTCTGACAGACAACCATTTGATGGATATAAGAGAAAAGGACGAAAATTGGGGCAGCATCAGGTGTATGAATAATACCTGTAGATATTAGTGTCTATATACAACATATATAAATAAACATACATACATAAGTAAATATCCCATGTAAATATACTTACACAATATACACATATACATACCAACATACATACATACAATATATCTTAATATATATAATTCACGTGTCACGTTGTTTGTCCGCGATGGACTCCTAAACCACTCAACTGATTATAATGAAATTTTGTAGATATGTGTTATTTGTTCCAACTTAAAGGTGGGATAGTTTTTATCTCGATTGAATTGACGAAAGTATAAAAAAAAGGAAAAAACAGTTTGCCATACAAAATGTTCATGGGTTTGTAACTGTCAAAGATTTAATGTTCATAGCGTCGATACGGTAAACTCTTTCCTAAAATTAAATAACGTATTTAAATAAAGGTTTCGAATCGACAACACATAGCCACAATATTCGATTTATGGCGTATTTTAGATTTTAAAGATGTAAATTAATGACAGTAATGAAAAGTGGTTGACATTTAAATTGATTGTCAAATATTTATGCATACGTTCAGGAATTTATTGTAAACTAAAGAGTATATTATGATGCTACATAAATATAGGACAATTAAATAAATAATATTCACATGTATTAAGTTTTACTTCTTTTCAAGATAGAATTTCACTTGAAAATGAAAAATCTTTAATAAAATAACACATAAAAATAAAAACTGAACTGAACTGAATAAAATAAAAATTTTATATAATTATGGAGAATATTGCAGGGATTCTCAAATTAGGCGTTGCCTGTGTCTTGCAAAACCAGTTAAATATAATTGTTTCTACGTTAATTGTGTGTGTGTGAGTTCATTTCTACGAAAATTAATATTTCATCTCTTTATTACTAACAAGAGTAATGGCGTAATATTTTTGGAAAAACAGCATAGTGGGGGTGAAATAAGGGATGGGATATTGCATGGATAATCAAAATCGATAAAGTGTTTAGAAAGTAGAGAGAAACTGGATATAATAGAGTGGGAGGTAGGGGAGAAGACTGGGATAGCTGACAGATTTAATAGGACGAAATGTAAATGCACGGTATAAGACGGGATGGTTAATTAAGAGAAAGGACGCGACGTATCGGGAAGTGAATGAACAGACAGGATGGGACGGAATTGAGCAGGACAGTAGGATAGCTAATTCATGTTTAGGTATACAAGAGCTTATACGAAAAATAACACGTATTTGGTGTGGAGTAAAATAAAAAAGTATCTGCACCCAGGCGAAGCCGGGCCGGGCCGCTAGTATACATATATATACATACATATCTACACAACATAAAGGTCATATGAATTAAGTATAAATACACAAAGGAAAAAGTATACAATTACTAATGTCCTCATTCAGCCAGAGAGTAATGTTCTTTAACCATCCTTTTAAAGATGGGTAGAGATTTGGCCCTTCTTACTGTCTTCTTTCTTTAATGTCGCGTTTCTTTCAGTGATATAGTCATCGCATGAAAACATAATGTATGGTACAATTTATGCATAATGCTACTGGCCAAGTCGATCTATTTATTTACAACGTAAAGATTTTTTAATATTTATATGATAATAACTTACGTAATAACTTTATACAGAACGTCCCTCAATCAAGGACTAAATAAATTAATCGACTTGGTATTACATGGATCTCACAACTTTTTGCGGTAGAAAAACTGAGCTGCGAGACTTGGAATTTTTTTACAGGATGTTTTTGATGGGATTGAAATGACGGGAAGGCAAATAATGTAAATTTAATCTAAATGAAATCGTAAATTATTGTTCTATTTCAATGTGTAACATTCGCGTGAATCTAATAAACCATTACTAAAATAATCGACCATTCAGTAAAATATAAAGTTGCCTAGCTCCTAAACAGCGAACATTAAAATGAAACCAACAAAAAAAGCAAGTTTTCGGTCGCGCCAGACATGCTTTTATTTAACCATTCTGAACTCTTAAAAATACTCGCCTATATTGCTTTTTAAATAACTCGAACGCGGCGTAATGTGCTGTCTGTCCGACCCAGTGTACTAGTTGCGTGCCCCGACGTCGCTCGTGTCACTTACATTAACATATTTTTGAGAAATATTTTTTGGTAAAGTGAGGTTATATGTCGCCGGAAGATTTATAGACTTGTAATATACGAGTGAGCATAAACATATACTTATAAGTATATGGACAAGGCGAAGAGCCTGTATAGTGTTCCGACGCACGAAGTGGTGCGGCGCTCCAGTGCATCTGTAGTGGAGCGTTATTGGAATTAGTAATCTCAAGCAATGATTTTAAATTATTGCTAGTATTATGAAAGAAAGTTTAGTAAAAAAAACTAATTGACTAAAAGTCTATTATTAGAAGTCCATTTAATAATAATTTTAGTATTTTTATTCCGGCGTAGTTATAAAAAAATCTTATAGATGCACGATTTTCACGGTACTAAAAGGCCAAAGTATCCTTAGTTTTTGAATTAACAGATGAATGGATTCTAGGTACAGCAATAGTGGACATTTATTGAGTAATAGTGTTGACATACTCCGTGGCGCAAATTGCTTTAGGTACAAGTCGATTGAGAGGAAAAACAATGGGTTCCATACTTGCAATGAGCCGAAAAAAAACTTTCTTTATTTAAGTTTTTTTTTTTCAATAATAAAACCGCCGCCCCCGGTATTAAAAACAGCAGATACATTACAATTATATTTAAATAATTAATATTGCATTAATATTTTAGGAAATCAATCAAAACATAAAAAAAGTATCCACCCACCTCGCAGTCTTAAACCAGTAATAAATATTTTATAAAGCATTTTAACTTCGTCAGATAGCGGAGATGCTAAAATGGAGATATAGTAACCTATATTGTGAGATCCACAGGTATTGGGTCTAGAGTGAGTGTTTGTAAGAATGAAAGCTATCTCGTAGTTTCTGATACCCATGACACATTATTTAATTAATATTATGGTGTCAGAATTATCTGGGTGACTATATGGATTATTTATTTTGCCTATTCAAATCTTTTCGAATATTATTGTGTCTTAATTGAAGTCGTTCATTTACAAGCCGAGTTCGCGACTTTGGCACTCATTTGGCTATTTATGACCCCAGGGGCGGCTGGGAAGGGATAAATCGTTTCAATTGGAAACAGTAAATAACTTGACATAGTTTGGTGATTTAATTGTTATTGGTGTTGTGTGTTATATTGTTGCGTTGGTTGTCCTTGTTTTATCATTAGTACGCCCGAATCGATCGCCGCGCGTACTCTCTCGCCTACACCACAAAATAAATACTTTTATCATTAACTTTATTATCTTAAATCATTTACGAATATTATACCAATTTTTTTCTGGAAACAAATTACAGATTACTTATACATAGGTACATGAAGAGAGTGAACAAAGAAAAATAATTCAACATATTACTTTCGCGTGTGCAAAGTGCGTGGTGGCCTGTTGGTAAACGGACTAGACGCGGCTGCCAACATGTTCACGGTGGTCGCGAGTTCGAATCCCAGGGCACACCTCTGACTTTTCGGAGTCATGTGTGTATTGACAGTCAATCACCACGCACTAAAACGGTGAAGGAAAACATCGTGAGGAAACCTGCATACCAAAGCGATTTATAAAAAAAAATCTATGGTATGTAAGTCCGCCAACCCGCACTAGGCCAGCGTGGTGGACTATATGGCCTAACCACTCTCAATCGTACTGTCGGTTGTAGAGGAGGCCCGTGCCCTGCAGTGGGACGTATATGGGCTGCTACAGACAGACCAATATTACAAGAAGGAAACATTTGTATTTTGGAGTGTTTTGTATTTTAGATTTTTAAAATTAGTATTTTTGTTTTTCTTTTCTAATATTATAAAGAGGATAGATACATTTATATTTTTGGATTTTTATTTACAATGAATAAACTCAAAAATTACTGGACCGATTTAAAAAAATATTTCGTTTTTCGAATGGTTATTATCCGGGAATTACAGAAGCTATATATTTACCTGAAGGGGTTGAAATAAGGGTTTAAATGGAAAATAAAAACTATTGAAGATTTATTTTTTAATTTATATTAATAAATATTCAAAAAATATATATCCCCAATGGTTTTTATTTTTCATTTCTACCCTTATTTCAACTCCTTTAGCCAAATATACAGCCAATGTTACTCCAGGATAATGTTGCATTCGAATGGTGAAAGAATTTTAAGATTAAGTCGGTCGGTTAAGTAATTTTTGGGTTTATTTATAATAAACAAAAATCGAAATATTCAAAAATCTAAAATACAAAAATGTAAAAATACACATGTTACAAAAATGCAAAAAATGAAATGTTTCTTCTATAAAATATTGAGTTAGATGAATTTATAAACAAAAATAATTGTTACGATGATTTAGAGTATCGATAATGTGAAAAAATCACTAAAAATAAATGAGACAGAAATTGGAAAAAATAAAAAGAAGGCCCCATCCGTCTTGCATTTCTTAATATCTTAATAATAATACAATAATCCTAGTGCTCATAGTTTAAGAGAAAAAACGTTGTAAATGCGAAAACAGAGGTCACTTTGCGATTTTATTTCAAGTACTTTTAATACACTTTTAAGAATTCTGAAAAGAAGGGGACATGCTCCATATAGTGTAGATCAACATATTTTTTTTTTGAAGACCTAATAATAAAGATCACCAAGAAAAAACGTTGTGAAAAAGGCCATTTCACATAGACCCCTCTTAACAACTGATTAATTGTTAGTGGGAAAACCAACCTAAAATTACAGAACCAATAGGGTACTTCGCTATTTTTTGAAAAGTATCTTAATTTATTTCTTAAGGTAAAAATAACAGCTTTCGTTCCGCATATTTGCAGAATAAATGAAAAATTGCCTGCCTCGATGGCGTAGTTATACAAAGCTGTTACAAAGCTGAGGTATCATGTTCGAATCCCTAGTCGGGCTCATTGATATAGAATTTTATATTAATGATCGGCTCAAAGTCAAGCCTGTGTGCCCAGTATGGTAACAGTTTCGCCTTTTTCACATCGTTTCACGGAACACACAAGGCAAAACGTGCGTGTCCTAAAACTACCTCTGCCTACCCGTTTAGGGGAAAAGGCGTGAATTTATGTAATTTGTATGTTAAAGAATTGTCTACTTTTGTCATAACATTACAATAAAAATATCGCAACGTCGATCTACAGATTCATTGTAATTTAATTAATTTGTGATCTGATTCGCTTTGTAAAGATTATCAAAATGGATCATTATCTACTTCGTGGATATTAATTTCTTTCACGTGAACCACAATAAATATTGTTTTTGTTTTGGGGCTAGAAGAAAAAGAAACATTTTTCATATGTTTTTATCCTACTGCGGGATAAGGATTATAAATAAATAAATACACCCAATAGTCACATACACAGTCCTGACCCCACGCTAAGATCGATACTTGTGTCCCGGTAATCAGACACTACGAGAGACTTTCGGTCTCACAAACACCTAGATCCGAAACAAATACTTGTGGTTCACGCCAATATTTGTGTTGGTGCGGGGATCCAACCCGCGGCGTCTCGCGTCACAAGCGGTGTCTAACCAACTGCGCCACTGAGATAGTTGTATTTTTGAATTATGAAGAGCAATTCAAAAAAGGGGCAAGTGATTATAAGCATTTAACACACTTTGAAAAATAAGGTGGCTGTCTGTTTACTATTCTTAAACAATTTTCAAATAATTTTTTCTACCGTCAAAGTATAATTTTAGTACTAATCAGTAAAAATTACATTGAAATAATTATGCCGGCCCACGGTTCAACGACACGAGCGACAAAAGAAACAATCACTCACAAGATCGCAATATCAATATTTTGCTCAAAGAGGGCCCGAGCTCCGTACGGGGATCGTGCGTCCCTCTCCCATTATATAGGAGGGAAAGAGACGGGTGGTGATTTAGAAACGCACACGTCACATGTTACTAATGACGTCTTAATATTGTCGCCAGCGTTAAGGGTTAGTTGGGTCGAAGAAATTCAATTTAGCGCTGTATACACATGTATTTTGTTAGAAGTGTTTTAAAATAGAGAATATAACATAATTTAAAAAATGACCTCGTAAATTTCTAGTTGCAGGAAGAATGCGTTGTGAACTTCGAGTTTGAGAGTTTGATTTCGGTGTTCGGTGGGTGCTGCTAGCTTTTTAGGTAATTACATGATAAATAAATAAATGACAACTAACAGTCCCAAAAATATTATGTAGGTGATTTTTCGGTAAGTATAAAAAAATGGTAGTTTTCCAATTTCAATGAATCTGGGGGCACGGCAGTGCCCCCTCCAAGTCGAACTAAAAAGCGGCACAGTCGTACCATCCTTGTCTCGAAGCAATTCAGACCATTTTCAACCCCCCACAACTTCATTGTGGTTAAAGCAAGAAGCCTGAATTTTCAGTTACTAAGCAGGCATTGTGTATAAATTGTACGATACATGATGTTTTCATGCGATGGCCAAGTCGATCTATTTATTTACAACGTAAATAATTTTTAATATTGATATGATAATAACTTACGTAATAACTTTATATAGAAGGTCCCTTAAGCAAGGACTAAATAAATTAATCGACTTGGTATTACATAGATCTCACAACTTTTTACGGTAGAAAAACTGAGCTGCGAGACTTGGAATTTTTTTACAGGATGTTTTTGATGGGATACTATATTATTGTTATTGAATAGTTAAGATACTTGAAACTAATGATAACGAGCACAGTGCAATTCTTTGTTTTGTTTCATAGTAATGTTGCAAGAGACCTAATATCCCTATTCCCTTGCCTAGATGCTAAAAGTATTGTGCGCAGTACTGTACCATGTAGTTCTAATAATGATTGGGGTTTTTTGTTGTTTATGGGCAGGCGGGACTCTTTCCCTTTTCGCATACACTCCTCATTTGATAAACAAATCTTACTCATATTAAGTATAAAGGTTTACATATGACGTCACCGTCTTAATTTCACACAACTTACCCTTAACATCAAGAGCGTAAGTTGAACATAATATATTTATGGTATTAAAGTTTTAATTCGACAAGTTTCGGGTCAACAATCCAACGGCGCAACTTGCACAGTACACTCGACAATTTATTGAAATTAAATTATTTCACAAAATTTTAGGGCACGATACGAACGCACTTATTGTTACATTATTCACATATTAATCGTATTTGATATGGTCAAGTTAAAGTTTAGGAAGTGGACCAAATTATTTAACTATACGTCACGGGTTCGAACCCAATACAAACTATCGAATTTTATGAGTGCCAGCCCGACATAAACCCTTTTGGAAATTGAATTTAATAAATCAATAAATAACACCCAACAGTCACATGCATAGTCCTGACCCCACACTAAGATCAAGTCTTGTGTCGCGGGTATCAGGAACTACGAGAGACTTTTTCGGTCTCACAAATATAATATATTTGTGGTCCGCACAAACATTTCTCTTAGTGCGGGGATCGAACCCGCAGCCTCTCATTTCACAGGCGGCGTCTAACCGACTGCGTCACGGAGGCTGTCAATTTGAATATACCACGCTGGTCTAACACGGTTGATTGACTTTATACATTAAAATCCCGTGTAAATGTTTAAGCTAGGTATGCAAGTTACCTCAAGATACTAAATCCTTGTTTAAGCGATAGATGACAAAATGTAATATATAGATTTACCTTAAACCCTCTGCCAAAGATAAAAAGTAATATTATTTAAGTATTAAATAAATATAATTACCGCACCCCGTCAACCAAATTATATCAAGAAACAAAATTATCAAATATTGGGCAATTTTATACATATTATGTATCTGTACTTTACACATCTTAGACTAATATTCTCAGTTTACTTACAAAGCGTTACAATCAAAATCTGAGAAATAAACACAAAATTTAGTGATTAAATGTACGCACCAATTATGGAAAGAAAACTATGTTTGAGGGAGTACAGCTGCTAAATAGATTTCATTTATTTAACGACCCAAAATATTTCGATGAAACAATTCAAAACACTTAAATTAATTCCCCAGCTTCCTAGATATAAATGAAATACTTGAATTATTTATTTGTTTTATGTGTCATTACTGAACTGTACGTTTGTATACCAGCCCATATACGTCCCACTGCGGGCACGGGTCTCCTCTCCAACCGAGAATACGATTGAGAGTGGTTAGACCATATTATAGTCCACCCGCTGAAGTTTGTATGTATGTACGTTTGTATGAGAATAAAATTCTGTAAACATGTTCTATTTGAACCTTCAACCTTCATAGTGGCAATCTGCTTCCGACTAATCAATCTGACTCAGTTAAATATTTATGTCTAAAATTACGATGGTGTTGTCGCGAAAAATTGTAATTTACCACCGGCCCGTTTGAGTGCAAAGTGGGAGTCTAAATTAGTTGCGCCGTACACCTGGGCACTTTTACATAAACCCTTTAGACATATTTATTGTTCGGGGTTAATATACAAAATGGGGCCAAAATGAACCCCCACTCTACGACTAATGGCGACATTAATTACAAAGCAATTTGGCACCAAGAAAACGGGTTGTTTTATTCATTTTATTGTTGAAAGTGAGCTGCGGAAATGTGGTGTCGCCGCTCAAGGGGTATTGATGTCTTTGTTAAGATGTTTTGAAGGGTCAAGGGACTAGGCTTGTCTTAACGTCCAGTATAGTTGTGGGATTTTACTTGTGAATTATTTTAGGTATTTTAGGTGTGCATTGGTATTTGTCTGCAACTAAATGAAGCGGAAGTTATAGATTTCGTCACCGAGACATCTGTCGTGGGTGAGAATTTAACGCGATTGTTATCATATTTTCGTTATCGGATACGCTTTTCTCCCACTACATTTCACATTCAAACTTTGTACTTTCTTTTATATCCACTTCTTCGTTGCCTACAAAATGTTCGATCGTCTTTTGTATTTCTGTACGTTTCACTGGTCTGGTACGAAAAGTTTTCCATGAAATTAAAATGATTGTCGATCAAACAAATGTTGCAATCTTCGCGTATTCTATCTAAATGAACTGCGGTCTGCGTCTTCCGTGAGTTACTTATTACGTGATCTTGTTATAGTAGGGGAGCCCGGACCGCTAAATTTTCAGTTACTAAAGCGTCATTGGGACCGATTAGATTGTGAAGATTTGGGCCTAAAACGAAAAATAATTTATGTTCACTTTGCCATTTTAGTGGGGAGGAGAGCGTGTGTTAATTTTCAAAAATGTTAAAAAAAATCACTTACATAAAAATACTCGAGTGCCTCAGACATTCACGGTGCTTACCCGCTTTGTTTTTCTAACAACCGAGAGATATTATTCTGACGAGTAATTAGGGGAGGATGGCTGTAGAAAAGGGTAGAAAAAATAAAAAAAATAGAAGTTATTCGAGCGTGTCAGATATTCGAAGATTTCCAATTTCTGAGTGGAATAAATTATTACGCATATATGTAGGTGTAAAAAATATAAAAAACAATTTTTTAATCTTCATCCTCACTGGATTCATCTTCAAAATTGATTCCTCCTTGGTCAATTTCTTCTTCATTGGGGATAGTGCGAGAGAGTGAAATATAAAGAAAGAGTGAGAAGGAAACAGAGGCGCGGAGTTTCAATTCAGTTCTCAGCAGCTGTATGCGCCACACTTTATTTATGGTTTAAGTTACATCGCCCCATGAAAATCGTCAGATTATTTTTTCTATAATTCTTACAGGATTTCCTTAAAAAAAAAAATAATCGCGCTCGAGTATTTCATAGTGACGTTTTTTTCTTACAATTTTGCCACTCACCCATTTCCTTATGCCACGCTAAAATCATCAGATTATTGAAATATATTCTGTTCTGTATGTATTTAACTTACATGCCATTAATCTGACGTTAAATAATACCTTAGAGTCTATACAAACAAAATGCTACTGTTTCGTCCCATATACGTTTCAGTGAAACGGTTTCACTGCAGGGCACGGGCCTAATCTACAATCGAGTAGTACCATTGAGAAGGGTTAGGCCACTATCTATAGTTCATTACTCTGGTCGCTGGCCTGGAGGGTTGGCGGACTTTACATACCATAATATAAATTCTTACAAATCGCTAGGGTATGAAAGTTTCCTCACGGTGTTTTGCGTCACCGGCATATTACGTGGTGGTTGACCATCATTACACACATGAATTCGAAATATCAGATGTGTGCCCTATGATTTGAACCCTCGACCACCGTGACAACCTTAATTACGTTAAATAAAGGTGACGTCAAAAATTCCCTGAACGATCGAGAATGCATCAAAAGTTTGATAAAAGCAGATAAAGCATGTTTTGTGTTAGGATCGTGCAAAGAGGACATCCGTAGCCTCTTCCAATCTGTATTGGAAACGGGCTTTTGGGTTATGAATATATTCCATGTTACGCTTGTTTCAGGTGAGTATTGAAGAAAACGAAAAACCTGATTTACTAAACATTCTGGACGCCGAAAAATTCGAAGAATTTCACACCAATGATAAATTGAGAGGTATTAATCTCATTTACTTGTCGATGAACCAAAACTAATAAGCTGTGGTTTTTAAATCTTCAGTAAATAAAACTTCTACAAAACGCTATTTGATTTCAGATTTCTTTAAAAAGTTAGCCCAGACTGACGCGCAAATACGTCTTCTCAAGAAAGGCTTGCAAGATCCAGGTATATCCACATACGAGAGCGAAAAGACACTGAATCAACTTTTGGACAGATCAAAAAGATCGATCAAATTTAACCGCACCAAGCTTAGCCACGTCGGGAAACTAGATAATAACAAAGAAAGAAGCGGTCTGAAGAGCTACATACGTCGCCCGTTTTATATACTAAAACGTGGTAAAAATAACACTGCAAGGAATAAAAGATTCTTCAACGACACAGAACCCTCCGGATTTTACATAGAAAAGAAAGAAATGTTGGTTCAGTACGTGCCAGTTTTAGAAACTAGAAAAATACCCAAATGCTCGCACTCGGCGAAAGAATCCAAATCCCACGAGAAACTACTTAAGCATCCGTTCTACAAAAACACGCAGAGACTAGACGAACTTCTGGACCAGTTTACATCTAAAAACTTCAACGAGATCATTGAAAACCCCTATGCTCTCGATCTTCTAATGAAAAAGAAAAAAGAGAAGTGTAAGCACCCAAACACAAATAAAGATTCTTCTCAAAATAACAAACCAAATAAAAACACGTCCAAACATGATTCTAAAAGTTCCAAATCGAAGAATAAATCACATCCAGCGCCTAAAAAGATAATTGATGACCAAAAAATTTCTGATGAAGAAATAAGGAAGCTGTTACAGCCTCTGGATACGAGCAAAGAACTAGAAAAAGGTGCCAAAAAATTGCAAACAGCAATACCTAAAGAGAAAATTATACCCAAAGCGCGTACTAAAGAATATGATATAATTTTGAGCATAGCTACTGTTTTGTGAGTAGTTTTTGGGTCGCTATTTAGTAGTCTTTAATTGAACTACGCGTTTAATCGAACTATAGCTTTTCCCCTTTAGTTAATCAAATACTTGACTATTACGAATTATTAAGCTTGATTAACGCGGATCATCAAACAATAACCTATCTTCTATGAATTGAACTCAAAATATTAACGATTGGGGAATGTCGTGTATTTTTGAGTCAGAATCAAGAGAAGGGTCTCCATTCCTAACAGGTATTCAAAGTTCCCTCAATGACATTACCAAGTGATACATTATTTCAGAACCCCAGAGATCCACATGATGACAACACCAATGCCTTTTGAAAGAAATTACATTTTCCGCAAGTTGATGCAAATGGAAGAAGAAGACGATGAAAGTATTGGTTACGAGGATCTAAATGAGGTGCTAGCTGAAGATTTAGAGGCTCATGATGAGAAGGACTCCCATGGAGATCGTAAGAAGAGAGAGGTAAGATCTAGTTGACTATGGAATTTATGAAATTTGTGACACATGACAAACACCCCGATTATAAAGCGTATTTCAAATGGGCTTTTAAATGTAGTTGCCTATTAATATGTTGTTTAATATGTAACAAAATACAATCGAGTATTCCGATTTTAAACTTCTCAGCCTAAATAACAAATAAATAAAAATCATCATTTAGATCGAAAAATCTCATATTTAATTACGTATTCAGCATCAATACTTGTTTTGTTCGTACCGAGCACTACGTGATTCATTTTAATTTCACAATACCCACACAGAAAAATATTTTATGAGAACACAGTGTTTATATCGGTGCTTGAATTGAACCAGGATCTTTCAATTCCATAACATCTGAATACATTTTAATATGTTAATCATATAGTGACCTTAGACCTTAGACCTTAGCACTATGCTCGAAGACCTCAATCGAGTCTCCCAACAGGTGGGTCTTAAAATGAACATGGACAAAACGAAGATCATGTCGAATGTCCATGTTGTGCCCACCCCCATCGGTGTTGGGGGCTCGACTCTTGAAGTTGTTGACGAATATGTCTATTTAGGACAAGTGGTCCGGTTAGGCAGGTCCAACTTCGAGAGAGAGGTCAATCGTCGAATCCAACTCGGTTGGACAGCGTTCGGGAAACTACGCGACGTCTTCTCGTCCAAAATACCTCAGTGCCTTAAATCGAAAGTCTTCGATAGTTGTGTGTTGCCAGTGATGACTTACGGCACCGAGACGTGGCCTCTCACTATGGGCCTTATTAGGAAGCTCAAAGTCACTCAACGAGCTATGGAGAGGGCTATGCTCGGGGTTTCCCTACGAGATCGAATCAGAAATGAGGAGATCCGTAGGAGAACTAAAATAACCGACATAGCCCACCGGATTAGCAAGTTGAAGTGGCAATGGGCCGGGCACATAGCGCGGAGATCTGATGACCGATGGGGTCGGAAAGTACTCGAATGGAGGCCGCGTAGCGGAAAGCGCAGCGTAGGACGTCCACCAACAAGATGGTCCGACGACCTGGTAAAGGTCGCGGGACGTCGCTGGACACAGGCTGCCTCCAACAGGTCTCTGTGGAAATCATTGGGGGAGGCCTATGTTCAGCAGTGGACTTCCTTTGGCTGATGGATGGATGGATGGAATCATATAGTGAAAGAGTTTGCTTCAATTACTGCCTCATGGACATGAAAATGTATTACAGGACGCAAACCAGTTTCCTCAAACTCCAAACTTACCTAACCCACCTGGCGTCAACAATCCAAACTGGAAAGGCGCTATGCCCCTCTACCCAGATGAAGTTAACTCCATGATTAAGCAAGCAGCAATCAACGCTAACAAATTAGTCTTCTTCAAAAACAAAAGTGATAAAGATGTATTATCTGCTAAAGACACTTCAGAAGCCGAAGAAGGAAACGACGTGCAGTACATTGAAGAGTACTTTAACAGTAAATACAAGGGGTTGGTACACATGGCGCAAGCGTACAGTGATTATGGAGTTCTAGATGATAAACGGAATGGAGTAGGGACTGAAAAATCGGGTTCAGATAAGATTCTTGAGCACAGGGTAAAGTTGTCTGCTGATGTACCTCATTTTGGAGACAGATTGTTTGGAAGACTAAAAAAAGGTACATCCAGAAATGCTATAATATTATTTTTCTTATTAACGCTTCATCGTATTTTATTAATAAGCCAGCGACCATTCAAATCATAGTACGTTAATACAATTTGCGATAAAAATATTAAAAAAATATGTCACTCAAATGGGGCATATAGCATATTATAGTAATTGGTATATTTAATTTACTTTACTATGGCTAAAATCGACTGATTCTATGATATTCTTCGATTTAGTTTTAATTCGTTACTTACATCAGGTACGCCGTCAGAGGGCATTCGGTTTGAACTACGACCAACTGCGCCTTCACGAGAAGATACACCATTAGGCATGTCCAAACTTTTGCACAAACATGTGCAAATATCCGAGGAACGCAGTGCTCCGGCAAGTGCCCACCACGGGACAACCACTTCTATGCTGCCAATGAATCCTGAAATAGACTTTATGTTCTTCCCCACGAAATACGATAAACATGTAGAAGAAACCGCGAAATCAAAAGAATATAAATATGACAATGATCACGGAATAGCGTTCAGTATAAACAAAAATCGTAGAACACTAAAATCATTCGATGATAGTGAAGATTCGATCGAAAGCTATAGTGACGCACTGAACGATAATGAAAGGTCTGAAGAAGAAAAAGGTATAGATATAATAAATGAAGGAGTAACGGGAGTTCTATTTGATAATTTAAAGGTCAATAACCCTCCTCAACATAATTTTGATTTGAAAGGGTTGAAAGCCAAAGAAAATGTAAAATTTAAAGATGAAAACGATAAAGATAACATACAAAAATCCATTAAAGGAAGTGGAAATACAAACGCTAATATTACTTTCATACTTATTGACCACAATAAAGACAATAGTACCAAACAACGATCAAACAGAAACACTAATCATGCTAATAATACCTTGAGTTTGGAACCAACATTAATAAATCGTGCTAAAGAGAATGAAAGTGAGGAATATAAAAAATATAATAGGAATGTCTTCAACATCACTACACTTGCAGAGAACAGTACCAGTGATTTGTTCATGATGTTGTCAAACTTCTTCAGCTTCTTGGATTACCTTGATTTAGTCCTTAAACCGAATGAAAGGTGAGTTTTGTCATTCATCATTTAATACATTGAACTGTTTTTTTTTTAAGAGCGTATACCACCTTGCGCGCAAAGTCAACTATAGGTATTTCTTCGTTAATTTCACGCACACATAAGCGACCAAAGCTGTGTGCGTAGAGCTGCCGCGTCGGCTCGCTATACAATCGGCTCAAACAACTTTGATCCGTGCGCTTCAAATATTCAATTGAAATGTAACTGTAATATAATATCATAAAAATATTTTATTTGCATTATAAGTAGACAAATATTACTGTGCAAGCAAAGAATAATACAAATTTTGGATACTAATCATATTTTCGTTATTATTACATTGTTAAGTTGCATTCAAATCAGTGTTCAATCAGTATACACTACGGACGTTTTATTAATCATTTCGTGTTCGAACACATAAATAGTGTTAGGGGCCTTACAACCCCTTACAATTACGAAATATATTTAATTTTATAGTACAATACATAACATAATTTAGCCTCGGAATTACATCCCATTATATTACCTGAAACATAATTTATACTCACTACAAAATCATTGTAGGTAATAAAAATAATTAAATATTTTACTACCAAGTACTAAGATGTGGTAATCGCATTCCGCGCGTGGCTATTTTTATTACGCGCGGCAAAATCGACTGCAGCCAGGCCGGAGCGACGAGCGATACGTCTTCCCTCTAGAAGGCCTTGCGGCGGTCTGATTTGATCCACGTCGGACTGCGTGTTTTATAGTGGTTTTTAAAATATTTGTAGAAAACATGAAAACTAATTTTGTTGAAATATAAAAATGGTAATTTATTGATAAGATGTTCTTCTATTGTAATATGCAATTGCTATAAAAATTTATGTACGATAAGTTGGTGACAAAAAATATGTTCTTGACGAGAGTTTCTGAATAATTTCGCATTGTTTAAATTTTTATTTTTCAGGAACTAAACACAAAAAGATTATTTTTCTCAGCAAAATCCCTCCATAAGGGTCTTATTAGTCTGATAATATCTGGGGGCGTGGCCGAGCCCCCTCCAAGTCGAGCTATAGGCCGTAACATCCTTTTCTCGAAGCAATTCACACCATTTTCAATCCCCTATAACTTCGTTGTGGCTAAAGCATGAAGCCTGAATTTTCAGTTACTAAGCAGGCATTGTGTAAACACGATATATTTAAAATTTCATTCAATTTGAACCAGTAGTTTAAGAATTATAACTTATCAAACTTTTGTAATTTTGTCACTCACTGACTGACTGACCGATCACCAAAAGTCGAAGGCACTTCTAGCAGACATAGAACCTTCAAATTTAGAATATAATTAGTGTTTAGTGTCTAAAGTAAGGGAAAATTCCAACATTTCATAATTTGTGTCTAGTTTTCTAGATAGACCAACTGCGTGAATAACTTTGTAATCCCATATAAATGTATAGGATTACAAAGTTACATTTGCAGTTAATGAATCATTGTACCCGTATATAATGGAATAATAGTTGTAGATATATATCTATATACATGAGGCATAACAGGAGGGGATATAGAGAGGGAAATGGTGTATTCAGCCCATGAAACTGTACAACATTCCTCTAGAAAAACATGACGAAGAAAAACTTGCAAATAAGTAGATTAAATAACTCGAAAATATCAATTACAATGAAAGAAAGAACATTAATAATCAAATCCGCTATATTTGTGATAAATTGATACCTACAAAAATAAGAAAAATCCATAACACAGAGGCTTTAAGAAAAATCGTTAGTGATATTCTAGAAGTAAGAAGTACCGAAAAGGAAAAAAGTAGGACTCTACAAAAAGACGTGAGATCCCATCAAAAACATCCTGTAAAAAAATTCCAAGTCTCGCAGCTCAGGTTTTCTACCGCAAAAAGTTGTGAGATGCATGTAATACCAAGTCGATTAATTTATTTAGTCCTTAAGGGACCTTCTATATAAAGTTATTACGTTAGTTATTACCATATCAATATTAAAAATTCTTTACGTTTTAAATAAATAGATCGACTTGGCCAGCAGCATTATGTATAAATTGTACGATACATTATGTTTTCATGCGATGGCCAAGTCGATCTATTTATTTAAAACGTAAAGAATTTTTAATATTGATATGGTAATAACTAACGTAATAACTTTATATAGAAGGTCCCTTAAGGACTAAATAAATTAATCGACTTGGTATTACATGCATCCCACAACTTTTTGCGGTAGAAAACCTGAGCTGCGAGACTTGGAATTTTTTTACAGGATGTTTTTGATGGGATTTTTATTTTCATCTTATATTTAGTGGTTTCGGATATCTTAAGCTTCTAAATTGCCATTTAAAGCCTAAATAACGAAACTTGTGTTCAGTAATCCTTATAGTACTCACAAATTATCCATCAATCTATAATGTTTTCCACCAAAATCCCTAGATGACAACCTTTTCTAAAATTAGTACTAATTATTTTACCTTGAAATTGTTTATTGGTGGCTATTAACTCATTTGAAAAGTCCTGTTTTTAAGCCAAAAAGCGCGTGCAGGGTATAAACGCTCTTAAATAGTTGTGTATTTAATCGTTGTAGAAGTCGTTTTTTGCATTACAATTTGCTATTATTTTACCAAACTGATTAAATGTTTCTTTTACCTAAAATACTCTAGTTTTTGTACCTACATTTTGAACCAACTAAAAGATTTTTGAAGCAAGATGATTTTATGGCTATTGCAATCATCAAGTAGGTTTGGGTGTCAATACTACCATATTCCAGATACTTGCTAACAGACGTAATCATATCCTATTTTAAAGCATCTCACAAAACATCTTTCCATTACACTCATATCACTGAATGCATTCTTAGGTACCTACTTTATTATATAGATTGCATGTTCTACCAATAATATATTAAGCTAATCAGTACTAAAAAATCCTTGTAGCCTCAACCCATATGGAATATCTAGCAGAAGTCACAAAGAAAATATAAGTTTCGCCAATGTATCAGATTACTACCCTACACACGGGTCGCCGATGATTAATAATCTTGGCTATAGATCCAGATTGTTGTTGTCTGTAAACGAGAGTACAAAAATGGACACCGTACAAGATGAGCTTATCGCTAAAGAACAAAGCAATGAAGTTACTGGTAATTTATCTAATTATTACTTTTATTTTGGTTCTAAATGAAACGTGTCCTCTCACTGTGGGCGTCATTAAAAGTCACTCAACGAGCCATGGAGAGGGCTATGCTCGATGTTTTCCTACGAGATCGAATCAGAAATGAGGAGATCCGTAGGAGAACGAAGGTTACCGACGTAGCCCATAGGATTGGCAAGTTGAAGTGGCAGTGGGCCGGGCACATAGCTCGTAGAACCGATGGCTGTTGGGGCCGAAAGGCTCTTGAGTGGAGGCCACGTACAGGCAAGTGAAATGTCGGACGCCCGCCTACGAGGTAGACGGACAATCTGGCTAAGGTTGCAGGAAGTCGCTGGATGCAGGCCGCTTCCAACAGGTCATTGTGGAGATCCTTGGGGGAGGCCTATGTTCAGCAGTGGACTTCCTGTGGCTGATATGATGATGATGTAAATTAAAAACCGAAATAAATATTAGATCTTCTTTATCACTTGTGTATATAAGAAGAAAAAGTATATTAATTAATAGGTGTCGTGATGGTAATCAGTCACCGCTGCCCATGAACACTCACACCCGAGGCGACATCAGTGAATTTTTAGCATTTATTACAAGTATCTCAACACCATAGGTCATGATAAATAGGATGCACTGGTTTAAAACTGCTTCTTGTTGAGTGGAGTCCGCGTCTTGGCAAGCGTAGCGTAAGACGCCCTCTAGCTAGGTGGAGTGATGATTTGCGAAAGGTCGCTGGCAGATGCTGGATGCTACAAGCCAAAGGCAGGGTGAAATGGCGCAATTTGGAGGATGCCTATGTCCGACAGTAGTCAACAAAAGGCTGGTGATGATGATGAAAAGTGTAGCATTCCATAAACAAATCATTTTACCTTCATACCGATTACAAAACCAACTGAAAGCTGTAGCAGAAAAGGACGATTCAAAAGATCTTGTGAAAGACTATTTGAATAAAGAATATTTTGATTTGATTTGATTTGAACTGTTATTTGTCACCAATGACAAATTTAATTATAGGTTAATTTACAGACACCGCGAAAATAGACGGAATAATAAACTCTACAACAATCAAAGTTGGCGCGAATCATACGAAACTAGATGCAGATGGAAATGTAATTAATGTAGTATCAAATAGAATTAGGGGTCTAAAAAACAAAACACTAGTAAAAAGAAATGCTGATGATTCAAATCTAATATTTTGGAACGATATGTACGACGATGAATATGGAGTTAAAATAGAACCAGAAGATACTGTAAGAGATAAACATTCTGTTCCAAAAAGTTCTAGCGCTTGGTTCAAGGACAAATTGAGGAAACTTACTGATAACCTCCGAAAACAACCAGATGATAATATTGAAAAAAAGAGAATTTCAAGAGACATTCCTGAATTAAGGTGCCAATAATGCTATGTTTATTAATTAACATTTACTATGTAGTATATGAAAATTCGAAATGTAATCAAACATTCGAATTCAATAATATTGTTCTAGATTTTTTTTATCCTATAATCTGTATCAGCCCATATACATCCCACTGCAGGGCACGGGCCTACTCTATAATCGAGAATACGATTGAGAGTGGTTAGGCCATATAGTCCACCACGCTGGTATAGTGCGGGTTGGCGCACTTACATACCATAGAAATTTTTATAAATCGCTATGGTATGCAGGTTTCCTCACGATGTTTTCTTTCACCGTTTTAGTGTGTGGTGACTAATTATCAATACACACATGACTCCGAAAAGTCAGAGGTGTGCTCTGGGATTCGAACCTGCGACCACCGTGAACATGAAGGCAGCCGCGTCTAGTCCGTTAACCAACAGGCCACCACGCACTATCCTATAATCCTATAATAATGAATAAATTTATGATAATGTTTAACAATAATATGCTTATCAGTACTTAATGTTGTAGAAAATCGGTAAGGGGCAATGAAGAGAGTTCTGGAAGACTTAACAAACAAGATTTGAAATTACCGGAAAATGTAAGTTGTAATCGGATGAACTGACCATTTTTGACAATGTTATTTATGGTTTTTTCTTGCGATTGCTTATTTCTCCAGGATGAGTTTCCACCTGATCAAAGCTTCGCTGCTCTGAATGCAAATATGAAGGAGATTTGTAGGAAAGCAGCGAGAGCGGTTCAGCAAACGAAAAATTTAGAAGGTAACTTTTTTAGTAACAACAGTAGAAGTTAACATTTTATTTTAAGTATATTTAGGAGGTTAATCGATAAACAGTTATATGCTTGGCTATAGTAAAATAAACTTGCATTCAAATTTATCGACAGATATTGGTAATAATATTAAGGGTAACAATAGAGAGCTACCGTAACGAAATGCAAAATCGACGTTCCGGTTTCGTGAAATAAGAAGTGGCTTTATAATGTATCTGCCAGTTATTTTAACAGGGAGTTTGATGATGAAGCCAAAATGTTATATATTAAAGTCAATCAATGTAGTTAAATTTTTAAAAATAAATAAGTGCGTGTCAAGTCATCTTTGATTTACAACACAAAAAATATAGGAGCGACGTATCATCAACCTTTACCTGATCGATGGTGTTAGAGCGCAGATCTGAAACTTTATTTGAAACTGGCCTAAATGTGAGACAATTAGAAACTCAAATTCATCTTTCATAAGGTAATATTCAGAAAATAACTGGAAAGATTTTTCTAATCTACGTGAAAATTCTTCAGTTCGCATAATATAGAATAGCAACATTTAAGACAAAAAGTAACGTTAGACTATCGCAATTAAAAATATTGGTGCGCCAACAGTAAAAGAAGATGCGAAGGAATCTACAGCAGCCACATCACTCATGCAACAGCTGGTGAAGCTAATGACGGACCTCGTCGACTACCAGGTCCAGCAGAAAACGTGTGTTCGTGAGTAACAAAATACCTATCCGGCCACGATTTATATTTTTCATATATTTCATCCCTTACTTCATCCTGATAATTCTACTTTTCAAATTGTTAAACGCCATCATTTTTCGTATGAAATAAAGAGCTGCAATATACATTTTCATACCAATAACTTCAGGGTATTTGATTTTCCAAATTATGTTTCAACCCGATTACGAAAAATAGAGCTTAAGTCACTCAGATGTAATAATATAGGTATAATGTCCTTATAGTGAAAACCGATTCAAAATCGGCTTAGTAGTACTAGAGATTAATCCCGAGAATAAATACCTGGAACATCTAATTCAACATTGCTTTTTAATAATATGGCATAGATTCCTCTCGCAAACTTTCTTTCAACTTTTCATTATATTTTCTAGAATTACCGCCTGATCTTCAATCATTCCTGGAATGGTTGACGGAGCCTGACCAGGATAATTCTGCAGACATCAGCAACAAAATGGGCTTTCAAGAAGACTTGTTCACTGATCTGGACACTGATATAAGTGAAGGTATGAGCTATCTTCTCAATACAAATATGCTTGACCACATTTAAATTAATCAAGCCAAGCCTTGCTATAACTAATTTAGATGGAGTGTAAATAGCAGGGTTCTAAATTGAGTGATATCTTTCTATATCTTTCTTTATCACATCAGTCTTATCACCATCAGCTTTATCATCATATTCCAGTCAGATGATTTTTTTCAACGTGGTTTATATGACTACCTATAAATGCCAGTAGTCCACAGTCTTGGCTTTCTTTAGTAGAAAAGCCAACGGAGCGTTATCTAGGGATGGAGATGATCACTCCCACCACGAGTGAGAGAGAGGAGGTGCACCCTGAGGAGAGGTCGGACTGTCTAGGCACCCTGCGCGCTGTGCAGGACCTCATCTTGCAGTTCGACGAGCTCAGTGATGAGGACAAGGTATCTTGAATTTACGCTCTCTTATTGCAAGAAAAGACAAAAGAGAAATAAATAATAAGATATTCCTATTCCCTAGATCGAAAAATGCGGCCGTTAATAAATTGTGTTTCCCCTAACTTTAATTTCTTTTTATTATAACTTCTATTTCAACTATACATACCGAAGACCTGCTCAAGCTTGTCAAGCTTATGCCTTAAAAAAATTAGGAAAATACTAAGCTTTGCTATTACTTTTTTGGTTATATTTACAGAGTAAAATGGCTGGTATCAAAGAATACTTGGACAATCAACTGGACTATTTGGAAAAATATATAGTCTCCGTCGATGACATAACTGTAAGGACATTTCAATTCCCAGTTGTTACATAAATATATTATCCTAATCTTTTAGACATATCTACTATTCTAAATTTTACAGGTAAACCAAAAAAGGGATTTTCCGCTGAGATTCAAAAGGCACGCCTATGGGCGAAAACCGAATAATGAGAAACGAAACAAAACAAACAAAGAAAGTAAAATTAGGCGAAGAATGAAAAATATTCTAAAATTCAACAACAAAAAACATGCGAAATCCACAAAAAGTAGCTTCACACTAACTACGGAAGTAAGTCGTCAAGAAACTAGGAAGAAGGAAACCAAATGTCATGTTAATAATATATTTGATACAGAGTTGGAATCAAATGAGCTGATACAAAATAAAAGGAACCTCAAAGATGTTTACTTCAAAGCAGTGGCTGACGCGAAGAAAAGTACAATTAAAAGTTTAGATAAATATTGAACATTGAACCTTACCGCTACTTTGGTTAAAAGTGTGAGCACTCAAATACAATGTTTCTTTTTTAATGAAATTTCATGTGATTTATAATGCATTACAGTGATATTTATTCGGATACTATTTTGATGCATTATAAATAGAACTATTTTTTTTCATCTGATGGTTATTTCTCAGTAAACGAATATTTGATTAAAAGACTGAATAGTTTAATGTCCATAGAAAATATTACAAATGAATATAGAGCTTGACTATAGATTGTGTTTTGTGATGTGATTTTAAGTGAGGTTGTTAACGCATTAGGACAAGCGCAGACCAGGATGTCATGGTGAGGAATTATATTTTTTTATTACAGGATATTGAAACTTATCATGTCGCAATACGATATAATCGAGAAATGCTATTCGATGTCAGGGCATAAATTTAAAACATTGTTATTTAAGTTTTATTCCCATTAGATAATGGTGAATCTTTTGCTAAATAATTAAATCCCTTTCCGTTACGTCCCGGTATATTTTTTTCATTATTCAAAATCATAGAACATAGGCCTCTTCGTTCTTAATTATATCTACTTGTCTATTGCCTACATAAGGCATATACCTATTCTAAAAATGCTCTCAGTGAATAGTATATTTGACCATTTCTATGAGTCTAAAATATGTAGATATATAAAACGAATATTTGCTTGAAATACGTGTAATATGAATGTGTGTGTGGCATTCAAACAAAAATGGTAGTGTTGTATTTTGAATTCGTAGTGACCTTTAGTTGTCAGTTTCAACAGTGGCATCACAATTTGTTAAGATGTCTTTCTAAAGTAATGTCTTTATTTTAATTGTTTGTATGTAGGTTTATTGTGAGAATAAAGTAGTTGTTTTTTAACTTTTATTTTCATTAATTCACTACAATAGGGAATATGCATGTAATTTTTTTATATTTTTAATCAATTTTGTATGTTATTACATTATCGGAAAAAATATAAGTCTTTGAAAATATCAATCAAAAAAGTACAAAAAAATAATAAAAACTGCTATCAGTTTCGAAGCATTTAAACGCCATGTTGGCGCGAACTCGCTGTGACGTCAAAGGTCACGATATGAACAACGTAGTATTTGGATTAAGTTTCTATCATGAATTCCTAAAATAAAATTAAAATGACATGGAGTGTAATTAATAAGGAAACTGGGAAAGCTAAACCTCGTGACACCGAGCTTAGCTTAAATATTAATAATAAATTAATAAACTCTGATATAGAAGTAGCTAGGGCTTTTGAAAAGTTCTTCACAGATATACCAGTTTCCATAACAAAAAGCTTAAATTCGTCTCCTTCTTTAGCCCATACGTTATTACAGGAAAGTGTGCCAGGGTGTGGCGATTCATTTGAATTCCAATCCGTTGACAGTGATGACATTGTAAAAACATTTAAACTTATAAACATTAAGAATACTTGTGACCTCTGGGGAATCTCTACAAAGATCCTCAACTATGTACTACCTATATTAGCTCCTCAGCTAGCTTTAGTTTTTAACACATGTATTAATAGTGGCATATTTCCTGATAAAATGAAACTCGGTAAGATACCTCTTTTTAAATCTGGTAGTACAGATGACCCCTCTAATTTTAGACCTATATCAGTACTACCTTCATTTAGCAAAATTTTTGAAAAACTGATGCTTATACAGTTGCAAAGTTATTTTAAAAGTAATAATTTACTTCATGGTAAACAATTAGGTTTTACTCGGGGTCGCTCCACCACTGATGCTGGTGTGAAGCTCATAGACAACATATTT
Organism: Hyles vespertilio; assembly: GCA_009982885.2. Taxonomy (NCBI): domain Eukaryota; kingdom Metazoa; phylum Arthropoda; class Insecta; order Lepidoptera; family Sphingidae; genus Hyles; species Hyles vespertilio. Next base: position 681,925 of record CM042805.1, on the reverse strand, counting down.
GATGCTTGGGAGGATTCTCAGGATGCTTTAGGTGTATACTGTGACCTATGCAAAGCATTTGATTGTGTTTATCATGATATTCTTATCAGGAAATTGAGCCACTATGGAATAAATGGACTTGCGCTTGAACTATGTAGTAATCATATTTAAACAATAGGGTTCAGAGGGTTGATGTCAACGGACAAAAATCACATGGATCTGTTGTTACTATGGGGGTTCCGCAGGGCTCAATTCTTCGACCCTTTCTCTTTTTGATTTATATAAATGACTTGCCTTATTTTATAAGGGATAAATGTGAGGTAGTGTTGTTTGCTGATGATACTTCACTGATATTTAAAATTAAACGACATCAATCAATTTTTGACGAAGTAAACCACACTCTCTCAAGAATAGTACATTGGTTTGGCGTTAACAATTTACTGTTAAATTAAACAGCCAAAAAACTAAATGTATTCGGTTTATAACACCTAACGTAAAAAAAGTGAATGCCAACATTTTTATGAACGGGGATGTGTTGAGCCTTGTGGAGACTACTAAGTTTTTGGGAATCACATTGGATCCTAAACTTCAATGGGGTCCCCACATAACAGCGTTAGCTAAAAAGCTGAGTGCTGCAGTTTTTGCAGTGGGCAAGATTCGCCAATTGACTGACATTGATACAGCTCGATTGGTCTATTTTGCTTACTTTCATAGCCTAATGAGTTACGGAATTTTGTTGTGGGGTGGTGCTGCTGACATTAATACCATCTTTCTTCTTCAAAAACGAGCCATAAGATCTATTTATTCGTTAGGCTCCAGACAATCTCTGAGAGAAAAATTTAAAGAAATAAATATAATGACAGTAGCATCTGAATTTATATTCGCTAATTTAATGTATGTCCATAAGAATATAGAACAATTTCAAAAGGTTAGCGATATTCATGACAGAAATAGAAATAATCTAGTCAGTCATAAGACCAGGCTCCAGAAAATTAGCAAATCTTTTAAGGGTTACTGTATACATTTCTATAATACGACTACTCAACTTGATCTCGGGACATGTTGATATATGTCATTGCAGCCTGCCGAAATTTACAGTAGTGGCCCAAAAATGCATTGAAGAATTTAAAATGTAATGTTTGTTGTTATTTTGGTAAAATTGTAATGTTTTGTTTTATTTTTATTGTTTATTCTATGGGATATTTAGAATAGTTTAGTGTAATGCCGCCTTAGTTTTAAAACTGTTAGGGTATTATATTTAAGGTGATACATAAATAAATAAATAAATAAATAAAATAAATAATAAAGTTCCCACTAACATAAAAGCCGTAACTATAAATAAATTTAAATCTAATATTAAACGACAGTTGTGTAATAATGCGTATTATAAAATTTCAGAATACTTAGAAGATAGTAAGGCGTGGGAATAAAACATAATATAAGTCCCCGAACCGGATGTGTGTATACTCTGTTAAATATAATTAAAATAATTATCCCACTTGTGTCACCATAGTTGTAGTCAATTTGAGTACGTCATGCTCGCTTAAAGGTCTGTGCTTGCGGCGGCGTTGTGTGCCGGGTCGGTCACTTCCCTATAACACGGTTGAGGAGACCGATGGCTAGCACATGGGTAATACTCGTGAACGGGTGCTGCTTGTGTAGACTGGTCTGCTCAATTTGCTTATAATGATAATATTAATTACATTGTTTTTTTTTTTTGTTTTTTTTTTTTTTTATTGCCTTTCATTGCTTTTTCTGAACAGTATATACCGATTCCGCGGTCAGGGCGACCACACTTAACTCAGCCGTACAATATAATTATTATTATGAATAATTTATGAACTGCTCTGAATTTCAACTCCTGTATGATCACTGTATTGTAAACTTATTTTGAAAAGAGCAACGCTGGAGTTTCTTGCCCGTTCTTCTCTGGCGAAAACAGCCTTGTGAACTGGGTGGTAGTGGAAAAAAAATGACTGAATCTAAATAGTGTATGACATTTTATGGATTCAATAAATATTTTCATTTCATTTCATTTCACAATTGCTACAGAACTGTATTTCGTGACAAAATAATCCATTTTAATTAATAGTATAAAGAAAGCACAAAATAACTCATAAACAAACGTAAAACAACAAGCTAAAACTTCATAAGAACGCAACCATTGTCGTCACTTTCCTTTTCAAGCAATAGATCGCGTTTCGGAAAAAATGCGCGGCAAAGGAGAAGGGGCAAACATGTATGGACTCCAGCCTATCGACCAATAACAACAAGCGATATGTCAATGGAAAGGTCTTTTCAGTTGCTACAACTTCTTCTATGGCAACAAATCGAAATCACTGTATTTTAGAAAATATAGCTACTTAAAGATTGCAGGAAAATCACGCGAAAGGGCCTCACCATTGTGAGCAATAACAACAAGCGATGCGTCATTAGAAAGGTCTTCTGAAATACTATAACTTCTTCTACGGCGGCCAGTATCAAATCTCTGCGTGGAAAAAAAATCGCTGCATAAAGGTAACGCAAGGATGAAAATATGTACATATATGGACTCATAGCCTGTTGACCAATAACGCTCTCTTTATTTTCAATAACTTCTTCTTTGCCAAGAAATCCCGATTCGCTGTATGAAAAGAAGTATATCGACATATATCGCGAGGCTCATATGTATGGACTCAAGCCTATCGACCAATAACGACGAGCGATATGTCAATGGATAGGTATTTTCGGGTGCTACAACTTCTTTTATGGAAATAAAACCCCAATCACTGTATTTTAAAAAATATTACTACTTAAGAGCGTATACACCTTGCGCGCAAAGTCAACTATAGGTATTTCTTCGTTAATTTCACGCACACATAAGCGACCAAAGCTGTGTGCGTAGAGCTGCCGCGTCGGCTCGCTATACAATCGGCTCAAACAACTTTGATCCGTGCGCTTCAAATATTCAATTGAACTGTAACTGTAATATAATATCATAAAAATATTTTATTTGCATTATAAGTAGACAAATATTACTGTGCAACCAAAGAATAATACAAATTTATATAGTAATCATATTTTCGTTATTATTACATTGTTAAGTTGCATTCAAATCAGTGTTCAATCAGTATACACTACGGACGTTTTATTAATCATTTCGTGTTCGAACACATAAATAGTGTTAGGGGCCTTACAACCCCTTACAATTATGAAATATATTTAATTTTATATTACAATACATAACATAATTTAGCCTCGGAATTACATCCCATTATATTACCTGAAACATAATTTATACTCACTACAAAATCATTGTAGGTAATAAAAATAATTAAATATTTTACTACCAAAGTACTAAGATGTGGTAATCGCATTCCGCGCGTGGCTATTTTTACTACGCGCGGCATAATCGACTGCAGCCAGGCCGGAGCGACGAGCGATACGTCCTCCCTCTAGAAGGCCTTGCGGCGGTCTGATTTGATCCACGTCGGACAGCGTGTTTTATAGTGGTTTTTAAAATATTTGTAGAAAACATGAAAACTAATTTTGTTGAAATATAAAAATGGTAATTTATTGATAAGATGTTCTTCTATTGTAATATGCAATTGCTGTAAAAAATTATGTACGATAAGTTGGTGAAAAAACGCTCTTAAGAGCGTTTATACCCTGCACGCGCTTTTTGGCTTAAAAACAGGACTTTTCAAATGAGTTAATAGCCACCAATAAAAAATTTAAAGGAAAAATAATTATTACTAATTTTAGAAAAAGTTGTCATCTAGGGATTTTGGTGGAAAACATTATATATTGATGGATAATTTGTGAGTACTATACGGATTACTGAACACAAGTTTCGTTATTTAGGCTTTAAATGGCAATTTAGAAGCTTAAGATATCTGAAACCACTAAATATAAGATGAAAATAAAAATATTATCAGACTAATAAGACCCTTATGGAGGGATTTTGCTGAGAAAAATAGTCTTTTTGTGTTTAGTTCCTGAAAAATAAAAATTTTAACAATGCGAAATTATTCAGAAACTCTCGTCAAGAACATATTTTTTTTCACCAACTTATCGTACATAATTTTTTACAGCAATTGCATATTACAATAGAAGAACATCTTATCAATAAATTACCATTTTTATATTTCAACAAAATTAGTTTTCATGTTTTCTACAAATATTTTAAAAACCACTATAAAACACGCTGTCCGACGTGGATCAAATCAGACCGCCGCAAGGCCTTCTAGAGGGAGGACGTATCGCTCGTCGCTCCGGCCTGGCTGCAGTCGATTATGCCGCGCGTAGTAAAAATAGCCACGCGCGGAATGCGATTACCACATCTTAGTACTTTGGTAGTAAAATATTTAATTATTTTTATTACCTACAATGATTTTGTAGTGAGTATAAATTATGTTTCAGGTAATATAATGGGATGTAATTCCGAGGCTAAATTATGTTATGTATTGTAATATAAAATTAAATATATTTCGTAATTGTAAGGGGTTGTAAGGCCCCTAACACTATTTATGTGTTCGAACACGAAATGATTAATAAAACGTCCGTAGTATACCGGGTATCTCAAGACTGCTACCGAAAACGAAGCTGGGTGGTAGTTTTAGTGACTACAAACACAATGCAACTAAAAATTTCGCATAGAAACGCGACAATTATTTTTTTTGAATTTTTAATACTTCGTCATTTTTGGGTGGTAAATCCATAGTTTTTGCCAAAGTAATAATTTAAACACTTTTATACCTTAGATTAGTTATAAATAAAAGGGTATACACTATTATTTTAGGAAAAAATGTATTTACCACCCAAATATGGCCATAGGAAAAAAATAACAAAAAAAAAATTGTCGCTTTTTTTTGCAACTTTTTCTGTTGCGTTGTGTCTGAAGTAGCTTAAACTACCACCCGGCTTCGTTTTCGGTAGCAGTCTTGATATACCCTGTATACTGATTTGAATGCAACTTAACAATGTAATAATAACGAAAATATGATTAGTATCCAAAATTTGTATTATTCTTTGATTGCACAGTAATATTTGTCTACTTATAATGCAAATAAAATATTTTTATGATATTATATTACAGTTACATTTCAATTGAATATTTGAAGCGCACGGATCAAAGTTGTTTGAGCCGATTGTATAGCGAGCTGACGCGGCAGCTCTACGCACACAGCTTTGGTCGCTTATGTGTGCGTGAAATTAACGAAGAAATACCTATAGTTGACTTTGCGCGCAAGGTGTATACGCTCTTAAAAACTGCTCGAAAATCACGCGAAAGGGCCTCGGCATAGTGAACAATAATAACAAACGATGCGTACTACATAACGTTAATGTACACTGTTATGTGCGTGAAATGAGTCCAGTTTAAGATTTGTGATAAGATGAAATACGATAAATTCAATCTAGGTATTGGTCAGAAGTTGTCCAATTTTGCGCGACATTTATGTTTATAAGTAAGATATTTTTGTACTGATATGTGTTCATTTGCCAGTGACGTCAATTATTGTCAACGTTCTTAATAAACCAATCCGGAGGGCTCTTAAAAAAAAGAAACACAATTTAAAATAGAAATACTTGGACATTAAGTAGGTATGAACTGCTTCGGTGGTAGTTGTACTACGGTATGATTGCAAAGCGGAGGCCTCTGGTTCAAATCCCGTGTGGGGTCCAAGTGAGAGCTTTCGAATGATATATCGCTTGTTGTTATTGGTCAACAGGCTATGAGCCCATATGCATATTTTCATCCTTGCGTTACCTTTACGCACCGATATTTTTTTTCCAAACATACATACAAGGAACATACAAGGCGAAATGTGGGTGCCCTCGCACCTCTGCCTATCCCTTCTGGGAACAACGCGTGAGTTTATGTATATATGTATGTATTTTTTTTTTCCACGCAGAGATTTGATACTTGCCGCTGTAGAAGGAGTTTTAGAATTTCAGAAGACCTTTCCAATGACACATCGCTTCTTATTGCTCACTATGCCGAGGCCCTTTCGCGTGATTTTCGTGCAATCTCTAAGTAGCAATATTTTTTAAAATACAGTGATTTGGTTTTTGTTTCCATAGAAGAAGTTGTAGCACCCAAAAAGACCTTTCCATTGATATATGGCTTGTCGTTATTGGTCGATAGGCTTGAGTCCATACATATGGACCTCGCGATATCTTTATGTCGATATACTTCTTTTCATATAGCGAATCGGGATTTCTTGGCAAAGAAGAAGTTATTGAAAATAAAGAGAGCTTTCGAAGGATATATCGCTCGTCGTTATTGGTCAACAGGCTATGAGTCCATATACATATTTTCATCCTTGCGTTACCTTTATGCAGCGATATTTTTTTCCACGCAGAGATTTGATACTGGCCGCCGTAGAAGAAGTTTACCGATTTAGAGTTGATAAATTAAAAAAATATCTTTAAGGTATATTTCTATATTAATAAAGATTACAAAAAAATATTTTGACTTATTTTGAAGTCTGGTGCATGTTCCCTATTGTGACAGGTTAAAAATACTTTGTTGATGTTTGGTAAAAATTTAAAAACACCGTAACAAGTTTTATTAGATTTTGTTTAAAGTTCTCTCAGAATTTAATAAATTAATTTAAATAAATAAATAACACCCAACAGTCACATACATAGTCCTGACCACACAATAAGATCAAGTCTTGTGTCGTGGGTATCAAGAACTACGAGAGACTTTTCGGTCTCACAAACACCCAGTCCCGAGAGAAATATTTGTGGGCCGCACAAACATTTCTCACGGTTCGGGGATCGAATCCGCGGCCTCCCGTTTCACAGGCGGCTTCTAACCGACTGCGCCACGGAGGCTGTCAGTGTCTCATTAATTCAGTATCCAAACAAGATAGAAATATTGTAAAACTTGCTAATGAGAATAATAGTGAAGCTGGTATAAGGGTGGGTATTGCACGCGGTGACGTCACAGCCATTACACCTCGGGGCTCGGGCGTACGAGGCGAACTCATTTTGCAATCTGTTTTAATGCTGTCACAGAAATGTTTTAAAAGTAATTCCTCTTATGTACAACATGTAAAAACACAATAGTTTCATGCTTTCACACATAAGTTGACAATTCCAGTAAATTTAGTGAAAGGCCGTCTCAGTATGGGTACCACCACTTTTAATCTAACGATAGTAATTAAATGTGCAAGTACCAAACTGCGGTTGAAAGAAATTATAACGGCTAATTACTTACAGGATATTAGCACGTTCAACATCAAATATGCTTGATCACGGCCCAATTTAGTGCCAAGATATACATTAATAAATAATACAAAACATCACGCCTTTTACAAAGAGTTAGGCAGTGGTGCAAAAACCAAGAGACCAAGAGATCACCAAGGGGCAAGGGCACCCTTGTTTTGATCTTAGTGTGCGATAGAGGGCAAGCCAAGCTATACAATATTATATTAATTTAAGTGGAATGCTATTATTAATAGGCCAGTATGACACTCACTATCAGGCGAAAGACCTACTTCAGCAACTATAAACATTAAAAGAAATACAAAATAAAACCTACCGTACAAACCGAAGTAGCTTTAATCCTCAACCAAAACTTGCACAAAAGCATTTATCAACTAGAAAGACATGAAGGATTTACACGCTACGGTACCCAGGCTAATAGAAAACAAGTATAGTGAGTTATAAAACTGTTCCTCCCCCTCCCCTCTTTTCCCCCTGCAATAAAATGCAAGGGCATAAAAGCATTGGCTAAATATTACATTACGTCTGCAGCACGCGCTGTAAAGCGCAGCGCTGGATTATTAAACGGGACCAATCGTCTGGACTGCTAATCCTTGGAGTTTTGGAAATTACTTCCAGTGCGCGAGGTACTTAAAATAAATTACAAGTGATATAAATCTTAATAGCTAACGCAAATATTAACACTTCATGTGAGCAAAAAAGCTATTTTTAAATTACTTTCATTATATTTCATGTAGTCGCTTTTAGACATTTTTATCCAATTGCAAAGGTTATTTCAAAACGTAGTTAAAGTTGAAATTGGTTTGCATAAATAGATAATTTTATTCAACTAAAGTAACAAAAACCTGACCTACTTTACTACTTGCAGTAACTTTTGTCATTTATTTCGGTATATAGTCTTGACACCACGGTGGAAAAATACTTCATCTATTGACGTTGGTATTTGAAACTACGAGAGACTTTTTTGACTCCGGAATCAATTATTACCTAAACCAATGTTTGAACTTACTATTTACTAAGCCAACAGTGTTTTTGTTTTATTTTTTATTTCTGTTAATGGCGAGACGTGCATGCCATCGTCCACTCATGGACAATAGTAATGCTTGGCATTCCACTGCACTCGTTATCCAGAGACATAAGATGTTAAGTCTCAATATGTCTAGTAGTTACTCTGGCTACAATGTCTTTTTAAGCCATGACAGAACAGTGCGAACTGCTATTCAGCGGGAGAAATAGACATTGTGATGGTAAGTACCCGGTTGTAAGTTCATCAGTTCATTTTAAACGACAAGTATCAATATTGCGGCCATTGTATAGAGAATGAAACGCAAGATATCAAAAATCATATACGACTATTGTAAAGAGAAGAAAACACAAAGATCCTCAATACAATCTTGAATCTACGCCGATGAAAAGGAATGAAAATACACGATGTCTACATAAAATCAATCACAAAGGTCACAGTATTTTAATAACTTAGGTCGTAGATGAGTACTACTCTACCGGTGCAATCGAACACAATGACGAGCTTATTCAATATACTGTTGATAAAAATATTTTAGGTAACGAATGTTTTGTACCTTTTTAAACGAATTTTGAACACAGTTTGAGTGAAGGAGACAAAACAATTGATAACCTAAATAGGTTTTAAAACTGTCTTTGAATAAGGGCAATAATATTTTGGTGTTGTATAGGTCCAAGTTATAACATAAGATTTTTTAAGATTACATTAAGCGTCTTAAGAAAATAAAAGTGCCAAATTGAATACATCATACATACATAATCGACACTCCTGTATCTCATACTTTGGCTTCATCCACTTTCATCAACGTCTTCATGCATTCTCGTCGGTTCAGGGTACTTTTGTTGAGGGTATCACCGACTTAGATGGTGTAGGTTCGGTTAGGGCGACCCCTACAGACTCTTCCATCCACACTCGCATTGTATATTTGCTTTGTTATTATCCTTTCAACCATCCTCTCTACATGACCAAACCATCGTAACACATTATGAATACATAAATTTTTAATAGTTTATTTTAGTATAATGTATCTGAAGACAATGTTATGAATAGGAAGAAATGGAAGAAAAGTGCGAAAAAATCTGACCATATGCAATTAATCGTCGGGTAGAGTGAGAGACTGAGTAAAACAGTAATTGTTAACCCGTCTAAGCCATTTCTCATCGGCCATATTTTCAATTTAAAGTCTAGATAGTATGAACAAAGGAGTTCAAAAGATTTAGTCTAATAGATTTCTAAATGGCACAAACAGCGCACCGGCTGTGTGTCGAGTTAATGCGCCATTTTTGCACTCAAATTCAACATTAACTGGCTGTCATTGTTTGGTGAGAAGGGTGGCCATGAGGGACACAATATCTTAGTTTTTTTGTACTGGGAGAACTGAGACTTAAAATGCTCCTGGCAGTAAGGTTAAAGTTATCCACGAAATGTATGTATCGGCAAGATATAGCTTTTTTTCTCTTGATATACATATGCTAAACTAGAAATGCGGCCCACATGTGTGGGAGTTCATGACTAGTTTCAAAAAACTTGTGCTTTGAATGGCATGAAATGTATATTATTTTTTCTTATTGCAAAACATTACAATTAATGCGAATGATTGAATGAATGATTTTCATATATATAGTATTCGTTTAACTCAAAGTAGCGAAGACGAGATACTTATCCCGATATTTCCCTCTAAAACATTGTCATCGTATTACCTCAGCTTGACAAACGGTTATAGTAAACCAACACGCGACGGCGATCTCCGTCGGGGCAGGTTATATCCATTCATTTTTAATCTGCTACACAAACAACCCTTACGAATATACTGTTTCTAGTAAGTACTAGTTCCTGTTCTTGTGCTAAAGACTTAGGCTAAAGACAGCACGCTTGTGACTATAAAAGTGTGAATTGTGTGGCCCAAAGTCAATCCACTATTTTTATTTTTAAAAATCACGTTGAGATTGATGCATTTGTGTCGAGTCTCCTTGTCAATCTGTGAATACATTTCTTGGACAATGGTGAAATTATTGAATATTAGTTTTTTTAGATATAATGAAGAAATCCGCAGTTAAAATTAAAGGCGCGTTGTCACTCTTCAAGTAAAAGTGAGTAACCAGCTCTTCTGTACTCCTAACGTTAAATCCGTCCGTGTCATCAACCTTTTAGCCTTTTTTTATTGTAATTAATGGCGAGACTAGCATGCGGTTCGCCTGATGGTAACCGATACGACCGCTCATGAACAGTATCACCTTGAATTACAAAGAATGTTTGGCATTCCACTGCGCTCACCATCCTGAGACATAATAATAAATGTTAACTCTCAATATGTCCAAAAGTTTTACTCGTGGTAGGTCTCTCATATGTGAGAGGCCATCTGGGTAGGTACCACCGCAATGTCTATTTCTCCCGTGAAACAACACTGCTTAAATGCACTGTTGTGTTTCGGATTGAAGGACATTGTAGCCAGAGCAACTACTGGACATATTGAGACTTAACATCTTATGTCTCAGGATGGCGAGCGCAGTGGAATGTTGCTACTGTATATGAGCGGTCGTATCGCTTACCATCAGGCGAACGGCTTGCTCGTCTCGCCATTCACTGCAATAAAAAAAAAAAAAGTTACTCTGGCTACAAATTTCTTCTATCCGAAACAAAACAGTGAAATTACACTGCTGTTTAGCGAGTGAAATAGACATTGCGGCGGTACTTACCCAGGCGGTCTCTCAAATATGAGAGACCTACCATCAGTAAAACCAGCCTGGGAACAAACCTACGTTATTCATTTCACAAACAACTTTCCTCTCACTGAGCCACCAAGCTCGTGAGATATAATACACTAATTTGTCCCAAAAGACATCCAATAAGACATAATGTTAAATAATTTATCGGCTGCGGCTTTAAAGCCTCAAGCCGTCTCGCCGTAATAGAATAGTGATGTGAACAAAATGTGTTATCGATACATCGTTAACAGTTGTGTACGATAATTAGTGCTGTACATTATCGACATTATGATGCCGAGACTGCACTCTACGTCGACTATTACGCTAGGGCTGTGTACGTGTTGATGGCCTTTTGAGTTGTCGATATTTATCCAAATAATAATATTGTTTGCCTGTTGAAAACGTGTGGATATGATGATCAGATCTTACTTGATTAAGTCATTACGATATTATCAGAAATATAATTAAAATGTGTTGCGTTTTTAACATTTAAATAGCCATATTATTTCAGCAAGGTTTTTTTACTAGCCAGAATGACGAGACATAAAGTTGATTGTCTGAGTGAGAGTTTCACGCTTGGCTATAAACAAAATACAATAGCATTCAGAAGTTATTATTATCGACAATACATGGTACTACAATTTACTCGCCCTCCCGAGACATGAGACTTGAGTCTCTAAATACCCTATATTCTGTTATCCCTTGCTTTAATAATGTCCTAAAGCCCTATACATTTGGTGTCTGTTACAAGTATGAATTTGCCTTAATGCACATTTAGTTTTATAATTGTTATCATCATCATCGGCAGACCAAATATATGTGATAATGTTTTTCGATCATTTCATAGTCATCGATAACAGTGCAATGACGTTCACCCATCCCTACCGCGAACCAATGCTATAATTTTGGTACAAAATACAGCACTTTACCTCCTCGGATACTTTCGATACCAGCTCGTGCGCTCATGAATACAGGGTGTTCACTTTCTACAAGTTTGGAGATAAAAATGTTCTGAGATGGGCCGAATTTTTTGTGATAGAAATCTGAAAAGACATTCAGTTTTAAATCTACTTATGCCCGAATACTGGAACGCAACTTAAAAATAAGGTACGCTTAACTACGTTAATCCCGATTAAATGTACTGGCTAAGTGGGCCGTGCGCTGGTAAGAGCAACTTATTATTTGAATGGCGTTCCAGTATTCGGGCGTTAATAATGAAACCATACCTATTATAAGTAGTACCTATAATGACCTACTGGTGATCTTTAGGTCTGGTCTTAGGGTTCTTTCCATCTAATAGAATCAGTAAATTATACAGGGTAATATTGACACATTGTACTTAATTTAACCCACATGTTTCTCTTTATCCCAGGGGACATTGTACATAATTTGAAAAAATATAAGTAGATTTTTTGTCAAAAATCGTTATTTTGGATTTCACGATTTTTGGACATCCCATGTAGATACGAGTATTTTACCGCTTAGCTAAACATCAGTGCAGTTCGGGGACTTACCTGAGTCGTAAAAAAACACGGTATCTACAGGGGTTAATCAAAAGCCTTGAAAACTACAATTGCGATTTTTAACAAAACTATCAGGCTATCTTAAAAGAATTACTCCTCTTCACTATTTCTTACTCACGTTACACTTAAACACTTACAGAAATAAGGTAGGTAACCTTGTTTCTGTAAGTGTTTAAGTGTAACGTTTGTTTCCTTATCGCTTGTTTTCTTATCGCTGTTCGCGTTTTCTTATTAATAATATCTAAACTTAAAACTTCACTGCTGGAAAGTATCCCTACCATCCTATACTACTTAACAAAAAAATCTATAACAGATTATATCTGCCAGTATGGTAATAATCCCCCTGTATCCCCAGTAATGAGAGAACATGTACCGGTATGTATATTTAAATTTGATGCCGACCGTACGGCGTACAGTCTGCCGCGCAGCGCGCGCCGCGCCCCGCTCCGTCTGTATTTATGTACCGCCACTGAGGTGCTCTGTACGTGCGCGGAATATTTGGCCAACATCGCGCTGGTTACATGACGCTATTCACATTTCTTATTCTTCTTTCTACCTTCACCCATATACCATATAATGATGGTAATAGCAGTAAAAACCAACTATTGCAGAAATCGCTTGCCGGACCATGCTGTTCTAGCTTGATTCAACTGGTGCGTGGGTAAATATGTGTGTCAATACGGCGAATTTTCACCATCGAGTGGTCGCGATTCGGGTAGAATAAAATATCCTACCACCCCATGATACATGGAATGATTAGTGTTTATGAACCAACTGGTTAACGACATATCGCACCCCCGGTGCAACAATGTCACATATGCAAAAATTGCAAGGTTGGAAGGTATAAAGAAATAATCTTATATTTTTTAGAATATTACGTGGTCATAACTTATTTAACGGTAAATTAAAAGTTGATATTGTGATAGAAGCTGTTCAACTTGTCTACGTCTTGAAATATCACATTTTTATACGATGTCAAAGTTTCAAATAGTTTTCCTGAAAAGTTGCATTTTTGCAAAAGTGACATTCTTGCACCGGGGGTGCGATATTAAGAGTCTGCTAGTTCACTCAGCGAACGACAGTTTTGTTTGAAGCAGCGATACTGCAAGTATGAAGCGTTTGTATTTTAGTCCATTGAAATGTTACATGAGCTTTGCATTTTTTAGAGGACGCAATTTTATTTTTGGGATATGTGTGGGCGGTCCATAGAAGCTTAACTTCAAGTTTGTGGGGTCGCCACCCTTGTCCCCCGGCCGCCATCTTGGAAAAAGGGGTGAAAACACTTTTTTAGCGTTATCTCGGAAACTATGCGTCTTACGAAAAAATTGTAAATAATGTATCATAATTTGTAGCTAATTGTTTTGCCTACAAATATGATTACATAACTTTTTGCCGTAAATTAAAAATTAAAGAAGTTATAAGCAAAAAAGTGAGTAAATTCTATAACTTTTTATAAAAAATCTCACTTTTTTGCTTTTTTTTATTTTTATTAACCTATTTTGTCCCACTGATGGGCAAAGGTCTCCATCAACTCCTTCTACTTATCCCTATCAGTTGCTGATGCCCTCCAAGTGCTGCTATATTGGTCGAGATCGTCGCGCCACCTTTTTCGAAGCCTGCCGCGTGGTCTCTCGCCACCCTTAGGCATCCATCGATAATCTTTGCCCACCTCTTCGGGTGCATCGGGGTGACGTGGTCCGCCCAATCTCAGTTTAGTTTAACCGATTTCTGTGCAACATTCTTGACTCTGGTTATGGAGCGCAAGGTGTTCGTGGACACTCTGTCCATGTGTGTTACGCCTGGCATGCTGCGTTTCATAGCTCTTTGACAAATCCGGGCCTGGACCTCTGAAGTTCGGTCAAAGACCAAGATTGAGCACCGTATGTGAGAATTGGTAAGATACAAGTCGAAGAGTCTACTTTTAGGAGAAATGGGAAGATTTCCCTTAAGAAATTTCTTCTTCACTTTTTTGCTTATAACTTCTTTAATTTTTTATTTAGGGCAAAAAGTTGAATAAACAGTAGTAGGCAAAACAATTTGCTACAAATTATGTCCTTACAATTTTTTTGTAAGACGCATAGTTTCCGAGTTATCGCGAAAAAAGTGTTTAAATCCCTTTTTCCAAGATGGCGGCCGGGGGACAAGGGTGGCGACCCCACAAACTTGAAGTTAAGCTTCTATTGACCCCCCAAACATGTTCCAAAAATAAAATTGCGTCTTCTAAGAAATGCAATATTCGGTCCTTAAATTGTAACATTTCAATGGACTATTTGTGTCATAGTCTACTCTATGCTTGGCATCACCGTAGGACGTATCATAAATATTTAACTATACATATACACAACACGTAATGCCAAGAAAACGTAATATACCGTACTAATCGAATTTCCATAACTCTACAAAGAGCATGGTGGCCTGTTGGTAAACGGACCACACGCGGCTGCCAACATGTTCACGATGTACAAGGGTTCAAAATCCCAGGGCTTACCTCTGACTTTTTTGAGTCATGTATGTTTTGTTAATCATCACTACGTACTTTAACGGTGAAGAAAGGGTATGTAAACTCCGCCAAACCGCACAAAGCCAGCGTGGTGGACTATATGGCCTAACCACTCTCAATCGTACTCTCGATTTTAGAGGAGGCCACGTGCCCTGCACTGGGACGTATATGGGCTAATACATACTACAAAATGAGTAAAAACACCCATGAAAAATGAAAATATGAAAATTATAAAAATAATTTTAGCATCATGTAAGCCTTTATTTAAAACGTTTTTATTCTGCTCGGTATCCAGTCCTTCAAGCGTGATGGATACCGGTATACCGGTAAGCGTTTTATACCAATCCGGAGAGTTCAATCACTATTATATTTACCTCCATTTGCTCGTCTCATAAGCACTTGTACATTTTATCCTTAAGTACTGGTATATCTTCCTTTTTTCTAAACTTCTCTTCACATAACACAGCATTCTTTCTAGATAAAGTTTTTATGTGGGGCTTTTCATCTTCATTATCATTTTATCACATCTAACAGCCGCTGTGGCGCAGGTGTTTAGACGCCGCTTATGAAACAAGAGGACGCGGGTTCGATCCCCGCACCGAGAGAAATGTTTATGCAGCCCACAAATATTTATTTCTGGTATGGGTGTTTTTGAGACTGACGAAATCTCTTGTTGTTCCTGATATTTTTTATTTATTATCATCATTATCTTTTTGTTTGGTCTTCCTCCTCTCTCGTCCAATTATTATCATCATCATCAGTGTATACTGTTGTTCAGTGCTGGACATAGGCCTCCTCCAAATTGCGCCATTTCAACCTGTCTTCGGCTCATCGCATCCAGCATCTGCCAGCAACCTTCTCGTCCAATGCAAAATTGTTATTGGGCGAATTATTCAAATTTGGCAGGTACTTTCGAATGAGACTATTGTCACCTTTGGGGAACTAATAGTTGCTATGTGGCGTGCATTTAAAATACGGAACGCATTCTTTTCAATATTACAATTCTGTAAAGCATCGCAAAAAGACGCAACTTTTCTACTTATTAACTTTGTAAATTAAAATCATTGATAAAAATGAGAAACAATGTAGAAATAAAAAACCGTTCAAAGTAGGATTATAAGAAGGAAGAAAGTTGTTATATTTATTCACAAAGTTCCCGGGTTCAGACCCCATGTGGCCGCCCGTCTAACTGCACTTGTATTGTATTATTTTGATTGTCTTACTTAACTAATAAAATACTTGTCTTTATAAGGAAAATATATAAAAGGGAAAATATGTAAATCGGCCTGGAATTTTAAATGGGTTCAGACTATTGGTAATTTAAATATTCAGTCCTATAAGGTTCTATGGAGTATCGCCCGTATCCTTTTAGAAAGTGGAACATAAGTCAACTATATTATATAACCCATCAAAACAGTTACTTCGAAAAAAAATATTTAATTGGAATTATAAGTCGCATAATGAGACATATTCAATATTTTTATTTAAACTAAATTAAGATATAACATACTTACGTTTTAAAGAAATCTTATCATTATAGACATATCGAGCAACAATTTGGAAAAAAACTATTGAACATAGTAATTTTTTAATAAAAAATTAGTAATTTTTTTATTATGTTTTACGAATTGGTGATGCTAGGTTCTTTATTTTATTTATTTATTTATATTTTATTGTACAATCACCTGCCTTATTGCACAAGGCAATCTCTTCCAGGCAACCTTTGGATAGAGATATATATATTTTGAATTACTTAAGTATTGTAGTAATGATAATATGGCGAGATGTATTATGCAGCTTATGATAGCCTTTTGCTAAACGACGGCTTTCTTCTCCTATCTACAACTTAATTCTCAAGGCGTAAGGCCTCAATCAAGCACACTAGCATACTATTAGTCGGAGGACTTTTTATACCACCGAAATTCATGCGAAAAACTTAACAATGTAGGTTTGTATACAATGTCTCCATCGCCGATGAATGGCTCAAAGTCAAAGATGTATCCAGGAATTCGAAATTGCTACCACCATCTTAGCCGACGCGTAGGGACCGGTATCAACAGCCCATAACACACATCAAAAACTTTTTAAAATTGTCACAATTGCTACTATAATATTCCCTTCTTTACTTTCTACCAAGACATGTGAAGAAGACATTTTGTCCAGCACATCGGGTAATCGGGGCGGTGGCATCGCATTACGGTATGTTTACGACTCACCGCGAGGGGTGGCCAGCGAGCGTCATATTTTATTTACCCTGCAACGGACTTTTATTGGCGCAACATCTTGGAATCTATTTGTTTTGGAACAAGTTTGAAATTGATAGAAAAAGAGAACAAATAGTGCAGGTCTGGCAAATGATTATACAGGTAACCTAATGGTAAATGATCACTACCGCCCATGAACATTCACATCTCTTTGATTATGGATGTGTTGCCGGCCCGTCAAATTGGGAGGGGTACGGAAGGAAAAAGGATGTTAAGAGGAAAGACGTATTAGGGATCCGGTAATGTCACTCACGAAATGAACCGTGACAGCGAAGCTTTCGCTTCACCTTGATTTCCTGATAGACAGTGGGACTGAGTCATGACTGATAAAAACGCCGTTCTAACACTTGCAGTTTACCCATTTGTGAATGCCGTAATACAGAAATTGAAACAGAAACGCAAAGAGTACGGGATATTTTCCATGACATAGCTCGATTATACAAAAACTTCACATCCTCGTAATATTTATTTACAACCACAAATAGTATTCTCTTGATCTTAGGCCTACCTTAATCTCCACCGCTTCCCAAAAAGCTAAATCCAAATACTTTCTGCAACCCTAACTAGACCATCGGTCTATTATCACTTCACAAGAACTCGACATAGTTGTGTGCAACGTCAATAGATCATAATTTTACGCCACACGAAACAATCTACTTGTGTCCAATCATTAGACATTGTTTTTAAAAACATTAGAAGATCGGTATT
The DNA here is from genome assembly GCA_009982885.2 of Hyles vespertilio. Taxonomy (NCBI): domain Eukaryota; kingdom Metazoa; phylum Arthropoda; class Insecta; order Lepidoptera; family Sphingidae; genus Hyles; species Hyles vespertilio. Next base: position 664,007 of record CM042805.1, on the reverse strand, counting down.
CTCTCGCAAGACTGCCTTTACGGTACATCCCTCAGTACATCCCAATTAATATGCGATGAATACCTTCAAATACAAAAATATACGAGTAGAATGTACATCCCTACAAATGTACTTGCCTACAAGGTCAGGAACGCTTTTATAACCAGTTTGGACTCACATCGGCTTGAAGTTAGGAATTTGTACCCGATATGACGCGTTGGCCCCTATCACATCGTGGGACGGAACAGACAGGAGAAACGTGGGATCCTGGTTTAATACCAGAAACACCTGTGCCTACTCTTCTTCTCGGAGAAAGGCGTGAGTTTATGTATGTATGTTTGAACCACGGTATGGACTTTGTCGAGGATTGAGAAAAAAAGTATCTGGTTCTCCGTTTTCTGACTACCGATGACAATTCACAATTAGTTGGGTTTATACTGGCTCGAATATCGAATACTAGGTATTCAACCTGACAAAAACTCAACGATTGACACTGTAACCACGAAAGGACCTACATCAATTCTATGAGCCTCATATTTAACTTCGATTAGTCTTCAAGTTCAATCAAGAAAGCGCTGTCATTTTTTGTCATCATAAAATATATGAGAGTCAACCAAAAAGGCATTGACTTGTTGTCAAGAAATATATTTTATTTTTATTTTATTTATTAAGGAAAACTTACAACTAGCATTATACATTATCAACATAAACAGTAAACAAAGAAAAGGTCAATTACAAGTTTTCACTGATATGAACTGTATGTAAAGAAAAAGAAAAAAAATAAATATAAAAAAAAAAGAAGGAGGTAAACTATAACTAGCTTAATAATACATAATATGTACCAAGTACAGATAGTGCTTGTTAGGTACGTGCGCCAAAGTAAATATTACACATTGTTTTCTTAAATTTCTTGGTATTGGTATTAAATAGATCTATATCAACATCCCAATAGATAGCATTGAGTGATCGACAGGCTCGTAAAAGGTAACTATTTTGTCGGTATACAGAATTAGCAAATGGAACATGTAAGGGATTTGGTTTCCTGAGCGAGGCAGTATGAGTGCGCAATCCTATCATACCCAGTAATTCTGGACAGTCAACTTTACCATTAAACACATTTAAAAGATACGATAAATCACATATAGGACCTAATGAGCTGCTTGTGAAGAACAGTCCAAGTAGGAATGGCATTAAAGCCGGACCTTAGCACTTTCTAAAACAAAGTAACATCTAACCAAGGTACATCTACATAATTGTTTAAAACAATGCGGGTACATTCAGGTAGGTAGTGAAAAACTAGTAACCGTAAACAATGACAGAGGCTGTGGAAAGTTGTTGGGCATAGACAAAGGGTCTCTATCGCGTATTTATTGTCTATGGTGAGTGGCACGCCCGGTGCGGTGGGCGGAGAGACGGGTGGGCGTGGCGAAGTGGATTCCGTGAGGTGGTAATGTTTGGATGTGGTGAAATTTTAAGAATATTGTATGAATTTGTTTTTGTTGTTTTATGGGTATAGAATCAGCGTTAGAGACTTCTAATGGTAATGTAGTGTTTTTTACTTGGTTGTAAATATGGCATGCCTAAAATTTGTATCAATCGATATCGTAAATGGATATTATAAATATACGTTTTATGCTTAATTTATAAATATGTTGAACCTTTTGTTGATAACATGTTCAATTTCGACTATTCTAAAATAAGTCCAACTAAAATTGTGATAACACTATAAACTTTATCTCTTAACGAACTATTTAATATACAATATCATTGTAGTGTTTACAGTAATAAATAAATAACACCCAACAGTCACATACATAGTCCTGACCCCACACTAAGATCGAGACTTTTGTCACGGGTATCAGGAACTACGAGAGACTTTTCGGTCTCACAAACACTCAGACCCGAAAGAAATATTTGTGGGCCGCGCAAACATTTCTCTCGGTGCGGGGATCGAACCCGCGGCCTCTTGTTTCACAGGCGGCGTCTAACCACATGTGCCGCGGAGGCTGTCGATACAATATTGTATGTTTGTTAATTTTCCATAAAACAGCTTTTAAAACTTCACAACCATACCAATTTAATATTATTTTTAAATACCAGTAAATCAGTTCAGGCATTCTGTCACAACAATGTTTACTTGTCCTTATTTTATATTTTAGTCACTTTTTTGCTAACACCAAACTAACATTACTTAAATTATTGGCAAAACTATACCAAAACAAGCCTTATTGACCATTAAATCCAAGTGCATATTTCCAATTACCAAGTAGTAAACAGACTAACTCTGCTCATTTATTTCCCGCATCCTCGTCTGGTTGATACCAGGTGGTGGGCGTGCAATGCAGTGCTCATTGGCGAGCCACGCCCACCGCAAAAATCAATACCAGAGCCAGTGAGATTTTATGAATGTTTCATACAGACTGCAGTAAGTTTGGTCTTTTATTGCTGAGGAAAAAATACCTTCAGTCAAGACAGGTTTATCTTGTTAAGGAATTTAGGAGTTGATGCTGTTGTCGAGTTCACACTTGATCTTATTGTGTTGAAAGAAAATGTGGTATTTTGAATATGGCAGTTTGGGTTAGTGTTGGGATTTTTTTGAAGATTTGAAGCTATAGATCCTTGGCTAGGTAGTGATCACTGACTCGTAGATAAGCGATGAGAGGTGACGTCATAGCTGATTTGTTGAATGAAGAAATCTTTCGATTAGAGATTGCCGTAAACCTCATGGCTGGTTAATAGTTTCTTAGATTTACGTGAATATTACACATTGAAATAAAACTACTATTTAATTTTCCGACTTTTCGTTTACTATAATATAGTTTTTGTAAATCAACGATATGACCACGATCCGCGCTAAAATCTATAAAAAATAGTTTTATTTCACCCACAGATAGTTGTTATTTCGATATGTGTGAACAGCAAAATTGGATACGATGTTATGACGCTAATTATAATCATGTATTCGAAAACTGATGGGATTATTCCCATCAGAGCCCACTCTCATCAGTGGGCTCTGTATACACCTATATCCTTGATCGACGATCTAGATAAATTTACAGAAAGATGTAGGCTGCATCCAAGTGATAATTGTGGAAATTCTTCAAGGCCTATACGTTATCGTAATCGATTTTCTTTGGCTAAAAGTGATATTTTAGACCAAGCAACTTACAATTCAGATAATAGGCATTATGACAATACAATTAGATACTTATTTTAACCTACAACCATATTTCAACCACTTCTCCATCTCGTAACTTCACGTGTTCATAAAAATACAGGAAGCAAGTCCTGAACTTAAGGTAAAGTTTTTCATATGAATCTAAACATTCACGGAAAAAATAGAAGTAACAGATTACCTGTCGGTTTTAAGACCGTGAGTTGTCAATTTATTATCTACTTTCCTCAAAAATTCATTGTCAGCCCGGAGTCAGGAATTTGCGCCCGATATGGCGATAACGAAACGTAGGTATCCAGTCACCTCTGTACCCCTTCTGGGATAAAAAGGCGTGAGTTTATGAATGTATCCTCAAAATCTATCTTCGCATTTATATATTTTATCTTATCGAAGATTAATTTGGTAAAGCTACCGTCGTATTATTGCAATGAATAACGAGACGATCTTGCCAATCGCCTGATGGTACGTGATAAGTCCGCTGACGGAAAGTAGCCAGACCTCACAACACCTAGAATTACAAAACAACACACATTGATGGTGCGGCACAAAAACGCACGGCGAACCTGGTGGTGGTTATGTCACGTGATAATGGCATACGATTTTCGGAGCGAGAAGTTCTCCTACAAAAGATAGCTACTGTAGGTACAGTACAGTAGGATTGGGCCAACTCGACCAGAATTATACCACTTTCTTTAGAAAAACCAATGTAAAAGAACAGCTTTCGTACCGTGACCAAACGAAGTCCAAAATGCCTCTGCCAACCTTTCCTTTTTCCTATTTGAAGAGGCCAGCTATGCGTCTACGGTCCAGGCCTCGTAGATATTCATGGGTGGTGGTAACTACCTTCAGATGAGCCTCGTCTGATACTACATACGTCTACTTAATACAAAGAAAACCCAAGTGTTCCAAGAAAGTACTCAACAAAATATTATACAGTTCCAAATACACAAGATATTTACAAAAGAAACATTGGTACAATTTAATCAGAATTTATTGTAATTAAATGCAAATGTAATGCATCTTGAAGCTCAATTACAATAGGATTTCCGATACTGGAACAATCCGGTTTGTTTACGTTTCTTCATTTAATAAACATAATTTGACTAATAGTATTTTAAAAGTGTTGTTATGAGTCTAATTCGTATGAGTTTGGGATAAAAATACGTGGTGATTTATATATTTAATCAACAGATAACCAGTCATACCGATCCTAGTAAGTGGAAATCATATAAGATTAAGGATGTGAATTTCCGATGTTGGTGCTTTTTTACTAAATTCATATGCCCGAAACTCACAAACATAGTCGTTACTTCACAATAAGATACCAACACAGATCACTGATACCAAGTATTGCGTCATGGATCACATAAGCATAAGTGTTATTTCTCAAGTCTTAACCAACTGCGTCGAGTGAACACAAATGATCTCAAATAGGCACTATCTGGGCTGCACATGCGATCATTTGCATTGTTTCACTGTTTCTTATCAATAAAAGAAATCGCTGATGACTGAAAGATTTTCCGAAATGGCACAAATTGAAATCTAGTATAAGTGTCATTTGTGTATAGAATTAGGAGACTTGATATTTTTTTATAAATTTAGATTAATGAACTAGTTGCTTAGACGCTGGCTGTGAAACGAGAAGCTGCGAGTTCAATCCCCGCATGTATCGCCGAAACAAATATTTATGTGAACCAAAGGTGTTTGTTTAGGGTCTGGGTGTTTGTGAGACCAAAAGTCTCTCGTAGGTTCTGATACCCTCGACACAAGACTCGATCTTAGTGTGAGGTCAGGACTATGTATGTGGCTGTTGGGTGTATTTATGTATTGATTTAATACGGCTAGGCTTTAGATGAGGTAATAATGGGAGACTTCTGATAGGGCTCAACCCGGTAACACCAAAACAATAGAGCGGAGGAGCCAATAATCTGACAAATAACTGCTCTTAAACGGTTCGTAAACGGCGGTAATAACTTACCATCTGGTTATGCTATACAATAAAAAGATGCAGTGCAAATATTTGCCCTTGCAATATGTTTGAAAATCTCAGTGATATGCAAAAAGTCAACTTAATTATTCTTACAAATGTTAACGTAATTATTTTTGCAGAGCAGTAAAACTGGAGAAATCTGTGGCCGCCGGCGCATTAGTATGCAGTTTCAGTGGGACATTAACATTTCTTTATAATACTTAATTAAAACCTTAAACTAGCTGTTACTGTTTTCGTCTGAGATTCCGAACGTGACTTGGAGGCAAAATGTTTATGATTTTGAACTATCAAAAGATTCAATTTGTGTTTGTTGTTTATTGATCTAATACTAGCATATATGAGCAATTGTAAACTGATCATATGAAATGCCCTGGACTGCTATTTATACCTTGCAACGGTAGGTTAGCCCACTGTTATATTTGAGACGAAAATTTAGCTCGATAAATGGAGCGTATCACAAGTATTATGAAAACGGGTAAAGAAATTTCGCTAGGTGGAAAAGTTGACATTAGGATACACTCACATGATCCGCAATACATTGAAAATTATTTGCTTTTGACTTAATTATCAAACATTAGCTTGATTGCAGCAATTATTACCACCATATAATAAGATCTGAATGCTTCTTTTTAGGAAAACCAGTTTCTTTTACTCTTTTTTTACAATTTTTAAATACATCGATTTTTTTATTAAAAAATCTGTTTTTTTGATTTTGTTTATAATGCTGAACACACAGAAAAAGAATATCCCTAAATAAGAAATGCATAATATAATCTAACTCAAACTTGCAAAGATAATGTTGTGGAAAAAATAAGTGGAAATTAAAAACAAATAGCGAATGAAATGAAGGAGAAACGTTTAGGAATTTATTTAAAGTCATTAGCATATTGCTTTACGCCGTGAAATATTCTGATTCGTGACGAGTAACGCCGGATAATTGATATTTTATACCGATGTCAGGCGAGCCGGCGGTGCACACGCCATCGCATTAGGGAGGACATGACTGGTTATACCAGGTATCTCAAGACTGCTACCGAAAAAAGCCGAGTGGTAGTTTTAGTGACTACAAACACTATGCAACTAAAATCTTCGCAAAAAAACGCGACAATTTTTTTTATGATTTTTTAAATATCGTAATTTTTGGGTGGTAAATCCATAGTTTTTGCTAAAATAATAATTTTAACTGTTTTATACCTCATGGTATTTATAAATAAAAGGGCTTACACTATTATTTTAGGAAAAAACTGTATTTACCACCCAAATATGGCGATAGGAAAAAAATAACAAAAAAAAATAGTCGCTTTTTTTTTGCAAAATTTTCTGTTGCATTGTGTCTGAAATCGGTTAAACTACCACCCAGCTTCGCTTTCGGTACTAGTCTTGATTTACCCGATATAGATACTGGTAAAAAGAATAATCAGTTTTGATGTTCCAACTTTTGTTGCGAAATGTTGAATACTTCATTTATTGTAATAGAGTAACAACTGGACCTAACATTTTATGTCTCAGGATGGCGAGCGCAGTGGAATGCCAAGTAATGCTTTGTAGTTCAAGGTGTTGATTAGTTTTACCACTGTTCATGAGCGGTCGTATCGCTTTAAATCAGGTGAACGGCAAGCTAGTCTCGCCATTCATTGCAATAAAAAAAAGTGTCAGCGTTAACTAAACTAAGTCTGAAACTCACAATCACGTTGTTGAAATATACTTCAAGAATAAAATATACTACAGATCAAGAGAGTAATAGAAAATGTTATACCGCGTACGAACGACTACAGCAAGAATTGTACCCTATTTTTCAAATCAGAAGACTTTAATAGAACCTAAGTCTAAATGCACGGAAATATCTATCAATTTGCAACGTGTTTCTAAACTTTTATCTATTTCAACTCCAATAGAAGAAATATTGCCAGTAGTTATAAAAAACAAACACAAAGTAGTAAAACAATTACCAAAGAAAATAACAAATGTGCAATCGCATCCTCACTAACCGACCGTCGCGTCGGGTGACATTAAAAGCACAGACGTCTGGATAATAATAAGAGGGGTGTACACCCCCGCACCCCGCACACCCCTCGCCTCAGTACAAATTGCACAACGCTATACACTTGTTGATTCTACTGCTCACGCGATGTAACATGCTTTTATAGTAGGATATTTCTGATTACAAGAAGGTTGGATAATTTAGCTAAGGAGCATCAAGTTATCAACCCTACAATATTTGTGATTATAAAAAATCTGGGAGACTTTTGTGGCTAATGACAACCCTAAAACTGCTAAAAACTACGCCACTACATTTCTTCAAAGTGGTTGAGCAAGTGGTTGAACAAGCTAGCTTGACCAACGTTTTCTTACTATCTCACAGAAAATTAATCGCTTACGATCAGATGAGCTGGTTCTGAAATTAGTTTCATAAAGCTACTTACAACTCATATAAATATACGTAACGCCTTATTCGAGTAAGGGTAGGCAGAGGAGTAACCAAGACACCCACGTTGCACCTTATGTGTTCCTTCCCACAACATGATAGCGGGCGAGGCTATCTCTATACCGATTATAAATTCCTGATTCCGGAATGAATATGAAAATCCAATATTACTTTTGCCCGACCCAACATTCGAACCCGGGACTTCAGCTTTGTAACCGTACTCTAGTACAACTACGCCACCGAGGCAGTCTGAGTAATCTCTTACTTGTTCATTCATGTCAATAGCACAAATGTATTGTTGCCTTAAAACTACGCCACCGAAACAATTTTATTAAAACGCATACTCCATTAATAAATAAGTCATAAAGCATTTCATCAAGAAGCCACCACATTATCAACAATAGGTCCAAAAACAGCGTGTGTTTAGGATCGCATTTCCCTCGGAATTTAAATCACAACGCACGACACGCTGAGACAAAAGCCAAGGATGGGGGAGGGTAGTTTCAATGGACTCCAAACAAAACGAGATCGACCGGACGCGCTAGCGATACTGTCATGAAGAGTAGCGTTACTATGGGAAACTAGAAGTCGAGATTTGGTTTTAAAGTGATTTGTAATCGAGTTCCAATTGGTTGAATCGAGTCTTACTTACTGTAGAATGTTCCTTTCACTAGTCAAGTCACATGTAGAGTTTAGATCCGGAAATATACCTGATATAATCAGTATTCTAACACTCACGGGGCAATACCGTTCACCGATTCTTGGACCGTAAATTATTTTAAACTGTGGTAATATTTTTATGGCAATGTACAGAGCACATGGCACGAGAACCAATGGCTAGTTGGGATGAAAAGTTCTCCAGTCAAAGCTAAATTTACAACCACGGTCAAAAAAATGCACGGATGCAGAAATTATAAATGCAATTTATATTTATCATTTATATTTATTTTATTTGATTTTAGTATATTGACTTGACACATTCTTTTTTTGCATCTGTCGTATCAAACTAGACACAATGCTAACCAGGGGTGAATAAGAGCAAATAGATGCTGATGGCGGAAACGGTGTGAAGACGTGGTGTATAGCAAACAAGCCGATTAATATTAATAATTGTATTAAACTATAATATTCCACATAGTAAACTGAAATAGTAACTATTACACTGGATGTTTAATGCGAAAATAAAACATCACAATTGTAAACTCACACGAGAGCGACTATAAAGTCATCAGTTAAGTCCATATCAGCATCGAGAACAAATATTAGCGTGATTTTGAAACGTCAAAATAACAAAATGCCGGCGAAATGTCGGAAGTGACGTGTGTCGTTCACGTTTCTATACACGCAGCACGACGCGTGTTTCATTATGTTTACGTTTAAATTCCGTCATTACATGCTGAATACGTCGGTATATAGGTCAGATAATAATTATAATGGGGTGTATGTTATCCAGAATGTAGGGCATGTAAATCAATTCCATGCGTTGGGAGTCTCTTTTTCACGGAATCATAATAATTTTGTCACCAGGATTTTCATGATTATGTAGTTAACAGATTATGCTGATTTTTTTTAACGTAGATAAAAACTGTTTCTAAAATGATATCGAAAACACAGCTAACTCATTGAGATTATTTTTCTACAGAGAATTTACTACAAACATTTTCTTCCAAATATATACTAAACATGTACCATAACGTACTAATAACATTCGCATCTTAATATACAAAGGAACGCAACTCCCAGTCTACAGACATATTCGGAACACTATCTAGCTACGTCCCAAACTCCTAAACGCAGCGTGAAACGGAACGCAGCCGCCGGACGTGCCGGACGCGGCATTTCCGGTCAACCGTTAAATTTGAATTTCGAAACCGATATCTCATTCCGCCGCAGACTTTTGTTAGCCACGGACGTATCGACCAGCTGCAGTTTGTGCGGAAATTGATAAACTGACTCCTGCGTTATTTGCTACCAGTACGCAACATGTATACTCACGTATATATGGTAATATGCAGGTAACATGATACCAGTCTATCAGACTGACAACCTATTTTCCATCTAAACATTTATGAAATAGTAGTGTTGTGTAAGATTATACCAATATATTCAGGTTTTTAGGAAAAACATCGTAGGTGCCAACATCAGTTTTATCATGATAACACAGAACTATTTATATCGAATTTACACAACTTTTATTTTTAAAGAGAAACAATTATTTTCGAATAGTAAACATCAAAACTTATAATAATTGGAAAATCCGTCTTCCATGAAAAATACGAAATATCGGTTACCATTTCCTTCCGGAAAAGGCAAAACTTTTTCATTCGAGAATATAAACACGATCCCTCGTCTTTCAGGTGATCCTAAAAGCAAGATATTGAAAATCTGTGTGTACACTGGACTGCAAACATGGGTACGAAGGCTATTTTATTAGTATTTCCTCCCACTAAAGGTGTCTGGGTGCCTCAGGCTATCAAAGCATTGTGAAGCTACTGAACTAAACGGTCATTAGTTAAAACCAAATTTTAGAAAATACTTCAATTTTCGAATTTCGTATTCAATATTAATTTATTTCCTAATAATACAGCAATTTGCTGAACTTAAAAAGTTTTTTCTTTATTTCGATTTTCGATTGTTGACGTGATAATTTTCATATGTTTTGAATAATAAAAGCTGGTTTTTAATAAAATTTCTATTTAGTTAAGCTTTCAGCAATGAATAAGTTTTTAATAAGGACGTCTGAATATTTTAGACACATTTCTTAGTATTTCCTGCTTTTAAATAGTTGTTAAAACTTGGCATTGTATACAAAAGCCGGTGATCTGCAACCAATGCATGTTACTGTCACTGTACATAATAATCAAAAGTTACAAATGACTGAATCATATAATAACTTAAAAATGATTTATGACAGTCATTTTTTTCAAATGTGTAATTGCATACATAAAATCTGAAGTAAGCCTAAAAACTATTTAGTTCGATCTGGACTTATAACAGTTTGAAGTCAAGGTACACTTAGAAGTTTATGTTTTTTTTTGTTATGGAAATGTAAGACGAGAAGAGAAAGACATTCGCCTGATGGTAAGTGATACGACCGCTCACGGACAGTAGCAAAACCAAGCACACACATGAGTTCCAAAGAAATGTTTTTTTGAATTGTATGTCTCTATGTATCCAGTAGTTATGCTGGCTACAATGTCCTTCAAAGCGAAATACAACATTGCATTTACACTGCTGTTTGGCTAGATAAATAAACATGACGGTGGTTCCTGACGGGGCTGCCACTCACATATGAGACACTTACAACAGTTAAGGAAATAACGTGTGTATACTATGTATTATTTTTTCCTGAAGAGGTAGGCAGAGATGCAACCGGGACATTCACGTTTCGCCTTGTGTGTTCCATCCCAGGATGTGATAAGGAGGAAAGGGTATCGCAATAGTGGACGCAAATTTCCTTTGTGTATTTATACTTAATTATATGACCTTTATGTTGTATAGATAGGTATATATATGTATGTATTGTGTGTATGTATATGTGTATATTGTATGTATGTTTATGTATATATGTTGAATATAGACACTACTATAATATTCTACAGGTATTATTCGTACACCTGATGCTGCCCCAACTTTCGTCCTTTTCTCTTATATCCATCAAATGGTTGTCTGTCAGAGATTGCCTTGTGCGATAAGACCGCCAATTGTACTTTTTTTTTTCTCTAGTTTGAATTGTTTCCTTTTGTTTTATTTATGGTGTACAATAAAGCTTATATAAATAAATAAATAAATAAATAAATAAATAAATATCTGGGGGCACGGCAGTGCCCCCTCCAAGTTGAGCTAAAAAGCCGCACTGTCGTACCTTCCTTTTCTCGAAGCAATTCAGACCATTTTCTACCCTCTACTTCGTTGTGGTTAAAGCAAGAAGCCTGAATTTCAGGTGCTAAGCAGGCATTGTATGAACACGGTATATTTAAAATTTCATTCAATTCGAACCAGTAGTTTAAGAATTGTAACATGTCAAACTTTCTTAATTTTGTCACTCACTGACTGACTGATCGATCATCAAAAGTCTAAGGCACTTCTAGCAGACATAGAACCTTCAAATTTAGAATATAATTAGTATTTAGTGTCTAAATTAAGGAAAATTTTAAACATTTCATATTTTCTGTCTAGTTTTCTAGATAAATTAATAAATAAATAAATAAATAAATAACACCCAACAGTCACATACATAGTCCTGACCCCACACTAAGATCGAGTCTTGTGTCGTGGGTATCCGGAACTACGAGAGACTTTTCGGTCTCACAAACACCCAGACCCGGAAGAAATATTTGTGGGCCGCACAAACATTTCTCTCGGTGCGGGGATCGAACCCGCGGCCTCTCGTTTCACAGGCGGCGTCTAACCAACTGCGCCACGGAGGCTGTCAGATACACTAACTGCGTGAATAACATTGTAATCCCATATAAATGTATAGGATTACAAAGTTACATTTGCAGTTAATGAATCATTGTACCCGTATATAGTGGAATAATAGTTGTAGATAGGTATCTATACTTGTGAAGCATAGCAAGAGGGGGGTATAGAGAGGGAAAGGGTCTATTCAGCCCATGAAACTGTACAACATTCCTCCAGAAAAACATGACAAAGAAAAACTTGCAAATAAATAGACTAAATAGCTCGAAAATACCAATTACCATGAAAGAAAGATTATTAATAATCAAATCCAATATAAAATATTTGTGATAAATTGATACCTACAAAAATGAGAAAAAACCATAAGATAGAGGCTTTAAGAAAAATCGTTATATATATTCTAGAACTAAAAAGTACCGAAAAGGAAAAAAAGTAGGACTCTACAAAAAGACGTGAGATCCCATCAAAAACATCCTGTAAAAAAAAATCCAAGTCTCGCAGCTCAGTTTTTCGACCGCAACAAGTTGTGAGTCCATCCATGCAAGTCGATTAATTTATTTAGTCCTTGCTTAAGGGACCTTCTGTATAAAGTTATTACGTAAGTTAGTATCATATCAATATTAAAAATTATTTACGTTTTAAATAAATAGATCGACATGGCCAGCAGCATTATGTATAAATTGTACGATACATTATGTTTTCATGTACTGGTGTGTTTCGGATTGAAGCACATTGAGCCAGAGTAACTACTGGACATATTGAGACTTAACATCTTATGTGTCAAGATGACGAGCGCAATGGAATGCCAAACATTGCTTTGTAATTCAAGGTGTTTGGTTTTGTTATAGTTCATGAGCGGTTGAATCACTTATCATCTGGCGAACGGCATGCTCGTCTCGCCATTCACTGCAATAAAAAAAAACCTGACTTCAGGCTGATAATGAATAGCCATATCATTTTGCTGGACCCAGGATTCTAACCCAAGAACCCAGCTTTGCAATTATAATTAATATAACTGCGCCACGAACTCAGTCAAACTATTTTATCTGGTAATTATCAATTTATTTCTAATGTCCCACACTGACCGTAACATGTGTAGCAAATTAAGTAGTGTTATAACCGGGGGGTATGGTGGGTTTGCGGGGTCCGGGGGATCCGGGGAGTTACGGTATCGGGAGTGCGCCGTCGCCGCGTCTGTCGGAGTCGCCACAATGCCACGTGGAAATTGAATTTTCAACATTTTACACTTAGTTTTCGCTTAAACTGTGGACTTGATATTGCTTTGAAAATATAAATTATTTGTGGACGTCAATATCTCAAGTTACTGACACAGAATGGACAGGAAACTGGACAATATGAATCTAATTTAGAATATTTGGTAGAGTACGTGGTGAACTCTTCGTAAACGGACCAGACGCAACGGTCAATATTATCATGGTGGTGGCAGGTTCAAATCCCAGGGCACACCTCTGACTATTCAGAGCCACGTGTGTATTGATAGTCAATCACAGCGCATTATAACGGCAAAGGAAAACACCGTATGGAAACCTGCATACCAAAGACATTTCTAAGAAGTCAACCCGCACTAGGCCGGCGTGGTACGCTATATGGCCTAACCACTCTCAATCGCACTCACGATTATAGAGTAGGCCTATGCCCTGCAGTGGTACATATATGGGCTGATACAGTACAAACTCTTTAAAACTATATTAATAGAAATTATCTAAGTCCACAGCTAGCCCAGTCGAAGCAACAAGTAACCGCGGTGCAGCGGTAGTTAACAACAAATGAATAAGTTAAACTCGCCGTAGTTGCCAACACACGCTGCCGTCTCACGCCTGCTACTGCATTAGACAACTCACCTATCTCATTACATGTGTACATTTGGTTAATGATTATGTGTATTAGTTTATTAGAATAAATAGAATTAATCTATCAGAACAGTATTTTTTATTTGCTAGTGGCTACGTCGACACACTTACGATAGCTGTGGAAGGTTATTCTCCAACTTACCTAGAATCTCTATAACTGACTTATAATGGTTACATTTTTAAAAATGTATTAACATACGAATATTTTTCAAGTCCTAAATCAGGCTGAACGTACAATACTCGTAGTTACATCGTTTGGTTTGGCTTTATTTATAAGAAAAAAAGCATAAAACTTACTCCTACACAAAGCGAGCATTACAATTTTATATTTATGTAAATTTTCATAATGCTTTTTGGAAAATATGTGTTAAAAGCTGTAGAGCCTCAGTTCGGTTAGACTGTGGTGCGCATGAAAAAACTGGCATCGACCGGAATAAATAATAAATATAAATAAATAACACTCAACAGTCACATACATAGTCCTGACCCCACACTAAGATCCAGTCTTGTGTAGTGGGTATCAGGAACTACGAGAGACTTTTCGGTCTCACAAACACCCAGACCCGAAACAAAAACCTGTGGTACACACAAATACTTGTCTCTTTGCGAGGATCGAACCCGCATATCATAACTCCAATTGAATAATCATGGCTTGATACAAAGAACTAAAGGCTGTACGTCCTCAAATGCCTTTGGTCATTGTTATTTAAAACTAAATAAAAGTCCGTCAGTGTCGTCCCGTCATTTTGTACAAACATTGAAAACAAATTGAATTAAATTGTGGAAATGTGCAAAACTTTTGAGACGTGGACATGGCGCATGGCCTGTCTTATAATATGCTGTGTTTACATAATTCTTACATTTATTTTTGGACCCATGCACACTGTTTACTACGTGGCAGGTTAGGTTTCAATATTGCTGTAGCTATCATTAAGGATTTCGTGAAGATTTCATGACTATAATTGACAGCCTCAGTTGGTTAGACGCCGGCTGTGAAATGAGAGGCTGCGGGTTTTGTTTGTTATTTGTTGACTCCAGTAGTTACTCTAGCTACAAATTTCTTTCTAAACGAACCACAACAGAGTATTCACACTGCTGTTTGGCGGGAGAAATAGACATTGCGATGGTACCTTCTCAGGCGGCCTCTCATATATGAGAGAAATACCACCAGTAAACGGCTGGACTCAAAATTTTGACCTGTCTGTACCAAAAAGTTTCATTTATTTTTGAATTTTTCAGGTCCACATTTCGATCTAGAAAACTTATTTGACACAGAGAGAGACTACGCTATATTCATGCTTTTCATAATGATTACGCTTTGGTACCTCTTCTTCACATACATAGCTTTACTAATCGGTTGCTACTTCAAGAAGCTGATGATAATAAACATATATTTAATTATAAAGGCGATTCACATGGCGTCCTTGTTTATATTCTGTACAAGATATTTGATACTATGCTCGTTGTTTGACACAAAGTGCTTCGACCATAAGGAAGGCAGAGAAGGTGACGATGTGGGAGCATCAATAATATTATTTGTGCTCTGTATTTTGTATTTACTGGCGTGTATTATGATCAAATTTATTGTGTGCAATTATAGATTGGCTCTGATGTATGTTCTTTTTTTATTTTTCATAGTTTGAATATATCCGAGGTATCTTCAAGCTGAGATGGTTTAGCCACGTTATTTGCCGAAATGAAAATCACGTCGTGGGAAAAGCAATGAGCCTTGCTGAACACAAAAAAGGGTGAGGTCGACCTCCCTCTATTTGGTGGAACAGTATGAGAAAACCATGCATAAAGATAATGTTCCTAATCCGACAATCCAAGATAAAACCACTTGGCGCAGATATATTAGGAGGCCTGACCCCACATAAAGTGGGAAAGAGTAAGAAAGAAGAAGAAGCTTTGTATTTCTGGTAATGTTCTGTGAGGTTGATAGTTTGATTGTTAGAAAAGAAACCTTTTCAAGCAAACCAATTATAGTGTTATATAATGGATTATAATATTATTTAGAACGGACATTTGAAATGTAGATATTTTGGGGGGTTCATAAACCTCTGGTTCGACCTTTTCTAATAGACAACCAATACATTGCTTTATTCCAATATTACAAACATTATAATATTTGTCATATCATATAAATTTGTTGTTTTAATTTACGGCGGATTGTCTAGAATGTACACTTTAAAATCTTCCAAATTCTAAATAACTAACCTAATAAAAATATTTAGTCGGAAACTAGCATTTATTTATTTATTTATTCTTTACTGCGCACAAAAGAACAAAAAGCACATAATACTTTAAAAATAAAATTAAAGAATACAGTTGGCGGTCTTGTCACCCTAGGCGATTTCTTACAGATAACTTTTGGATAGATATAAGAAAAGGATGAGAAAATAATTTTCCTACAACAAAGCAACACTTACATACAAAACACATTTGTACTTTAAATCAAATAGTAACTGAGATCGGAATACAGGCATCGATGCGGACGCGCGAGATAAGCCTACCAAATTGAACTGTCTGCTGCACGCCCAGACAGTATCGATATGCTTCTGAATTTGGCAAGTTAATACACTAACTTGCATTGT
This sequence comes from Hyles vespertilio, assembly GCA_009982885.2. Lineage (NCBI taxonomy): Eukaryota > Metazoa > Arthropoda > Insecta > Lepidoptera > Sphingidae > Hyles > Hyles vespertilio. The sequence continues at coordinate 647,551 of CM042805.1, read as the reverse complement.
TAGATGATAATATGCTGTAAGGGTTGGGTATCGGAATTTTAAAATCTATCGCCGGATTAAGAGGCACTGTGGGTTCGATTCCCCAACCAAGACATAAGTCTGTGCGATATTTTTTTCGATATTGCAAAAAGACTGATTGTGTTTTACATAGGTGAAGTACCAATACCTCATAACGAAATGAAATGAAATGAAAATATTTATTGAATCCATAAAATGTCACACATTATTTAGATTCAGTCATTTTTTTTCCACTACCACCCGGTTCACAAGGCTGTTTCCGCTAGAGAAGAACGGGCAAGAAACTCTAGCGTTGCTCTTTACAAAATAAGTTTACAATACAGTGATAATTATACAGGATTTACAATTCAGACCAGTTCATAAATAATTTATAATAATAATTAATTGATAATTATATTGTACCGCCGCGCTGAGTTAAGTGTGGTCGCCCAGGCCGCGGAATTGGTGTACACTGTTTTGCAAAAGCAATATGACACAAAAAAAAGTAATTAAATATTATCATTACAATTGTAAGCAAATACATAAGTGTCATTTTCCAACCGAATACCTACTACACTATCATAAAATTAACGAATACAATATGACATATAAAGCCTACATTATTATTTATTACTATTCCCCATTAATAAATATATTAACTACTTTTTAACTTAACAATACTGATTTATACTTAACTTTTTTCAATTTGTTTAAAATTATAACTGTGTCGGTTACGTGGTATTGGCACTTCGCCAATAAATTATAATTAAGCATTTTAATCATAAAAGGAGAACAATAAATAAGTCTCTATTTTCCTTTGTATTCATATTATTTTTGGTTCGTCAAAGTGCATTGCACGTGCTGAGTGATGATTAGCAGTTAGTACAACACCTGTCTGAAGGAGTATTGACTACAATTGAATGTCGTATCGTCATTAGACAAAGCTGAATAGCTGCTAGCTTACTTCTTCACGCATTCTTAATAATACGTCAACAAAATACTGTAGTAGGAGCTAACTGATTTAAAACTAACCGGCGATTTTGATTTTATACTATTGGTAATTAGAAAGTTATAACTACGTAGTTATGCATATACACTTTTTGAACCATTTACAATATCTTATAGTTAGGATCCAGAATTATAGAAAAAAACACTTGATGTTGCAAATAATAAGAGAACATCACTTCAGTCTGAGATGTATGAGACCACAAAACCGTGACTCCGCAAGCCAACGCGAGTTTAACCGTTCAACTAGATTGAACAATAGACACAACAAAGCCGGCATAACTCGACAGTCAAGTGTTTTTACACTGCACCGTACAGGAACAAAGTAATTAAGCGAAATGAATATTTTCGTGTAATTTAACTGACGCGCAACAGATTCGCGAACGGACAGCCCGACGGACAAATGGACGCTACACTTCATTACTAGGCACCTCGGGAGGGTAACTTGGATGCTAGATAATATAGCTGTTAATGTAAGAAATAATTTGTTGAAATATGAATACGATACACACAAATGGGGGAGATGGAAATTTATTACAGGATAGCTGTTCGACGTCTAAAAAGTTATTTCGTTTCCGATGCGTGCATAAACTACGACGCATAATCTGAGTGGTTATATCATTCAATGAGCTTTTTCAAATTATAACAACACGTGAAAACACTTTTAACAACGAGACAAGAACGCAGCGACATACGCTTTCCACGTCAATAGATTTAATGGAAAGAGTACAATATAGGCAAACACTAATAGCATTGTTGCAATAATATACTTATTGTTACGGTTCAGATGTTTTAGACAATCTTCGTTTTCGTATTTAATTTAAAACACATGTTCCTTAATCCCCCTAGGTACTATTGTGCCAAATTTGAATAAAAACTGCCTAAGAGTTTTGTCAAAAATCACGATTTTAGGTTTCAAGACTTTTGATCAACCCCTATAGATACTGAGCTTTTTTTGGTTCAGATAATTTCCTCAACCGAACTGAAGTTCATCTAAGCGGTAAAAATACTCTTATCTGCATGGGAAGTCCAAAAATCGTGAAAACGAAAATAACTATTTAAGACAAAAAATCTTCTCATATTGTTTTCAAATTATATACAATGTCACCTGGGGTGATGAGAAACCTGTGGGTTGATTTAAGTAACATGTGTCAATATCACCCTGTATAACGTACTATAAGAAAAGTTTAAATAGTGCCAATAATTTACATTACGTAGGTACAGTACCAAGATTGCCTGCGTGCGTACGTCGCGAAAATCGCAAAATGTTCATTAACAGAGTTGAGAGTTAGAAGTAAAACGATAACAGAAAGCACCCCTCGCGCATTTGTTTCGCCTCTGTAGCCACTCTATTAAGCCAGCTTTGTATATTGACAAGCTGCAACACTCTAAATAAAGAGAAATCATTAATAAAACAACACTGCCACAAACCTCTTCGTTTGATAAGAAGTAAATCAAAATAGGAAATTAATATAAATAATACTTTAGAAAATATTCTGTATATATCGACAGGAAAGCGATTTTGTCGTATCTCGAAACAAGCAATTTTACACCAGAATAAAAAAAAATATTTAAAAATGAATAACCTCTAAGCTAAAAAACTTAGGAATACTATTTCTTCTAAAAGCTTACATATTCACGAGGAAATTCAATGCGGTATTTTTTTTATGAATCGAATAATATACAAAACGTATATACGCAATTTTTGATATACGACAAAATCGGTTTCCTGCATCGATATAGAGATTAAGTGCTATGTGTATTGACGTGTCATAAGAGCTCTTTAATTGCCTACGTGAACAATAAATACATTTCATTTCAGATTGATAGAAGTTAGAATAACATGTTTGCTGTAATTTTAATGAGAAAAATAATACTAAAACAGCGGTTGTTGCAAGATTACATACATAAACTCACGCTTTTTTTTTCCAAAAGAGGTAGGCAGAGATACTCCTTGGCTAGCAACCAGGGCACATTTCGCCTTGTATGGTCGGCGTCCCACGATGTGATAAGGGGGCCAGTCTATCGCCAAGATAGCAATGTGTTGCAAGATTCGTTTGGTAAAATGCAATTTGATTTGAAAATCACCACTTCTCTACGTCATATATGAAGTGATTTACAAGTCTTTCGACTTGCTCTAATGTCGCTTAAAAACTTTTAATATTATTGAATACAAAGACAAAATTTCTGTAATAAACAAGATGACATTTAAAATAAGCATACAATATATGAATGGAGTAAATACTCTACCTAATGGGAGATCGCTCTTTGTATAGCAAATACCTACAACAATTACTTTAAATCAACTTAGTACTGTAAATATTCAATCCATACCTCCAGAAGTCTCAACGCCAATTCTTAATACGTTTTTTTTATATTATAGGAACGGTAGGACGATCCTGCCATTCGTCTGATGGTAAGCAAATCGACTTCTCATAGACTGTACCAAAACAAAAAAAAGACGGGTTGCACTCCGGGAGTGCCGGCAGAAGTGAAAACTTGATTATTAACGTTGAGCATGTTTGATATTTTGGAATCGTTAGGGAATAATTTTGCACCAATTGCTTTATCAGTATAAAAGTACTATCATTTATGTGGTAGAATACAATATTCATTTATTGCGCTATCGTACACAAACATGACAATTTATATTACATTAAAAATTTAACACTTTAAAACTATTACAATTATTTTACATTAAAAAGTTTATCTCTCCGAAAAATCAACTTTCATCCATAATTTCAACGACTTTTTCACCATCATCATTACCAGAACTATCATCGCCAATCTCTAAAACTGATACGATAGGTTTATGGTAGCTGAAGTAAGAAACGAACAGTTTTGATTCGAACCTATTTAAATGTCTAATAAAGACCGCATCAATAGTAGTTTTGTATTTCGTTGTGCTAAGATTGCGATCATTCGACATAGTTAAACCAAATTCATTATTTAAAAATTCAATTAATAGTTGATTTTTATCGTCTGCGAAGTTTATGTTGAAATCTCCACTCAAAATCATTGGCAATTCATCAAAGCTTTATAAACTGACAGCTAACTGACAGCTGTCTACTCTCCATCCGTCTTACGCTTTTCGTCTTACGATCAGGTCACGTGTCCTGACGCGAGTTTAAGATTTTATACCCATTACAGAAAAAGTGCTCAACGCCGCTAAAGAAGTTTTCACTTCAAAAAAAAACGAAATAATAAATAAATAACACCCAATAGTCACATACATAGTCCTGACCCCACACTAAGATCGAGTCTTGTGTCGTGGGTATCAGGAACTACGAGAGACTTTTCGGTCTCACAAACACCCAGACCCGAAAGAAATATTTGTGGGCCGCACAAACATTTCTCTCGGTGCAGCCTGCCGGCGGCCTCTCGTTTCACAGGCGGCGTCTAACCAACTGCGCCACGGAGGCAAATAATTATTAATAAATTAAAAATAATAGTAATGTATATGTTCCATTTCTTATTAATTAGAATGTAAGTGTTTTGGTTAAAATACTGTAAACTTGCATTTTCCTTGAAATAAATAAATAAAAAAACCAAATCACTCCATGAATTACAGATCAATATGTGGCATCGGACTGCGCTCGCCATCCTGAGGCATAAGATGTTAAGTCTCAATATGTCCAGTAGTTACTCTGGCTACAATGACCTTTAAACCGGTAGGCAACAGTGCATTTACCTCTGCTTGACGGTAGAAATAGACCTAGGCGGCCTCTCACGTATGATAAATCTACCACTAGATGTGGTGTAAGCTAATACCGTTAAATAAAAACTCGACTAAACCGCGCATTTAGTTAACCAACATAAACGTAAATATTTTCAGAACAATTTTTCGGCCTTGATAATTTAATAAATATACCAAAAACATAGTCTAATTATAAATTATTGTAAATAAGCTCAAATTAAAATTCTGATATTAAAACATAAATATCCCGGGAATCCGGGAAAGTATTAGAGTTCATTACTCGGTAATTTGATTATGTTTATGAAACCGTGTTTTTATCCGAGGTTATCTTTGGACCCAACTTATGCGGAAACTGGATTGAGGCAATGCTCAAAGTTAACCAGAAGTTATACAGCTTGAAATTACGATCTCACCGTAAAGATAATCTTTTAATATGTGTTTGCCAAAACACAATACTTTATTTACATTATATTAATACAATATAGCTGACAATAAACATAATTATCTTTAATATTTTTATATATAACATGTCCAGCTATAGCGAGGGATATATGCTGTTGTATTATTTCTCAAAGATATGCTATGTACATTGTTTGTATCAAATAAACAACTAATTCACTATGACAATCTCTTTCTTTCGTAAGTGTTATTTTTACATTTTAAACATACTTAATTAAACACAAGGAAAAGAATGTCATATTAAAAACAAAAAAAAATGACCCTTAGGTGGCGAGACCCAAACCACCGGCGCGCGGTTAGGGATTCAAAAGTGAGGAACTTCCTCACTATGCGTGCCGTATCGTTACTGATGGAGATGATCGTCGAGGCTCTTTGGTACATGTGCAGAAACAATCGGGACAATAATTTTTGAGTCCACATTCCACATGTCGGTAAGCTCGTGTGCCAAATCTAAATAGACAATTTGTGATTTTCAGCTTTCATAAAGTTATTATTATACTTTAAATGTTATACCTTCATAGTTATTATAAAAATTAAAAATATTAAATTCCACGCCGTTCTGATGATATATTTTGGATAAACTCTAAATGAGTAGTAGGTAACTAATATAAATATATTTCTATAACATTAAGTACAGTATATGTTTGTTTCATCGTTAAGTGCAAACAAAATCGTCCTATTTGATGTAAATTTGAGTTATGTAAGTTCCTAATAATATTTTGGTTCCTAAAATTATTTGGCTGCACGCCATTCTATTGTGAGAAAATTCAAACCAATAGGCAATAGCATTTTCGGGGTAAACCAAAGTAAAATTATAGACATCCAAGAGGCCCATACGTTTTAATCTCAAACTTCTTTTCCTGAAAATAAATTTAGTCTCTTCTTGGTGTTACACAAGGGCATTCAAATAAACAACAAAATGCATACGACATATGCTTAATTAAGAAATTGCTAATTAGGTAATTTTGTTAAATTATCATAGTATATCTTCCATTATTACGCAGATTGTTTCATGAAATTTCCAATAACTAAGCCCTTTAGAATGCAGCCTGGCTTACTCAGCCAACCAGATTCAAATAACAAAGATAGTCGTGCTTCGAATTCTCAGCAAAAATGCGAGTCGAAGCCGGCAGTAGGAATAATATCCGGACTAAACAATTTCAAATCCATAAACACGATTGTAAAGTATTATTGCAGGCATTTACGTAAATGTGTGTATCCATACGTTTGTTCTCCGACATTACATTGTGCTGTGTGTTTTCCAGTTGAAATGTTTTTATCTCGGCATACCGCGCCTAAGTTTTTTAATAAACTCATCCATTTTGCCGGTATGTGGGGAAAAAAATTGTGAAAACTCATTGCGAAAGTATGCAGCCGTTGTACGAGCGAGTATGGAGCACTTTTGATATGGCCGTTTAACTGCATTGTGCTTTTTTTCACAGGAAAATGCGCTTGTCTGCTGTGCGTTGGCACTAATACATGTTTAGAACAGCGACATCTGCCGGCGAGTAGCGGGACTAAACAAATTTTTATATGTAGTATTAACGGAAATTTTGAATTGTTTTATATTTTGTACAATTTTAGGTTAATATTTATATGTATGTTATTTTTTTAGGCAAGATAAATATATTTTAATGATAAACTAGCGCCATCTGGAAACGAATAGCCGCAACAACCATGTAATAAAATATTTATCGCGGGCAAAAAGTTACAACATTACAAATAAGGACGTGTTTACACGAAAATAAAGCGTATTCAATTGTAAATAAGGCTTACAATTTAGATGTTATGTTTAGAAAGGAATAACAGCACTAAAATATTCAGAAAGCAGCCGGTGGGCCGAAATAACACGTATCGTTTTCCTTGATAGAACAACTTTGGCTCAGTCGGTAAATTATTTTACGTCATGTACTATACATATCTAAATACTCGTCGCCGATGCACTAGTTATTAATAGAAGAGCTCAGATCCCCAACAATAACGTTAAAAAATAACAAAATCAATACTTAGCGGCTGGGAAAAAAATCGATTTTTTTCCGGAAAATTCTACATCCGTCATACACTATGCAAGAAGAGATATGCTTCTGCCGTTTTGAACCCTATAGTGAGTGAGGGAGACGGGTGTACATCGATATAGTGGCATTTGGGTGTGTGAAACAATGGGCTGTTCGGTCGGGGCGCACGGTGGAGCACAGTGTGAGTTTGCGTGAGGATATTGAGCACTGAGTTCGCTGTGTGTCGTAGGTTGGAAAGCTGTGTATTTTGCGTGTGTGTGCCGTGTGCAGATGAGGGCGATGCTGCGCGCCTCGGTGTGAGTGCGGAGGGTTGAAGCGGACACGCTGGGCGTAACGACAGCAGAGGCATTCATCTCGCTTAAAAATTTAATAAAATTTTAATTGACAATTTTAGTACTACTAACCTCACTTACATCAACTTAAAAAGTATAAAATACAGAATTAAAAATATCTGGCTATAAGTAACCATCCTACACTAAAATATTCCTATTTATAAAGGTGTGGCTAATCAGTTTTGGAAATGGTGGTTCTAGAATGAAGATTTGAAAAGGAATTTAATGAAGGCTTAAGAGGCGTTTGGGATTTTCAATTATTTACAAGAGTATAACATAAGCTTCTCGATGGTTCGTTGTTACACTTCTACAATTACAAATGTATTTCAACACGCAAATTGCAATTCAAATTTAATGTCTACTTTTTTATCGTCCTTTGCAGGTGCGCCGATGAATCAAGAACTACACTAAAATTACACTAAAAACCACAAATACGTTATTGTCTCTTACAATATGTATAATTGAATATTAATCTATTATTTTCAGAAGAATTTAAAAATTAAAATGTAATAAAGTGAATACCCAAAGATGTGTCAGTTGGCGCCCACCATGGTGCCGCGTTAACTAGAAAACTCTGTTTTTTATCTCACTCTCAAGAAAAAAATATCGATATAATAGATCATTTAACTAAACTTAAATATCTTATGTAGGCAAATAAAATATTTTTCAGGTAAGTATAGGTAAGAAGTGTAATTAAGTTTTTATTCCATTGAATGGCGAGACGTGCCATTCACCCGATGGTAGGCGATAAGACTGCTCATGGACAGTAGCAAAACCAAACAACATGGTGAATTACAAAGCAATGCTTGGCATTCCACTGCACTCGCCATCCTGAGACATAAGATGTTAAGTCTACAAATACGTTGGTAACTTCACCCATAGTCATAATAATATGTTAGCAACTAAGAATAAGAGCCACACAGCTGCCCACAACAAAAGTATTTTTGGGGACATTTTACCATTTCGCAAAAGGCAATTCTCGAATCAGATGTATAATTTAAATAACAGTGGTCATTTAAGTTCATGAACACCTGAATATTATTGTGGGTACCTGCATACCCCAGTCATCGCGATAGTAATTAAACCTTGTTTTATTTTCCTCCCCGCGCCTGCTATCGGTACAACTAATCTGCACCACCCTCCTGTAATAGGCCATCTCCTCGTTGCCATGGTAACCGTGCAAAATGGCCGGCGCGCTCCCCGCCCGCCCCCGCCGCGGGTATATAAACGCGCCCCGGACGTGTCGCAGCCAGAGCACCAGTACCGCTTGCGGCGAGAGCGCGTGCTCTCCCACATAGTATTTTAATTTCGACACACTTCGACATTTAATTTCCGTTTTATTTTCCTCTATTTACCCACTAAAAACTGTTTTTCTGTTGCCGCTCACCTTCAAAATAAATATTTCTATTTATTATTTATGATTTTTTTGGTTTTATTTTATTTTACTTCGTTACTTCGACCTCTTGCTGTGAACGTGTGTTGCTGCCGCCGCCAAGGTAAGTTCTTACACTGTTTTCGACCGTTTCGTCGCATTTAGGGACCACGTGCGAATTTTCTGGTTATCGATCACTGCAGATGCGATAGGTGTAAAAATAGATCGTTTCATCTCGCCGTCGTTGAGGCAAAATGTACTTTACTCGCATCGCAATAAGGTCTGATATCCCGCGCGCAGTACGCCACTTGCAACTTTATTCATCGAGAGTATGGAATCTCGCGACAAGCATAATTTAAAGTAATGTCCCAGTGGTATACAATACAGTTTTTTGTAATTAAGCCTCAGGAGCAAGAATAGGGCGCGCGCCAGACAGGAAATAAGAATTCTAAGAGAATCTAGACGAGGGACCCGCGGCGGCAACTTGGGTGGGCGTTTTTGGCTTTTAGTATTCATTCGGTTCGGTTTGTGTGATAGAATCAAAACGGCTCCATAGAAATACAGATTCCGGATTAAGTGTAATATTAAGGATCTCTCTGGTGTCATTCGGGTTTTATAAAACAGACAAATCAGATTAATGTAGAATCAAGTGAAAATACAAAACATCATGAAAGGAATAAATTATTTTAAGTTGCCTTCATAGCTATTGATTCGATTCCTCTGTTTTGAAATGCTCTTACCGCGTTCGTGTAACACTCTTATCGATAATGAGACAACTAGTTTTAAGGCGGTTCAAGTCGTTATAAGTTTAAAAATTTAAATCAGTGCGATGACTTTATTTGCTCTCGAAGTACCGAAGATTCGAAAATACCAAACTTACGATTTATATCAACTTGGCAGATATTTGAAGTAATCTTTCTTGCTTCACTATATTTGAAGGTTCTCGTCTTTACATCCGAAGAAGTACTAGAGATTTCTGCTGCTAACCATAAAAAGCAAGTAAAGGATACAATATTTTAATAATGGGACTCTACCGCCTATTCATATTAACTGTTTGTTGCAGCATCTGTTTTTGCAATCTTTTCAATATTCAGTTTGATGTCTTAAACAGATTTAACCTAAATATTTAAAATTAATGTTACTATACTTGATCAATTTGCTAAGTATTTTTGAAACCGCGGCAACCAGTCTTTGTTATTCAGATTTTGATTATTAGCAGTCGAGGCATGTATTTTCCTCTCTTTCAGTTCGCGGGCAATATTGGGTACATTATCATGGGTTGTGACTTGCATTTTAAATATTCTTAAATCTTGAAATTAATCAGCTTGTGGATCAGTATTTTAGCTGGATTTATTTCGACTGGTACCTGGATCCATATCTCTAAACTCTATTTGAATTTTCTAATATGCTCAATTATAAGATTATTGAGCATGTACATAAGTTGAGACCCAAACTCTTTATTGCGTTACATGGTGGTATCCATGGAATAGAAAAGCATTTCTATACCTTAGTGATAGTCATTTCCATAATAAGCCCTGTTCTTAGATATCTGATCAGAATTGAATAAATAGTTCCAAATAATTCACTAAGTCAAATTGGATATTAATATTATCTTCTTTGGCAGACCATCTGCCATATCAATTAACTTTATTTGCTATATGAAGATTTCAATTGACTTTAGTACAACATTTATACAATTGTTGTAATAAAAGGCTATTTAATTCAATTTGTACCGAAGTTAGATATAATATGCCTTGGTTTTCTAAACTTCAGTATGACGCCTGCTGATCTGTTTGCCTAAACTGACAGCAACAATTCAATTTAGGTTATCAGTAACAATAATTTTAGTTTCTGTCCATCTGACAGCCTCCGTGGCGCAGTTGGTTAGACGCCGCCTGTGAAACCAGAGGCCGCGGGTTCGATCCCCGCACCGAGAGAAATGTTTGTGCGGCCCACAAATATTTCTTCCGGGTCTGGGTGTTTGTGAGACCGAAAAGTCTCTCGTAGTTCCTGATACCCACGACACAAGACTCGATCTTACTGTGGGGTCAGGACTATGTATGTGACTGTTGGGTGTTATTTATTTATTTATTATTTATTATCTGTCAGCCCGTATAAATCTCACTTCAAGGCATGAGCCAGCTCGGGAATTCATAGCAGATAGGTTTTAGTCTATCGAAATAATATAATTTAGTAGACTTCACGTACCTTTGAAATGGTCTAATATTATTATGATCTATTCGATTTTGATTAGTATCTTTGATTAATGAATTACTGCGCATTCTTAATTACGAATAAGATTGATCATATTCAATTAGTTTTGATCACCTGTGTTAAACTATTTTGGTAAATTATAATACTGTGGACTATATGGCTAAATCCTCTCACTCTCGATTATAGAAGACGCCTGTGACCTGCATTGGGACATATATGGGTTAATATAATATAATTAAATTGTAAACAATAAACTAAAGAACTAAAATATATTTAAACACGGTAATATAATTATTTCTAATGGCAATTTTACAATCATGGCGTAATGAATTGCCATGGGATGAAGATAAGAAGACGAAAAGTATAAACCTATATTTAGAGCGGTGTCATGATCTACCGAGTACGTCTCCATAATCCGATCTTCAGCTACACAATAAAATTATTTTAATATTTTCAAATATTCAAGAGATATCCGACATAACTGGTTGATATTAAATTGCAATATTTCTCGAGAGTGGATCAAAAATAGAAGGGCACAGTGCATTTCCTGTCAACGGTGACAAAGATGGGATTCGTTGACGGCGCTCAACTTCCGCGTTTATAATAAAATATCTTGGATATTTATCGCTGCATTTTAACTTATATCAAATATTTTATACGTTGATATTGAAGCCTATATTAATTATAAGTATAGATATTTGTGCAAATAAAAGTTCAGCCCAAGGTAGTTTCAGATGTGAAACTCCAATCCTTAGTAACATTTTTGGAACTGTACGATTATAAGAGCTCACAATTAATATAAAAGCCTTTTGGTTCCCTACCCGCGTTGCCACTTGACTTGACCAGTAATGCAATTAAACATTCATACAGCTACATAAGTCGTTTTTTTTTACATATTTGAACCATTGTTCATAAAATTAAAAATCTTAATGTAGATTGACAACATAATGACTGCCATTAAATTTCGTACAGGGTTTAAACCGGGCAAACAATTTATTTAGATAATATTAAAGAATAACTGATGAGCCTTAAGTCGCTGTCAGGATTGAGTTGTACTGTCTCAAGCGATTTCAGTATAGTCCAAATATAAAGATAATAAATATAAATATACCAAACAATGGGTTGATACGGGCTGAAAAAGAAGAAGAAGAAATATAAATAAGAAACATGTATAACAAATAATTTACTTGTAATTTATAACGTGGCCTAATTCAGCTGCGGTGATCTTAGCATGTTTGTTATCATCTAGTGGTTTGGTAAAAAATTAAAAGTATTTTTACAAGTATACCGTAGATATTTGGGTAAATCTGTTATAACTATGTATTAATAATAAAGTTCGCTTTAAATGGACACATTATAAAAAGCAAGTCAAATAATTTAAAACGAACAATTAAATGAAAAATTTACACTTATGAAACTAATCTAATACTGGTGAAAGGTCTCTCATACGTGAGAGGCAGCCTAGGTAGGTAACAATGTCGCAAACTTAATGTATGTGTTTCTCCCGCCACACAGCAGTGTAAATGCACTGTTGTGTTCCGGTTTGAGGGACGTTGCCAAAGCCTGAGTAACAACTGAAATATTAAGACCTAATAACCTATGTCTCAGGATGGTAAAATCAGTGGAATGCCTTACAATTAATTTACCGACTTCCCATCTCATTGGCTTTACACCGGACGGACATATGCCCAAATAATTAATAATTCGATTTAAAATTTTAGTGAGACTCGAAGGCTTTTTTGGGAAAAAATCACACCAACCTAGCATCAATATAAAGAAGCCTTAAATAAGCAATTACCTCGTAACATTACCAAAAAACATTACGGGATTGAATAAATCGTATAAATTCAGTTGCTTCAATTTCCGCTATATGTCGGAAATTTATTTCTAAAAACTCGAAACAAATCAAATATTCTGCGAGAGCAAACGAGTCCGCGGGTCACATGGTGTCACTGTAAAATTCTTTCAATCACGATATGTTTGTAGTACACTCGAAAGCTTTCACCATATTACCTAATCCGGAATGTTTGGGCCATAGAGGGTTTTCGACAGCCTGTCTATATATAAAGTATATATCCCACTGCTGGGTATCCTCCACGACTAAGAGCTGGCCTTAATCCGTGCTGACTTAAACCAGGATTTTTCCAAAGAGCTTACTGCGGTTTTGAGAATTAAGTATTAACTGGACAAATATTGGCAATTTAGGTTTAGAAATGGAAGTTCTATTTTATAAAAGAATATTCAAACCTATGGCAATAAAATTTATACTTAAAATATTTTTGATATTGTTATTTAGTAAACTGAAAATAATACTTAGTTGGCTTATTTTTAAAAATAACTCAATTCGATATATATTTGGTATAAATATGTGAATACGATAAAAAGAAATTATATTATAGAAAATATGTTCTCAGGGACCTGTTAATCCACAGCTCTAATAAAAATGCGTGCAATAATTTGTGCTACAAATTCAAAATTTTATTCATTTTCATTATATGATATTTTATCAATCAACATAATATTATGACTTGCAAACATTGTATACATTCATATATGAATACAAAAACGATTGTATACTTTAAAACCTCATATTTTATTTTTTTATAAAAAATGAATATTTTCGTCATTCAATAGATAATAAATAAAAACGAGTGTGTAAATAATTTAAATTACGGTTTAAAATATTACTAAGTACAATTTGACACAATATGACATGGAATAAAAAATCTCGCGCTCTCCTTTCCCATCAATCAATCGCAATAACTGCATAATTAATATCAATTGAATGAATAATAAAATAACCAATAACCTTTAGAATTTATATTTTAAATTTAATTAACTAAAAACTAGCATAATTAATAAAAAAAAAATATGTTAAGTGTCTATTTTGAATCGCCTGTCACGATGTATGTCCGGTGTGTGAGAATCGTTATTATACGAAAAGGGTTAAAAGGTCATTGTCCGACTTATTTATTGGTGGAAAAAGGTGCTACACGCCACGAGCGCCGGATGCTGGATCAATAGGGACGTCTGTGGGCTAGTGACGCGGCCGCGGTTTATCGATACTCGATATTTTTCACTATTGTTGAAAATAGTTTACTTTACTTTAAAATTGCTTTGGATCGTAAGTCAGTGAGTACTTTAATAGTGATAAAAAATCTCTTGTGGGAGCTTGGATACTATTAGGTAATCGCAAAATTGTGAATAAATTGGTTCCCTTAGGATATATTACAAATCAATACATGATTTTACAAAGTATGCTGCTGACGCTTTGCTTTTACTATAGTTGAATTATTGCGACTTAGGTGTAAAGTGTGTTTAAAAACCTATAAGTAATTTGATATTGCAAAAAAAAATTACATCCACATGTAAAACGTCACTTGATAAGACTTATTCTAAACATCCTATAAAACTACTACCTAATGTTATAAATGCGAATGCAATATTTGGATTTTCAATACAAGAAAAAAAACTGTCATCCAAATCGTTATAATTGTAAGTCATAAGTTAAGATATACAAAGTTTGCGAAAAGTCTAGTATAATATCGACCATACCACGATCTCCCAATATTTCGTTATTAAAAATGTACTTGACCCTAATTCATCCGGGCACACCGCAAAAATGGCTCAACCAATTCCGACCAAACTTTCTATGTTAAATAACCGAAACTTTTATCTACCACACAGGATACTTTCGGACCGAAACATGTTCCCCAAGGATTTGAAACTTAAGCCCGAAGTGAAGATCGATAGCGTGGCGACCGCTTCCTTCGAACGTAAACAAATTATCTGTGGCAACCACAATTTTCAAGTTATTAAACAGCTTGATGGAGTCCAGTTAACGTTCCAGTTAATTATTTAAAGGTTAAATCTAAACTGTCGGGATTATGTGCGGTGTTTATTAACAGTTAAGTGGTACTCGTTGATTTAATATGCAAAATTCAGTAAGATGAAAATTGAAGACAAAAAATATTTTACTGATTCGTGTGAGTTTATTTATTAAAATATTGATGTAGGTTATGATTGAACATAAACTATGGTAGATATTGGAATTTTTGCTAGCACGAAGCCGCAAGTTGATTACTAAACCGCAGCTGTGTCGTCACAGGAGCGTCGCCTGTACCAAATACAGGAATAGTTCAATAATGCCTATATTCCTCCCGGACGAATAGATTAGGAAACACATACATAGCTCTCGGAATGAATATTGCTTGGTAGTTTAGTAGAGTAGAGTATTGTGTCATCAAATTGATTTAATTAAATTGTCTGTTACATGAATTCACAATATTAGGATTTTGAAGTATTATGATATCGATCTTGATATCACTAATAAAACAAATTCTCAAAAACAGACTCTTTCAGTCTTTTAGCACTTTTATAATGTTGAATATACTCAATCTTATCATATAAGCCTGTTTGATAAAACACCAAGAAAATCTGGGACATTTTTGAGTTTCCGAACTACTTCTTTAATACCTATATTTTACGGTTAACTTAAAGAGTGGTATCATTATTTAAAGGTAAAATAGCAGGTAGTGACCGCTTTAAAACTAGTTTTAATTCACATTTTGTCCAACTTCTACTTATGCTCTTAATTATAACAATTCCACCTTCCAATTATAATATTTCTTACTTAAAATTGGTCAAAGGCGCTGGTTGTCTCAACACGTGCCTCCAACTATTGATTTATCAAATAAAGATGCCTGTATGCTGACTTATGATACAGAAATAGTACAATCTTCACCCAAATAATAATATAGGCGTATACTTGGAAATTCCTATTATGTAGATATGATATCAGTTATTTCTGTATCATATAATAACGAATTATTAGTAAAATGTTCAAACCAAACGAAGCTGAATTTGTATTTATTTTAATTCTACCATACTTTACTGTATTAACCCATATACGTCCATGTGCAGGACACGAGCCCCCTCTGTAACCGAGAGCACAATTGAGAGAGGCAAGACCAAAAAGTCCTACACGCTGGCCTTATATTATCATTGGCTATAATCATTGTTTTCAGACATGAATTTAAATATTTTGTTATTTTTGCGTACAATTCCTCTACACGTGTTTGATACAACTACGTAAGATCGGTACAACATCTTGTATCCATACCACTAAAGTATTTTGGCATAGTGATATGGCTATGGGTGATCGAACCTTGACTGAAAATGTATTTTCATCGAATTTCATAAATGTTTACCCGTATCTTCGAAATAAAGCCTGCTAGTTTGCATCCAGTTGAGTTTCACAATACTAAAGAGGCAATTTCAATGGACTGTTTGGTTAATATAACTTTCATATCAAGTCTTGCCCTTACATCTGTAACATGTTTTAAAATATCATCGCTAGAGCAACCGCCATGTTACGAGTTTCCGGAAAAGCTCTTCCAAATCAATTGTCATTCCGGTAATTGGGGAGCACAGCGTTCCATTAAATTGCATTAACCCCTTTCAAAAGCTGTTAAAATATCAATTTAAATCATAATTTTGTTTAATTTTGTAAGTACAACATCATTTTATCGAATCAGAATTAATATTATTTATTGTTAACTTAATATATTCACTCTTAAAGCCGGCTCGCCTCGACCTGGTCTTCTTAGAATCACAAATGCTTTGCAACAAACAATGCTCATTTCTAGGAAAATTCTAATTAGTTTTAACGTACCAGACATTCCAGAAATATTTGAAATTCCAAGCTTCAATTCCAAGTGCTTATACACAAGAAACTTTACAATAAACACCGTCGAGAAATAGATAGAATTTCATAGTTTATTCTAAGAATTATTCCGACTCAGCGCACAGTTCATTATATTACTTGATGTAATGCTTATTTTGATGAGATATGTAATTGTTTTAAAAAATGGTTTTAATTATCAACTAATATTTTGTGCATAACTTTAATTAATGTTTCAATAATATCCATGGATTGATTTCATCCTTGGAATTTCATCTTCTGGAAATCCAACATAGTATATCTCTCACAAGTATTTTCACCACGAACTGGTAGTACCAGCAACTACCATCTAATCACTTTTAGCATCGTTAATAGATCATCTTACTACTTTAGGTAAACACTATATTACGCTTGATTGCACCTGGCCATTACTCTGAAAAGTTTTTGGCCCCGTTCGACCCGACCCGACCGTGTTCGTCGATCAGCTCTGAATATCTTACCCACTACCACCTCTTACTAACCCGTTAATCTCAGAATCTCTTGCTATCATTTACAAAAAAAAACAAGTATAGTGTATAAAACTATCGATAGTTTTGTATCGACATTGCGCGCCACTATCGCCCCTCCAGAACGCATGCATACCGAGGCAGTGTGCGTGCGAGGGGCTTTCATTTATCATAGTAGTCAATATCATTAGGGACTCACAGGGTACTGGGGGGTCCTGGGTAGGGGGGCGGGCACTTACACCTTGCAAATTAACGCACCGGTTATTGCGACTAAGGAATTAAAGCTTATTGAAGAATGTGAATACGAATGGAAAATAGAAAGTATCGCATAGATAAGCCTAGAGTTTATATCGATATCGAAAAGAAAAATAAAATATTAATTGAATGATAATATTCTCGACTAGTGCGTAGTATTTGGCATACATGTTACACTACAGTAAAATAATTGTGTTTTTAGTGTCTATGCTTGTACTTAGTAATTTCGTATCAGTGTTAATAAACTAAAATAAACTCATGCCTTTTCCCTAAAATGGTCAGGCAAAGGTGCTGGTAAAAACGCAGGTAGCAGCCAGGATATCCACGTTTTGCCTTGAACAGTCCATCGAACGATGAGATAGGGAGTGAGCTTATCGCCATATCGGGCCCAAATTCCTGACTCCGGGCACTAAATCATGGAAAAAAACCACTAACACTTCGCCCTACCTGGGATTCGAACCCGATACAAATACAAAATCAATTCATTTAAATTCGTTCTCCTGGCACAAGCCTCCTTTACAATAGTGACTCGTGAGTTAGATTAAGTGAGATAAGACAATCCTCCACATTGAGTTAGATCGGGTTGGCGTACCTCACATAGAAACACTAGTAAAAAGCCAATATATACAAGTTTCCTCATTATATTTCCTTCACACATGACTCCGAACAATCGCCTGTAGTAATAAGCATTCCAAGTAGCTATGTTCTATCTGTTACCATCTGGCCACCACACAATCTGTATCTGTATCAGTCCATATACATCCAACTGCGGGGCTCAAGTTTTACTATCGACAACTACTGGACATAAAGAGACTTAACATCTTATGCCTCAGGATGGCAAGCGCAGTAGAATGCCGAGAATTGGTTTGTAATTCAAGTCGTTATTTGGTTCTGCTGCTGTTCATGAGCGGTCCTATCACTTACCATCAGGCGAAAGACAAGTTCGTCTAGCTATTCATTAAAAAAAGGGAATGTTCGGTTGAGAGAGGTTAGGATATAATATAATCACCCCCACAATAATTTGTCTTAATTATCAATATTTTGTAATTAATATTGTGTACCAGCACAGCAAATGTATAAATATCTTATACAAACGAGTATTCCGGAACGTAACATGTGTTTATGCACATCCTTAAAACATTTCCACATCACCCTAAGGTTGGCTTGCAGAGAATGCCTTTGATACTATCCCCTCTAAACAACGATAATACTAGAAGTATTAATCACAATGCAATCTAACTGCTCAGTGTTCATACCGATGGCGATTAAAAGCAAAGCCAGGTGGTAGTGTAATAATTTTAGACGACAAGAAATTAAAAATAACTGTTATTTTGTTTTTTTTTCTGTTATCGTGTTAACATGCTCAATACATAGTTTTTTCTAAAATAAACATGTACTCACTTAAATTTAAAAAAAAAAGACGGGTTGCACTCCGGGAGTGCCGGCAGAAGTGAAAACTTGATTATTAACGTTGAGCATGTTTGATATTTTGGAATGGTTAGGGAATAATTTTGCACCAATTGCTTTATCAGTATAAAAGTACTATCATTTATGTGGTAGAATACAATATTCATTTATTGCGCTATCGTACACAAACATGACAATTTATATTACATTAAAAATTTAACACTTTAAAACTATTACAATTATTTTACATTAAAAAGTTTATCTCTCCGAAAAATCAACTTTCATCCATAATTTCAACGACTTTTTCACCATCATCATTACCAGAACTATCATCGCCAATCTCTAAAACTGATACGATAGGTTTATGGTAGCTGAAGTAAGAAACGAACAGTTTTGATTTGAACCTATTTAAATGTCTAATAAAGACCGCATCAATAGTAGTTTTGTATTTCGTTGTGCTAAGATTGCGATCATTCGACATAGTTAAACCAAATTCATTATTTAAAAATTCAATTAATAGTTGATTTTTATCGTCTGCGAAGTTTATGTTGAAATCTCCACTCAAAATCATTGGCAATTCATCAAAGCTTTATAAACTGACAGCTAACTGACAGCTGTCTACTCTCCATCCGTCTTACGCTTTTCGTCTTACGATCAGGTCACGTGTCCTGACGCGAGTTTAAGATTTTATACCCATTACAGAAAAAGTGCTCAACGCCGCTAAAGAAGTTTTCACTTCAAAAATATACGTACCATTGCTCGCAAGAGTTTAAATTAATATTTTGTCACAACCTCGATCGATGTATATAAGCATAAGTGAAGCATTAATTGAGCAGGTGGGCTATAATTGTCTATAATTGTCATAAGAGATAATCGCGTCTCGCAAATTGATAAATTGACTGCGCGGAATTGCGTTTAACAACAGATTAGCTGTTGTCACTTTGCTAGTCTTGCAATACGGAAGATTCTACATATAAATATCGCTATGACATTGGAGTATACATATATTAAAATAACCGAACAAAATCTTTTCTCAAATATTCAATATGTATTAAATGATTATATTACATTTATATATTTCTCTCTCCATTCTCTTTCCTCCATCCAAAGGTTGCCTGTAATAGATTGCCTAGTGCAATAAGGGCACCCATTGCACTTACTTTAAATGTAGTTCCAATTGTTCTTGTTTTTCTTTTGGTGTGTAAATGTATTTAAATAAAGATATAATATAGTACTCAAATAAATATACAATCACATAGAGCTTCCATATTTTTTCTTTCGCTCGTGGCCACATCTTCATTCACGTAATTACATCATAAACAGTAAAAATATTAGAATAAATTTAATTTTGAACATTTAAATATCACCTGAACAAAATACATCGTATCACAGCCCGAAGATTACCAGTAAACTTCGTTCCACTAGAAATATGATGATAATCTGTCCACAATACAGGCAACCAAACACAGACGTCGCATATACCTATAGAAATTTAACAAAATATCCGAGTTATCTCCGACTCAAAGTGCTAGCAAATTGAGGGGCGGAGAGGGGCTAGATGTCCCCCTCGACGCCCCCCACGCCTCCTCGCCCACTTTTAGCGCCCCGGAGTAAATACTTGATTAACACTCGGTTTCTGATGAAAAACATGGCAACATAGTCCATAACGTATTCATACCGGGGCAAATCTGCAAGTTTGTTTGTTTACTCATTCATTAGCTGTAATTTGTACACGCGGTATTGTACACAAAATTACACACATCTTAAAAAAACTAAATTATGTACGGATACACATTAGACAAAGGGATATGCTGAATAAATAAAGTTAAAAAATATTACATGATAATGCCACCAAAGTTACACTTATTAGGTGACACCGTACTATTAATTTCTGTACTAAAAACATGGGTTTTAATACATAAAATATTCTATTAAAGCCAAAAAACAATCATAGATAGATAGATACAATATAACAAATATATAAAATAGTAATACCAAACCCCTTTTTTATCAGTCAGTAATGATGTAAATTATAGACACGTCATAATAAGTAATAAGTATAAATTGATACTTACCGCCCTTCACCCTTGACAAGTAATTTATCCGCGAGAAAAGAAAGTTCTTTTGTAAGTCATCATTAGGGATTTTTCTGTCACGAGCCTTCAAATTAGCGATGGAAACATAATTTGAAACCTCATCTACAATTACATTAATTTACCTACAAAGAATTGAAAGGTCAGGAGATTCTTCATAGTAATAACTCACACATATAACACACGCCTTTTTTCTAGAAGGGGTAAGCAGAGGGGCTACGATGACACCCAAGTTACGCCTTGTGCGTTCCGTCACACGAATAGGGAGAGCCTTTTGACATATCGAGCACAAATTCCTGACTCCGGAATGATAACGAAGAGGAAAATTAAATATCACTTTGTCCAAACCGGGCTTCAAACCAGAGACCTCGAGATTGTAATCGTGCCGTGCATCTACGCCACGGAGGCAGGGAATAGCAATAATGCCTGTTTTACTAATGAGTTTATACATAAACTAATGCCTCTAGCCCATGGTGCTAGGCAGACTAGAAAGCGCCAAGAGGCGCCAAGTGCTAGACCGAAACCGTTTTGGCTGCATAAACTGTCATTAATCTTAATTACTACTCTGTGGTAACGAATATTTGATTTTTCTTATGCAAGTCCTCTATTAGATTCTAAAAAAATGCTTGAGCCATCTCCGACCGACTCTACCACTCAGTTTTGGAATAAAATTTCCTTTTACAGTCTACATTAAATGACAAAAGACAATATAGCTTGTTTTTTTGAATATAAAACATTTCTAAAATTTGTATTTGCATCTTATCTTTGTGATTTCCCTAATACCATATGCACTATCTTTAGTATAAAATAAATGTAGCACCAAACATTTGCAATGCCAATTGAAAATTATATTTTACTGTAATATGACAAAACCTTTCCTAAAAAATCACATCTGCCTATACAATGATTGATTCGCCTTTTCATCCCAATGATTGATATCTAATGTGTATTTAATTACTCAAAAATTCGCCATCACGCCATACCAATGAAAGGATGGGCGGAGATAATAATAACTCCTTTTATAACCGAATCGTTTTTCGCTTTCACACCCATGAATAGAAAATGAAACCAAAAATATTTTTTTTCGTATAAATAACATGTAAATCGACCAATCATTGCATAGCCCTGGGGGTGCGGGCGTAGATTTTCCCTACTGGGTAACAAAACTGGCACTGAAAGCCTTAGCTCCACTACTTTGTATACATTGAAGTATGTTTTCTTATATACATAACATGTTTAATATTCTTAATTAATATCGGCACTTTAAAGTTGGCTGGTAGAAAATGCTTTTGTCATTAAGCCTGTCCTTATGTTCGTTATATTTTAATAAACTAAACAGCTTGATAAATAAAATATATACAATTGCTCAACCATATAAACAAAACGACACTAGCATATCACAGCAGATTGGCATCATAATTAAGTCAGAAAATAATATATATTAGAGTTCTTTGAAACTAGCCGTTATGATTTAATAGAAAACTTTGTCCAAATCCCAATAGACGCGGCATAATAGGGATGGATGTACCGTGAATGCCGCGCCCTTTACCAAATGCCGGAACCCTCTTGTGATATAGGTGAAACCGTGGTATTTCAAAATGCCAACTGAAATATAAAAATAGCACGCGTAAAATTATATTTTATTGTGACTATTTAAACAGTGTAATGTGTACAGTATTATGTTAAAGCCAGTAGAAAATATTATTATCGATATTTTGTGTTTTATCACATAAATAACGTTTTAGTAAGATGTAGTTATAATAATATTAAGATTCAATAAATATTCATGCAGAATTCAGTTATTCTGCAAATTAAACTGCACCAACTAATTCTAAAGCCATTCCAACAAGTCAACCCCCATTAAGTTTTTCAAAATGGCGTCTCCCGTACAAATTGCAAGAGGTTACACAATTATTCTTGATATCAAACGCACCAGTTTCCAAGAAAGCTTATTTTAGACAATGCTGCTCTAATCTACAGCCCCCAAACTCGAAGTTTGCCTGTCTAAAATGTCTATATTTCGGCATAAATTCAAACTTGGGCACCGCCGCGCCGGTCTCCGGTACTTGCGATGTGAACTATGCGGCTCTGAATAGTTTGCGCGGGAATTTTAGCTGCAGCGCCATCTATCCGCGCGTTTTAGAACTCGATTTGGAATATTTCGATAAAATACCTTGATTGGCCTCATAATTTATAGTGTAATAATTTACCGATTGCAGCAAACACTATCGGTCTTCCGCACCTTAAACAGAATAGAGTAATGTATGCTATTCAAAATCTGTTGCTACTTTCGCCATATACGTAATTAAAATATTAACAGAGCATATTATTTATATTATATTAGAACATAATTTTCCTTGCTTTCCGTCTGCCCGCAATTAGTATCTATTTTTTTCCCCAAAATCGAAAACATCTATGTACACTTACCCATGTATCACAATACGGAAAGTACTTTGAAATCTAAAGAATCTTAACGTCACTTGTCACATTTCCCGCGGAAAGTGCCAATATGGCGGCGTGAAACGGGGATGATCGGCTAATCGAGCGTGCAGGACAACCCACAGCTATTACCAGATTAATCCAACAGATAAACTGATTTCAAATACTTTTGAGAGTTCTTTAAACGGTTGGGAATGGGGAGATTTGAACATTTGTCAATTCTTTTCGTTTTAACTCACTTTAACTTACCTAGATATTTAATAGTCATTAACCCAGATAAGCCTACTGTCCTATATATAGGACAGTCAAAATAAAAAAATATATTGAACTAACCATTAAAATAGTTGATTTTATTTGTTGTTATTTGAAGTAAGGAGACTATTTTTTATTATAAAAAAATAGAATATCAATGATATAAATACATTTCATAGAAATATTTCAAAGTACGCAATAAAAGTGTGCCCCAGACAAGGTGCACGAAAGGTAGGTATAAAAAATTGTAGATTACAGTAAAGTTTTATATTTCACATTTTTCTTATTCTAGATAGCCTGTTCCTTATTTTCCAAAACTCGTTCCTCAATATAATACTTCGGAAAGTGGAAATAATTAGGGATAAAAAGTAGTGTCCTATATATAGGACGGTAGGATAATACGGGGTAACTTTATGTTCACACTATTGCAGGCGCATGTCATAATATTATCGCGTGGATGATGATGTTGAAATCTTTTCTGATGATGGAAAAAATACTGAGAGGTAACTCAATATATACATGATTACTTTTGACTAACATTTATTGACACACTAATATAGATTTTTGTATAAGGACTTTTGTAAGTGGTAGAGTTTTGATGTAAGTAGTTAAAGCTACGAAACACATAGACATGTGTGAGGAGACCCTCAGCCAAGGAGGCTCTACTAGCTCACAGATGAACTGTATAGCAGCATCTTCGCTGTTGCGTTTCATTGGTCAAGTGAGATTGTCCAAGAACCAACAGCTGGCAATGTGCTTGATTACCATATTGCCGGGTGTTGGTTATCGAACCGTGTAGGGCTGTCATCATATACACTGGTGGAAAACTCGTCGATGACCCATGCAAGTGTATCGCATTCAGGGATCAGCTTGTGTATATCCATTAGATACCCTGTTTGGATCGCGCTAAGCTAACATCAAGTGCACTGAAACAATTTGATAGGCCAGAGTAAAAAAACGACTCAGTGGTTGAGAATGTGTCGCTGAATAACTAGCCAACAAACAGAATAATTCCAGTAGCAGTTATCTTTGTTCAAAGACAACACGGTAGAGATCACATTAGTAATCGCAAAAACAAACCTACAAGTCAGGCAGCGTCTTGCGAGAAATAATATGGTCAGAAATAATAGGTTCTGAAGTCATTTTCAGTAGATTGGCTTGAAATTAAAAAAAATATGTGGATAGATTTGACTTTTTCTTTCACGACATTCATGTCTATGACTCATGTAGATTTAGGATACTTTTAATTAGTAAATATACCTTTTATATTCAATTTGGTCAATATCAATACTAAACTATACTTGCTACCTATTATCCTACTGTCCTATATATAGGACGGTCATTTCCCGGAAAGCCTTATGGCAGATAATTTTTTGAACATTTTTTTTATTCATCTTGAGGGTAATGAAATTAAAGTAAATCATTAGTTCTGATGGTTTACAAAAAAAATTGTTTCAGGCTTATCTGGGTTAATACATACAGGGTATATCAAGACTGCTACCGAAAACGAAGCCGGGTGGTAGTCTAAGCGACTTCAGACACAATGCAACAGAAAAAGTTGCAAAAAAAAGCGACATTTTTTTTTTGTTATTTTTTTCCTATGGCCATATTTGGGTGGTAAATACATTTTTTCCTAAAATAATAGTGTATACCCTTTTATCTATAAATACTCTAAGGTATAAAAGAGTTTAAATTATTATTTTAGCAAAAACTATGGATTTACCACCCAAAAATGACGATATTTAAAAAATCATAAAAAATAATTGTCGCGTTTCTATGCGAAATTTTTAATTGCATTGTGTTTGTAGCCTCTAAAACTACTATCCGGCTTCGTTTTCGGTAGCAGTCTTGAGATACCCGGTATATTTGAATATCATACACAGTGTAATTCATTTTGGATTAGATATATAAAATAGCATTTTTAATTCTAGGCTAAAAGTTTTAAACGACTTACACCCTTAAAACTTTCGTGTAAGGGCAAAATCTATTGGAAAGAAAGATAATAAATTTCAAATTTCTATAATATATGTAGGTATGTACCTTATAGTAAACTCTACCAAGTACCAGGAAAACAACATTCCGGAATTTCTTAAAGAAGATTAGAGCTCTTTTAGAATATAACTATTGTAACAATAAGTTCCAGTGTCAAAATAGTAAAAACTATTACTGTTCCACTTTTGTAAATCCTACTTAAATGTAACCTTGTCATGTAAAACTCTCACAAAGGTGCTAACAGCTCGCGTAAATCTTAGATGTAACAACTTTCGATCATGTTTTATGGTTTCCAGATAAAAGTATCCTTTTATTGCTTTTTTGCACAATGATCATATTTTATCTAACGTTTTTAAAATCCATCGTTTACTTCGCGTTCTGTGGTTTTATTTTGTAGTAACATGACGTCGTATTTCTGTTCAATTTCGATTGTAGTAAAAATGCAGTAATATTCCGTCGTCTATGTGCAACATTTCTACAGCCGATATTGAAAAACTATTCCACATAGTGTATGATTAAAATATACATGTAATATGAATATTGCAACATTCCGCGCAAACATCAAAACTCGAATAACAATTTTAATCATACAGCGCCATCTATTATTGAATAGCGCAACTTTCTCAATCATACATTCTTCATATCAGCTGCACACTCCAACGACCGCGCTGTGTGCATAAATTACCATTTTGTGTTCACGATTCAAAATTATTAACATCTCAATAAATATACGACTTGATATTATGTTCAATAAATATTTGAAACTGAATAGGTTTTATCTTTAAAAAATAAAATACAAAAATAAATAGAACTGGAGGCGCCGGGTATCGATCCCGGTACCTCTCGCATGCTAAGCGAGCGCTCTACCATCTGAGCTACGCCCCCGGATATCCACAATGTCAAAATAGTTATATGTGTATTGGAATAAGTTGGAATGATTTTATTTTCAGATAAAACTTTATTATTTTTGAAACCATATAATAAAAACCTTCAAATTAATTAAGCATCACATACCTAATGATCCCTTGCGAATATTGAAATTCATCACAACTAAGCATTAATAATTGTAAACATTAAAACTTTTTTAATTCCGCCAAATGACATGGCTTTGGAAACTCGACCATGGCGTCCGTTCGGAAGCAATTTTAAAACATAATTCGTAAATGACAAAGCGTTAACTACCGTGTAAACTGAGCACAAAATTAAACGTTGAAACTCGTTTTGAACTGTGCACGAAATTCGCGAAAGTTTATCGAAAATCTCAGCCATTAATTAATAATAAAACTCCAAGTTGTCGGGGCCTAATTGGCGACAGATTAAAAATAAAATAAAAATAGCGTTCCGTTCCGAATAACCACTTGTGGTGTTCGTTAGCTGGTTAAAAACGGGCATAGCCAGGCCGCTATAGCTGGAGAGTCGCCGGTCGACAAAAATGGAGGGAAATTTTCAAAGCTGCAGGTTATTGTCAACTTTTAATTAAAGATATAGAAATATTACCTGTAGCTTAGACGGCGGGTGCTTAAAATTATTCCGAGTAGTATCCGATTTTTTTGAGTTCCTTCCACTTTCGAATTCTTTATTTAATTATAAGTCGACATTGACCAAAAGGTTGTTGTAATTTGCATCTAGATGGAAAATATATTGTAATTGGCAGCTGTTCATACATACTTAACATTAAAAATACCAGGTACTGGATATATCCCCAACGTAGTAGGCAGTCGTGCTATTCATAGCTTACCTAGAATATTTCCGTCCCAAAATAACAAAGGGGTCGAGCTTATCACCATGCTAGGCAAAAATTCGCCACCCACATTATAGTTGGAACAAAAGACGAATTCCAAACAGTAAGTTAGGATAGCTAAAATACTTAGATAAATAAACAAACAAAGCCTCCAAAAACAGATACAACACAGGAAAATCAAAAACGGGCAAACCGCAAACGCTTCTTATCAAAAGTACTTTAAGTACATCAAAGTACGGAGCCGGTTAAAACTGGCTATAACCGGATCCGCTGACCGCGTTATGATGTCCAACCATTCCGATTGGGGTGGGACAATGGGGTTAATAGGGACGGTTAACGTAGGGGTCGTTTGATTGTTTGTGGATAATGCTTTGGCAATTTTTTGCCGTGGGTCGGAAATGCACACCGTACTAATTCGTAGCTTAATAATTTTGAAATTTGAATAGGGGAAATCTATTGGATTTATTTTGTATTTGAACTGTTTTGCTAAATACTTACATATTGGATTAATTTCCTAAAATATAAACGCATTACAGTTGAAAAAATATAATTTTGTAATAAAATAAATAGTTCAAAAAATGTAGTTAGGACGGAACAAAGAACAATTGAAAATGGTGACGGACTGGGATATGATAACAAAATAAATTCTAAAAAAAAACTTCATTATTCATTTTAAGTTCTGAAATAATATTATTCAATTAGTATTCACTAATATTTATGACTAGCTGTTTTTTTTAGTTTCAGTATAAATAATACCGCCGCCTCCTTATTGAATAAAATAGCAATTTCACTCTAAAGCATATCTGTTCTTATTGCTATGCTAGATTAACAAAACTATATTTATTCATACGTGTATTCCAGTGAGACATCAATTCTACTTGTTTTTTTTAAATCCATCTGGCATTAGACCATCTGTATATCTATAAGTCCGTTGGTAACATGATGAAAATTACAATGACTACAACCAGAAAATACGCACGTTTGCTCTCACAAAATGCCTCTACACCTACATACAACTCACATATAAAGGTTCAAATAGAATTAAAACACGAGAGCACAAAGCCCAAAATACTCCTAAAACATATCTATCCGTATTTCACCCGGATGTGTTGGTTACAGGCAGCGACCGCACGGAGCGCGCCGGATCATCCGGACGGTGAGTTTATGCATTTTCTATTGCTTTTTATTTACCCAGATTCGTGAGAGTTTTAAAATCGGGGAGAATTTTGTAAAGCAGCAGATACGTGAGGATTAGACGTGATTAAAATCTGGGCAGCTTTGTAACTAAAGATATTAAGTTTTGGAAATAAACCCAGAAATGGTTTTAATTTGATGACGATTACTTTAAAATTATGTACACCCAAAGACATAGCTAAAGCCATTAATACTAAGAATACTCTGCTCGAGATACCATATTCCTATATAACAATATTATTCATACCGGGTATCTCAAGACTGCTACCGAAAACGAAGCCGGGTGGTAGTTTTAGTGGCTACAAACACAATGCAATTAAAAATTTCGCATAGAAACGCGACAATTATTTTTTATGATTTTTTAAATATCGTCATTTTTGGGTGGTAAATCCATAGTTTTTGCTAAAATAATAATTTAAACTCTTTTACACCTTAGAGTATTTATAAGTAAAAGGGTATACACTATTATTTTAGGAAAAAATGTATTTACCACCCAAATATGGCCATAGGAAAAAATAACAAAAAAAAATTGTCGCTTTTTTTTTGCAACTTTTTCTGTTGCATTGTGTCTGAAGTCGCTTAGACTACCACCCGGCTTCGTTTTCGGTAGCAGTCTTGATATACCCTGTATATTGGTCGCTTTACAACCTCAAAAACAAAATAAAACAGAGGAACATGACTAAGTAATAGAACCATGTAAAACGTTTAACCTAACCTATACACCAAGCCTCGAGTAATATTACCAGCTAATAAATCTTCTCACCCCAATATAACCATTTAGCTAACAGTTAATTTAACATGTTGCTAAAAAGTGGATTAGCATCGATTTACCCTTATCAGCCCACCTGTTCATTACCACCTAATGCTTATTTCGACCGTTACCCGGGTGCGGATATTGCCCGGATAAACTCCTATGGTTCTGTACCCGGGTTTGACCGGATGTGGGCACGGATCACCGGGTAGGGACCGTTAAGTTTCTGTGTAGCACGTTGTTCAGATAACGTTTAAATATCGTGTTTATTTTGCATTGGCTGTGTGGTCTAGCTTCCTTTAGCAAGTTGGGTATACTTTAATTAAATTACTATCTAGAATAAAATATATTATAGTGATAGACCATGCGAGCATTGTCCATTACATAAAGATATAATATCTAGTTTACAACTTTTGCTTAGGACTTTGTCTGTATAGCTCCACCCAATAATATTAATATCAATTGAATAACTTTATTCATTTAAAAGGATTGTAAGCCGCACAAAATTGATCCTTTAAATGTTCAAACCGCCTAAACCCACCCGAACACGATTTAATAAGAAAGGATTTCCAACCCCAATAAAAGGATAAGATCTCGTTTAATTATCGTCAAATTTAATTTTGTTAGAAAAAAGCGGGAAAAGCGTTTATTTTATATGCCACGGTGTTATGGGCCAGATTATGGAGTTGCCTCACTAAGAAATTCCTGGGGATGTAATGAAATTCCCTACCCACCCCCCTCGGTAATGGGGGCTTTATGGAAGGTACCTGCCATTGCGCTGTTAACCTGATTTACGTGTATGAGTATGCTAATTTGTTTATGAAGGCGATTTTAAGTGATTGGTTGATCTGAATCATTGAGGATTATAATCATTATCGATGGGTGAAGAGCGACCATGACGTATGTCTACCAAGTTTATTAATTTTATGATAAATGAGCAAAGCCAACATCATCTCTTAGCCATATTTTTACCAATGCGATCAACCAACTGTCAGTTTATATAAAGTAGTGCAACTTTAAGTTATGAATAACAACACAATCTCAAGACTCGATCAAAATGCGCTAGGCCAAAAGAGAGGTTCTAGTGAAGTGTATGCCGACCCCTTCAGGGATACAAACTCCCAGCTTTCATATAAGATTCGAATGACAGCCTACGTGGCGCAGTTGCTAAGACAGGTGCTGCGAAACGAAAGATCGCGGATTCGATCCCCGCATCAAGACACATATTTGTGTGAACCATACCGAAAATTCTCTCGTAGTTCCCGATACCCACGATACAAGACTCGATCTTAGTATGAGTCAGGACTAAGTATGCGACTGTTGGGTGTATTTATTTAAAACATCAGAATTACTGCCTCAAATCAACACACTAAAACTCGTTAGAAATCCAGTAGGTCATGAGAAAAAACCCTAGTAATTTTGCACGTGGAATGTCAGTCAATCCACGATGCAGACTGTAGGCTGTGACGATTGAAGTACATTGTAACACACGACAAAACAAACCCGGCCCATGTTTATTAGTAGTAAATGCACAACGCACGGAGCAGACAAAGCGTGCCTCAAAACGATGCCATGTAGGTCGGACAAGACTTCGTGATAGACGACAGCGGGGCAGAATTTATTACTCTCGATCAAACTCTTGATAGAAACACCCAGATTATACTAGATCTAACCTTGGTTGAATTTTTAAGAGTAGATGGTCCTGCAGTTACATTAAGGCTGAGTATTCTTAGGATTTATCTGGATTTGTTCAGTGTTGTTGCAAGGCAGAATACTACGATCCGTTTGATGCGATGCATGCTATAAGTACTTACTATGTGAATATGTGGACTCCTGCTTGAAATCAGCACTTTTATTTCTTATTCCCTCTTGTAGGTCGTAACGTGATGATATATAACCGATAGCATTTCTCGATAAATCAACTATTTAAAACATATTATTTTCAATTCCTAGTTTCTAAGATTAGAGGTAACAAAGAAACAAACAAACAAACAAATATTTCAGCTTTATATATTAGTATAAATTGCCGTACGTTCTTCCATCCAAAAAATAATATCAATTTAAAATGTCTATTTACTATGTTTACGATTTACAAAAGTCACAGACGAATTCCACGCGTAGGTATTACACTCCATTCTGACGTATCACATAGCTCACTATCGCTTCATTCTTTATAACACATTTCCTTACAAGTAATTGGATTGACTATTATTTTCCTGAGCGGTTCAAACGCATTGTCATCTTCGTCACTTAAATCCCTGAAAACGCTGAAATACCCGCTTCCTCCCATGCTCTGTATTGCTGCCCAGTGATTCTACCCGAGAGAATAATTACGACGGCTCTTTTGCCTGCCAACACAGCATTTGCATTATCGTGGAATTTGCACGGCCTCCACTACACCTTAATGGCGAAAAATATTCTTCCTCACATACTCGCCCAAATGGCCTCTTAATGCCTGATGCTAGATGGCATTCGTACGCTGGATTTTTCGGAACTGTATCTTGAATGGTTAAATCTTGACCCATCTCCTTTCTACAATGCGTGATGGTTCACAGAAACACATCTTCATGTCGCTGCTATTGCGGATAGAACTAAGATGTTGGGTGTTTCTGCTAATCTATAAAGCTATGGAATAATGTCATATGGAAATATGATCATGTTTCAGAGTTCCGTGTTAAGCTCAAGTGGTTGCCTATACGACTTCGTCGGAATGCTCATATTCTTTATCTTCTGTACAACATATTGTTTAATCCTCTTACCCCCTCTTATCTCAAAGATCGATTTGTATTTCTCCACGACTCACATACTAGATCCCTGCGGTCGTCAGAGAGCCTGAAGTTGAGAATGCCCGTGCACTCCACCACATTCTTGGATAAATCGTTTACTGTCCAGGCTGTTCGACTGTGGAACGCATTACCAGTTGTGGTAAGACGGGCACGATCACTATCATCATTCAAAAAACTTGTCAAAGATTACTATCTTTCTCACTGAACTGACACATTTCTGTGGGTAATTTACCTATTTGTATGTACTGGTATTTATATATATATTAATATATTATGTATATGTATCTTCCTATATATGTATTGTTATTATATTATTTATGTATGCATATTTGTATTACTTGTAATTTCATTAAATTATTTGTACTTATTTGCAATACTTTTCCTTTCTAAGCAAGTTCTATCCTTTACACTTTACGACTGCCCTTTATTTATCCTATTTTTAAATCCATCCCATGGTTGTCAGTAAGACATTGCCTTTCGGCGATAAGACCGCCAATTGTACTTTTTGTATATGTGATTTCTGTTTGTATTTGTTTTCCTTTTGTGTGCAATAAAGTGTAAATAAATAAATAAATAAATAAATGTCGGCTTGTCAGATGTCTCTACATTTGTGCCATTTTAAGCGAGGCCCGCCCATGTAATTAAGTAAGACGGTATTTTACAAGACTACGTCATTACTATCAGTTGATGAACGAATATTTTCTGTGAATTTCTATATTCAACCATTCCTTAAATTCTTTGAATTCCATGAGTTGTCAATTATATCCATTGTTTATTGTTGCTAGACTGCTCTACAATATTGTAATTAAATTTGCCAGAGCGAGATATCGATAGCTACGTTTGGTCCGTCTGTTAATAACCAAAATACACAGACCCCTAGATGAATAAGAAATGTCCTTTATCGGATATCAAATAATATTAGGAGTTATAAAGTATTGTTTATTGAAATTCCGTGAGAAATGTCGATGTATTCTAGGTTCTCTGTATACTAAAGAAACATTAAACACTGCCTATACCACCAAAAAGTAAGCATTATAACGAACTAAATTCTCCCCTAAGACGGTATAAATTATATTCCACCATCACGCAAATATTCTTAGAGATCTGGTATGACATTTTTAAAGGCACAAACGCACACTTAGTGGATTGCAACCGAGCATTTGGAAATTGCACGGGAGAGTATGTGTCTGGGATGAGGCAGCCTCCACACTGTACATGATTAGGATTTTTAATCTTTATAATTTAGTTTTCTATAAACACTAAAGGAAACTAGTAAAACATAAAAGATGGTTCTATGGTTTATATCGCCTAACCACTCTCAATCTTACTCTCGTATGTAGAGAAGGCCCGTGCCCTGCATTGGGACATGTCTAGGTTGATACAATACAGTATAGCAATCACGGGTCTATTAGATGCTCTATAGAAATCCCATAATACCCGTCAAGGTAAAGTTAGAATTGATTAAGTCCTTATTCTAAATCATGGGACTATGAGTTACCCCATAGATTAACTCATGAAATTTAGCGAAATCGTCAGCACAGCCTACAGATCACAGTAAAAAGTTCGGTACTAAGTTGCTGAACTTTTTGCTTCATCTAAAACAGTTCTTGTGTCGTGGTTTCTGAGTTTAGCGGAGAAGTTACTTTCAAATGTTTTGAGTATTTCAACACTTTGCTTTCCTTTTTTGCACTAACTATTGCTGCCGACTTCGCGTGCTATCAACGAGAAATAAAAATAAATAAAAACGTTTTAGATTCGTTGCCTGGATTTTAAAAATTATAGGTTGGTACTGAATTCTTAAGGCGCGAACACAAACCGTCTTCGGAAATATAAAATTTATTTAAAAAAATCTGATCTATGATTCTCAAGTAATTACGGTACTTATTAAGTAAATATTTTCTACAGTTTTTAGTAATTGTGTTTAACATAATCTTTGCCAGGGATTCTAACTCAAGACTTTTCCGCTCAGTCCATGCGATTAGGCCAATAAGAAGATCAAAAGAAATAAGTATGTCATCTAAATGTGTTGTCAAAGAGTGTTACACAGCCCCTTATAACGACGAAAAAATCTTTGAACAAATTCCTCACAAAACAACTTCCTTTGCACAAGTATTCAGACATTGCCGCCATATTTCATAAGAAATCCTTCATTTTGGTAAATTCCCCTACATGTACAAGAATTTCCAGGAATATCTCTTTATACCGTACAAATTGACATTAAATATTTTCCCCGGAGAATCTGAGTTGTACAACTCGGCTCCACTTGATATACTTAAAATTTTATGTTGAAGTGTACACTACGATTTTAAAAAGCCATTTATGTCGTAACATTATATCGTAATTAATTATCACTCGGTTAAGTTTTATTACAGTAATATTGTGAGCTAAACTATCACAGGGCTCTGTACAAGGATTACTCGTATAATAGTTGTGTACAAACGTCAGTTATTAAAGTGACTTGATCTTTAACTGCTTTATTGAAAGTATGTTTTAAACCAATTTCAGATATCGAATGTTTTGTTATCTTCACTCAAACTAAATCCAAAAGTCATTCGAAACGTACTGTCTACAGAATATTTGATAACTAAAATACTATATACCGGGTATCTCAAGACTGCTACCGAAAACGAAGCCGGGTGGTAGTTTTAGTGGCTACAAACACAATGCAATTAAAAATTTCGCATAGAAACGCGACAATTATTTTTTATGATTTTTTAAATATCGTCATTTTTGGGTGGTAAATCCATAGTTTTTGCTAAAATAATAATTTAAACTCTTTTATACCTTAGAGTATTTATAAATAAAAGGGCATACACTATTATTTTAGGAAAAAATGTATTTACCACCCAAATATGGCCATAGGAAAAAAATAACAAAAAAAAATTGTCTCTTTTTTTGCAACTTTTTCTGTTGCATTATGTCTGAAGTCGCTTAAACTACCACCCGGCTTCGTTTTCGGTAGCAGTCTTGATATACCCTGTATAACTGCCTGTGAATAAGGCCGATAATATTTAATTGAAAGGAATTAAGAACAAAAAACAAGATTTATTTGTTTAATGTGAATTATAATCCATTAAAATTTAGTTTTAAAAATGGAGTTTTAAATTATTGAAATTAGACAATATATCTATGTCAATGATATTAGAAATAAATAACCATGCATTCTAATTATTCCCTCCTTGAGTTCAAGCATTAAAACTTCTGTAGGCTTACGACAAAATTATCCCTAGTTTAGCATTATTAAAGTAACTAACAATGAAAAGTTTGAGGAACTGAGTCGTACTTCGTCAAAGCGCGATTATTGGAGTCTGCGGGCTGCCACTCCATTGGTCAACTCGCTACGAGCCCATTACGACTGCTCGCTGCGGACACTGCAATCTTGCAGCAGATTTAGCGCTTTATCGACAATGAACATTGTAGAATAACGTAAAATTGTTTGAGTTCTTAATGTGCAGTTTGAAGAGACTTTTATATAACGTTACTTTTAATAAACCTTTAGTAATAAGTACATCCAATGCCTTGAAATAGTAGCATAGGATCGCTTTTTCGATACACCATTTAATAGAATGTGACATAATTCCATTTCATTGTAACATTAGGAATAAACAAAATATTTGAAAACCTATTAAAACTTATTAAAGCCATTGAATGTTTTGTCTTCTGCGTTCAAACGGAATTCAAATCATTCGAAAGGTACAAACATTTAATAACTAAAATAGGTTTTAAAGTTGTCAATTAACAAGGTCGTAGGAATAAAAGTTTTATGAATATACTGATAAATATTTTTAACAAGCATACCCCTAACTGGCTTACATTTAAACTGTAAAGCCAATTATAAGATCTTCCGCTGTATAAAAAGTCTGCAGACGCTGTAGCAAATGAAAGCGCTTTACTGCTTCAAGTGGAAAAACGCACGATTCGTCCCTTCAACTATTTGAAATAGTCATTCACTACTCCATTCAAATTATATCTGTTACTTCAGTACAGTCCACGCCGCGGCGGAGGGTAAGCGCGTCGACGCTCTGCGTAATAAAAAATAAAATCAACAGAATAAAGCCGTGAATTCAAATATAGACCACGTAAAACGCACTCGTGTCAAGGATCATTGACGAGATGTTTATTTTTAATTTTTTCCGCGTTCAAAACCGATGCACGTTTTGCGAAAAAATGGCGGAGTGTTATATATTTTCGTGTTGTTTATCAATTATGAATTAGAAGGAAAATTACGGTGAGTTATTTATAATATGCTATTGAATTTTGCTTATAATGCGAGTACTTTATATTTAGTTTAATGAATCATAGTATTTTATCGGCGACGCGGAAGCGACGCGTGAATAAGTGGCCGGGCCTTCCCAT
This sequence comes from Hyles vespertilio, assembly GCA_009982885.2. NCBI lineage: Eukaryota > Metazoa > Arthropoda > Insecta > Lepidoptera > Sphingidae > Hyles > Hyles vespertilio. Next base: position 611,005 of record CM042805.1, on the reverse strand, counting down.
TTGGGGCCAAATCCTTGGGGAACTCAGGCTTGTTCTAAAATTAAATGTATGCCATTTTGTACCTCAGACTCCTAACTATTATTCTATATATAATTTTGTTGTAATTAAAGCAGTACTTTTTAAGTAATCAACTAATTTGTTAGCAAGATCTTTTCAAGAGAATTTAATTTATTCTACGGGATTTTATAGAGTGGATACAACTGTAGCATCTAGCACTTGACACACATCAAATGCTTACACGAGTGGCATAATAAAGTTTGAATATTGGTTGGAAGCAGTCCGTATTGGCTAGAATCTGGCAGTTCCCGCCTGGCGGCACACGTTACGCCGACGGCATCAGCCAGCGATGCGGCCGTAATGCCACAATTCTATTGCCCATAATAATTACTAACGGCTATTCCTAGTTTCTACATAAGTGTTTTATGCAAGAACATAGCCATATTATTATTATATTTTAAAAGTAATTTATAGTGATATATAAACTAACGATTGATACGTCTTACAATTTTCAAATATGTTTATCCTTTTTGAGTTCGCAGTCACACCCTACAGATTAGGCTCGATAAGCATATGGGACTTCTCATCCTCAAACTTTCAGCTGTAATATGACGTAGGTCTCAATTTGCGCCTGAAATGGCTATAGTATCACCCTATGTCATATCTTGGAAGTCAAAGAAGCTCGGATTAAGGTGGGTTGTAATACTAGGACTGCTTTCGGGCATACAGGCTTGAAATTACGCAGGTTTAGCCCTGGATCTTACTCAACAAATTCCACATCATAAGGTATAATTTGTAACTAATCAGTTCATTAGTACATGTGTGCCGAGCAATAGCCGTTGTCATTGTTCAAATAAAAATAATCGGCTTGATTTGCTGGCGGCTAGCAACGCAATCTTCAGCAAATAAACAATTGTGCCACTTATCTGTAGTACATTGCTCGTTTTACTCGATATCGTTTACAATTCTGTCGTATCAATTGTGTAGTTTTAAAGTCTGTGTAGCCGTACTAAGCCATTCTGGTTCAGGAAGATCAATATTTTGAGATATTCAAGCTCATAAACACCCCCTTGCTGAGTTAGGAAGCCTGTGATTATAACTTTGAGATTATCAGCCTCCTCTACAACCGAGAGTACGATTGAGAGTGGTTAGACCGTATAGTCCACCATGCTGGCCTAATGCTTGTTGGCGAACTTAATATACCATAGAAATTCTTACAAATCGCTATGGTATGCAGGTTTCCTGACGATGTTTTCACCGCTATAGTGCCATATAACTGAGGCCAAAATCCCTCGAAATTAGTGAATAGGTCCATGCGGTATAGTAACGTTACCTCTTCAGTACAGATTCAATGACAGTACTTACAATGGGGTTTAGTACCGATGCAAATATGAAAAGTATTTAACTATCTATGTCCCAAAATCTTAACTCCCTTTTAATTACGACCGACATCTCCAACACCTTGCAAAGATATTCCGCGTTATTTCAAGATAAATAGTTCCCAATGCATGCAATACTTTTTTAATAACTAATTCCAACATAATTTGAATTTTTTCGTAATGTATATGGTATACCATCACCCTATCATGAAAGGCCGTCCTTAAAACATATCTAATTGAACGGATTTGATTCAAACGCTGAGCTGAACACGTGTTCTGCATCCACGTCGACCCACATATATCAGGACATCCGACTCTTTAAACTACACCTTCCGGCTCAACATGAGACCCCAGTATCCATGAGGCCAGTGATTCACGCCTCTATTAAGTAGGATTTACTGATGCTATCTGTCTGTTCTTGCTTTTAACATCTATTTAACTAGTTACAATGGCGGACAAATATATAGTTTTATTTAGATCAGGGATACTTATAGCCGCGAATTTCGTATACGTTCTGACTCTATGGTGATGACAGATCGAGATCGAAGGAAGACTCGGGCAATAAATACGAACAATGATTGTGTTTAGAGAATCCTCTCTTTTTAACCAAGCTAGTATACAAAAAATATGAATAATTCAATTATAGGGGATAATTAACTGTGTGAGGTGTCGTCTGGGTAGGTACCACTGTAATGTATATTCCGCCCCCCAAAAAGTAGTATAGGGTGTCCCAAAATTAACGCAAGATTTGAATTAAATAGAAAACACAGTTTTTAGTCTTTTGATTGTAATTTTTTTATTGATTCATAAAGTACATAGGATAGGGTTATTTATGGAATAACACATCGGGCAAATGGCCTCCGCGGCTTTGCATACACATACGCACTCGTTTGTCGAAATTTTCCATGACCGTTCTGCATAAATGTGGCTGAATTTCGTTGATGCAACGTTGAATCTCCTCCTTTAATGCACGCGTAGTTGTGGGCTTGTTGACGTAGACCTGTGATTTTAGATATCCCCATAAAAATAAATCTAATGGTGTTAAATCACACGATCTAGGGGGCCAATTCTGATCACCGAAACGAGAGAGTACACGACCTGGAAATGTCTCATGCAATAATTGAAGTGTTTCACGGGCTGTATGGCATGTGGCACCGTCTTGTTGAAACCACATATTAGCCACATCAATATCATCCAATTTCGGCAAAAAGAACCGTGTTATCATATCGCGATATCGAGCAGAAGTAACAGTCACTGCTTGACCAGCCTCATTTTCAAAAAAGTATGGTCCAATTATGCCTCCAGCCCAAAATGCACACCAAACTGTGACACGTTGTGGATGCATTTGTTTTTCGACAATCACATGTGGATTTTCAGAACCCCAAAAGCGGCAATTTTGGCGATTAACAAAGCCATCAAGGTGAAAATGTGCTTCGTCGCTTAGGATGAGTTTGCTCGAAAAATCAGCATTCATTTGTTGTTGCTCAATAATCCATTCAACAAACTCTCTTCGCTGTGCATGGTCATTGGGCTTCAGTAGTTGTGTTAATTGAATTTTGTAAGCATGGAGACACAGATCTTTAGTGAGTATACGCTGTAGAGAGCTTCTTGAAATTTGCAATTCTTGTCCACGACGCCGAATTGAGGTTCCTGGATTGTCACCGACACTCGCACGCACTGCCTGTATATTGACATTTGAACGGCTTGTTTTTGGACGACCAGTGTGTTTGGCGTCTCCCACGGATCCTGTCTCTCGGAATTTTTCAATTAATCGCTTCACAGTTGACGAAGTTAAAACACTATTCCGACCATATTTTGTATGAAATTTTCGAACTACGGCCGCCAAGCATTCATTATTTTTGAAATATTGCTCAACAATGAAGACACGTTGTTCTATTGCGTAACGCTCCATTTTTACTAACCCTAAACTGTCAACTGTCGATTTATTTTGTTTTTAGGGTTGGCAAGACTGTACTGCATAAATGGCGGCAAATTCAAATCTTGCGTTAATTTTGGGACACCCTTTATAAAGCACTATTGTGTAGATTTAACATAGTAGCTAGAAAAACTACAGGACATAATGAGACACCATCTTATGTCACAGGATGGCGAGCGCAGTGGAAGGGAAGGCCAAGTATCGTTTTGTAATTCATGGTGTTTAATTTTGCTACTGTCCATGAGCAGTCATATCGCATCCCATCAGGCATACACGTCACGTTCATGTTTCAAAAAACATTATATCAGCAACATGTCCAGCAATTCTAGGGAAGTACTCGTCAATTGTAACGGAATTCCAATGCAGCAACATTGTAACTCACAACATACAGTTAAAAAGGCTGACTAGATGAATTCTGGGAAAACTGGCGCCTGACTAATGTAATATGAGAGTCGTGACTCGTGTATATGACCCCCGCGATGTACCTAGGACTCTTGTGTTTTGGGATCAACAATAAATTAACTATGAAGAAGACCAGATTAATGAGACTTGGTATTAAGTACTGAAGCTAAGGATCTGTGGCTTTTTAATGTAATAGAAAGTTATGATAAAGGAATCATTTGGTTGAATTTGATCATATTTTCAAGTTTGGATGATATTGTGTAAAGATCCTCATCATTTCTCATATCCATGATATAAAATTAAAATCTGTCAGACGAGGACTGTGTTACTATTGATCGATTATAAAGATGAATGTATGATTGAATTATTACCAGGTTTTAATTGCCTCATGTGTTTCATCTTTAGCCTTTAACTTCTTTCAACCACGTGGTAACAACTAACAGCTCAACAGCCAATGTAACAATTACTGTAAATTAAAGGATCATGTGACACGCATATTGTTTTGTTAAAATTTATTTAAAGCAAATACTTAGATCTACGGCTATTAATTCCGATAAAAATCCACAAGATGAATACTTTGCTTAATGTTTGTGGATATACAGAAAGTAAGGATTACAACACTTCTAAATAATAAAAATTATTTTGAATAATCAATTTTAACACGCTAATCTCACTCAAAGCTGCATTCAACAATTTAAACCCAGCGAACATACAATTATTTTACAAAAGAATTATTGTAAGTTTTATTACAATTCAGCGCTTGCAGCTGCTCAAAAATTTAATTTTAAAAATCAATACAGCATCGAAAGCGTACACGGCACATCTGCTCGCTCTAAACACAAATTAGCGAATTCCCGAGCCCCTCGCTCCCTGTCCCGATTGGTCGCATTGTGACGCCCGCATCGTTCCCAGGGACGCATTGTCCAAAATGTGGACCACGTGCGTCGCACATGGCCCGAAGCCCATGGATTTGTTTTTGTTCCAACGTTTTTTTCAGGGTGCCTATGGGTTTCTAGTTTGGCGGGAATTTTTGTTAAAGTATTGAATTTGATTGATATTTAGAAAAATAAATCGACGTAAGGCAAAAAAAAAAACGTTTAATAGTTTGTCTATTAGAAAATTAAGTTCGTTTTAGTAGATTCCCAAAGGTACGATCCGGTTTCGTTTGGCAAATTGAAGGCAATATTTTATTCTGATGAATAATCCATAAGACTTTAAAGTTTCATTAAAAAGAAAAAGAAATAGGTAATAAGAAAGATCAACCCAACCAAATTACAATATTTCTAAGATAAATCGACAAAGAGATCACTCAACCTTTCGCATAGACAAGTACCAATCACATCATAAAAGAGTACCATTATCTTCACACAAATAACATAATATGTAACATACAGAAACTCATGCCTTTTCCCAGAAGAGGTAGACAGAGGTGCCAAGTCACCCACATTTCGCCTACCATAATATGTAGCCTTAAATATCTTCCTGGTCGGGTTATGTACCTCATCTCCCGAGATGATGGTCGCCTTAGTGTAGTAGCAACACGTCTGCGAGCAGATGCGATCAGCATCCGGCCTCATTGTGCGGACCTCGGCTAAAACTTACTATTGAATACAAAACGTTTATTATTACTGCACCCAGCTGGCCTCTGTACGATAAGCAGTAAACCTTCGTAGTAGCAGTTTTTGGATGAAGATTTTCTTTTGAAACATGTTACAAAATTGTTGACAAAACCTCGTGTTTAAAGTCGTTTTTGGTTTCAATTTATTTAAAGACAAATGTGCCATACTATTAGTTTTTTCACATGTGCCTGAACAAACAAAAATATGTTTTACACATAATAGCTACTCCATGTGGGTGTTTGAACTTAAACTTCATTCCTAGAAAGCGAACTTCTGAACTAACAGTTCGTTGAAAAATCTTTGAACATTACATAATATTACAATTTACAAATCAATCATTTTCAAATGCAACCACGTGGTTGAAATCTTGTTCTAAAACTATGATTCTAAATGCTCATTTACTTACATTTTTTTGCATTTATGGACGCACTAAAAATCTCAAGCAATTTGTTATTGATGATTTTCTATCATAGAATCCTTTCCAAGTAATACCAAATTATACTAAAACCTTCAAATTTATAGGTATATCTATAAACGCCTATTGATAATCATGAAACTCTACAAACGAGAATTCCGTTCACAAAGCTTAGGCCATTTTCTATCAAGCTGGCCTATTCCAGATCGACATCCCATATAAATATCTCCTAAATATCTCCCTGGTAGCTCAAGATATTTTGCTCCACCGTCCAACCGCCACGGAGTAATAATAATAATTGTAGGATAGTCCGAAAATTTTTAGGGGCCGTTCAAGTATTACGTAAGCCCTATAGGGGGGCGGGGGGCTCTTTGCTTTGCTTATTTTGGATGACATGGGGGGTAGGGGGGTCTAGATGATGATTACGTCATAAAAACAATCTGTAAACAGGAAGATTTCAAACGTAGTTGGCAGAAGAAACACAGAGATGGTATGAAAACAAAGTTAGAAGATACAGTGCCCTCCATAAGTTAGTTGAAATTATCAAAATGTAATAAATGTGAGGAAATGAATTATAAAACCTATTCAAATGATTGGTTCTAGAACCGTTTATTAAAATTTAATTAATTTATAATATTTGTATCAATAAAAGGACCATTCTAAAGTTATTAATAATAATTGATGTAGAGAAACAGTAAAATTACGGTGCCAAAAGTTAGTTGAAATTGTTGAACAAATATTCTAAGGATTGTTATATTTGCCACTGTCTTAACTTTTAATATTTTGTATGGCCGCCATTATTCTGTAGAACTGTTTTAAATTGTCTAGGCGTTGATTCTACAAGATTTTGTAAAGTTTTGACCAGTATAGTCGACCATGCTTCACGAATTCTATTTTTCAAAAAGATCCTGTTGCCTTTTATAGAAACAGGGATTCTCGTGTCAATTTATCCCACAAATGTTTAATAGAGTGAAAGTCGAGTAATATTGAAGGTCATCCCAGAAGTCTACTTCGTTATTTTCAAAATATTGTTCAGTTATCCTTGCCGTATGCTACAAATTGCTGTCTTGTTGGAACTTAAAAATTTGTCTTTACCGCATATGTTCAGCAGATTGTTATAAATTTTCATGGAGAATATTACAATAGATCTATGATCTTATCTGCCTTCAATTATATGCAGTCAGGCCACACCATGCCAAGAAAAACATCCCCAAACCATCATACTGGTGGTAGGTCTCTCATATGTGAGAGGCCATCTGGGTAGGTACCACCGCAATGTCTATTTCTCCCGTCAAACAACACTGCTTAAATGCACTGTTGTGTTTCGGATTGAAGGACATTGTAGCCAGAGTAACTACTGGACATATTGAGACTTAACATCTTATGTCTCAGGATGGCGAGCGCAGTGGAATGTTGCTACTGTTTATGAGCGGTCGTATCGCTTACCATCAGGCGAACGGCTTGCTCGTCTCGCCATTCACTGCAATAAAAAAAAAAAAATACTGCCAACGCTGTGTTTTACAGCGGGCTACAAGTGCTTGTCGTCGTAAGAGTTATCATTGCTCCTACGAAATGCAATTTGTCGACCTCTTTTTCCAAACGGTTCAAACTTTAATTCATCGCGAAAAAATACGATATTCCAAAAGTCTATTGATTTATCTAAATATTTGCGGGCGAACTCCAACCGTCTGTTTTTATGGATCGATGCAATGAGGTTTCTTTCTGGCAACGTGACCTCGTAAATTAGCATCATGCAGACATCGCCTGGTAGTAGTTATAGAAACCGTGGTTCCTACTTGCTATTACTATTTTTTGATTCCTCTTATCACAATCTTGGGATTCATTTTACACTACCGCATAATTTGTTGATCATCAACAGAAGAAGTAGACCTAGGACGCTTCTACCGTGGCCTTTCTGCAAGACCATTACATTTCAAACTCTTCTGAATTATTATTCGTTTATCTTCGGGACTAACTTTAAATAATTTTTCCTCAGCACTAAAGTTTTTTTTTTTTTTTTTCTATTTACCACTCATCTTTGTTCTATCTTTTACTCGTTATTTTTGCTTTAGAGCCATTATTAATTCTAAAACAGTCATATGATCTCACAATATCTTATTAATAAAAGTGAACTAACCAAACTGCCCAAACAATATTGGTAAATGAGTTTAAAACCACGAGATTATCAGAAATCGTTAAAAGTTTCCAATTTCAATGAAGATTTCAACTGACTTTTGACACACTCAATTTAAGTAGTGAGAATATAAACATCGATTAAGAAAAAAAGAAAAATAAATTTCGAAAAATTCTATACCCATTGTATTAGAATAGTGTATCTGACCATAAATAGTAAACAGTTCTTTTATTGAAACTGCGTATTTTAGAAATTACGTGATATAATTGTTAAGGTGAATTAATTTCAACTAACTTTTGGAGGGCACTGTATAAGATATCTATACTAATATTATTATTTAAAGAGGAAACATTTGTATTTTTGTTTATAATGAATAAACTCAAAAATTACTGGACTGATTTTTAAAATTCTTTCACCATTTGAATGGTACATTATCCTGGAGTAACATAGGCTATATATTTGCCTAAAGGGGTTGAAATAAAGGTGGAAATAGAAATGGAAAATAAAAACTACTGACGATATTCTTTTGAAAATGTATAATTATACATTATCAAGCTCCTTATTACAAACGCAAAATAATGGCGTGCAACAATTTTTGAATATTTGTTTATATGCTACTAATGAAATATAATGTCACGCAACGTTTTCTTTATTGGGTCTGAAGGGGCGAAAAAGGTTCTTTAATGGCGTTTGGGGTAGTCGTACGTTGGTAGAAATCATTAGCCATGTTGAACTTTTTAGTTATTGATCCAATTGGTCTGAAAATCGATTTCTGAGGCAGCCTTTGTTCGTATAACCTATATTCGGAGTCAGAATCGAAATTTGTGGACGTCATTTTGAACTTTTTCGTTTTTGATCCGATTGGTCCCGAAATCGATATCTGAGGCACCCTTTGTTCGTTGTTGGTTCTTGACGGCCATCTTGAACTTTTTTATTCTAACAACTATATTTTATACATAATGAGGCCGGGACCGCTAGTATTATAATATTTTTGTACCTTACTCTATGTTGAATACCGTATAAGTAAAATCTAATCTCTATCCTAATTCTAGTTTTTTATGTTTAGAATTATAGCTTCTGCGCATGAATCATTAAAAAAATTAATATATTATGACATTGAAAATTGTTTACGTGAGCATGGGGGGAGGGGGTAAGAGCTTTGCTTACTTTTGCTGACAAGGGGGACGGGGGGTATATAATTGTAATAAATCTGCTTACGTAATACTTGAATGGCCCCTTACAGTCCGAAATATCACCTGAACCTAACCCCAACGTAATCTCGAAACCAACTCAACAATCATTTGGCCTAGGCCCGTGACTGTTGTTTTTGTTTTACCGGTTAAATTAAACCGAGTTGTGAAGCAAATTGGACTAAATAATAATAATAACTCTTTATTTAAAACACCACAAAAAATATATTAAAAGAATAAAAAAAAAATAGGAGTACATCAAATCTATATCTAAACATCCATACTAATATCATAAAGAGGAAAGATTTGATTATATTGAACAGGCACTGAAACTACTACACTACTCTACTGGTGATAGGTCTGTCATTCGCAATGTCTATTTCTCCCGTCAAACACCAGTTTAAATGCACTGTTGTGTTTCAGATTGAAGGACATTGTAGCCAGAGTAAGTACTGGACATATTGAGACTTAACATCTTATGTCTCAGGATGGCGAGCGCAATTGAATGTCAAGAATTGCTTTATAATTCATGTCATTTTCTGGTTTTGCTACTGATCATGAGCGGTCGCGTCGCTTCCTATCAGGGGAACGGCATGCTCGTCTCGTCATTGATTGCAAAAAAAACACCTATTTAAAAAAAATCGCTATTAGAATCCGACATTATCCCTGGTGAACATAGATAATAGAATATTTTCAAAAAAGTCTCAGCCCGAGCGGATCTTGGCCGCTAATGAATAATAATTACAAGTACGCAATGTATGTAAGAATTGGGCAATGGAGTCGAGTCGGGTCGCGCGTTGTTTTTAATTAATCAACGTTTAAGTGCCTAATGTATAGGTTCTGTACCACGCCCTGGCCCGGCGTAGAAGACGAGATTTAGCGATTTCAAAAATTATTACGGAATTTTATTTCGGAGTATCGAAACGTAGTTTTGAATATCAACAACGCCTTTGGAGGAAAAGAGTCATTAAGGTTGTTTATTCTGTATGTTGTTTTATTATTAAGTTCTAATGTATGTTTTTCTTTAATTTCAGATCATTGGCATTGCTTTGAATATCCAGATTTGGTAAGTACGAATAAGTATTGATCTTTTGCAATTAATATGTAGGTTTCAGTAACACTTAGTTCTTTATTCGGTTAATAAAGTGTAATATTCTAAAATTGGAAGGTTTTTCGATACTTTTATCCTTATAAATTAACAGCACCAATAGTTAATTGATAAATTAACCGCGCAAATAATTGTCGTTTTAAATACTTAAATGGGAATTTATGTCAAATGGGTGTGTTGTTGTTCAACTGTGACTTTTAACTTGTTTTGTTCTCAATCAACTTAACAGTATAACATTATACTCGTATACTCCTCATGTATGCATTAATGATTATTAGAACAATTCAAAGCTAATTTTACAATTTATCGCTGTAAGTTTCAGTAATATTTTATCGCGAGTTCTCCTGCCTTGGGTCGTTACATCATAAGGCAGGATCGATACCGTAGTATTGGGAGGGTCCACTTTTGTGTCAACTTTGGCATTGAACGTGGAACTATTGCCATTTCGCCACCTGGCAACTGGCAACTGGCACCCTCCGACCGTCTGGCAAATGGCAATACGTCTTCTCCGATAGCTAATATCTTTCCTTTTAAAACTATGAGATTGGACAGTTTCTCACAATTTTCAAATTGAAATCGTATGTAATATTTTTCTGGCAACTTCATCTTTAGAAATGAATGTTTCTTTGTTCTCTTTTGATTTCTTAAGAATTGATTCCATTGCATTAAATTGATAGCGCAGTTGTTGTGAAAATGGCCATGGTGGAATCGGACAAAGTACTGTAATATTTTAAGTGATTTTACAAAATCTAAATTCATTATTAATTTGTTTTAAAAATTATGAGAATTAACGACATGCGAAATTTAAACTGAGAAACTTGGACTTCGCTTTGGCTACGCAAGAAAATTTCACTATTCAACTTATATTATTTTATCAAAGATGAATGCATTTTATAAATAAATGTTAAGTTTTAAACACTTTATGAGGATCGGAAATTCTGTGTCGCTGCTCCTGCCAAAATATTAAGCCAATCCATTAGGCTAATAGCTTGGAAATTGTAACAAACGGAATTACGTAGCATGATGATTAAAACCATATTTTGTCAGACGGGACTAGCGTTCTAAACTAATGCATATCAAATTACCTACTACATATTGGTATGTTGCCTTAACACATCTACCTAATACTAAAATGTAAGTAAACTCTAGGGTTTTTGTAGATTTACTGGAGGTAGGTCTCCATATGTGACAGGCCACCAAAAGGTACCAACCACCGCAATGTCTATTTCTCCCGCCAAACAGCAGTGTATTTGCACTGTTGTGTTTCGGTTTGAACGACTTTGTAGCCAGAGCAACTACTAGAAATATTGAGAGTTAATCTTATGTGTCAAGATGACGAGCGCAATGGAATGCCAAACATTGCTTTGTACAATACGCGCCACGAAAGATGAGACTTGAAGCATGTTAGTAGTGGGAGACCTGCGCATGTACAGTCGTGTACCAAACTGTTACCCAGAATGTATTTGTATACCTGATTTTTCGACGACATGTAAGTGTAAGTGTACACGGAAGTGTAAGTAAGTAGAAGATGTAAGTATGCAAGCCTGGGTAGGTACCACCGCAATGTCTATTTCTCCCGCCAGACAGCAGTGTATATGCACTGTTGTGATCCGGTTTGAAGGACATTGTAGCCAGAGTAATTACTAGATATATTGAGATGTCAAGCATTGCCAATAAAAGCTCAAATTCTTTAACAATATTTATTACTATATAATAAAGTTAAAAATAAAAATAACATTATCGTATTCACTGTCACTATCAATAAACGATACACCAGCAGGAAGATCATCGTTTACCTCGAGGCATAATGCAGTTCTACAAAATTGCACTCGTATAAAACGCAACAACGAAAGTTATAAAAAACGGCTGCACTTGTCTGTACTCTGGAGTTAAGCGGCGCGTACGCGGGGTGAGGAGATCGGGATGCGACTAATGCGCATGCGTAACGCCGTACCGCGCCTCCTGCGCTCATTCCGCCGCCCCGATGACGCCCTATCCCTTCCCGCATCGCACTTCATACCGCTAAAGAGACCCATAAATCGTCTTCTGCGCAAGTCAAACCACGTGGTGTGTCAAGTCTCATCTTTCGTGGCACGTATTATAATTCAAGGTGTTTGGTTTTGTTATAGTTCATGAGCGGTCGTATCACTTATCATCTGGCGAACGGCATGCTCGTCTCGCCATGCATTGCAATAAGGAGAAAGGTTAGCAAATGTATGAATTGAAATTCCTTTCAAATGTTATATGTTTCATTGTATTTTTATCCTGGTTTGACAAAACGACTACACTGCTTCCGATGGTAAGCGCAGAGCCGTCCAAATAATGCCGATTTGTAATAGACAATTATATCCCGCCCAAAAGGACCTAGGATTATAGTAATTAGCAATATCATGGACTAGTCTTATGCCGATCCTTATCTCATACTTTACAAAAGGTTGGCATGTATAGCATAGCACTGGGTCTATGTTGCAGAATGATTTGGCTATTTTACGACCAGTCACTTAGACATTAACCCTTTCGGCACTAGACCTTTTAGGCCACCACGCTGGCTTAATGCAGGCTTGGCCTAAATAAACAATATCACATAGCAGTAAAATACACATAATAGTACCCTCAAACGGTATGGTACTTTCCGCAATATTTATTACATTCTTTTCTGTCAAAAAGCGCGCCATGTGTGATATTCTTTTTTAAAATTTGTTAATGGCCAGTTTGTGAATGAAATTTTTTTTAGTGCGCACAAATAAGTTTTAATATAAATAAGTGGCCCCATAATCCTTGTTTTATAAATATTCGATTAATATATAATTCTTGCTAAGTTAGGTGAATATTTTGGCTGTAAAACGAGATAAATGTTGCACCCCAGACGGTCAGATAGTGAGTTTTTTTTTAAACTCCAATACAATAATTTGAATAAATACATGAAATCGTTTGATATGTGGATGTGCTAACGATAACAGTTGGCCTTCGTGCGCTGATAACGCACTGATACGAGCTGATAACGACCCAGCGTTGTCAAATGTCGTAGTTGATTGTCACTGGCTGGTCACTGCGCTTGTACAACGTGTTGTGTGGTATAAATTGAATTGTGCTGGTCACACTTAAACATTACACGCAAATAGAATGAATTAATGCGAGTAGTAATGATATGAGTTGTTTGTATCCTTAATGTTAAGAGTATGTGGATAAATAATGAAAAAAAATGTATTGAGGTTAGACCGATATAAATGTAAATTTATTAGAAATTTTAGCACTAAAACAAAATATCAATATTATAAGTTCATGAACTTTATTCCACAATACACGTTTTCCTGTGAAAGGAGGTATCAAAATATTTAAAATTTTATAATTCGTTAGCAATGTTGTAGGACGAATAGAAACTTTATATCCGGCCAATAAAAGCGACATTTGAATACTACACACTTTTAGATTGTGCCTGAAATCCATCAAATCTCGAACGGCACAAAGGCGCCAATCCCCACTCGTCAGTTGACCGAATTCGAGCACCACTCGCTTCGGCTTAGCCTCCGATGCCGAAATAGATTCGTTCGACTTAGCCTTCGAGTGACGTCTCCATTTTTTTGAATTTTACACTTTCTTTCATGTATCTAAATAGGCGTTCACTTTTTTAATACAATGCGTTCCAAAATTCATCGTTTTAAAGTTCGAATCAATTTATTTATTCTTTTTTTATTTCCTGCCAGTAATAAGAAAAAAGAGACTTGACAATACGTTTTGATAATTGAAACGGAGTTTAAAAAACATTAAAAAATAATAAGGATGAGTACTTTTTTCAATGAAAAATGAAGCTTACATTATACATTGTAAAATGATGGTGAGTAAGCGTTGTTTAATAATGTTATGATTAGTTGTGCGGCTGGCAGCGATGACGTCACTCCTGCCATCTGTGCTAGATGGTTCCTAGCCATTCCCATACCTACTAAGACATTAAACTTTTATAATAAAAATGTGTGCTTTATAGTTGTTAACATTGTTATAATGTTGCTAACCGTCGATGCAATATTATGAATTGTTAAAACCATATTGAACAGTCTTCTTACGATATTTCTCTGTTAAGAGCGTATACACCTTGCGCGCAAAGTCAACTATAGGTATTCCTTCGTTAATTTCACGCACACATAAGCGACCAAAGCTGTGTGCGTAGAGCTGCCGCGTCGGCTCGCTATACAATCGGCTCAAACAACTTTGATCCGTGCGCTTCAAATATTCATTTGAAATGTAACTGTAATATAATATAATAAAAATATTTTATTTGCATTATAAGTAGACAAATATTACTGTGCAAGCAAAGAATAATACAAATTTAGATACTAATCATATTTTCATTATTATTACATTGTTAAGTTGCATTCAAATCAGTGTTCAATCACGGACGTTTTATTAATAATTTCGTGTTCGAACACATAAATAGTGTTAGGGGCCTTACAACCCCTTACAATTACGAAATATATTTAATTTTATATTACAATACATAATATAATTTAGCCTCGGAATTAAATCCCATTATATTACCTGAAACATAATTTATACTCACTACAAAATCATTGTAAGTAATAAAAATAATTAAATATTTTACTACCAAAGTACTAAGATGTGGTAATCGCAGTCCGCGCGTGGCTATTTTTATTACGCGCGGCAATAATAGACTGCAGCCAGGCCGGAGCGACGAGCGATACGTCCTCCCTCTAGAAGGCCTTGCGGCGGTCTGATTTGATCCACGTCGGGCAGCGTGTTTTATAGTGGTTTTTAAAATATTTGTAGAAAACATGAAAACTAATTTTGTTGAAATATAAAAATTGTAATTTATTGATAAGATGTTCTTCTATTATAATATGCAATTACTATAAAAATTATGTACGATAAGTTGGTGAAAAAAAATATGTTCTTGACGAGAGTTTCTGAATAATTTCGCATTGTTTAAATTTTTATTTTTCAGGAACTAAACACAAAAAGATTATTTTTCTCAGCAAAATCCCTCCATAAGGGTCTTATTAGTCTGATAATATTTTTATTTTCATCTTATATATAGTGGTTTCGGATATCTTAAGCTTCTAAATTGCCATTTAAAGCCTAAATAACGAAACTTGTGTTCAGTAATCCTTATACTACTCACAAATTATCCATCAATCTATAATGTTTTCCACCAAAATCCCTAGATGACAACCTTTTCTAAAATTAGTAATAATTGTTTTTCCTTTAAATTGTTTATAGGTGGCTCTTAACTCATTTGAAAAGTCCTGTTTTTAAGCCAAAAAGCGCGTGCAGGGTATAAACGCTCTTAAGGTCTGTGCAAGTTCAATGAACTTTCCCGGAACATAAAATCATCCACACAACAATTGGTTTCATTATCGTTCAAGCTCACCCCAACTATATAATATAATGGTCACATTTGACCATTCCGGTCATAGGGGTCAATTCAAAAAAAATCGGCGTGTTGCTACCCGGGATTCAAACGGCACTACACACGCCCCACCCGTTAACTTCACAATTAAATAAAGAAAAAAAATTGGCAATTCCATTCCCACAAAGCGTCTCCCCTTTTGCAAGAGCACAATGCTTTCGGGTCCAGCTTTCGTTTGAATATGGAACACTCGTACCGGTTATCGACAATAGGATATGGAATTTTGTAGTTTATTTCATTAGCTTCATACAATTTGAATTGTAGATTTCAGTTGTTGATTGGATATTGTCGCGTGACCGGTTCGCAGTTAAATAAATAAATAAATAAATATTGCTATCGATCCTTTTGCATTTGGTTAAGAAGCCGCTTGTTACATGAGATATCACGGGTTCTAGACACATTTTTTATGATCCACAAATATTTGATACGAGAGGTAGCATTTTCTTTGGTGTCAGGACTAACCATCACTTTATCCTATCTATCTATATCAGAGAGTTAAAAAAGCTGTTATTACTGTGTCGATACAATTCTGTGATTCAATAAATAAATATAAACGTATAAATTTATCTTGCCTTGCTGTCTTTAAATATACGCAACATATCTATAGCGAATAGAGATTTTTGATGAAATCTCTTGTTAAAGATGGATACATTATAGATACTGTTAAAGTTTTCATTCATTTACGTAAATCAAACCACGTTACCCACAACTTGAATCCTAACATTATTTCGCATAGTTTGAATAACAGGATAAAGGTCTATAATAAAAAATCCTAAGGATAAATAAATGTTAATGAAGTGTTTTTCCTCGTGCTAATAAGTTTCTCTTAATTAACAATTAACCGTGGATAAAGGTTTTTTATACGAAATAGTTATCGCACAAATATGATATTACAGATATTCTAAAAACAATGCTTTCGTTATAATATACGTGGAATATGCGATAAACAGGAAGGCTAATAGTAACACAATTTATTTCTATCATAAATTACTAGGAATTTTGGTCTCGCTACATCAACACACAAATATATGTTCACACAATAGTCTCGGAGCGGGAATCGAACCTGCCATTCCTTCCACAACATACTTTTCACCAACTGCACCACTTTGTTCAGGAGTATTAGAATGCCATAGAAATGTTACAATCAGGCCGGCATTACTGTGTCAAACCTCCAGAGACCGCGCGGTAAACTAAAGTCTAGACTTTTTATTTAAATGAATGATGACACGAGCATGCCTTCCGCCTGATGGGAAGTGACACCACCACCCATTGACAGCAGTAAAACCAAACAACACCAATAATTACAAAGCAATCCTTGGCATTCCATATCGCTCGCCATCCTTAGACATATCTCAATATGTCCAGTCGTTACTCTGGCTACATTTTTCTTCAAACCGGAACACAACAGTGCATGTACGGTCCTACCATTGCATATTATTATCAGATACGTTGTACTTTCGATGAAATATATACTAGATACAGGGACAGGAACAAAATCACACGCCAAAAGTGGCCGAGGTTGCTTACACTTACACATTTTAATTTCGAAGTACGAGATGTAGCAAATAGTCTTAAATTATAATCAACTTCAGATAAAAATAAACCTTATTCCTTTAAGATTTATAACCACACTAAAATAAAAAAAGACCACACGCTTATTTGTGCTCTTATTTCTCTTGCTGTTTTTAGGCCGTTACTTACAATCTAGTGTACATTTGATCGAAGCATTCTACTTTACGTCAGTATTGGGGTTAGTACTATCAAATGCAATGTGTTTTGTGAGTATAAAAATCGGTCCCCCAAATACGAGTGTTTGTGCGGCAATAACGAACCGGCGGACTCGCTCCAATTGACCTCAATTCGCAGCCACCATGCCATGTTCATTACATTGATGGCTGACGTCAGCTCTGTACGACGTGGCAATGTCTCCTCCAATCTATTGGATTCGGTTGTAAAGTCATGAGCACGAGATGAAGGATACAGTGTAAAGTGAAAAGTTATGAATGGCAGTGGGTTCGATTCCCGTGTCGAAGTATGATTTTACGGATATTATAATGGTATCTTAGATTTACGCGAATGTTACACATTGAAATAAAACTATTATTAACGTATTTTTCGCGAATTTAGTTTAATTTTTTACATTTTTGACTTCCCGACGTTTCGATTACTTTACAGCTTTACGGATATTATCTTGATATAATCCTATTCATTGTTCAGAATAAAGTCTTTAGTTATTGTATCTAGAATTTTTATTGCAAGGAATAGCGATACGAGCATGCTAAGATGGTAAGCGACAAGATAGGTCATGCACAGAGGCAAAATCAAACAAAAAAAAAACGTTGCTTGGTATTCTATTTTTAATTTCTTAGCATAGTATTTTTTAGTGTATAAATAAATTAATCAACAAAAGAAGACTTCAATTATGTTTTCCGGTCAAGAAAAATTATTCTACATGTGCGTATACAAAAAAGAATCGAAATATAAAAGCAATTTTTCCGAAGCCCAGTTACAAAGCGGTATAAAATACATTTGAAGTCCTAAACCACACGCGAGTGTCCTCATTTGTCCGACGTACAAACGTACAAATTGATGGGTGCCTGCTAGTGTCGTTTTATCTGAGGCGCGCGAGATAAGTCGCCGGGATGCCGCGGACAGGCCGGATAGCGGTGTGGCCGGATAGCCGGATAGCCGGACAATCGGACAACCGAATAACCGGCTCTTAACTTAACTATCCGGAATTACTTCACTTATTGGCTTTGTGGCGATGTTTGTGTGTGACGGGAAAAATTGCACTATTTGTTAATGGGACCTCTGTACTAAGGAAAAGACGCAAGGAGGTTAAATGGGATACAATTAAATGCAGACTTTTGTATAATTACGCATAAGAGTATTTAAGTATATTTTTGGTATGACGTGTTTTGGTAAATTGTTTTATCATTCTACATTAATACTGAGGAAGTATATGCCCATTTATTATTCGTAATAGATCAACGCGGTTAATGGCCTAAGCCTAAGCTGTCTAATGTTCTGTATTTTGGAATTCAGTTTGAGCGAAGAAGACAAAACATTAGATTGCTATAATTAATAAGTCTATACACTGACTATGAATATGGTGGCAAAGGTAGACTTAACACCCATTGTATGTCTCATTACTCGTAAAATAAACCGACAAAACTCAAAATAATGTACATATGTAGGTATAGTGTTTGAAAATATGCTTATACATATCATGTATTCATCGCACTATAGTGGTGAAGGTAAACATCGTGAGGAAACCTGCATTCCATAGCGATTTGTAATTCCTATGGTATGTAAAGTCAACCAACCCGCACTAGGCCAGCGTGGTGGACTAATTACCTAACCACTCTCAATCGTACTCTCGACTGAAGAAGAGGCCCGTGCCCTGCAGTGGAAGGTATATGGGCTGATACAGATACATAAATATTATGTATTCGCTTTATGAAATACGGTTTAATTCAAGTCCACCCAGATTGTACGCGAGTGATACACTATCAGAAGTTGGGTCGTGTGCTTGACAGTTGGCATGTATTCATATGAAGAAATGTGAGAAGCTTATAATAGATTATCTTGCTTTTTTTCTTATTTAATGAATGTTTTGGTAGAGAAGTTGATAGGAATCGAGTAATTTAATGTTACCTGAGGACTGGTAGGAGTGACAAATGAGAGTTTTAGGAATTAACGATTCAAAAGATCTCGTAAAAGACTATTTGAAAAAACAATATTTTGATTTTGATGTCGAAATGTCACGAATCTGCGGCACCAAGAGAATCATACATATATTGCCAATCTTTGTATATTTTTTTTGTTGGAGATAGCGTAATTCAAGAGTTTTAAACCTGCATCAATTTCTTTCAAACATAATTCATAGGTGTGTAGTCATTAACGCCAATTTATTCCGGTATTAATGATTTAATTCTCTTGACACTACTAATCAGTGCAAAGAACTTCAATTTCTGTTCTTTACGACACTAATGGAGGTAAAGTCCACATTGACCTCGGCACAAAGATTCCTTGCTTGAGCATTATACCTATTCAGTTGCATAGTACGCATGTGTGTGGCAGAAACATCGATAGTACAACGTCACTACAGCGAAGTCAATTGTAAGCGGTTATCGCGCCGGGGTCAGCCCTTCCTATCGATACCGTCGCTTCCCGTTCTAAATTTTGAAATATATATTTTTTTTCACATGCCAGTATCGGCCGGATGGCGTTGTTTGCTTAGGCTCCACGATATCGATTTGAGTTTAAAAATCGAATGAAATACTACCATTATCAAAAATAATAATATTTCAAGTTATATCTCTCACTGGTCGATTAAAATATCCTTTTACTATCCTAAAGATATTTTAAAGTGAAATACACGCATCGAAATTCTTGTGAAGTTTCTAAGTAAGGGCTTCCTTATATTTTAAAATATGCGTGGGCCGTGGAGTAATTACCGAATATAATCGATGTCGGCATAATCTACTTAAGTATTCGGCATCGATTTGGCTGAGTGCCGGATAAAAATATCCGGCCTGCTTCTTGACCCGGTAGCCGGATATCCGAACAGCTGACTAGCAAATTGCTTTCATAGTTACCATAATTTAAATGACGTCCATATTACCTGATACGCAAAAGTAGGATTTTAATTTATATTTATGTTAGGTTTATGAATTTGTTTATGTATCATTAATGTATGTGACTGATTAGCACATAGTCCACACTCCACAGTCCATTTCGTTGGCTTATTGCGGGTTTAAAATACCACTTAACTTTTGTAAATATCTCTCAAGGTTTTTGGTTGGTATGTACCTCATATGCGAGCAGCCGCATGGGAAGGTACCACCGCAATGTCTGTTTCTCCCGCCAAACAACAGTGTAAATGCACTGTTATGTACTGGTTTGAAGGACATTATAGCCAGTGTAAACTACTGAATATATTGAGACTTAACTTACGTGTCAGCGAGCTCAATGGAATGCTGAGCATTGCTATATAATTCAGTATTGTTTGGTTGCTACTGTCCATAAGTCGTATCGCTCACCATCACGCGAATATCATGCTCGTCTCGCCATTCATGGATACAAAAAGAGATAAGAAATTAATGACTAAAATATTCATTAAAATCAGTCCATCTGTATAATCCCACAAACACAGAGAAAGCCTTGAAACGCATAACATGCTCTTTGGATTAAAGTTTTAAAATACCTACAAAGCAAAGCTACATTGCAAACTATTTAATTAAAGCCTCCCAAACCAGACAGAACGAATTTATATTTTCACATGAAATATAAGCTTATGCCTGTAATCTATAAAAGCAGCGGCGACTAGGATACAAATATTGAAACTAAAGACTATTCATACTCAACACGACCAGATCCAAAAAACAAAAGGAAATCTCGACCATTTGTCTTCATTCGAGAATATATTTTTTGCAATTAATAGTTGATGGATGGATGAGCATTCCGCTCGCCTGATGGGAAATAATGCGACCGCTCATGAACAGTAGCAAATCCAAGCAACACCATGAATAACAAACAATGCTTGGCATTTCACTGCACTCACCATACCGAGACATAAGATGTTAAGTCTCAATATGTCCATTAGTTACTCTGGCTACAATGTCCTTCAAACCGAAACATAACAGAACATTTACACTGCTGTTTGGGGGAGAAATAACCATTGCGGTACCCACCCAGGTGGCCTCTCACATATGAGAGACCTACCACCAGTAAATCATACTTACTGTCCCAAATTAACATCCAGCATCTCAACCAACAGAACCACAAAAGCTGACAATAATTAATTTAAAAACACAGTGATAAAATGATGTCTTTGTGATTGCAAGATATTAAAATACAGCGATTTAACCGTCGCCAACGAGGCATTGAGACTACTCGAAACCCACCGCTTCGGGCTTTTGAATGTAATTTGAATTTGATTTGTGCCGAGGTGAAACACACGACTCTGCATTTTCATATATTTACAATTTAAATATAACGCGTACTTTGTGACGTCAACTATTTGTAACTACCACGAGAGGCCACTTGATTGTGAAAAGTTAAATATAACTTCAGGTTTACATCCATGAAACGTTATACTTCAGCAAACAATAGGATTTCAAATTCTAAGTAAATCACGATTCGTCTGACTGCCTAATCACTATCGTTCATGAGTATTATGAAAGTAAACAAAGACTTTAAGTGGGCAATCAACTTTCAAATTAATTTAACATGCAAAAGAACAAAGAGATTTTTATATTTACAAATCTGATTATATTTTTTTGTACGTACATGTTGCCAATAATTGTCAGTTCAATTACAGACTAGTTCAGAATAATAGTTTAAAAGCTGTCAATTGAATAATTAATTAAACAAAGAAAGTTGATGATGGAAATCCAAGAACACACATAACTAGCCTTGCAAGAATTTTGAATATTGCACAAGCCTTAATTAAATAAGCAAATACATCCAACAGTCACAGACATGGTCCTGACCCCACTGAGATCGAATCTTGGGTCGTGGGTATCAGGAATTACGAGAGGCTTTCCGGTCTCACAAACACCCAGACCCGAAACAAATACCTGTGGTTAACACAAATATTTGTATCAGTGCGGGGATCGAACCCACGGCCTCTCGTTTCACAGTCGGCGTCTAACCAATTGCGCCACGGAGGCTGTCATTGGTCCATTATATGACGTAGAGCCTCTACCATAAAGGCCAAGCGTAAAAATTCTCTCGGCAGTCGATAGATAAATATCTACAAGTGTTTTGAGAACACATTACAATTTGAAATACTATCCATTATTCAGATGCGCTATCGAAACACTGCGTTTGAAGGAATCGGTTCAATACGCGATTGTTATCTTGACCAAGTTAGTTTTGTTGGTGTGAAAAACTTATACATTTTAACCTCTTTCATTGCATTCTTTATACTAGTACTGCAAAGCTGTTGCATTGCAAGTGATAAATGCAATACAAGGTATATCAAGACTGCTACCGAAAACGAAGCCGGGTGATAGTTTAAGCGACTTCAGACACAATGCAACAGAAAAAGTTGCAAAAAAAAGCGTCATTTTTTTTTGTTATTTTTTTCCTATGACCATATTTGGGTGCTAAATATATTTTTTCCTAAAATAATAGTGTATACCCTTTTATTTATAAATAATCTAAGGTATAAAAGAGTTTAAATTATTATTTTAGCAAAAACTACGTTTTACCACCCTAAAATGACGATATTTAAAAAATCATAAAAATAATTGTCGCATTTCTGTGCGAAATTTTTAGTTGCATTGTGTTTGTAGTCACTAAAACTATCACCTGGCTTCGTTTTCGGTAGCAGTCTTGAGATACCCAGTAGATACAGAGTATTTAATGTCGTAGACTCCGAAATTCTAAGCGTTTTCAACAGCATCCTTGCTGGTTACCTAAAACCGAAGTTCGTCTAAGACACATCTTTTTTTTATTGCAGTGAATGGCGAGACGAGCATGCCGTTCGCCTGATGGTAAGCGATGCAACCGCTCATGAACAGTAGCAGAACCAAACATCACCATGAATTACAAAGCATGATTGGCATTCCACTGCGTTCGCCATCCTGAGACATAAGATGTTAAGTCTCAATATGTCCAGTAGTTACTCTGGCTACAATGTCCATCTAAAAAGAATGAACCTAATTGTCAAGCCTGAGACAGTTTGTCGAGTAATTGCGAATAATTTTATCTCAATGTTCTATAACCAACATTGTATCAACTTTTAGAGCATCGTGAACCGTAGTCTCTGCTATATTAGTATATATATATAAAACTCCCATAGCATGTGGATAAAAGAAGAAAGAATATAAAGCTCACGTTTAAACGTTGGAATCCATAAAAATGATTTAATTTACTTTTTATTCTCCTCAGTTAAGCTCGTTGTGGGCATTGCCCTGAATTCTCCATGTGCAACCCTTTCTTTCACTGATATAAAAATTTTAAGAAATGTTATATTCATTTTTCTTTCATAATAATGTGCTTCTTTCACGAATACTGCCATGCCTGACTTCAGCTGAACATCAGAAATGTCTAACAAATCCTTCTTTTATTTAGCCCCTAAGTAGATGTTACCTGGGTTAAGTCTTGAGACTGTGTATGAAACGATATCAAATGTTTAATTTGAGTGTAACAATATACACGTATAAACTGAAGTTTACAAGATAAAACAAGATAAATAATGTTGGAAAGCAATATTATTTATCCATTGGTAGAGCCATTTAATTCTTTTCCTCATTTTCACTTCGCCCCTACTGAAAAATGTTACTAGGAGGTAAATAAATTAACTATTCGGCATATTTCAATACATGGATGTTTTTTAATAATCCTCAAAAGTCATTACACGAGTTTCACTTACATTATAACTTTAAAAGCTAAAATGTATCGTTAAGTCGACAATGCACCTACTCTAAACGCTGACACATATTTTATTTATCTTCGTACATCCGATGTATTCACAAAGAAATATCAATTTTAAAGCAAACTCTTACAAATCGTCGAACTTTGCCACGCGTATCGATAAGTTTGTCCAACGACAATAACGCTCTTGCTTTATCTATGACGACATCGTTCCATATTTGAAATTTAAATTTCGAATCCAACCGCCGCTCCATAGACTAAAGACTTAAAACGTGAATCGTAATAGTGCTCGCGAGCGCAAAGTGGAACTTTTTGGCATTTTCTTGCATAAACCGATGAAATACTTTGTTGCGTGTGTTTGCAATATCTACGGGTAGTTTACTGGCATTTCAGCCATATTATTTATAGTTGGATAATATCTGAAAAATAGAAATGATCCGATGGTTAACATAATTCAAATTAATACAATATTTTTCTTTGAATTGTAAGTTTCAATTGTAAGTTTCTCTGAAAAATCTTTATAGTCTCCCCGACACCATGTAGAGTAAAATAGTTTATGGAATTTTAAAATGGATCTGTTTTTTGAATTGTAAAACTGGTGGCCTAGTTTTTTTGAATAACTTGCTGTTATATGCATTCGGTAGGATAATGTGGTTTTTGTATCACAGATTTTTATCGCCTCGTGATAAACATCAGCCAATCAAAGAATTCTAACATTCAAATGAAGGGCCTTTGTTGGGTTTGCATACATTACTAGTATAAAGGTTTCTCTTTGACCTGGATGTTACCAAATTGATTCTTTCTGGAAGTTTCAATGGAGTTTTTATGCGTGTGAATCGTATGACGTTTTTTATTTTTTTCGTTATGATAATTTACTGGAAGTTGCATATGTACTGAAGTTTTTTAGGAATAAATTAGTCAAATTTCGAAGGTATGAATAATTAGCTAACGATTTATAGATCTCGTAATGGATCATACGTACAAAAAATATTTTGATGTTCATGGTTTGTAAGGATAAGACATCAAAATTCCCTGTACCTAAAATGTGCACTTAAAAAAATCTATCTAATTAATTCTAAACAGTTGTATTTCGTCACATTTCGTAGTATCTAAAACCCACACAAACTATTTGTTAACCAGGACCTCTATACATTGCAAGGACATTCTCCGCACCTAAAGCTCAAAACACATTATAGGTTTTCGTCATACGCATAGAGTAAAGAGCGGTAAGTACGGGGCCAACTGACCAATCAGGACAATGGAACGTACAAGGTTCTTTCTATGTATTCTGTGGTCACGTCTTAAGCGTATGACCTGTAATGTGCACACAACAAAAGAATCCATTGTTCAGATCGCTGTAAGACGCGTTGCTCTAGTATTTATGGCCGCTTCTTTGCTCTATGCGTAAGACGAAAACCTACAATGTGTTTTCACCTTAAATCTGTCCTGAAAACCTTTACATAACTATGTATAGACGGGTAGAGCCGCGTGTTGGTACTCTGTAGTGTGTAGTACATGAAGCTCGTGTGCGCGTGCGCGGTCGCACGGCGCGGGAACGAGCGCGATTGGCCGCATCCTGCCGCAAATTGAACGTACGGACGTCCGCCGCGCCGCGCCGCGCTGCCAACCGTTCGAGTTTGATTTCGTTCCATATTTGAATTTGATAACGCCTTACAGTTTGAAATTAGAACTATTTGAATTTTTATTTTCCTGTACGATGTTTATAAATTACGACACAATAAAGCACACAGATTTGTTTCAAAATTAGGAATACTTTACAGTCTAAGTTTGAAAGAATGCAAATAAAAAGTGATGAATGCTGTCTGTATTTTGTCGTAAAAGTAACTAAAATTAAATGAAAACCTTCTATTGCCCATATAATATCAGAAGTTAGAAGAGAAAGCCACCATGATATTGCCGAGACACCCTGAAATATCAATTTCCCAATCACACAGAGAATCAAATAACTCCAGATGAAATACGCCAAGGATTATACACAACAAGCTCCACCAGCGTCTGTTCAAAGGGCAAACTTCATTCGGTGAGGAAATACGAAGTTGTAAAGTTGTACTCGTTTCAATAATTCGAATTAAGATCGATTGTTTTTCATTGGCCGTTTGACCAACAATGTCTGTTTGACTTCGTTCCAATTTAAATAGGTTGATTCTCCAATGTTATGATAGTGGCCGCGAACACTGCTCGAGGTTTTTAATCGTTTCTGTGTTTTGTAATGCTCTGGCGGAACGACAGTTTAATCTTAGTGTATTTTTAGACATTTGCTCTGCTAAGTTTTATTACGAATGATTCCAGTTAATGAGGTTTATCATTTAATTTAATTAAACTTTATGCGTTCTTATTAGCCGTGGTTGGGGCCACAATGGGGGTATACAATTAGTATACAATCGTGAGTTATAATTTACGATGTAAATATTATCTACGAATATTTTTCCGAAATTATAAATTCTACTTTTCATAAAAATGAGTACTGTCTACAATCAAAGAGACCTGTCAGACAGTAGGCTCGCCAACCGAACCAACACAATACGGCTCGTCTATGACACTCATTCAGCCTCCGTTCCATTTTCAAAATCTTAATTATCATTTGTCTACCGTCGCCATACTAATAATCATCTATCCATCTCACTTATGCAACATCAAAACAAATACCACGAAAAGAGACGGAGTACGAATTTGAATTCCGTTCGCCCGTTCCATTTTTGAAATTAGTTTTTTTTTTAATTAAAAGGGCGGGCATTCTCGCGATATCATCGCTTTGTCGTTTCGCGACCTCTTTATTTACTTTTTTCTTTTTTATGCCATAAAGCAAAGGCAAGGTACTCGGGTGATTATGCGAATTTTCGGCCGGTATTTAAAAGTACGCGGTGGTTTTAAAAAAATGTTTTTTGTCGTTGAATATTTTGAATGTCGAATGCGGCGGTTACGTCATGTTTGTTTGAATGTAGAGGTAGTGGTTTGCTCTTTCCCAAATTATGGCGTTTTATACCTAAGTTATGACTACCTACTTCTCTTTTCAGGATTTGAATCTATTTTTAAACGCATTGTGTTACTAATATGAGGCAAAATAGATCTGTAACGTAAAAACGACTGTAGCATAGACAATGCGGGTAATAGTGTAATATATTTCGATATTTAAATATTGATTTGTTTGTTCCAGATGCTGTGCTCGATGCACGTGCGTGGCTCCAGACGGCAGCTGCAGGGATCGCGTTACGTCGAGATGAGGGTGAGATGTTTGTGTTACCCCTTGCTTTACTGTGCCATTGTATGTACCCAGCCTTCCAATCGCAATCTGATCGATTGTAAGGTAGAAAAAACAGCCAGTTAAATACTAGGTGTTGTAGTTCGTAATATTGTTACAGTGTAAATAGTCTTGAAAACATATGAATGAGAAAATATCATAGTATAATTATCAAATAAAACAAAAGTACACTGTATCAAAGTTAAATATAAGATTAATAAAATCGATAAATGCAAAACAAAAAAAAATATTATAAAATTAGATTTAATCTCCTAAGTTGCCTACAAATAAATTATTATCATTGCTCTAGTCTTTTATGCCTATAAAATATTTTTAACAACTCAAACTATCATCATAGACCAATACAGTTTTATAAAGATGAATAAAAATATTTTCCTTCACTAAATATAATCTATCCGTTGCTAAACGTAATGCTGTAAGGTAGACAGGCGGTGATTAAAGCTTAATTCCTGTCTCCAATATAGGCGGCGTGACGTTTACCCGGATCGTTGATTGCTTTCCACCCCACATAGCAACCTGATGGCTTGCCTCACCTCAAGTTATTAATTCATTGAGGTGTAACGTCTTGTAAGCGAATTTGTATCGCAATGGCATTTTCACATCTACCAATATTGAAGTCTTGATATTTGGCAGCTTCTTTGGCTTATTAAACGTGAAATGAAATGAAATGAAATGAAATGAAATGAAATGAAATGAAATGTATTTATTGATCACGTAGGCAATTAAGGAGCTCTTATGACAAGTCAATACACATAGAACTTAATCTCTATTTACAATATATTTCCTATGCTTATTATTACTTATTTTAATTTCTTGCTTTTATCAATTTATTTATTAATTTTATTTATTTTTAAATTAATTTTATTTTTATTTATAATTTATGATTAGTTTTTTTAATTTATTTAGTTTTTATTCATATTTTATTTAAAGTATTAGTTTTTACTTTATAGTAATTTATTTGTCAAAGAAATACATTATTTACGTTAGTCAAATTAAATTATATTATTTGTGGACCATAAATATTACAACGTGCTTTGAGATACTGGTATCTGGATATTGAGGCTTAGGGATTCCTTGGTGTCTTGGAATGTGATAACTTGTGTGGTCTTGGGAATGGCCTTTGAGCTTCAGATGGTAGATGAATATTGACAGTTTAGATTAATAGTGTATCTTATCTCTATCATCGTCTTTGACGTCAGAAACAAGCCAAGGCAAACAGCGATGTGATGGAATTGGCATGATGACATTATATAAATAACTCCCGATACCCTAGCTTGCACTTCAGTGACCATCATTCTTTCTTAAAAGTTCTCAAATTAACTAATATTGTATTTTTTGTTTTCCCAATAAATAACTTTACCTAAATCTTTCGATTATTTTACAGTTACTTGAACATTTGTTGTAGCAACTGTCTCAGTGGCGAGTTGAACTATGTTTCGGTTACAAAGTTGATGTCTCGGGTTCGAATCCCGGGTCGGGCAAAGTGATATTGGATCTTTCTATAAATTATAAGCCTGGACTCAGGGACTCTCCTATTCCTTGTATTGTTGTTATAGCGATTCGAAATACACGAATTACACTTGAATTCATACAATATTATATTTCAATGACTGAATGCTTTCTATGCTTCAAAACTATAGCTCCAGGTAGGTAAATACAAAATTTCAAAATTAATTGCAAGATTATTCACCCGACACTAGAACTACCCGTATCATCTAATTTGGCTAAAAATCATCCCCCGTAGATGAAGGGTCGTAACCCCATTAAAATAGAAACGCAAGGGTGCCGTCCAACAGATGGTGAGCGTCAGTTAAACAATTACATTGAAATGCATTACGTGACTCATTGGATTTCGGGGATGAGTTTTTTTGATAGGCCACCGATTCATTAACTTGGGTAATTGCAAATCAATTGACAATATGCTTGATCTATTGACTTTGATTAATAGTAATGGCAAAATATAAAAATGAAATCTAATTATGTTTAGTCTCATAAATAAAGAATAGCTGTTTTTATTGCAAGAAATGGCGAGACAAACATAGACAGTAGCATAAACAAACAACACCATGAATAAGGAAACAATGCTTGGCATTCCACGGCGCTCGCCATCCTGAGATTTAAGATGTTAAGTCTCATTATGTCCAGTAGTTACTCTGACTACAATGTTTTTCAAATCTATAAAGACGCTTCGAATGGGTGAAGTAGATGAGCAATGAACATGGCTGATTAAGATGATGAAATCTAGCATAATTTATGTAGGATATAATGAAGCGTTACCAAACCATACTCTCAAAATAGACTGTATATAAGATCCATAAACCTAGATTAAGCGAAATAAACGAGGATCTACGGTTTACCCCAGCGCTATTTTCAAACTACCCTCACCTAGATTTTTTGTATCATTTTGTCCCGACTAAGTAAACGTTGCCTCGCCTCTCCGTTCTCGGTAATCGTTTGAAAATATACCCAAAAATCACAGCGTTTAACTATACGACGCGGTATTTTAAGATGAAAACGTGTAAAGGAGGCGAATTTTCCCGCCAAACTTTTCAATTTGTAGTAGGTGGCGTAATTTTTCCGCCCCCATCGGCCGGGGATCGCTCGCAACCGCCCCCGGGCGGGTAACGCGACAAATTCAAGGGTTGAACAACGGCACCAAATAATTTTGCGACAATTTTTTTTACTGTCATATTTTCGGGGTATTTTTGGTCATGCAACGGTGTTTGTTGCGATTTTTTTTGCCCTAGGGTGCGGGTTAAATGCCCACTATAAGTGTTTAGTTTTAGTATCTTATGCTTTTACTGGATTAGGAAAGGACAGGTTTGCGCAGTGTAAGGAAGTATAAAATAATGGCCAAACAACAGCACGTAAATTATTTCATCGTTCGATACCACAATCATAAAAATGGCGTAACAGTTTGTAAAACTTACGCTTGTATCTTTAAAGGAGTAGGCAAACTTGGCTACAGAATAATTTAGGTTGTTTAGCTTATTTGCTACCCAAGATGTGATATGGGTCACCCCTTATCACCTCTTGGACATGCACAAATTCGAGTTTCCAACTTTCTCATGTTGTGCCCTAAATAAAAACCACAAAAGAACTCCATCGCTACAAACGGAACAAAAAATAAAATATTTTATTTTGTCCCTACACAAATCTACTCCGCAACAGTAAGTTCAGCCTCAGTATATTAGTGGAGTGAAAAAACCCGGTGTCCCCACTCACCCCCGCTTCGGCTGTTGTGTACTGCGCAAACAGTCGCCAAAACACGGTAATTACAAAGTGCTGAGCCAGCCTCGTCCTGTGCAAATACATTTGCGATTAACGTTTCACAACTAAGGCACTGGCCACACGGTACAGCTTCAAATGAGGTTCCACCAACTTCAAAAACGAGGGTAGTTTGAGGTTTTATGTATATTTAGTCAATTACATAATTTCATATTTCATAGCAGAGGGAGGTAACATTTTTAAGGAGACTAAAAGAGGATAAAATAAACAGTAGAAGCTAACGGAGTTTCCTCTTCACAACTACAACATGTTCCAATGTTTGTAATAAACTTCGAAGAGTAGAAAATTTTTCGAAGAGTAGTGACGGAATAGTAGAATAGTGACGGAAAATAGTACATTGAAAATGCTGTTTAATTTACCACACATTTTGCAACATAAATAACCGCAGAGAAGTGTGGTGATGGACTTTTGTCAGCCCTTGATGGCCTTTCTAGCTTTAACAGATGGTATAACGGTGGCACATTGCCAAAAAATATCGACGAATATTCCGATTTAAAAAGCCGTTTTTAATCGCTATTTTTAAACGTAAAATACATCTATTATTGGATGTTTGGTGCGTTTATTCGCTCCAATATCTTTTAATTCGTTCTTGTCAGTCAGTTTTTCCCACACTTGGGGTTGTCACAATATATGATTTATCCATGATGCAGAATGATTTGGCTTATATTTTAAGACCAATCATTTTTCTGATATCAATCTTTTCGAAATTGAGCATTTTATTCTACCTATCTAGCCTGATCATGTTTTATAATTGGTTTACGAACTCTAGCGATATTTGAGTACAATTTTGTTTGGGTTCATTCAGGTATTTTCTTTCATGTTCAAAATGATCTGTATAATAACCTATGAAAACAAAATTTAAATCATTTCAAAACAGTTTCAAAAAACTGAGTTTGCGACGCCAGGTAACTCAAAAATTCTTTCATACCCATATTTCGTACCCATTGCTCTCCCCAATCCATAGGCGTTTGTAAAGTGATTTAATTTAACAGTGATATAAAGGATAATGAAAGTGTCGCTACATGTGTAAAGAGGCTTAGGGCTGAGAGGGCAGGTGTAACCACATAAATGGACCTCTTCAGGCCTCTAATTATGTGGCGCCCGCAACCCCCCAACAGACAAAATAAAACAATTATACAATCACAAGGCCCCGCCACAGATGTTAGCTGCCCTGTGGTACTGACTACTGTTTGTTTCCAACTTGTGTGTGCGAAGGTAGGTTGAAATTTTATCTCCTATATTCGCATGACAAAACACACGTCTTGGTGGCAACGATGGTACTTAACTGAATTATAGGGATAGAGTAGTAATACATTTGCAACAATATAGGATATATTTATTGCATTTGACATCCTCCGTAGCGCAGTTAGATAGATGTCGGATGTAAAACTGAAGGCCACGGGTACGATCCCTGCACAGAAGCGAATATTTGTGTGATTCGTAAGTATTTTTTTCGGATCTGTAAGTTTGTGAGACCGAAACCGACCGTTTGATATCCATGTAATGGATAGAACTTTATAATGACCTGGATGAAATCAGATATACTGTTTGAAATAGTCCAATAAAGCAGTTCTCCTGATGATACCAGAAGTAAAGTCCGGTGATTATAATTGCCAAGTTAACCGAATTATGCCGACACGGTATCATAAAAAATATAAAAAATTAATGAGGTCGGTATAGCGCATTTACCACGTGTATTATCAGAGCGGATATGAATATTCTACCACTTGCAAAACTACGCGAGCCCGAATCATTAGTCATTCTAGTAGTTTACGGACACCTAGTCAGCAATTCTATTCCGCCTTTTAAAAATTCTAACACTAACAACCCGTAGTCGAGTTACAAATTCATCACCTCATACTCTAGTATAGATCTCACACAATATAACACATTACAAGTGATGACGTAGCAACTACAGAATACAGATAATCCGAAGTACCACTACGATCATTACCCAAACAGGCAATAAAGTGACATGTCCAGTGTTGAACGCAGGCTCTGCGCGGGCCGTGCGTGTGGCACCCCTGAATTAATGGGCATACACCGCCACACGTCCCTGGCCGATAGTTTAGACCGAAACCACGCTAAGCCAGATCAAGTTTACATGGCTATTAAGCCGACGAAATTTGTGGATTGAAAATTGTACTGGAATTACGATTTCGGTGAGAACTGTTGGGATATTTGTGGGTAGCATGTCTCGTAATAGCATATCTGCTTTGCTTTAAAATAGTGATTTTAAAAGTGTTGATGCCATTGAATATGATAAATAATCCTTGTAATCTGCGTCTAGTAGAGGGTGGATATAAACTATAACAAATATTGGAAACAGAAATGCAGCCTCCATATATGTAAAATTATTGTAATTCAATGTTATCATATACTGGCTACAAAACTCTCCGTTATCATCCCACAACCATTATTAGTACTAGGGAGAACAAATATAAGTTAGTTAACCGAATCGGAAAGCGCTAAAAGCCCCGTATTGATCTGACCACTAATTTTAGTGTTCACTCCGCGTGGATTGCGGCCTAAATCCCCTTCAATGTGAACACAATCATTTGATTTGTCCGCCGTATTCCGAAACTGTAATTCGAAAGTTCATATGCGAATCCCGGCTTTGTGCACATAAAAAGCTGTTTCTCCGTTTTCACCCCATAATGTATTGTTTCGCCGATCCCTTCTTACAATACATAGCTTTAAATAATATCGCATCAAGTAATTAATAAAAAAAAGTTTTGTTCTTTTAATTTCCTCCTTAACGAAGCTATGTACTTGGTTTCGACTCGTCGATTTCCCAAAGGGCGCCGTCCCGCGCGTACCAACGCAAACGTCAATCGCCATGATTGCCAACCTAATAAAGAAAAAAATGAAACGCCCGCCAAAATAAACGCCTAACACGCCGCCCATAGTTCATTTACGTCCGAAACAAAAGCAGTTACCGTGTCTCTGAATATTTTACAAGCCATTCCGTGGCGCGGAGATAGCAATTTGGTAATATACGCAGCTTGGGGAGTGTTATGATGCCCCTTGCATTAGCGATAAACTATGCATGGCGAGAGTATTGACGTGTCGTTTATTGCGTACAGCGCCATCTCTGGAGGAATCAAGGAGTTTGAGTGTTGTTGCTACTCGGTGATAGATGCCGGTAGTTTGTACAGCAAACTTCATCAAGTTTTCATGTGAATTAAATATTGATTTAGATTCACGTTTAGTATCTCCATGGGTGCGCCACTACAGAATAACTGTTTACTTAAATAACTTTAATACTGAGAATGGAAGTTGCTTTTGCATAAGAGTTTGTAGGAGGACTCATTAAATTAACCTGGAAATGTACTACTCGGGTTCAGTGCACTTCGTTACGTAATGCTGGATGTTTTATAAAACATACAATTTGTTTAAGAAATATAATTATAAATGTACTTCGCAGCAAATTAAAAACGAGCCTCCAAAAATAAAGATAAAAATTAATTTCGCCACTCGACACTAGAGTGCGCTGTACGCAATCTCATTACTGGATGCACGAAACACCGATCGTGGCTCAGACGATGAAAAGAACTAAAAACGGATGGAGGGGCGAGCTGAAAAAGCATTTTTTCATTCGCTAAAAAATCACAACCGTGATAAAAAAGGAAACGGTATCTGTTACATGAAAGGCTGTATCTTTCGTTTTCATTGCCGATTGCGATGAAAGAAAATGCTGCGAATTTTTTTAAACGCGGAATGCGTTCGATTTTTGAAAAACAAAAGAACGCTTTGTTACGGGATTCCATTTTCTTTCTTTCAATTCCGGTAGTGGGTGGAAAAGAAAGAAATTGTGGGATTTTTAAATGTCGGTTTAGTAAAATAATTACAAATATAATGTTGCCACAGTTTAATACTTGAAGAACATCATCGATCAGTCTATTGATATTCATCGCCTTCTAGTAGTTATTATTACTTTAAATTCCACATGCAACTACCCATGCTTTATCGATGTGAAGAATCCATGCACTAACTATCTACTAGACAGTGGTGCACAAGGTCGGTCAAAATCAAAGACAACCGCCCTCGAGCAATAAGTTTTCCTTCACACAGAAATATGCTTGAATCGAGGAGAAATGAAAGTTTTTATTGGTGATCAGTTATTCCACTTCGACTTCTTAATGCTACGGTAGCTTTAAGGTGAACTAATGATCATCGGCTGTCACTATAAAAAGGACACCATCATACACTGGGTGCATATTTTACGAGCACTTGACTTTCGATATTTCTGTATCGAGCAAGATTTTCTAGTTTGGTAATCATCCCTCTGGTCCAAGATACATTTTCCCCAGTCCTCCTCTCTCCACATCAACAGTAATAAAGTTTAATCAGAAAGCAAATTATCGCATTTAATGCATGCAGCACTCGTTTATAACTCATTTAACGCTATAAAAATGATTTTATTGCTTTGAATTTGTTATTTTTATGTTAATGGGTACTGTGTTAGCGCTTCTTGTGCAATATCGTTTGCCGAATAAATGTTAAATTATGTGTATAATGATAACTGCCGCGGATACTTATATATTTTTTGTTATTGGTTTCAGGGCGAAATATTTTTTAGTCTATAATTCAAAAAGTTTGCATAGGACTAAATAGCCAATTCACATTAGGCTTGCATAAACTCTCAATTGAATTATTTATCCAGCAGTGGGCAATTTTAGGATCATACATAAAAGACTGCATAGATAATACAGACCTATAATCATCGTGATGCAACTTTTTTTTCAGCCACCTTTAATCTACTAATTTATGTACGAGTACATAGACATAAATTCAACAACCTCTTAAATTATAATGAAATTGGCATTATAAATCATAAACTATCCTCATATTTAGCCACGGTAACCCGTTGTTAAAATATTACCAATACAAGCAACGTTCAGAAAACAGTTTAAACCGGTTACCCTAATAAAGAAATAATTGACAGCGCCCGTAAACCCTCGTCAAGCGCTCCACGCTACGTGTTCTGACTCTTGACTCACTCATTAGTCACTCGTTTGTCATTATTTGACTCGCGGTTGTTGCCAAAAGGTCAACACTCTATTTCGCCAATTTTAAAACTTACAAGTGTTTTACAATTAAAATCGAACAATAGTTGACGAAGAGAGGTGTAGAATATAAGTTCTGTTTCAGTCAAATCAACAGGTTGGTTTTATTTTCACACTTACTATCATACTGTAGAACTATTGTAGTAACTACCATTTCAGAAATTCAAAAAATATCAGATTATTTTTTCTAGTATTAAAGAAATCATTGTTACATTCAACGCTGTTTTTATTTTCTTATCGAAATGATCAACCCTCTCAGCTAAACCTTGTATAATACAAAAAACACTTAGCAACACAATACACCACAGTGGACTTAAAGTTATAATTTACCGAAATTAATAAAAAGTGTCGTCTCGTACGTTGGACAAATTAAAAAATGATTTAGAAGTGCGCCGGTGCCAATAGCAAGGCTTAATGAGTGGCTCGGAGTCATTAGTTGTTATAAACGGCCACTTATGACCTTTTCTGTCGCCCGCTAACCGTTCCGCGTGATTAATAAGGACCCTAAGAGAAAATAAGGTTTATTTTTCTAGATGTTTTATCAAAGTTTCTGTGCTGCCATGTTCGTCTATTGTCATATCTTCTACAGGTGTGTGTTGTTAGCTGCATTAAGCTTAATTTAATTTCTATAATGTACTATAGATTATTTAATAATAACACGTTGAATTCGTGCCCTAACAATTATCCGGCAAATATCTCTACAAATGTTGCAAACAACACAAAACATTAACCTCTCGATATTTCACACCAACAATGTTCATCAGTTATCCGCACTGACCGTTCCGTTTCTAACGTCCGAAAAACAAGGGTAAAAAATCAATTTAATAAAGAGAAATATTGGAATAAGTGTGTTCGCGGTCGATTAGAGCAGGCGGGCGGTGACGGGCGATTTGTCCGGCGCACGTCGCGGCCGCGCTCGTAAATCTGCGCCGGGTCCATTTGATCCGCCCGCCGCGCCGCTGTACGGTTGCATGCGCCGGACTTTTTTACTGTTAGTAATCGAACATTTTGTAAAGAAACAATACTGTAAACAGCCAACAGTCCATACTCCACAACCACATCCCCTTTATTGTTTTACTTTGGTCCTAATCTGCGGTTAACATATTACGTTTGTTGGTGTTTATAGCTGTGGTTATTTTGGCACAGAAAATTATTTGATTTAGAAACATACTATTCAATTGGTAGGTGGATATAAAATTAGTATCAGTCTAACGCCTCATTCTTTTTTTTTCACAAGTCTCTTTTAAGGTTTCTTTTACGTATGAATCCAGTAATTACTGCCGTACAAAATCCGGAGTATCTCCAAAAGTTTATTGTAACTAACTGATTGCACAACTTTTCACAGTTCCATTAAACCGCCGAAAATAGCAGGGAACACGTTTTGACCATCACATACGTCGGACATTCATCCCGACCGCTTCCCGTGGGAACTCATTCGATTATTTTTCTAATATTCGCGCCGCCACGCCGAGATGGGGGCCGCCCCTCAACAAACGGAAGACAAATCGCAACGCACACGTATCATTACCTCGTTTTATTTAATTCATATTAATGGAGGATCTAGTTTGATGGCGAGGATTTTGATGGAAACTGTGCTTCCTAGGGACATAGCCCATATTAGATAATTCTGTAGTTTCTGCAGTTGAGGGTATTAGGAATATAGTTGATAACGCCAATCTTAAAGTACATTTACACCGTCTGTAACTATACAGTAGATGGCTCCACGCTTGATATGATGTATAGCTGAGCGGAGAGGAGGCGTGGTTGATGTGAGTTCCCCACTGCTTCTCACATTGTGGATGATTCAATGACTTTGACACTTTAGCCTTAATACCTGTACTTATACAGGGTATATCAAGGCTGCTACCGAAAACGAAGGTGGTTACCAACCACGTTTTAATGACTTGAGACACAATACAACTAAATTTTGTGCAAAAATTTGTGACAATTTTTTTTATGTTATTTTTTTTCTATCATCATTTTAGGATGGTAAATACATAGTTTTTTCTTAAATAATAGTGTACACCCTCTTATTTTTAAAGACGCTACGGTATGCAAGGCTTTAAATTATTATTTTAGCAAAAACCATCAATTTACCATCAAAACTCAACGATATTTAAAAAATAAAATAAAAAAAATTGTCGCGTTTCTTTGCGAAATTTTTACTTGCATTGTGTTTGTAGTCACTAAAACTACCACCCGGCTTCGTTTTCGGTAGCACTCTTGATATACCCGGTAAGTATGCCTTCAGATTCTCTAATCATAATTGTACTCTGCTTCCCCTACGTTCTATTTAATAACGTAAAATTAAATTACGTGTAAATTAGTAATTCAATGGTTTTATTTATAATTGACGCACAATGAAAGGACCCACAAATTTATTTATGTATATGCGCGTGGAATATTAACAAAGGTGGACAAAACACTGGGCTCACAATGAAAATATTCCCCTGTTGTCTTGTGAGCGACATCTTTTTTCCTTTCTTTACAAAAGATAATTAATAATGATTGTTTTTTGCAGGTACTTCTGAAGACAACGCCAGCGATACTCCGTCAAATCATAAGTGGTTCATGGTGTTAAAAATTATAGCGGTTTATACTTATAATTTATATGTTTTTTTTTTATGATAAGACTTATGTAGATTATGACATTAACCTTTTCTTATACAATATATTAAAATGAACATGGAATGTATACTATAATGATGTTAATATTGTCATATTAAAAAACAACATTTCAATAAGCCGCTACAGCCAGTTGTTAAACTTTTTTTGTTACAAAATGATCACACAAAAAAGGCTAATATATACAAGGAACAATTAAAAGCTCCACAATTTATTTTACAGCGCGATTGACCTCATATTTATATCTATGCGATTGTGGACCACGAACAACGCTACCCATCGGTGAGTAGAAGCAACATAACTTCGCTATTTTACGCAAGATGGCATTATAGACATTGGCTACTCACCGCTAGATGTCGCCGTGGGATATGAAGACGAATGTACTGTGTCGTGCCCTTGTCATTCTTCTTGCCTGTGTGTTTATACAACTGGACGGAGAACTGATAAGGGCATGACCTTTACGCTAGCATCAGTTGAAGATACCGACAATATGACTCGTACTTTATTCCTTTGTCATGTTAAATTGTCAACAAATCGTCTTTATTTAGAAAAATATGAATGTAAGCAGATTGTGGTTCTATAAAGGTCATACATTTTTTTACATTTACATTTACACTTATAATGCTACTTGTGTCCCAAGACATAATATTAGGTCTTAAAAAAGTGACGGGTACAATAGAATATAATCCTCGGCACTGATTTTATAAACTGAAATATACAGACCTAGTTCTTCCACTAGAATTATGCAACGACTTATTTCATTAGAATTTACTTGTGTACTTACTCTCAAAAGTCTTGTGCGAAATGTGGTCTAAAATCTATCTATTATAGACTCAACTGTGAATTATTAAGCTATTCAAAAGCTTTACAAAGTAATCTGTGACTAGGTGAGATCAAATTGAAGAGCATTATATATTTACCTAGTGTAACCCTAAAGAGATTGATCAGTGGACCAACCTAAAGTCATACCGATTTATTCATAAACAATTTTAACACGTATTTTAGTTATCTGATGTTTTGTCCCTTTCGAACGACTTTTGAATACAGTTTGAGCGGAAAAGACACAACATTCTATAATTAAAATATGTTTTGAATCTGTACCTGTATCAGGCCGCTAATTCCAAAAATTAAGAACGCATTAACATCCTAAGGATCTTAGATAATCTATATAACTATTTACCAATATGTAGTATTATTATTATGTTTAATCGTGGTTTTTGGTTTATATTCCGTTGGTTTTCTACACAGGATCTATCTTCGTGCACTTTACGTTACTAGAATTGTGTTGAAGACTTTATTTTGGCGGCCATATCCCATATATGCGCTCACCGCAGTTGTGTAACCCTAGTTGGCTGTATACATGTTACTTCACGTTGTAGGCCGACATAGGGATTACAATTGCTGAGTTTTTCATCTATCCTTTGCCGATTGGATTGTGTGGGAATATTTGACTGAAATCTGTTGTTATTTTTTGTATAATATTTAATTGTAATTTATGTTTTAAATATTGTGTAAAAAATATATTTTGATGAATGTGTTATTTGTAACAAATTATGTAAAGAAGTTTTTTAATTAAATAAATAAATAATACCCAACAGTCACATACATAGTCCTGACCCCACACTAAGATCAAGTCTTGTGTCGTGGGTATCCGAAACTACGAGAGACTTTTCGGTCTCACAAACACCCAGACTCGGAAGAAATATTTGTGGGCCGCACAAACATTTATTTCAGTGCGGGGATCGAACCCGCGGCCTCTCGTTTCACAGGCGGCGTCTAACCAACTGCGGCTGTCTATGAATTATAATTGTTTTTCATTTAATTATATGTATACTTTTATATACTAACTTTACTGTTTTTATAATATAAACTGTATTGTAAATAGAAATGCTGATGAAAAATAAATGAATTTTATGCATTTTAGTGGTTTCATTTACAAAAGAGCTTCCTATTAAAAGGATATACCCACAAGAACGTAATAGGTATCTAGTATGAACAAACACAAAGTAGGCTTCAAAAGGTTGGATAATTCTCTGTAATTATACTTAAAAAAAAGATTTCCTTTAAAATAACTGTGACCTTTCAATATATTAAAGATATAATGTACCTAAACAATCATGAATATTTTGCTAATAATATTAAACAGACATTCTTATTTGGAATAAGACTGTATAAGGCATATAATCAAATACATAACCGATACAAACCTTAAACATGTAATGATTACTGATATTATAGAGAATAACTGATCATTACAACACATTAAAAGATTCATTTAGATAATCTACGCTAAAATATTGCGTACAAAAATTAAATATCTACTGGGTATCTCAAGACTGCTACCGAAAACGAAGCCGGGTGGTAGTTTTAGTGACTACAAACACAATGCAACCAAAAATTTCGAGAAGAAACGCCACAATTATTTTTTATGATTTTTTAAATATCGTCATTTTTGAGTGGTAAATCCATAGTTTTTGCTAAAATAATAATTTAAACACTTTTATACCTTAGATTATTTATAAATAAAAGGGTATACACTATTATTTTATGAAAAAATATATTTACCACCCAATTATGGTCATAGGAAAAAAATAACAAAAAAAAAATTGTCGCTTGTTTTTGCAATTTTTTCTGTTGCATTGTGTCTGAAGTCGCTTAAACTACCACCCGGCTTCGTTTTCGGTAGCAGTCTTGATATACCCTGTATAAAATCCGCACTGCTGAAATCTGCACAAAATCTGCACAAAAGTAGTCGGAAGTTAAAAAACTCTATCGCATCTCTATCAATTAAGATCCCGAACTTTCAACAATAATATTGAGCTAGTAATACAAAACTTAACCTAAAATAATAGAGGAAACATACAATAATACGATACCTATTATTCACTATAACATTAGATAACAAATCAGTACATAAGAGCGTACCACACCCACCTGTATATATAAAATTAGAAATAGAAAATATCCACATATAGATACTTAACAGTATCTTCGTTGACCTAAAGAAACTGCAGGGCACGGGCCTACTTTACAGTTTATTTATTTCTTTAAACCTTTTTTGCAATGTACAGAGAACCAACAAGGAAATCACATAATAATAATAGTACAAGTGACGGACTTATCAAACTAGGTAATTTCTTACAACCAACCATGGGACTGGCAGACTATAGAGACTATATACTAGTGACATTCAGTGCAATAACTCACAAAGTCAATCTAAAAAGCATATCCGTTTCTCTTTCTGCAAATTACATAAAACAATCTGATTATTCCTTTAAACGATGCTTTTAAGACTAAGTAGATAATACTACTGTCGCATCAGAACGTGCTGTGCCTGTGAAGAAGAAACCAAGAAACTGAATTAGTAAGAACTATCCTTCGATTCTCTCATCGAGCATGTTCTAATAACCTGCTGGAACATTATCGTTTTAATTATATTGCATAGGTTAAAGCCCATTTACAAGAGTAGAGCTTCTTGCCTCGAAAGTACAACTATCTTAAGGATATAACAAAGTTGCACCGTGTAAATATTTGTTGGAACACGAACTATGACGGTTATGTCATGCAATAATGGCATACCGGAAATATTAATCGTTGAAATGAGGCTTAATAAAAACAATATTAAAAAACATAGGGTCATTGTCAGGAATAGTTTTCTGCAACATATTGCCTTTGCATACATGGCAACCTAGTCGGTTCTAGGGGGTTACTCTATATTCAGATGCGAAGTTCGAATGTCTGGACGTTGAACGACAAATACAAGATTACAAGAGAGTTTCCACTTCCAAAAATCAACACTATTCTCCCTGAAACTCATCATTCACCTCGAACTTAGTCTTGATCACGACGTACGATACAAGATTCGAGCATTTTGTAAAGTATTTAGGCATACTCGTAGTTTTACATGCGATTTTCGAACATTCGTCATCGTGTCGGAGTACAGAGTAACCCCCTAACAAATTGAAGTGATATGGATGACATATAAGTAAGTAAGGAGGCCCTGATTAGCTTGTACCCGTTATTGAGACAGCATCACACGATATACACACGTGAAAAAAATATTTGTACTTATGATTTTACGACATCTTGATTGCATGAAACCAATCCCTAGGATATTAACATACGTAAACAAAATTAGCTCAATCACACAATCACAAAGTATAGTTTACTCACGAAAATTTGCTATGATAATGTTAGACAACTGGGCCATGCAACCACTCTTCAACATTTATGAACCTCCCAAGTGAAGTACCGCCGCGGGAATCAAACTTAACATGTGCTTCATTAGATTTGCTCGCTCGTGACATGATACCATGTCAGACAATGAATTTAAACAACATAATTAATTTTATAAAAGCTCATTGTAAGTAATCGCTGTACTTACAACATTGAGCATACATATGTCACCAAACTGTAACATAGGGTAGAACAATAATCTACTACTACACACTAAATTAAAAATGTCATTTAGTCTGTCATCATAACTGGAATCAGGAATTAACGTTAAGCTTCAGAGACCGGCGAAAATCTAAAACTGTCCAGGTTGTTCTACTGTTTCATGAGCGACCAGGTGTTACCTGTACTTATTTTCTAGTCATCCATTGGTAAATGAAAATTTGTCAGGCAGCTGAAACTTGAAATAAATAAAACTAAATCTCATCATTAGCCCAGGACGAATACTGTAAACTGTGCAAATGCCTTGTGCAGTTTGTAAGAATTTGCTCTGTCTAACGACCACCTTTTTCTATTACCCATCTGCGTGTTATTTTTATATCGAAATAAATAAGAGTACAAAAAAGAGCTTAGGCGAGTTCTCACAAACGTCGACAGAGAGGCTAAAACAGGACGCAGCCAAGACAGATGAAACTTTACTAATGCACCGAAGGGTATTTAGATAGCCAAAATTACTTCCTGGACAGGTAAAACTCGTAACTATGCTGAACAAGTTGCAAACTAGAAAGGTATTACTCTTATAGAGTAGAAAATGATCACCTACTCCAAGGTTAATATCAGACACAAGCAAAACATAAGTAAAATCAGTTTAATGAATAAAAAAACTTAAGTTATGATGACGAATTAAGCAGCACAGCAAAATAACAACGTAGAACATGCCGTAAAACTTTATCTATATTGAAATAAATATCGGACTAAGTATCGTTGGTCTTCATACGAGGAACGATTGAATAACTTATGATGTAAGTATTTAGAAACCGGCTAATTAGCTTTTCTATTCCCCCAAATAACATTCTCGACTACACCATCTTTGTTGACACTTATACTTGATTGGGATCTAATATACTAGGAATTAAAGTTAAGTTAAAAGTTTGAAACAAAATATACAACCAGAAATCTACACACTTACTCAAACAAGGCGTTCTAGAAGTGTTTCCGAGAGACCAATATCCAAAAATGGATAATATTTTTATAATATCATCTATATTATAACTAATGGTGAATAATTTTACCCTTTTGTTTAACTATTTTTCATTGAAGAGATAAATTTTCGGATGTTCTCCAACCCTATTTATGAGGAAATTACAAGCCACTCCTACAGTACCGTCATCTAAGGCGTGGCCTTGTGGTTTCTATGGTGACCACAAACACAACATCACCCTAATTGTATTAGATACTTTCAATTGAATACATACGTGTTATTGTGTTTATTAGGTAAATACGCTACACAACATATCTTTCTAGAAATGA
Organism: Hyles vespertilio; assembly: GCA_009982885.2. Taxonomy (NCBI): domain Eukaryota; kingdom Metazoa; phylum Arthropoda; class Insecta; order Lepidoptera; family Sphingidae; genus Hyles; species Hyles vespertilio. The sequence continues at coordinate 567,050 of CM042805.1, read as the reverse complement.
TTTCCAAAAAAATATAGAACCTCCATGCAATTTTATGGTTTCCGCTGCAAGAAATACTACAGAAAAAATAAACAGAACAAGACACTATTGATATTTTCAGTGTTTACATAACTATGTTTTATTTTTATTTATTTTTTTCCAATTCCTTAGGAATAATGAATATATGGACGTATGCTCCTAATTTTATATTTAACTTACCAAATGTTAAGTTTCAACTCTGATTTTCCACATTACTATTGGAGCCTTTGATTAACATTGAAGTTTATTAACTTATTAACTCCCTGTCTGCGCATATAAATATACTAACAAGTTATAGACGGAACTTATAGCCATAATAATTGTAAATACTTGTAGAATAAGATACAAATTGTAAGCGCTGTTGGATTTATTAATTAACTAGCGGTCGGACCCTTTTTTTTATTATTTTCACTTTTAAAACAGACACTTCAATTTTATTTATATGTATAGATGTATAGATAAAAACAAGTGTGAAATTTTTTACTTGATATCTTAACTGCTTCAATACGCCTGAATTTAGAACTTCAACCTTTGATTATTACAAAAATGACATAAATTATTAATTACACAATTAATTAGCATGTATTGTATTATAAAAAACAATATTAAAATCATTACCCATGGCGTAACCCATTTTTTACACCACTTTCAAACCCAAAATCATACAGTTTCCCACCTCAAACTGCCCAAAATCTCTTCCCTAATCCTTCCCACTTTACCAGCCTGAAGCCTGCTAATTCGTCGCAGAAGTTCAGGTGTGGCCTGTCGCCATAGAGACCAGGACTATTGAACCGGGGGCGTCGTCCCACTACTGACGTGTGAGGGAAGGGTACGAGCTGATCAATTGCAGCCCTACCTACTTACCCTCGCAACCGATAATTAAAAAGTACAATAACCCCGCCTACCTTTTCAATTTTATGTTTGCATTGCTCTGTTTCGATGCGCACGCGAAATTAACGTTTTTGACTGCATAGTGGATTGTACGTAGGTATTGCATGTGGGTAATAAGACACATAATGATTGAGTAGTAAGGATTAATCAACGCAAAAAATATTTAAAGAGAAGTTATAAAACTTTTATAATATTAACAAGCATAGGATTTCTTTACGGTTTTTGTTTCAAAACTGTTTACATGCAATAAAAATTATTGTAGCAATCACCCAAAACGTCGACGTTATTATAGCTTTAAAATAATATTTTAAAAAAGATTTTGAAGAAGGATAACATCATCTTACACCATCTCAGGGTTTGAAAGTACTGTAGGACACCGAACGCGCCAACAGAAAACATTTGCTAAAAACTGTAAAATATTCACAGAAAATTGACAAAAGTCCCGACCCCACTAAACCCGATCGAGCCCTAGGCCATCTGTGAAGAATCCAAAGTTATTTTTAAGCCTAACAAAATAACTACAAGAACTTTTCCGTCTATACGTATACTTTTGAATCGCGCATCGTGCATCCGTTTACGCGAGGTTGCTTCGGGCGTACCAATTAGCGACATCCGCACCATCCCCCATTGTAGACATGACAAATCCACCCTTACTACATATATAAATATTCTCCTTTGCACATAATGCACGCCACCAAGGCTCAGTCGAAACCTGACTAGGGAACTCTTGGAGTCTTAATCTGACGGTAGCTGAAGGAACCGTGCGTGGGGTATAGTAATGAATTGGGCTGGCCTAATTGTTTTGAATGAGGGATCACATTGGTCTGCCAATCAATACGCATTAGATGGTATTCCACTCACAACTACATACCTAGGTGTATTACAATTTACAGTTAACAAGACTCAGGATTAAAAAATATTGGCACGTAATAACATTGCAAACAACTTTGTTTTTGTGGATTTGATTCACATAAGTTCTTTTGTCTCCGCAATTATTTATGTATAATTTAAAACTATAATGGAACTTGAACAACGTTCCTACCTTGATATTTTCTTGCCAAGATAGCTATTAAAAACATTACGATTAATATCTAATGTCGCAAGTCAAGCAAGCAAACTACAAATTATACTTTTTTAATTAATTATAAAACAATTGAAATAAAACTACTATTATATATTTACGGATTTTGTCGCGGATTTGCTTTAATTTTTAAGGTCCGCCCAGAGATCACGAAAGCTGTAAAGTATTACCGAAATGTCGCGTCGGGAAGTTAAAAAATGTAAAAAATCCGCGATAAAATCCGTAAATAATAGTTTTATTTCAATGTGTAACATTCGCGTAAATCTAAGAAACCATTATTACAAAACAATTTTACATTAAGAGCGTTTATACCCTGCACGCGCTTTTTGGCTTTAAAACAGGACTTTTCAAATGAGTTAATAGCCACCAATAAACAATTTAAAGGAAAAATAATTATTACTAATTTTAGAAAAGGTTGTCATCTAGGGATTTTGGTGGAAAACATTATAGATTGATGGATAATTTGTGAGTACTATACGGATTACTGAACACAAGTTTCGTTATTTAGGCTTTAAATGGCAATTTAGAAGCTTAAGATATCCGAAACCACTAAATATAAGATGAAAATAAAAATATTATCACACTAATAAGACCCTTATGGAGGGATTTTGCTGAGAAAAATAATCTTTTTGTGTTTAGTTCCTGAAAAATAAAAATTTAAACAATGCGAAATTATTCAGAAACTCTCGTCAAGAACATATTTTTTTTCACCAACTTATCGTACATAATTTTTTATAGCAATTGCATATTACAATAGAAGAACATCTTATCAATAAATTACCATTTTTGTATTTCAACAAAATTAGTTATCATGTTTTCTACAAATATTTTAAAAACCACTATAAAACACGCTGTCCGACGTGTATCAAATCAGACCGCCGCAAGGCCTTCTAGAGGGAGGACGTATCGCTCGTCGCTCCGGCCTGGCTGCAGTCGATTATGCCGCGCGTAGTAAAAATAGCCACGCGCGGAATGCAATTACCACATCTTAGTACTTTGGTAGTAAAATATTTAATTATTTTTATTACCTACAATGGTTTTGTAGTGAGTATAAATTATGTTTCAGGTAATATAATGGGATGTAATTCCGAGGCTAAAATATGTTATGTATTGTAATATAAAATTAAATATATTTCGTAATTGTAAGGGGTTGTAAGGCCCCCTAACACTATTTATGTGTTCGAACACGAAATGATTAATAAAACGTCCGTAGTGTATACTGATTGAACACTGATTTGAATGCAACTTAACAATGTAATAATAACGAAAATATGATTAGTATCCAAAATTTGTATTATTCTTTGCTTGCACAGTAATATTTGTCAACTTATAATGCAAATAAAATATTTTTATGATATTATATTACAGTTACATTTCAATTGAATATTTGAAGCGCACGGATCAAAGTTGTTTGAGCCGATTGTATAGCGAGCCGACGCGGCAGCTCTACGCACACAGCTTTGGTCGCTTATGTGTGCGTGAAATTAACGAAGAAATACCTATAGTTGACTTTGCGCGCAAGGTGTATACGCTCTTAATATCAAAATAAAAGTATTTTAAAATAAAACTAGTTTCTCCAGCACATCAGTTGTGTTGTCGAAGTAGTTTTTCTCCTAGATGTTTTCTCGTTATTCGTATTTATGTTCCGCGGTATTTAGTTCAGCGTTGCGACTTGCTACTCACTAGTTGCCACATATAGGTCTCCAGCTCGTTCCTTCTGCATTTCTTTATTTAATTAGCTTAACATTATGTTATCTAAAACAATGCCATGATTCGCTAAGTACCTACCTTTATTTATTGAGATGAAGTTGACGCTGTATGTCGTTAAACATCTTGCGGAAACATTTGGCATTTTTTTATTATTATTATGAATTATGAAACGAGAATGCCATTCCCCTGATGGTAAGCGATACGACCGCTCGTGGACAGTAGCAAAACTAATCAACACAATTAATTACATAGCAATGCTTGGCATTCCACTACGCTCGCCATCCTGAGACACGAGATGTTAAGTTTCAATATGACCAGTTACACTAGCAACAATTTCTTTCAAACCAGAGCAGAACAGTGCATTTACACTACTGTTTGGCGGGTGAAATAGAGATCGCGGTGATACCTACCCAGACGGGATTACTGTTAACTATTACATAACTGTTACTCTCAGAAACGCACATAAACAAAAATGTTATTGCGCTGGTGCCATGTAAGTGACAGAGAGCATATTAGAGCTATTGAGCTATAGGCTATGCTAGGGCCAAAGAAATCCCAGTTGCTACTTTTTAAGTGAGAGGTCGCAATTTTGATACCACATTTAGATAAATATTTATGTTATAGACAAATATACGCCTATTCCGAGTCCCAGTGTTGTAAGACTGAAAAGTCCCTCATAGTTTTTCTAGTCTAGTAATGACTTTTACATTATTAGGGCTAGGACTATGAGTGTAAAGCCCCATTTACACGGGGTGAGCTTCTACCCGCGAAGATACGATTATCGTAAGGACATAAAAAAGTTGCATTGTGTTAATATTTGTACTTAACATCAGAATACGTCAAACTTATAGATATAGATTGTTGAGTGTAAAGCCCTATTTCCACGAAGAGAGTTTCTAGCCTCGATGGTACGGTTATCGTCTGGATATTAAAAAGTTGCATTGAGTAAACATTTGCCCTTAACATTAGAATACATCGAACTTATAGATATAATAGGGCATACAATTCCCGAAAACTGGCAAGAAAATCTTTCCCTGTAAATATAATTTAACTATTAGGTGTATCCACAATTACTAATGTATTTTTATTTAAATTTTCTATTTCGTGTGATGTAAAACAAAAGAGTCTCTCGTAATGTCTGGGTCAACACAATACTTGGTATCTTAATTCAGGGGCAATGATATACATATGGCTGTTCCTTTTTAAATTTACCTACTTACAATTATAATAATAGCCCATTATCACATACTGATACACATGAAGCCCGTAGTGGATTCCTATGTCCGGCGCGGCGCCCCGGGCCGACACCGCCGTTTTATTTGCGACATTAATTCCCAATTACACGCGACCACAGCGCAGGTGACGCGGGTTACCTATCACCAACACCACATATATGTACTGCTAAAGTATTGTATGCGTATGAAGTGCGTGATGGCCTGTTGGTAAACGGACTAGACGCGACTGCTAACATGTTCACAGTGGTCGCGGGTTCGAATCCCAGGGCACACCTCTGAGTTTTCGAAGTCATGTGTGTATTAACAGTCAATCACCACGCACTAAAACGGTGAAGGAAAACTTCGTGAGGAAACCTGCATACCATAGCGATTTATAAAAAAATCTATGGTATGTAAGTCCGCCAACCCGCACTAGGCCAGCGTGGTGGACTATATGGCCTAACCACTCTCAATCGATTACGATTGTAGAGGAGGCCCGTGCCCTGCAGTGGGACGTATATGGGCTGATACAGAAAGTATTGTATAACTGGAATTAAGAATGCTGGGAGAAAATCGGCCGAATTAAAATGGGATTGGGCGGCACACCTTACCAGGATGCACCCGAAAAGGTGGGCGAAAATTGTCACGCAATGGACGCCCACGGATGGCAAGAGGCGACGAGGCAGACCTCGGAAGAGATGGCGTGACGATCTTGATCATTTCAGTAGCGTATGGACGGCAACGGCAGAAAATAGAGACAGATGGAAGGAGTTGAGGGAGACCTTTGCCCAACAGTGGGACATTATAGGTTATTTAAAAAAAAGTATTGTAAGCTGACAATCTATCTGTGTGCCTGAAGGGTAGGTAGAGTTAACGCCACTCAAAATTAAAAGTTATTGTGTCCCAGTAAGAAGAAAGAATACGCGGTGTTTCGTTTCACAACTCGTTTGGAAGCACTCGGCTATGGAAGTTTTTTTAAATCTCTCTCTCTTCCTTCAGCCATTGGAAGTAAACAGCTGAACGTAGGCCTCCACAAGAATCTCCACATCGACCTGTTGAAAGCGGCCTGCATACAACGACTTCCTTTAACCTTAACTACCTATTTCGTCGACTCCGTAGCCGAGCATCTGACACTTCGCTTGCCTCTGCTTTTTGATAAATGAACCATAAGTGCTATTAACGTGTTGATTACTTTTATTCTCTTTATTATACACTGCCCTTTCTTTCTTTCTCTTTCTCATAAATATAATATCAATGGTTGTCTGGTAGAGATTGCCTTGGTGCAATAAGACCGCCATTTGTACTTTGTTGTTTCATTGTCTTGATTAACTGTTATATTTATTATGCACCATAAAGAATATATAAATAAAAATAAATAGAATATCCAGCGACTAGAGATGAATATGTTCCGTCAGTGTCTAACTATGGCGGGTTTTAGTCTATTATGAATGGATCACTATGTGGTTGAATACGAATATGCAATCACCAGCAATAGTATATCAAACAGTGATTCTAACACGATCGAACCGACTCATTGTCATATAATATCTTTACTTCTGTTAGACTCTGCCACATCTACAATCTCAATTATTTATTATTTGCTTAGTATCAATATCCGGAATCATCTTGAGTCAAGCACCAATCTTTCCTGCCTTGTGTAAGCGTATTTCCGGTTCCCTCTCCGTTTTACCCCCCACATCATCCCCACTGTGGCATTGCGCACGTGCCAGGTGGAGCTCTGATTTTTAATCATTATAGCGTCATTTTTCACGCCGCAAAGTTGTCAGCACAAGTAAATCTTGCAATATTCACTATAAATATTGAAGTGTTGTATTTAGTTTCATAATTGTGGTTGTGAAACCCTCTCCGGTTATTATGGAGAAGCAATAGATGAAGTGGGTAAGTTCCTTAAACCTTCGACGACGACGAGTAGATTCTTCGTTGAGTTCGGATGTTGATTCATCAACGGACATGGATTTAAGTACTCAGCGAGAACTGAATAATCTGTAAGTTATTCACAATTTATTTTACTGCAAGTGGCCTGGCCTTCTTGGCGCATCTTTTTGAATAACAATGTGATGATAAATATACGGATTTGACAAGTGCAGAAATTCGACATACCTAATATGTAATGTGGACAACAATATGAAACTTAACATTTTGTCCGAGGTTAGTACCTACAAGAATAAAAAAATCTCATATCTCTAGTTTTATAGAGCTCGAAATAAACGACTAGTTAAAGCGTTTTGGAGCATCTATACCCCCCGTTCATATTTATATTTCCTTGTGGACAAAGTGGAATCCTTGTTTCCCAAGATTCCGCATACAGAAAAGTTTCTGATGAGCTGGTATAAATTGTGTGGAAGACGAGCTGATTTTATACATTTACGCCTACTACTTCATATTTTGATGTTTTCCTTCAATATGTAGTGGGCAAAATTACCCCAGTTCGGAATACCTATTTAATAACAATCCATCCATCCATCTATCCATCGGCCAAAGGAAGTCCACTATTGAACATAGGCCTCCCCCAATAATTTCCACAGAGACCTGTTGGAGGCAGCTTGCATCCAGCGACGTCCCGCGACCTTTACCAGGTCGTCTGACCACCTTGTGGGTGGACATCCCAAGCTGCGCTTTCCGCTACGTGGCCTCCATTCGAGCACTTTCCGACCCCATCGGTCATCAGATCTCCGCGCTATGTGCCCTGCCCATTGCCACTTCAACTTGCTAATCCGTTGGGCTATGTCGGTTATTTTAGTTCTCCTACGGATCTCCTCATTTCTGATTCGATCTCGTAGGGGAAACCCCAAGCATAGCCCTCTCCATAGCTCGTTGAGTGACTTTGAGCTTCCTTATAAGGCCCATAGTGAGAGGCCACGTCTCGGTGCCGTAAGTCATCACTGGCAACACACAACTATCGAAGACTTTCAATTTAAAGCACCGAGGTATTTTGGACGAGAAGACGTCGCGTAGTTTCAGTTTCGAGTTGGATTCGACGATTGACCTCTCTCTCGAAGTTGGACCTGCCTAACCGGACCACTTGTCCTAAATAGACATATTCGTCAACAACTTCAAGTGTCGAGCCCCCAACGCCAATGGGGGTGGGCACAACATGGACATTCGACATGATCTTCGTTTTATCCATGTTCATTTTAAGACCCACCTGTTGGGAGACTCGATTAAGGTCTTCAAGCAATAATAACAATGCAATGCAGTTATTTTTTGAAAAAAAATGGAGGGTGTGGATAAATTATCTGCACCCTCTTGAATTCAGTTCAGTTATATTCATTCTTATCAGAATGTTTCTTATCAATACCAAAAACCTTCAATAATTACAAACTGAAGATATTTTTTCGCCAAACACCACGAAAAGCAAGGATCACACCGGCGACCAAATCGCAAAGGTAAGTCTATCGTGATAAACCTATAAGCATGCAAAGTTGCGTACTTACATCGAATAAAAAACGCCATGACTGTTATTTCACGGCGGTGGCTTATAACTAATTCACTATATTTGGAGTGTACCAAAACAAAATTTTGATACTTTTTAACGATATTTAAATATATTCTCCAAACACCGCCATTAATATATCACGCGACGAGAGTTTAGCATACAAAACAAATAACTCTTGACATGACCGCACACATACAAACTATGTTGTTATCAGTACCCCAAGCAGGAACATTTTGAAGTATCGTATAGTAATAGTATCGTGACAACGATTACTATACTATTACTACAACGATACTATACGTCTAAAATTATTCGTGCTACCACTTTTTTACACATTTGTATAGTAAAACTATCGCTAGACTATACGATTACCATACTATAGTGTCGTAAACGTTTCCCGCTGCCATAATTTAGTTCCAAATACGCTCACAATGGCGCTGTTCAAATTCCCATACAAAATTTTACTATTACGATTACTATACTATAGAGCCAAATGTTCCTGCTTGGGGCACTGGCCTAATAAAACACGCGGAACAAAGTCCCAGCTACTTTCCATTATTTGATGCTCATACCGTACCAAAATATTCCCCAAATTATCATCCTGCGACAGCTGAATCAATTGTCATTACTAACCCGTACCAATTATTCAGCCATTTTTGAGTGCCTACCTTTGTTCCAAATTTGGAATGGATGGCAAACGTGGGGTTGAGCCGGGCCTAATTTTATGTGACTATAGCCTAACAACTTCATATATTTCTGAGGTTAAATTATCAACCAGATCCGAAGTAGGATCAATTGCTCCAAACCTACCTGTTTATCGGTCTTTCTTTTTGGTCTTTTTTTTCTATGGTCGGTACTAAGAACATTCTAGTAAACCAGCTGAAAAAGCAAATGCACGACGACATAGCATTCTCAAAAAAACGATTTCAGTTCTTAAGTGTTCTCTGCATAACAGGGGATACAAAACGCTACGCAAATCCCCGTCGGAGACGAAGTGCCACACGCTACGAATGGCACTTTAGCAAAATATCACGAAACGCTAGTGGTCCCTAAAACAGTATCATTTACATAGTATTTACCACTAAAGTGTTGCAGTTATGGGACTGGACAGTCAACCCTCAATAGCCTGTGCTGGCTCCGACAATATGCCTTGAGTTTTCTCGGCATAACTTAGGATACGCTACGCAAAATCCCTGTCGGAGCCGAAGTGCCAAATGCAAGGCGCTTTATCATCAGTTCTAACAAAACCAAAACCAAAAAATGGGGATTCAACTTGGCAATATTCTAAGTGGTCGATTTTACAGTCTTACACTGCAAGCCATCATACGACATTTGCCAATCGAAATTCCGTATCCTCAGAAGAGCATACCGCGACCAGTTCGCTCGTAAGTAGCTCAGTAATAATTAAATAATTTTATTTATTTAAGATCGGCAGGTATTACTGCAACTCCAGTATCTATTAGATCCGCAGTATCCACATGGAACTTGGTGGAGAATTTCTCATTGATGAATTCTAACAACACAAAGTTTTAAAAACGATTCATGTATTTTAAAACTATTACTTACCAAAGAGAATCGATTAGTTTAAATCCGTGTACATAAAACTATTTGAAATCATTTTTCAAATATTTCGAACCCGCGAAATGAGGCTCCAATTTGTAAATAGCCTATATTTTATTCATAACTTATTCAAATATTCGTTAATCATATTTATACACATTATAGCGTCTATAGCGCACCAGGTGATAACAAACACATCACTCAAGATGGATTCCGGATATTGATACTAAGCAAATAATAGAGAGTTTTTCCTCAAATAAAAACTTACCTATTATTTCTTGATCAATATCCGGATTCCAGGTAAGGGCTACCAGGTGCATCATGAGTTCCATAATGATTAAAAATCAAAGCTCCACCTGGCACGTGCGCCAGGCCACAGTGTGGATGATGTGGGGGGTAAAACGGAGAGGGAACCGGAAATATGCTGACACAAGGCAGGAAAGACTGGTGCTTGACTCAAGATGGATTCCGGATATTGATCAAGAAATAATAGGTAAGTTTTTATTTAAGGAAAAACTCTCTGTTATTTAATTGAAATGTGTGAGTAAGTTTTTATATGTTCAGTTCTATATTTCTTATTATATTATTTATTTTTTACACTGCCCTCTCACTCTCTTTCTTTTAAATCTATCCCATGGTTGTCTGTAAATTGCTCTTGAGCCATAAGACCGCCATTTGTACTTTTTTATTATTATTGTTTCTGTTTATTGTTTTTGTTTATATTTGTGTACAATATATGAGGAGATCCGCAGGAGAACAAAGGTTACCGACATAGCCCATAGAATATATGTATATAATAGAATATATGAATATATGTATATGATATAGCAAGTTGAAGCGGCAGTGGGACACATGGCGCGTAGAACCGATGGCCGCTGGGGCCGAAAGGTTCTGAAATGGAGACCACGTACAGGCAAGCGAAATGTCAAACGTCCGCCTATAAGGTGGACAGACAACCTGGCTAAAGTTGCAGGAAGTCGCTGGATGCAGGCCGCTTCCAACAGGTCGATGTGGAGATCCTTGGGGAGGCATATGTTCAGCAGTGGACTTCCTGTAGCTGAGATGATGATGATGATGATGTGTAAAATTTAAAGATTTAAATAAAGTAATTAATAAATAAGTACCAAATAACACATAATTTAAGTTAACATACACAAATATGCATTACAAAATTAACTAAACAAATTAATAAATAAGTACCAAATACCACATAATATGTTTTATGTACTCATATTAAAGATATGCAATTTCTGCCCCAGTGCCCTTCGTGTCTGTAAACGTCAGTCGCTAGGAAGTGGAAATGTGTTCGATATGTGATACTTTGTTTCCACGACACTCGCTATTAAAAATAGGTACAACTTTAAACTGGGCTTGTATCGAAACATACATACATAAAATATACATTGAAGGTTTTATAAACTAATACGACAATATGAACAAGGATAACTTGGAACTAAGCGCAATGGAATCCAAATATTTACAGGTCACTAGCAATCAAAACGAGGTAAGAAAGAAAGAAAGAAGAAGAATATTGTTGGACAGTGACACAGAAATACAAACAAAATAGATAACACAAGTGAGACACAAACACTAAAAATAATTATCACTGCACCAACAATGGACCTCACATTCAGCTAAATGCTTCGGTAATGCATAAGCAGAACCGCAGCGCTGATTATTTTCAATGCGAGGACCAAGTGACGTTTGGATGCTCAGTCATTAATCTGACTTGAATTAAACGTTAAAAAAATAATAATAATAACAATTGGGAAAAGCGACAAAATAACCAAATTAAAGAACACTAAAAACTTAAACAATACACAAATATAAAATTAAATAGTACTCAATTTCAGGTATTTATGTGTGTATTATAAATGTACCCATGTAAATGTATTTGCGTAGTTAGATATTATTTTCTATGCATGTAAATAGCGCGAAGTTATCTGATATTCAATAAAATAAATAATTAAATAATTCCAACACTTTGTGGGTGTGTAGTGAACCTCGCTCGCACAGGCGCAACAAACATTGATAAACATTGTACTCGTGGCAATGAAACAAATAAAGCAGTAACAAATAAATAGGTTTTGTTGGTTACACGACAATAATGTGTAAATGAAGTGAGGTTTAAAATGCCACGAGACACAGGGAATCGTTAAATTTACATAAAAAGTAACAAAAATTAATAATATTTTAAATAAATTTAAAATTAGTTGATGCCACCATCGACGGATAACAGAACATCATACCACAAATACCGTACGTGCTATAAATTGAAGGTAAATGTATGCTAATAATAATTATTTAATCTAGTACATTTGCTTTTGTGTTGATAATAAATGTTGCCTATAATTAGATTTAAAACCAAATTTATTATTTTTAGAACGACATGGCGGTGGTATATTGTTCCAACAGCGAGTGGCGGCATATTTAAAGGATCCCCTAAATGCAGAAGTCCTGTATCGAGGAATCGACAGCGGGTTCGTGGAGGAACGCGAGCCATATGAAATGTTGTCCCGCCTCCACATCAACTTATCGTATAAGTAACATGGTTTTTTTGTCTTTATCGCTCCAAATAGTAATGTGGCCATGTGCAATTCTCTTCGAGCTGCCATTTTGAGCATATTTGCTTCATTTATATAAGGTGTGACATGGCTACGACGGGGAATATCGAGGCAAAATCTGGCACAAGCATTCTGCACTCGTTGAATCAATCTGACGGTGCGCTGTAGTAGACAAGGCCCATACACCACATCACAGTAACTCAATCTGGATAAAACTAAACTGTCCACCAGCCTTTTTCTTAATTCAACATTGAAATACTGCCTGAAACGGTACAACAGCTTAAGTCTGTAGAAGCAGTTTCTTATAACGCTATTGATATGGGCCTCAAATCGAAGCTCCGGATCAATGATTAGTCTCAGATTACGCGCCATATCCACCCTTTCAATACTTTCGCCCAAGACGTGTATCTGCGGATTACCCGATAATATATTTTTTACTTGCGCTTTACTTCCCAAAATCTTAAACTTCGATTTGGCGGGATTCAGTACAAGAGTGTTACGATTTGACCACGATACCACTTTAAAAATCTCCTCATTAATTTTATTAACAGATGACACCAGTTTGTCATGTTTAAACGACATGTATAACTGGATGTCATCTGCGTACATGTGATATTTGCAATCGAGAAAGAAATGGCTTATATCAGCGCTGTATATAATAAACAGTAGAGGGCCAAGAATCGCACCCTGAGGAACAAACCAAAGATCCATCATCATTCTGCAATTCAACAAACTGCGAGCGATCGCTCAGATAGCTACAAAACCATGACACGGTGTCGAATTCGAATCCATAATATCGCAGCTTGGATAATAAAAGGTTGGTGTTTATAGTATCGAACGCACGTGAAAAATCCAGCAATGTGAGAATGGTCCCCTCCCCACTATCCCGTGCCTCGAGTATGTTATCCACCACATCTAGTAAGGCAGTGGTAGTGCCACGTCCCTGTCGGAAACCTGACTGGCGATCCGGAAGTATATTGTGGGCTTCTAAATATTTTATGACCTGAGAGTACACAACTCGCTCAAGTATTTTTGATAAACAAGGGAGGATGCTTATCGGACGTAGTTCCTTAAAACTTTGAGGATCGCTGTTCTTAGGAATTGGTCGGATAATGGCACAGCGTCAAAGATTGGGAAATGTGTTGATTTTGATGGAGGTGTTAATAATGGTCGTTATAGTTTTTAAAGAGTAAGGAAGTGTAAGCTGTATCATGTCTTTAGTGATACCATCCATGCCCCGAGCATTTGTTCTTATATTTTTGATAGCACTAAAGACAGTTTCCTCATCGACTTGTTTGAGACAAAAAGTCGTGGAACCGTGTCTATTGCCATCGAAATAATTTAGCTCAGAGATTGGCACCTCCTCATCTCCGGGAACATCCAAAAAAGCCCTATTGATTTTTTCCGGATCGTGTAAATGATTTGGAAGGGTTGTAACTGTGTTTGATGGGTACACATGTGATTTTAAGTTTTTCCATAATGCCTTTGAATTATTAATATTTTCATTTATATGTTTTGTGAAATATGCCTCTTTTTCGCGATGTAGAGAATTAAGAACCTGACCTTTGTGAGTGTTTAGTTTGGTACGTCGGTATAAATACCGACATACATACATATTATCATCATCATCATCATCATCAGCCTATTCGCGTCCACTGCTGGACATAGGCCTCTCCTATGGCACGCCACTGGGCTCGATTTTCAGCCACATATACAGATGTATAAAAACATAAAATTAAAATTAAAAAAGAAGGAAGAATTTGGCACGTCGGGGTTGTGACTAGTACGTAATCACTCACCAAATGTTATAGGTATTACTCCTCGACTGTCGACACAGCTATTCCAGCTTATTCAAATCCGAGTATACATTGGCTGTAGCCGAAATATGATACTTTCGTATCTCACTTTGAGGATTTTCACTATCGTAGACGATATTCACTATCAGAGCGGATAAGTATGTACTACCATCAATTATATTATGCCATTCTTCGGAGATCTTACTTACCGAACTACAGGCAAAAGCAAGGTTGTCATTTTCTGCGGGACGCTTCTATCACCCCAGTCGTGCTGATTGATTTGTACTGTATATTCAACGACGTACAGCTAGGTAAATATACTTTACTAACGCCCAAATACTGGAACGCAACTTAAATATAACTTGCGCTTAACTACGTTAATCCCGATTAAATGTACTGGCTAAGTGGGCCGTGCGCTGTTAAGAGCAACTTATTATTTGAATGGCGTTCCAGTATTCGGGCGTAAATCCTTTAATATTTCAGCGATGTCTACTTTAACAGCGTTTAGATGCATTATTGTTGTAAAATATTTATTGATTTATTTATTTAATTAAGCTTCTCCAACAGCATACACATTATCAAAATGAATACTATTTTTATAAGTTGCTCTCTGGATGTACAATTACAAGACTACACAATAATTACATAAATTACACACGCAAATAAAAACAAAGGAACAGACACTTAAAGTGAAAAAAAACTAATCAATGAATTAACAGAGTTAAAGAAAATATTATTGAATAAGAAACTAAATCTATAACTAATGATATAATGAATTAGTATTTATTTAGTGTTTCGATTACATTTATGATATCTTACAATTAACACTATTTGCGTGCCTGTTTCGACCGACTCATAATATCCTTTACAGTTCATTATTCATGGAAACCTACCCAAGGGTTGCTACCGCACTTCATGATCAGTACTTCACAATTCATAACCGAATTATGTGTGTACTTTTCTTCACTTTGCAGTTTTAATGTAGAGCGGGCGTATATATTTTAACTGACTGTTAGGGAAAAAGTTGCAGTTAAAATGCAATAGCATAAAAAGCCCCCTGGCGGAAAATCTACAAATAGGTATGCAAACTTTGGGCATTCACTTCATATTAGAGTGGGGAGGGGAGACTGTCGAGGGTAAACTATCGATAAACAATTTAAAAAAATGCCGGTGACCGAACAGCCGGTGGATGCAAGCCGTTTCCTACTGGTAGCTTGTAGCTTATTTTCAGTAGTACCTCTTGTGGGTGAAGAAGAAGAAAAACATAGGGAACTGTTTAAAAAGGCGTGATTGTAATTCACCATCGCCCACTAACTTATCCACGGAACGACGACGCGAGTAATATTAGTTGAAATAACAGCAATGTCATTAATCAAATAAACCCAGAAAAGTTATATTGTTTTGTCAAAAAGATGTTAAACCGCGCGGTCGATACATACATACATAAACTCACGCCTTTTTCCCAGAAGGGATAGGCAGAGGTGCCAGGACACCCACATTTCGTCTTGTATGTTCCGTCCCGCGATGTGATAGGTGGCGAGCCTATCGCTATATCGGGCACAAATTCCTGACTTTGTGCTGATAATGAATAGAAAAATCCAATATCACTTTGCCCAACCCGGGATTCGAACCCGAGTCCTCAGCTTTGTAACCGTACCGTAGTACAACTACGCCACCGAGGCGGTCGATAGATATGTAACAATGCTACGCAGGTTTAGTTTACCTTTTAACTGCACTGTTGAGTTCCGGTTTGAAGGCCATTGTAGCCAGAGTAACTACTGGACATATTGTGACTTTACATCCTATGTCTCAGAACGTCGAGCGCAGTGGAATGCTAAGCATTGCTTTGTAGTTCGTGGTGTTTTGTTTTGCTACTGTTCACAAGCGGTCGTATTGCTTACCATCAGGCGAATGGCAAGTCTCGCCATTCATTGGATTAAAAAAACCTGCATGGTAGGTAATTCACAATGTACCTACGACTCCGAAAATTCAGATACGATTCTTAGAATTCGAATTCAACACGACACTTAATAAACTTTTCCACCCGGGATTCAAACCCGCACCATTTCGTATACGCATACGTCAGCGGTCAGGTCAACGACCTTTCTCGTTCATTTATGCTGAGAGGTCTTAAGGCTGACGATGAAATTTGGAGTGGTGTCAAACCTTAGCACTAAATGAATTTACATAATCAACGCAGCTTGACGACTTTTCATTCAGCTAAGGATACACAGACGTATAATCATGTTAATATTACAACGGTATTGTATATGCTTTCATTGAAAAAATATGACATAAACAAAAAACACCTATCTTGTGTGCAATAAATAGAAATGTATTTATGTTTATATTTATCATTATTTTACTTGTTAAAATAAATTTGTTTTTAAGTGAAAAAAAAAGTAAAAATTAACTATAGCGCAATATTCTTTCTTAAGCTACATTTTTATAATGGGTCAATATTTTTATACAAGCAGTCCGGTAAATGAGCCGACATGTCATCTCATGGTAAATGATAACTGCCGCCCATGAACATCCACAACTTTTGGACAATGAATCATAGTTATGTTGCTGGACTGTTAAATCTGAAAAGGAGCAGGAAGAAAATGGATGGGAAGAGGAAAGAGACATCCGGCACAGTCTATTTCTCCCGCCAAACAGGAGTGTAAACGCACTGTTGTGTAACGGTTTGAAGGATATTGTAGCCACAGTAACTTCTGAACATAATATTGAGACTTAATATCTTAGGTCTCAGGATGGTCTCTACCTCTTGGAAGTACTGTCCTACTCATTAAACTACATACTTGACAGCCTTTGCAGTTCGTAAAACTCCAGTTGTAACAAAGGTCCACGGTTTCGATCCCTGCACTGACTTAAATGTTTGGTTTTGATTGTGATATCTGTGAAACCGAAAAATCTTACCGTATATCTATATATGTACACCCACGACACAAGATTTAACATAGTGTGGGGTCACGACTATGTATTTGATGTTGGGTATATTTGAAAAACTTAAATAATTATAGTTAATCTATCTTATGAATGTAATAAACAATAACTATCTCGACGTACAGAGTCCATCACTAGAACATTTTTTTCGCTAGCACTCGAGCCGCGCGCCGCGTTCGCGAAATATTACTATTCACACGAAAATATCATATTTTATTTGTTTATATTTCGTATTTTTTTATTTAGCATATATTTTCGCATCTCACAAACACTTGGCGAGTTCCGCCCTCGCTTCGTCAATGGAACTTCATTGATCTACTATGTTCGTGTATTTGTAAAGAAATAGCGTTTTTTGGGATATTTGGAATTACTGACTTTGTCCACTGTGTCTAGGATATAGAAATATTTATTAGCGTAAATGACGACACGAATGAGTTGCCCGACTAATCATAAACAGGAGAAATCATCATCATCTCAGCCACAGGAAATCCACCCCTGAAAACAGGCTTCCCTCAAGGATCCCCACATCTACCTGTTGTCGTCGGCCTGCATCCAGCGACTTTAGCCAGGTCGTCCGTCCACCCTGTAGGCGGGCGTCGGACATTTCGCTTGCCTGAAATACCACTCAGAAATTATTAAGCTTTGAATGGCACTGAGTTGCGTTGTTCAAGACACTAGATGGTGAGAGTCTTAAGTCTTAATTCGTGGAAAACCCTAACTACAATATATTTTGAACTGGAATTCGATGTAGAGCGCCTCCACTTACACTGCTGTTTGGCGACGGTAATAGCCAAAGCAATTCCTACCCGACACCCTTCTAGATATCAGAGATCTCCCATCTAATATGTACGATAAACTACTAAGATTAAAATAAATATAATTATGCTGGTAGAAAATTCGTATCCGCTTAGATATCCATAATAATAACAATAATAATTATCTGGCAACACCAAAAGATCATCCATTTGAAAATATATATATATTTTGTTTAATATCAAATATATACACAATATTCACAATTTATGTCTAAATAGTAACCAAAATGATTCCTTTCTACAATCACATAATGTTTTATCGAAGAAATAGAGTAAATAAGCAACAATTAATCATAATAAAAAATAATAGAGTGACAGTGTGTGACAATGTCAAAGGATTTTACAAATTATGATAAATAAAAACCAAAACGATGATCAATAATAAAGCCAGAAAGAAACGGAACGCACGTTTAACATCTCCCAGCTCGTCGAGCTCCGCGTCGTGGGCGTCGGCTTCGGACGTATTCGAAGTGACGTCGGACAACGACGCGTCGAGCCAACACGGCGAGTTGCAGTCGTCCCCGCCGCCACCAAGACCTACGCGACGAAGAGGACGACCCCCTCCAGCGGTGGGCTTGGGACCTGTGGGGCCGAGTGTCCCGCCTACGGTCCCCGCTACCGGTGGGGTAGTGCGCCGCATGAGATGGACTCGAGAAATCAATGAGAATGTCATGCGGGCCTACTTTGGGGCAACAAAGGGAGGAATTAACCTCACTGCGTATCGCGCTAAAATGCTGTCTCTGTTTCAGGCTTTGGAACCAACGGTTGATGTATCGTCCCAACGACTGTCGGATCAAGTGCGATTTATTCAGCGGCGTAAGTTGTTGGATGATGACACACTTGAGCGGTTGCGCACAGACTTGTGTTTTGTCCAGGATGACCATGTGTCACCCGTCAGTGGAGATCAAGCGGCAGGCCCAACACCAACACCTGTTGCTGATTTCGAGCTGACGGACAATTTGGATGACAACGTAAGTCCCCAAGCTAAACAGCAACTGAGAGGAGCTTTGGAATGTGCGATTTTGGAGTTTGCGTCTTTATCGGCGTCTTGTAGACCGCGTCTGCCACGTTTGCCAACGCATAGAAGAAATTTGGCGCTGATGGGAGCTTTGGACTCCATGTTAACTACATACTTGGAGTCCAGTCGGGATCTTGTTGATACGCATTCGATCCTTTACTGCGCGGCCGTCGCAGCATGTCGAGTGGCTAATATAAAATTTCCAAATGAGTATAAAGCCACTCGAGGTGTTGTGATTGTGCCTGCCTGGCAGCGTAGGATCGAGGATCGTATCAACAGGGCCCGAACTCTCATCGGCAAACTAATTTCTTTTAAAGAAGGAAACAGCAGGCCGAAGATTATGCGTTTTGTGACGCACGCTTTTTCGGGGACCAACACAAGTCCTCGAAATTATAGGCTTTGCGTCACAGAACGCATAGACTTCTTTAAACATAAAGTCTATGCGTGGGCGAACCGCATTCGTCGCTACAGGAGGCGATGGGATCGTTTCCAACAAAATTGCAAGTTCCAAACTGACCAAAAGAGTGTTTATAGATGTTGGGAGAATCCTCCACAAGGTGTGGTTGATGGGCGGCTTCCTAGTGCTCACGAAATGCGTGAGTACTGGACGAATATCTGGTCGTCGCCTGTCTCTCACACTGAAGCCTCCTGGTTTAGTGTTGTAGATCGAGCTTGCGAGGCAATACCGGCTATGGAAACCATTTTAATCAGTCCAGAAGATGTGCTAACTGCAATTAGACAGACGCAAAACTGGAAGTCGCCGGGCCCGGACGGTCTGCACAACTTCTGGTTAAAATGGTTTCCAAGTTCGCATGCTCGATTAGCAGCGCAATTCCAGAATGCGCTTGAGCGGGGATCCCTTCCAACATTTATGACAACAGGTGTCACTCACCTTCTCTTTAAGTCCGGTTGTACCACGGAACCAAAAAATTATAGACCCATCACATGCTTACCCACTATTTATAAAGTTTTGACCTCCATAATTAGATCTAAAATTACAGACCATATAAATTCTAACCAAATTCTTTTTTCTGGCCAAACAGGTTGCATGAATGGGTCCCGTGGTACTAAGGAGCTCCTTCTCATTAACATGACCATTTGCCAACAGGCTCGTCACAACCGAAGGAATTTATCGGCTGCCTGGATAGATTATAAAAAGGCCTATGATTCGGTGCCCCATACATGGCTCATGAGGGTGTTAAATTTGTATAAAATTAATACAAATTTATGCAACTTCCTTGGATCTTGTATGGGGCAGTGGACCACTGTCCTGAGATATCCAGGTGGTACGGTTCCTCCTGATTGTGACGAGCCGATTAGAATCAAGCGGGGTATATTCCAGGGCGACAGTCTGAGTCCACTGTGGTTTTGCATGGCCCTGAATCCCCTCAGCACTCTGTTGTTGGATTCAGGGTTAGGCTACCGTCTACGGAGAGGCTCTGAGCCTATATCTCACTTGCTCTATATGGATGACCTCAAGTTATTTGCATCGAAACAAACCGAATTGATTGAGTTGTTAAAAATAACGGAAAGATTTAGCAATTCAATCAATATGGATTTTGGTGTAGATAAATGTGCGGTTATCCATGTGAAGCGAGGGGAGGTTGCGGTCTCTGATGACATACTAGTCTCAGAGACTGTAAGGCTCAGATCCCTCTCTGTGACGGAAACCTACAAATATTTGGGTATGCCTGAGGCTCTAGGTATCATGGGTGCAGATGTAAAACGATCGTTGAAAGAGCGTTTTTTTAGCCGCCTGACAAAAGTACTTAACAGTTTTTTGTCCGGTGGAAACAAGATTCGCGCTTTTAACGGTTGGGTTATGCCTGTACTCATATACTCTTTTGGCATACTCAAATGGACTCAGACCGAATTGGACGCCCTGGATCGTAAAGTCCGAACTCTCCTGACTGCACATCGTATGCATCATCCACGATCATCAGTGATGAGATTGTACATCCCGCGGAGATGTGGGGGCCGAGGTATTCTTAATGCTAAGGACTTGCATAATCGCGAGGTGTGCAATCTCAGGGATTATTTCCTTCAGAGTGATGTGGATATGCATAGGGTTGTAGTTATGGTAGATAAAGGATTTACCCCGCTCTCTTTGGCGATTGAGAACTGGCGGAAACCTTTGGTGGTAGGCATTAAGGATCGCGAGGACATATGGAAGAGCAAAGAGCTGCACGGTCGGTTCTATCGAGCCCTTCATGGGCCTGATGTGGACCGACTAGCGTCTGTGTCTTGGCTGCGCTTCGGTAACCTCTTTGGGGAAACCGAGGGTTTTGTCTTTGCAATTATGGACGAAGTTATTAAGACGAACAACTATAGGAAATACATCCTGAAGGACGGTACGGTCGACATCTGTCGGGCATGCCACCGTCCTGGTGAGTCTATCAGGCATGTTATTTCCGGTTGTTCGTATCTTGCTAACGGCGAGTATTTGCATAGACATAACCTAGTAGCCAAGATCATACACCAGCAAATTGCCCTTCGATATGGACTTGTGACTCCTGAAGTGCCATATTACCAGTATGTGCCCCAACCAGTTCTCGAAAATGGTCATGCAACGCTGTATTGGGATCGATCTATTATCACAGACAGGACTATTCTAGCCAATAAGCCTGACATTGTGATAATAGATCGATTGGCGCGCCGGGCTATACTTGTTGACGTCACCATCCCGCATGACGATAACCTTGTCAAAGCTGAAAAAGACAAAATGTCTAAATATTTAGATTTGGCACACGAGGTTACCGACATGTGGGATGTCGACTCAACAATTATTGTCCCGATTGTCGTTTCTGTCCATGGGTTGATACCAAAGAGCCTCGACCAACATCTACAGAGGCTCTCAATCGGCTGTTGGGTCAGAAGTCAGATTCAGAAGGCAGTATTGCTTGACACGGCACGTATTGTGAGGCGGTTCCTCACTTTGGGCTCCTAACCACCGGTGGCTTGGGTTTCGAGCCTCGCCATCGTTGGATAACTTTTTATATTTTTATATGTATTTTGTTTTTTACTATATATATAAAAATGTAAAAAAAAATATTTAAAATAAAGAGTAACAATAATAATAACAACTCTTTATTTAAAACACCACAAAGTATTTACAAAAATAAAAAGAGAAAAAACAAATAGTGTGTGTAGTACGTGGAGGTTGGAAATCTGTCACAGCGACCCCCGCAAACATTATCATCTATGCTAATTCTATCACTAGTCAATTTATTGTTTATAAAAATAATAATTTCTGAAATAACAAACGATTACAGTCCTCTGGGAATGGTTTTTCACTAGCAATAAATTAAATATGAGTCTACAGCTAGGTGTTACGATATTATACTTCTTTACCCAGGCATCTTCAGTCTTAGCCAATTTTTACCATTGCTTACGACATAGTCGTAAAATATATATTTGAACACGTAATTCATAAAATGAGATTGTGAGTGCCTCTGCTGATACAGAAATGTGTTTTCAGTGCATTTAATCAATACCTTAGTTTATGTGAGACAGCGTCCCTGGCCCAGTTGGTCAGACGCTGGTTATGAAAGAAGATGTTGCGGATTAGATTTCTGCACCGACACAAAATTCTATGCTATCCATAAGTAACTCTCGGATCTTGATGTTTCGAAAGAAGTCTTTTGTAAATTTTGATACACTCGGCGCGAGTTTTTTATGAAGGTACAGGACTATGTCTATGACTGTTGGGTGTACTAATAAAAACATTGATACCACTTCGGTCGATTCGAGTTATTCGACTTATAATAGCTTTAACGACATACAGCTAGGTTCTGTAATTTACAACTCTTCTTAGTGCAAGGATATGCCTAAGCGCCCTAGGCGAAGAGAACGAGATTTTATATACGCAAGACAACTGTTTGATTATACCTTGACATATTCCAGATCCCAAAAGTTAATAGTAATTTTTTTTTCATAATAAGGTAAATGAAGTAACTGATCTTAAGTATGAAGCCACGACTTTACTATTTCAAACCCTAAAACCGCTACCAATGACGACCAATATACACCTACATGACTTACAGATATAAAAGGCAACATCTTTACTTAACTCCTTAAACCACAACTTAGTAAAGGCTAGTGTATTCCAACGTCCTTCATCGATTCCATTTACTTGTCCCCATCTTTGCCCGAACTGCAAACCGCTGTAAAGCTCTAAAGCGGCTACATTACCGCTGTACTGTATTACGCAAAAACAACGATTAGCAAGGAAAGGACAAGTCACTCACAGCGCATTATAGAACACCTGAGGCGGGCCGCCGACACCGCCGCCCTAATCCCGGTTTGATTAAAACTCCATATCTATGGAGGTTCTGCTCTGTGTGTATACACTGCTGCAAATCATAACCTTAGCTTTATTGTCACGCCGAGATTTGTATAAGTACTATTCCGATTTGAAGACTGTCTGCGTTTTTGTTAAGCTAAATTTATTGTTAAAAAAATGAAATATTGTGCTTTCAATATTTATTCAGTTACAATTACACCCAGAAGATGCAAAACAAATCGATTAGTACATTATTATTTTCTAAACTTACAGAGGAACCTGTTACCGCGAGTTAAACCGACGTTAAAGAGTCCGTTGGCACTGCCCACACTCAAATGACGTTACGCGATTAAGATGGAAAAAGTTTGCGTAAGTTTTTGCCGCTATATTTATTTAGGTCATTAATTAGACGTAAATTTAGTAATGGAGGCCACTGGACGAGCTCTTTAGTACAGAATGACTTTTATACTAACTCCTTGAGGGATAGAAGAGTATGGAGTCAGGAGCGAGAGTTGTGAGAACAGGTACAGGGAGCGTGGTGTGCGACGCGCGGGCCGGTGGAGCGACGAGCTGAAGGCTGCTAGTGTATGAGAGCTCAGGAGCGAGTGTTGTGAGAGCACGTACAGGGAGCGTGGTGTGTGACGCGCGGGCCGGTGGAGCGACGAGCTGAAGGCAGATGAGTACTCAGTAAGAAGCGCGGAGTCTCTACTAAGCAAGATTGAAGCTCGAGTCGGAAATCAAAGACGTGATAAAGGTGCATGTGTGCTAGGCGTGGCCGCGCATACGGAACGTGACAAATTACGTGTTAACGTACACGACGCCGCACAAAAAATACGTACCTATTATAAAGTTATTATTAAAAAGATACCCAAGTCGTTTTTATGATTTAGCGTTTTAAGATAGATTCTGTCTTAGAGGTCTTGGTTGGTCGATAATATGAAGAGCCTTTTAATCAAAACTTGTTAACCTACTAGTGAGCCAGTGCAGCCCCAGTAGTAAAGTAAGGCAGTAAAATATGTGGGTCACACAAACATTTGTCTCGGTACGCAGTTCGAACTGGCGGTTACTTCTCTTTATTAATAAATAAATAATAAATACACCCAACCAATGCACCCAACAGTCACATGCACAATCCGGAAGCCACATTTAAGATAAATTAAGTTTGTGGGTATCAGAAGCTACACGAGAATTTTCGATCTTACAAGCATCCAAACCCGAGAGATATACTGGTGGGCCTCATAAACATTTGTGTACACGCGGAGATTCAACCCATGGTCTCTCGATCCTCACATCCAGTGTCTCACCAACTGCGCCACCAACGCTTCAATATACACTTTAAATCTATACATATAAATAAAATTGAAGTGTCTGTTTTAAGAGTGAAAAAAAATATGTCCTACTACATATCGTTATATACACGATACCTGTGACGAAAATGATATTTAAAAAAATTTTGTTTGTCTGTCTGTTTGTTCCGACTAATCTCTGAAATGGCGGGACCGATTTTGACGGGACTTTTTTGTCACGTAGCTGACATAACAAGGAGTAACTTAGGCTACATTTATTTTAGAAAAAATCTTTTATTTTAGAAAAATAGAGTAATGTTGCAATGCCCACGCGCAGCTCACGCGCATGCCACCACTGGGCCGTCACGCCAGGCGTCACGAATCAATATCACATTTACAAAATATTGTATATAAAGAAATTTTTCAATAAAGTTAATACAAAAAACTGAAAATAAATGTGTAACGGTAGTTTGCCGCCGCTCGCTAAGAGATGGCACCACCGTAGAATTAGATCGCGGTATGGTTTCGTTACAAATGTTGATAATTAAAATAAAAATGCAAAAACAAAAAAAAAACTAAATATAATAATTAACTTTTTTGTTAAATTCCACGCGGACGAAGTCGCGGGCACAGCTAGTCCACAATAAAATTGATTACAAAAGAAATATCCTTAAATATCAATAGCTGTCTCTA
This sequence comes from Hyles vespertilio, assembly GCA_009982885.2. Lineage (NCBI taxonomy): Eukaryota > Metazoa > Arthropoda > Insecta > Lepidoptera > Sphingidae > Hyles > Hyles vespertilio. The sequence continues at coordinate 541,716 of CM042805.1, read as the reverse complement.
ATAGTGAATAGTTGTATCAACTGAAGTAAGAACGAGCAGCAGTGCGATTCACGTAACTTTTTGACGCGCCGATCAAGTTGCGGTGCGGTTACAATTAAGTTTACGCTTTGGTACAAAATGGTATTCTTGTAAGTGTTTAGTTGCGCGTGAACTGCGCGTGAGCTGCGCGTCAACTGTACGTCAGATGTATGAAATTTGTTTGAGATTGACATATACGCGCAGCAGTAGAATACGCTAAAACGTTTGCGTGACGCGAACTTCACGCGAGCGTAGTTGTCAAAATTACGAGAATACGAAAAGGGCTGTTTTGATCGAAACTTAACCGCAACTGCTCTGCAGCTGAACTTATTAAAATACGTGAATCGCACTACAGAACTGTTGAAATCTCACATTTGTTGGAGCGAATATATTTTTTTCTCGCTGAACGCAAAACGTGCGCCCATCAAATTGTTTGTAGTGGGATCAGAATGTGCATTTCCAATAATGGCCGGATCATGAGTGGTAATACTGGATATGTCGCTGTGCAGCATAAATTTGGGTAATTTGCAAAAAAACTAAATACTTTTACGGCCGGTTTCAATACTATATTGACAGTTAAGCGGTAAAAATTATCGCCGATAATTACGTGTCTTCTATCATTGTTTAACCGATGTTTCGATAACAAAAACTAAACTAGGATAACAACGCTGAACGTAGATATTGCATATATCTCTGGTAAGAACCGTTCCTCCCAAACGTTCAATTTTTGCACTTTTAATTGAGGTCAGTATGTATTAGGTTAATTATTAACTTTATTTTGGAATGATCATTAATCATCATTAATATATAATTAGAAGAATAAAACGTTAAAATATATTAATAATGTAAGTATTGTGACAAATAATGGCAAATTAAAAATTCATACAAAGCTTACATAGAACAACAAAACGCATCGTATGACTGGTTTATGTCATGTCAAGTGTAAAAAAGAAGTTTACAATTTACTGATTCGGCTGACTGTAGCTTTTAATACCCAAAAATAGTTACCTACTGAATATGCATTCTCCCCAGTACGTAAAACCACAAGGATAGTAGCAGTTAATGAAACAGTGACACATTATTGTTCCCGAGCTGTTACATTTATTATAAAATATATGATTTTGGAATAATTCAATACACTTATAGAACTTAATGAAAAATTTTATATGTATGCCATGTATACCAGGAGGAAGGTTCCTTACAGGCTGGGTTTCAATTTAGAAATAAACATAATAGCTGATGTATTATTTCATCTAAAAAGTAAATCTGTAAATAAATTCTGAACTAGAATATTCACATAGTTTTTTTGGTTCTCATAAATTATAATCGGCGTCAAATACACCAGCATTAAATATTTCGTTATCACTTTCATCACTGAATATATTAATTTCACTTTATTTTGCTGATTTTTTCTATAAAAATACCACATATCTGGGATAATCAATGTATTATCCACCATATTGCAGCGATATTAGAAAACGCTGACAGCTAGTTAAACACAAATAACTACAGTAGTTCGAATCGTTATCGAAACGCGTATATTTTAATTTGTATGACATTTCCTAACTATGGTTAGCGAGAGCCCTCCCATTGATAGATACAAATCATAGATATATTTATTCATCTGTCTACGATTATTGAAACCGAAAAATGACAGAACTCATACTAGAGTTAGCGATTTTAACGGGTAGAAAAAGACAGACAGAGTATTGCACCCGGCCGTTAATAGGCAAGCAAAAACATATATTCTCCTAATACCGAGCACAGGCTTTATAGAGAAATGCACTAATCCAGCATATCCAAATCCGGCTTTATTGCCGTTATAATAAGAGTAGTATCACGTGAATACAGAACCTACTCATCAAATGGGCCGAAATTATTTTTTAGTTAAGCTACGACGACTTATACAATATTAATTATTTACAATTATATAGATCTTTATTAGTATCTATAAAGACCTCAAAATGTCTTAAATTATATTTAAATCATTAGTTTGGATGGCCGTATAAAGGAGCTTCGGCCCGACTAGCACAACTTAACGTATAGCATTGCTGGCCAAAAAACGACTTAATGTTCCAATTATTGAAATGTCTCACGACAGCCTTAGTATTTTCTTTTATTAACATTTTGTAACAGTAAAGTAATCAGTGTCGTAAGTCCTTGAGCATTTCTTTAAATTCGAGACGTATGCCTTTTGAATGTGCCTATGGATGATGAATTAGTAAGATCCTGGGTTGGAATTCTAAACGCATTTATTGATTTAAAACTCCCAATTTTAGTAACTCCATGTTTGACACAGGAATTCACACTACATATGGCAATTGGCTGTCATCATATCACATCTTACTCACATAATAAGCTCGGAAGCTGTTGGACCTCTAATAGCGTCACTGTCCAATTCTACATGCTTATGTAAATACGCATGATTTTAAAATACGAGAACGCATAACGTTTTATTTTCTTTGTAAAGGAAGTAAAGCAGAAAAAAATAAACATTCCATGTCCGCAAGAAATCAGACATTTTCGCTATTGTCATTTGAAGTAAGTTTGAATGTGACAGAGATAGTCCCTTACAAATCCAGACTTATTGCGGACTGACTCGCAAGTGGCGGGAATCATTCGCGAGTGCATTTGTAGACGCGCGCAGAGGGAATACAACTATCTCTTTACTTTAAATAATCTTTAACTATTAACTGTGATTTTTAGATTATATTGTCAGGCCAGGCAAATATGGTTTTCCAGTGCGGTGGAGTAATTAAGAAGTTAAAAGTCAAACACATAGTTCTGATCCCAAATTAAGATACAAGATTGTATCTTACGACATTTTTGTACCTAACAAGCAGCAAGGTACAAGCTGCTAATTGTTTAAGTTCACACAACATTTGTCCCGACATTTAAATCAAAACTGCAGCTTTTTATCTCAACAGACTTTATGCCTCTTTCAATTATGCCACGTGCCTCAGTGGCGTAGTTTGACAGCCTAATATATGTATAATAAAAGTGAAGCTTTCACTACAAAACTTAATTCAGTTTAGAATTTTACCGCTGATATTGGGGCATTGCCATTCCCATAAAATTCAAAATGTGTATAGATAATAGGCATTTTGTTAGAATGCTTCATTGGTAAACTTTTTAGGTACACAAGTCACTGTAATGGGAACGAACACGTCAGATTAGATAATTAAATCCATCCCAAGTTCTCAGAAGACCATCGATCAACAATCTCAGAATTACCTTCTATGGTGACCTTAGGTCACCATACAATATGCTATCGCCTATTGTATGGTTAAGTCTAAACTACATTCTTTTAAGCTTGTCGAATCGCCTGCGTGCCCGTGTTCAACATCTAATTGCGAATATGAACAATCCGCGCATCATATACTTTGGGAGTGTAGTCTTTGTCAGAATGAGCGTAAAATTATGCTGGATAGTATGCAAATATCATCTGGAGTTGTATACTACACGGACCTTGTAGAGACTAGGAAGAACTTCCGTGCTTGCCGGCGTTTTTGCCATACATATTACTGGAACCAAGTATAACAGCTCACATAAATAGGTCCCATTTTAAGGTAATCATAATTTGATCCGTGGTGCTTTACGGCTGGCTTCTCCGACTGTAAAAGTCTTTTTGCGAGTTTATTTTTTTGTCACCCGCTTTACACGGAGGGAAGTGGACAATAATTTATTTCCAACTCCTCCTATTAATTTAACTTTCTGATTAATTTCGTTGCGGGTTAAAGACAAGTTAGGCATTCCCGGAGACTCGCCGAGCTTCAATGCTCGGTGTCATTACATTGCGTGCCACTGTTGATCCTGGCTTACAGGAGTTGCAGTGGTGGGTGTGAGGGCGGGACAGTCTCCATGCTATCGCCTGTAAATATTCGAGTCTATAATTAATAATAACTAATGAATCTAACAGTCACATACTTAGCCTGACCCAGACTGAGATCGAGTCGTGTGTCGGGGGTGTCAGAAACTACGACAGGCTTTTTCGGTCTCACAAACACCTAGACTCAAAACTAATAACTGTGGATCACACAAATATTTGTTTCGATATTAAAATTATATGAATGGAAGCAAATTAATATTCTATGCTTCGCCCGAGTGCAGATACACTTTTTTTAATATTCTAACGCCTATATTTTTGAGGGGCATTGTAGGATTCTAATGTAGGATTTTAATTCAGTCCAGTACTTTCAGATCCTATTAAATGACAAACAATAAAAAATCAAACAAAAAATCTCTCTTCTTTATAATATTAGTTAAGACTAATTTAAAAGTATATCTATTTAACATTCTTACGCCAAATTAGTAGATTACTAATGAGATCTCCCTCTTATAACCAAAGGAAAAAAATGGATAGTTGGATGAGATATGGAGATTTGTGTGATAATCTGCAGAGGTTTTTCAATGAACACTGTCTGCCTTTTTACGTTAGAGTACATTATGAGTAAAAACTTTTTAAAATCCTATAATTAAGTTGTCTCAATACATTAGGTTTCTACACAATACACATATATACAGGGTATATCAAGACTGCTACCGAAAACGAAGCCGGGTGGTAGTTTAAGTGACTTCAGACACAATGCAACAGAAAAAGTTGCAAAAAAAAGCGTCATTTTTTTTTGTTGTTATTTTCCCATGGCTATATTTGGGTGTTAAATACATTTTTTTTCCTAAAATAATAGTGTATACCCTTTTATTTATAAATACTCTAAGGTATAAAAGAGTTTAAATTATTATTTTAGCAAAAACTATGGATTTACCACCCAAAAATGACGATATTTAAAAAATCATAAAAAATAATTCTCGCGTTTCTTGGTGAAATGTTTAGTTGCATTATGTTTGTAGTCACTAAAACTACCACCCGGCTTCGTTTTCGGTAGCAGTCTTGAGATACCCGGTATATAAAGTTTGTTTGAAAATTTGATAATCAGCAACTCATACGCTATCATTAAATCAACACTTCACAAAATAATCATTCACACCTATCTACAATCTTCACACAAAATTAAAACCCACAAGACTTGCTATCATCATCTCTATATAAAATAAGTGGCAGTAATAAGTTAGGATTAAAATATGCATTTGTAGCCGTACGTTTTCTTTCATTGAGTCGCCGGTGCCTACTCTCCCATCATCTACCATCTGTACTGCTAACGAGTTGCAGCGCAAACTTCTTTTGTTATATTTGAGAATGTTTATTGTAGAACGACTGTTTTGGGGAAGGCGGGAAGGTCAAGAAATTGATCAGTCATTGCTAAAGTTTTCTTTGTGTTTGAGAGATGTCATTTAAAAGTATAATTGGTGATTGTTTAAAGTTTGCGGTCACTATGTGTACGATCCGTGGAATAGTAACAAAATGTCTTATGATAAATAATTAATATTATAATCTTTCATATGAGGTCTTAAAACTAGATATTAATTACTACGCCATTTCTAGTTATAAATTTATATGAAACAATCTATCTATGTTTTATGGTCGCCAATTTCTTTTATGAATGTAATGGTGCGAAAATATTTTTTTTGTTAAGCAATAACTAATAGAGTTAGGGCATTGAACTATACGTCTGACGGTTGTCTATGTACATTGTCGACACATATGAAGCAATGACAAAAATAAATATTGTTTTACGAGCTATACGTATATAGCTATACGTTTGTGGTACTAGTAGTATTCATATTAGCACATATAAGATACACATTAATTGTTTGGAACCTTGGAGGAAAACTGATGTTTTTTAATAGTTAGGTCCGGCAAGCAAGAAAACAGGTCACCTGATGGTAAGTTCACAACGCTTGGGCTGTAGATCTGTTGCCAGACAGTCAAATAAGCAGGAGAGCGGGAAGAAAACGGGATGGGAAGAGGAAAGAGTTATTGGGCATCCGGTAAACTCATTCACCGAACGAAACGCTACAGCTAAGATTTCGCTTCACGTCGAGAGCCTGCCCATTCATACTAAGTCATGACTGACAACAGCGTGGCTCCATCATACCTACATTGCGGTAGTAGGTTACATCAAGTCTCAGCGTAATCTGAGCACACATAATAGATGTAAACTACAAATGAAATAAGATATGTGCAAGTATTTATTCCTAGCATCTACTGATAGTTCGGACTAGGATAGCGTATCAGTTACAGACACAGAATATTCTCTCACCATTTATGCCTGCTCAAGTGTTTATGCACGCCCCGCATAAGGTACTCTGGATTGTAGGAAGTTGGGTTCACGTAGGCCAGCAGACTGTTAAGTCAATAAATGTTTAGTACTTAAACTAAATATGTTGTTTTGCTGCGATGTACATCAACATATTAAAACATATGTAACAAAGGAGAATGCCCTGATGAGAATGAGAAATTTTACTATGAAACTTAGTATTGATGTGAAGATTTTTGTCCCTCGATGAAACCTATTTTGTGTAGGAAAAACATATTATATTTTCAATACAAATACTTAAACATAATTGCGACCCAAGCCCGGAGTTCTGGGAAAAATGAACTTGAAGTCCAATATTAATTTTCTTTTTCGTCTTCAGCACTGCAAACAAAATGTAAAATGTTATGACTTATGATAATTACTTTATTTTGTAATAATCTGTTGCCCGGCATAAAATAGGAATTCGTGTAAGGGCAGCCCATAAACAATACTTTAAGCAGCATCAAGAATTTTAGCAGCAAGAATTTTAAGCAGTATATCAGTATCGGAATCTACAATATTGTTTTTCGATGACAGCCTCCGTGGCGCAGGCGGTTAGACGCCGCCTGTGAAACGAGAGGCCGCGGGTTCGATCCCCGCACCGAGAGAAATGTTTGTGCGGCCCACAAATATTTCTCTCGGGTCTGGGTGTTTGTGAGACCGAAAAGTCTCTCGTAGTTCCTGATACCCACGACACAAGACTCGATCTTAATGTGGGGTCAGGACTATGTATGTGACTGTTGGGTGTTATTATTATTATTATTATTATGAATGGGCGTACTCCTTTTGAGACGAGAGTCAGTAGGCTGTATGAGTTTTTACACCATACTATATTATCACCACTTGCCCCAAAATAATTTTAACTTCGAGGATCTTTATATTTCAATTTTGGTACTTCAATTTAATTTGACAATTTATTTTAACGCCATCTAGCAAAAGTTAGTGGAACTAACATTTTAGATAACTTATGACCTAAGAAACAAATCTAAGAACCCTCATTTAAAGATGGCGCTGTATTTAACAGTCTCCGTAGCGTAGTTGCATAGACTGCCGGTGGTGTAACGAGAGGCTGCGAGTTCAATCCCCGCACCGAGACAAATGTTTGTGTGAATCACAAGATTTGTTTCGGGTCCGGGTGTTTGTGAGAACGAAAACTCTCTCGTAGAGCTACGCCCTACACAAGACTCAATCTTATTGTGGAAACATGGCTATGCATGTGACTGTTGGCCGTTGGTTTTGTTTATTATTACTAGATAATGACCTTTCCATAATATCTACTTGTTTCCTACGATCTTTATGTTGCGAAATAGTACTCCGACAACTAAGCAAATGTTTTTTATCTGTTTTCGCTCCCAGTCCGAACCATTGGTAGTCCTTTCTTACAGAAATGGTAAACCCAAGTATTGGTACAATAGAACAATATCCAATATATTTGATCATCCTTAATGCAGAAAAATACAATAATAAACAAGTCTCTCTCCCTTGTTGATGATGATGATGATGATTGTAACAGGCGTGATAGTGTGTATGTACGTCATAACGTAAGCAAAACGAATACAAATTTTACTGTCAGATAACTCATATTCTACTTATTTATTTATGTTCTTTATTGTACACTAGGAAAATATAAGGATTATAACTAAACTAAAGTAAGTACAATCAGCAGCATTATTGCACTAAGAAACCTTTTCACCTTTCCAGACAACCTTTGGATGGACACGAGTGAAAGGATAAAGAGAGGACTAGGATATTTCCCGTGAAAGTCACACGAACTAGATTAGGAATCAAACTCAGGAACTCACTGTTCAAAACGCATATCTAAACGCTTCTATTAAACCAATCAGACTTGAATATACTCCGAAAAATTCGTCGTCCGATGGCTTATGTTTACATATTAAAAAACCATTTCATAGCGTGGCGTGGGTCTCGTACGTTGAACTTTAATTTGTGACTGCATGGCTCGCTCTAACGGAACATTCCACTATCATTAAGTCTCTTAATTTGTACGTAATCAAAGCACGTAATTTACTATATTATGCATATAGATGCATAATATAGTAAATTACCAAAGCCGTTTGTGACGTAGGTAAACTCGGCTTCAATCCCACAGTAGTAGACCCATCTAGTTACATACAGCAGAGCTTCTAAAAACATAAAGATATTCCCCATCCCATTGTGGATTACACAAACATTTGTTTCGATTCGGGGATCGAACTCACGGTCTCTCCTTTCACAGCCGGCGTCTAAGCAACTGCGCCATGGAGGCTGTCGAATCATTGAAAACATTGTCAGAGATCTTCAGGACAATTTCTTGTTTGGTAAAAAAGCGGCCACCCGAGCATTTTTCTTATCCTTGAAAAGATCAATCTATAAAATCGAATATAATATCTACATATTATAACAATATTTTTTTAATAGTATCCGCGACCTGGTTCTTAGTGTTCATTTTATCTCCAAACTGGGCGATTGCTCACTCCTTTACCGTTTAGTAATAAAAACGGCAACAATAACACGTCGTAAACTCAATCGTTCTTTCTTCCTACCACATTTAATTGGGTCATTGCCAAACAAGCGAGCGATGATATAAGAAGGAACCGTTATAAACCGCGGTTGTATCACTGCGACACCTACTCACACCATCAACGCGGTAAAACGTTGTTTATAAACATCTCCAAAGTGTAAGGCAATTAATTACATTCGTGAGACTATCGGATGTTTTTTAATTGCCTATAGAAGAAATGTGTGAGAAAAATATTTGAATTAGACTAATAGGTTCGAACACTACAAATTTAAAGTTATCACTCATACGCGAAAAGCTCCATATCCACTTGTTACGTTGTAAATAACTTCATATTACTATTGCGTAAATTATAAAGTATTTGCCATCATACATACATTCATTAACTCACGCCTTTTTTCCAGAAGGAGGGGGGTTACTCTAATAAACCGATACGAAAACTTCACTAATGTGCCTAGATGCCAGATGTTGACAGCCTCCGTGGCGCAGTTGGTTAGACGCCGCCTGTGAAACAAGAGGCCGCGGGTTCGATCCCCGCACCGAGACAAATGTTTGTGCGGCCCACAAATATTTCTTTCTGGTCTGGGTGTTTGTGAGACCGAAAAGTCTCTCGTAGTTCCTGATACCCACGACACAAGACTCGATCTTAGTGTGGGGTCAGGACTATGTATGTGACTGTTGGGTGTTATTTATTTATTTAGATACTCCACAAAATGTTGGATTCCTCTATCGTACGTCGCAACCATAGACTAAGTTTGAAGAAAATGATAAGTATAATAGAGATTAGTATTGAATTTAGAAGTGGACATATTATATCTTCCTTCATTCGAACACAAGCACCCCCCCGGACTCCCACGTTTCGCCTTGTAATTTCCATCCCACCCTGTGAGCGAGCCTGTCGCCATACGGACACAAATTCCTGACTCCGGGCTGAATAATGAATAGTAAAATCATTTTGCTCGACTCTGTATTCGAATTCGAGACCTTTGCAATCATAACGTAGTACAACTGCAACACCGAGCCAGATATTGACAGCAAAACTCAACAAAGTTAACACTTTTTTCAAAACTAAAAGTACATTGTACAAATGTATTTTATGCGTTTAAATGTAATGTGGATATTATGATTTTGGTAAAATTAAACAATGCACTTTTTTGCTTAACTTAAACTGTCCTACTGCAAGATAAAACACCGCAATGCCTGTTTCTAATTATCACAATTAATTATTATTTTTTTCATTATTTTATCCAAGCTTAAGATTTAGTTAGCTACTCGCGTAAAAAAAAATGAAAGAAAATAAGAAATTTCTCACGCCCTTTCTTCTTCACAGCTACAACACGTTCCGAAGCAGTGGCAGTATAAAATAACGATTTAAGAGATTTTGTGAAAGAATATTTGATTAAAAAATATTTTGATTTGATTTGCGGATTCTAAAACTTTGCGTATATAACATAACATTTTCCTAACTAAGCTTTGAAACCGACGTGTTTTTATTGTACGTAATCGGCTAATTGCATTTTACACTTAAGTCTTAACAGCTACTTACCGCAACGTAAACAATTTCTTCTTTTAAGCTGACTACCAAACTAGCTTTAAAACTAAAAATCTTTCTAAATGCTATCAGGCAGTAGGTACCAAATATTTCTTTATGCAAACATTGGAATACTAAATAAATAAAGTAGAATCGGTGATACCGCTAAACTTGACAATTTGTTTACGTACAAAAAGCTCGCCTATTTGAAATAGAGATACCACTATGTAAATACTTGTATATTTACTTTGTTTTCTTGGGAATTTTTAGTGGAAAAATACTAAAAGTAAATCAAGTGTGTGGAAGTTTTGAGTCCCATCTGTTTTACTGTATGAAATGTTTTAGAAAATGTAGATGATGCTTCTACTACGACTAAACATTTTCCATTTATTGCCCTCGCATATATCTATATCTGTGCCAAATTTTGCTCCATATACCCAGTATTGGTTTTAGTAATTTAGGTAGTTATTTAACTGAATAGATGTTGTTAAATCCGCAGGATTCGCGGTATAACCTGCCACCTCAGGCGTGGCACCGGAGGATGAGAATTTAGTGAAAATGAAAATATTTATTAAAATAAAAATAATTGTGTCAACTTGATTAATCTTTCATACCTGAGTGCATAATCTCAAACCAGATAAAGTGCTTTTCTCTCAGTAAAATAAAGAAGGACTGATGCACCATATGCTATTACAGAGCATGTCAAATGAATAGAGTCTGATAGAATGATAGATGAACGAAAACATCGTGAAGAAACCTGAATACCATAGCAATTTATAAAAAAAAACCTTTGGTGTATAGATTCCGCCCACCCACACAAGGCCAGCATGATGAACTATATGGCCTAACCCCTCCCAATCGTGCTCACGATTATGGAAAAGGGTCGTGCCCTGCAGATATACGTATTTAGGCTGATACAGAACTGCATAATATTTAAAATACCGGATTTTTTTTTAATGTGGCTTACATATTTCGTGCACTAGTATTTTGATTTCATGGTAATAACGGAGCGTATTGTGTTGCCTCCTATATTTATAACTTGTTTCAATGAAGGAGAATATACACATAAGTTTTAACATCATGACTAAATGTATGAAGCTTCATTATCAATGATCTGACGTGTTTTTAAATGATTTTTAATGGTTATTGTTTGTTTACAAAATTATCAGATGACCAAAATAGAGCTTTGTATGAAAGTTATTAGTTTAAACATACTAAGCGAAGGCATAAGATCTCAATTATATCGTATGACTTCCCGTAGTATTCATCTGCAGTTTCAAAGCCAGAGAGAAGGAAATATGAGGTGGTGTGCTCGACCAATTTTTTTCACCGTCAACATCACCCGAAAAAAAAGCGTGAACGGTCCCGAATTTGTATTGCAAATACTGTAATATCCAGTTCTCAAATTATACCTATTGCTAATAATTCCATATTACGACAATTACTTATCTTCAAGCACCCTAGTTTTTTAACTATGAAATAAATGTATGTATTGCATATCATTTTCTGATACTAAACTCATTATCAATTATTTTTCACTTTTTACTTGGATCTTTTACCAAAGCGTGTTTTTTGTTTTTTAAATATGATACATGTTTATATAATGATATTTTAATCTTTCAGGGAAATAATTATGTTCTCTATTTTTGTTTCTCCCAACGAATGATTGCATTATTGCCCAACAAAAGAACCCAAATAATCACAGTTAAAAGCCTGTTTGTCGCTTCCACTAAAGCTGTCTCCTGCTTCTAACCAGAAATCACTCAGCAAACGTAACACAAACACTAGTATGTTCGATGAACTTGCTTGCCCTTACATTATGGCCGAGTACCGGTCGAGCGATATTTTGATTGCGTATGTGCGTACAAAAAGTCCAAACATCTCGCTTTAATTGTTTAGCAATATATTTAAATAAATGACCATGTACTTGGGTGAAAGAATCATTGGCTAGGAGCCAGGCATCTATCGACATTTAATATTTTTTATTACTATTGCAAGTTATTGGAAGAAGTGTTAGGCAGATGATTTGATGACCAGTAATCTTAAATTCGTTTTCTAGACTCATAGAGTCTGGAGTGTTTAAAAAAATTCTAGTACTGCCGATAAGCTATTATTCTACTAGTTAAAGTTCCCTATAGCTTTATTCCACGAGGCTATCAGGTCGAATCAAGGTTTGGAAGGTTTTAAATTCTTAAACGGAGACTAGGTACAAATGCCAACAAACAATTTATCTTAGCTAACGAACCACTTCCATGCACAACTCCAATGGTTGCAAGTTTTAAATGTACCATGCTTGATGGTACTAATCTGATTCGAAGAAACTGACAGGGATATGGATTTACTGAAGTGAGTAATAATACAATGTTTTCGATTAGTGAGATACTTAACAGTTAAAATAATGCCAAATATTTTGAGGCCAGTATTGTATTAATACTTTTTGATAACCTTATAAATAATACCGGGAGAAGCTGAATGAAGACCGCTTGCAATTGGAAATTCATAAAAAAATTTGAGACAGGTCTTCATGTTAGTGAAATTGTGATATTGTAGTATAGTGGTAGGCTGTCCCCGCGACTGTCCCTGCTAGTAATGTGCGTATATAAGCGCAGATGGTGACCATCGCCGCGGTTCCGCAGCAACTCGCCGTCGCAAGCGCACGTACGTACTCTTTGCGTTTTATTACTTCTAACGTGGTTGTATTGATTATCGTTTTCGATCTTATAAGGGTGGTTTGTGCGGCATAAGCTTTGTTTCCAAAATTATGTCCTAACTTATAATTGGTTATTCGCCTTAAATAGTGACCTGTGTAATTTTAAATCAATAAATTTTATTACAATAATTAACATTAATATTCACATGGTTTGTAAAATATAAAAAACACAATAAATAATGCCTCTCTATGTAATGAAAAATTACAAGTAAATAAAATGTGAGAAGCGAGTTGAAAGGTGTTGATGAATAACGAAATTCTCAATTTTTATATTTTTATTTTATAAACAACAAATTGAAGATCAGAAATATGTACATAATATTCTGAACAAAATTAACATTATATATATATTTTTTATTTTATTTTTTTTCTCCTTTTATTTACCTTGAGTTATTTCCATTAAATATTTTAATGATCACAAAGAGAGAAAATATTTTTTGGGGTCAAATCAAAGCTCCATCCAAACCTCAAGTCTCAGATTGAGCTAAATTATTTAATTGATTCACCCGCGACTTAGCTGCGATTTGGATGTAATCCGTGCACGGTGCACTCACGCGCTCCTTAACATCAACCGAGCCGTCTGTCTGTCCATCTAAGTGTCCATTAGACCAACACGAAAAGCTTTGATTCGTTTAACGTGAATTTTACACTTACACATTCCCTGCGATGTGGAAATTGACTAAGTGAATCCCGGACACCAGAAATCTCTCGTTGGGGTTTATTTTGTGGTTTAATCTTACACATTTATTTGCTTCAAATGCTAAAATAGTAACGATAAAAACAAAACAAATGCATTTAGAGTGGTCTATGTCCGCAACAGAGGTTCTGTTTAAAGTGTAAAACTAAGTTTTTTCCATCACATGTTAATCAATGTGTTCATTCATTGATTGATTTTTTAGATTTAATAAATTTAGTTATAAACCATTATTTAAGTTTTTTATCGCGAGTTTGGTTGAATTTTTACATTTAACTTCCCGAAAATTCTTTTTAACTTTTTAAGGGAAGTTAAATTGTAACAGTCACTGAGCAAATGACTAACACCTCAGTCCGCCCCGTGACCATGAAAGCTGTGAAGTAATCGAAACATCGGGAATTTAAAAAAGTACAATAAATAAACCAAATTGTCGATAAAATCCGTAAATAATAGTTTTATTTCAATTCATAACATCCGCGTAATCTTTGAACAAAAAATAATTTAGGCTGGATAGATTGTCTAACTTAAAAAGAACACCCAGGACTTCACTTCGTTTAGTTTAGAACTTACAGACAGTGAATAAGTGAAAGTGATAAAAAAGAACATTTAAATATAACAAGTTATAATATAAGATATTTTAATACAATAAACTAAATATAAAAGTGCATATGATATAAAAAAAATCAACCAAACCACGGCTAATAGCGAGTATATTTATGATAACTTGATTTAAAAAATATGTACATTGCAGACATATCGGGTGTGATACGCCTATTATTTGATAGAGAGATTGATTCATATGCAAATTGAACGTAATTACATTGTGAACGAGTGGCGACGCGATGTAGTCGCCATGCGGTGTAGTGTATATGTTATGGGCCAAGTGATTAATCGGGCATTATTCATAATGCCCGGGCAATATGAATAATGACCAATAAGAGCGGACAATGTGATTATAACCAATCAATTTATCACATTGCCCGGGCATTATGAATAAGGCCAAGTGCCTATTGGGCAGAGTGATGAAAAGCGAATCGAAATCAAAACAATGAGCCGAAGTGGTAGAATAGGGCAGCACGAGGGGGTGGTTTGGGAGGAGTGGAGGGGGAGTGTCGCACCTCCCCTGGTACCACTCCCATGAAAAGGTAACGCACCATTCCTGAGAAATATCTATTATAGCAACCTAACCCTTAAAACACTTGTTGTCAATACAAATTAGCTTCTGCATCGTCTCCGGCGCTACGGGAAGTTCAGCCCCTTCGCCCTTGCGTAACAAAAGATAGGCACCCATGCTCACCTCCGCAGCTTCGGCTTGCTGGTCGCCTCCGGTAACCAGCCTCAGCCATTACGGCTCGCTTGGTTGCCTATCCTTCGTTACAGCTGGCGGGGGCTGCTCTCCCTCCGCGCCTCCGGTTTTTTGTATACACTCTAGGGTCGGTAGCCAAAAGACTACGTGAAGTCGGGGTGTTCCGAGTCGGTTTTGGGGCACAGTCGATCTAACTGATCCATAAAGTGGGTACACTAGATTTCTTCTGAAGATAATGTTTCGGACCTTAAAAAACAACTAAACATAAGCAGATCAATTCAACCTTTCTAATTTATGGATCTATCGCAGATGCGACAATGCGGCAGCGCACCACGTAAAAATTTACCTATTAATCACATTGCCCGATCATCATGTAGCCATATTCATAATGCCCGGGCAATGTGATAAATAGGTCAGTTTAGATTGTAATTAATCACTTGGCCCGATATGGCTCGGCAATATTCATACTGCCCGGGCATTATGAATACTGCCCGCATTAATCACTTGGCCCATAACATATACACATTGTATATTTAGCTATATGTAGCTTCAAACTTCATTCTATACGTATATAAATATTGCGATAACGTGTTCACTGTTCATGAGTAAACCCTAATCAAATAAACCGTAAAATCTCTATGATATTGATGTTTATAAAATTAGAAAGAGTCAAATAAATTAACGAGTCCAAAAGATCTTTCTACTATTATTTGATTAATAACTTTAATTTAAAATGTTGAATTTTGGTTGTTGCCAAAACAACTATCTCCGTTTATGACAGCTTTCTTTTAGCAGGCTTTCAATGGAACTGAAAACTTGATTGCATGTGCTAAAATCAGTAAAGTTTTCAAGTAGCACGCAGTAAAACGTTATAACAACCTACTTAGTCAGTCTATAGCTTCTTGTGTTGTTTTTATGGGCATCCGTACAATAAGCTTACCCGTTAGATGCGAAAGCTTACGAAAGCTCATTCAGTTAGCTCGGCATAATATTATTCAGTAGTAACTTTCAATTGCCACTTAATTTTAGAAAACCAAATTAAATTTAACAATTATTTACTGGTGGTAGGTCTCTCATATGTAAGAGGCTGCCTGGGTGGGTACCACCGCAATGTCTATTTCTCCCGTCAAACAGCAGTTTAAATGCACTGTTGTGTTTCGGATTGAAGGACATTGTAGCCAGAGTAACTACTGGACATATTGAGACTAAACATCTTATGTCTCAGGATGGCGAGCGCAATGGAATGCCAAGCATTGCTTTGCAATTCAAGATGTTCGGTTTTGCTACTGGTCATGAGCGGTCGCATCGCTTACCATTAGGCGAACGGCATGCTCGTCTCGTCAATCAAATCAATAAAAAAAAAAATATGACTGTTCTAGGCTGTTTTATCCCCCTTTAGGCTAGGTTCTACCATCAGTTTTTTTCTGCCATAAGCCTCAGTCATTGATATACATACATTACGATTAGGGATAAATGGATTTGACTAAATACTATTTTGAACCTCTTTCTTTCATCACCATCTAATATTTCTTCAATTCATTCGTTCACCTAACCTATGAGAGCCACCCCATTTTTGAAATTACAGCATTTTATTCATAAAAAGTTTTAAAATCTATTTTAGTTATCAAATGTTTTTTCACTTTCCAACGACTTTTGAGTTCATTTTGAACGAAGAACTCAAAAAAAATCGATAGATAAAATAGGTTTAAAAATAGACTATAAATTAGGCCGATAAATATTCAGATTTGGTTTTTAGCACCAGCCGCTTGACTGACGTCTATTAATTATTATTTATTGCTATATGAATGCCATACTTTGTTTTTTTACAAAAGTAATTATTTGATTTGATGCTGCTTATTAACTCTGACAACTATTTAGATACAGAGATAAAAAGGTTTTTTAACTCCAAAAACTGTATAATCAGCTCACCTTGTTTAAAGACAACACCAGATTTTTATTTTAATGAACCAGTTTCAAAAAGTTATTTTTCTGATTCAGTTTACACGTTTTTCGGTTAATGAAGTATATTTGTGCGCGTGCGCAAAGCCCTGGTGTACCGTTGCCTATAGTGGCTCGCGACCGGTTCCCACAATTGGTGCTGATCAGCGATATTGCCTTGCTTAGCGGTACTTCTTATTTTAATCATACAATCATATCAACCCACGTAAGTCCCTTTGAGATACAGGCTCACGGGTTTCCTAAGGTTAAAGGCCGTAGTTCACTACGCTATAGTGCGAGCTGGTCACCTCATACTTTAAAAAATCTCAAGGTATCAGAAACTATGAGAGACTTTTCCATGCCTGCATTCCATTTTCACATCTTACAAGTATCCAAATTCAAAACAAATACTTGCAAATCACACCGCGATTAGGTGTTAGAATGGGAATCGAAGCCGTGGTGTTTCATTTTACAGTCAAAGTCGAATTAAACTGCGCCACGGAGTTTATCAATCTGGTTGATTATCTTGTAGGGTGAATTCAGATTTAGCTTCTCACCGACTTTTAATATCAAGGTGATAATACACTCGGAATACACTCATGAGACGATTAAAAAATTCCTGAAGACTATATCTTGGTTCCTATATCGTCAATGTTCAGCTCTCTCCGTTGGTAATAATCTATCGCTCCCTTAAATTATATACTCGTCTAGATGACACATCATACCTCACCGCGCGGCTCAAAAAAAGTCTACCAAATTTGGTAGACTCGCTTCTCACGTACGTCAGTGTCATTTGAACTACATATGGATAACGTGCTCCCGAAAAATAATTAATTATGCCGGTTTGTGCTGTCGAATTGTATCGCAATTGTGTGGGAAATCTGTATAATAATACCAATATCACTTTCTATCGGTAACATTATTGTTAAACCACTATTATTTGAAGAAAACATGAACTTTTAATTCATTATTTTGAAGATGAGTTTCATTGGCCAGTGTTGTCAATTTATTACTAGGAAAATTTGTTGAAACTATGGGAGAAACTATAAAACACAAATATCATTACATAATATTTCGATCAGAATAACAACAAGAAGAATGGCATTATTTATTGAATGAGTAAATAAAACTTACCTACACGATATTAATGAAACCCACGACGACATGCACTTCATAGTAATTTTATTAATTCTTTGCCTTGCATGTACCATTCAAAATTTCATAAACGGGGTACTGCTATTGTCATCTTTGAAGAAACAGCGAGAACTTATTCAAGGTCCTAATAATATTTTTAGACTACGGATTCCGTACTAGCAAATTGCTGGAGAGACATTACACAGAGGAAACGAAAATAAGACCATTCGTAGCCTCACATGACTTCAGTTGTGTGTTCGGAACATTTTACTTATGATGATTTATATTTTACATAAATACAGAAATCAGATAACAGCCCAGGCAATAAATCCAAAGAGTTAATTCTATTCGGAAACAAACACTAGGAGATGGGTTTAGATCTTTATTGTTTTTACTAAAATGCGTTATAAATATAATAAATAGTATGATTACTTTAAATAAAGAAAAAATATTTTATTTAACCTATTTTGTATATCAAATAATGGGGAAAAGTTAAGTTAATAATCTGGAGTAGGCATCCCTAAACACACACACCTTGACAGTTGGATTACAATAATTACACGACCGGTACTCACACATATCAACGAAAGTGAGGACACTTTTAGCGCATCGTTTGTTGACATTATTTATTTATTATTTATTTATTTATACACTTTATTGCACACAAAAAAAAATACAAATAAAACGAAAATCACAATCATAAAAGTACAATTGGCGGTCTTATCGCTCAAAGGCAATGTCTTCCAGACAACCATGGGATGGATTTTATGAACGGATAAATAGAGGGCAGTCTTAAAGTGTAAAGAATAGAAGATAAGAAGGAAAAATATAAGAAATACAAATAATTACTAATTAATAATAAAAATATACATACATCAATACATCTATATATATATACAGGGTATATCAAGACTGCTACCAAAACGAAGCCGGGTGGTAGTTTAAGCGACTTCAGACACAATGCAACAGAAAAAGTTGCAAAAAAAAAGCGACAATTTTTTTTTTGTTATTTTTTTCCTTTGGCCATATTTGGGTGGTAAATACATTTTTTCCTAAAATAATAGTATATACCCTTTTATTTATAAATACTCTAAGGTATAAAAGAGTTTAAATTATTATTTTAGCAAAAACTATGGATTTACCACCCAAAAATGACGATATTTAAAAAATCATAAAAAAAAATTGTCGCGTTTCTAGGCGAAATTTTTAATTGCATTGTGTTTGTAGCCACTAAAACTACCACCCGGCTTCGTTTTCGGTAGCAGTCTTGAGATACCCGGTATATATATATATATATATATATATATATATATATATATATATACATATAATATATAAGAGCATCAGTACATATATACACATAGGAAAGTTGTCCACGTCAATTTGTAAATGTAGGAGAAAGGTAGTGATCCTTAACCATTTTTTTGAACGACGGCAGTGATTGTGCCCGTCTTACCACAACCGGTAGGGCGTTCCACAATCGGACAGCTCTGACGGTGAACGACCCATCTATAAAAGTTGTGGAGTGCACAGGCATTCTCAACTCCAGTCTCTCTGACGACCTTAGGGATCTTGTATGGGAGTCATCGAGAAATACAAAACGATCTTTAAGATAAGATGGGGTGACAGGATTAAACAATATATTATACAGAAGAGAAAGAATGTGAGCATTCCGACGAAGCCGTATGGGCAACCACTTGAGCTTAGTACGAAACTCAGAAACATGATCATATTTGCGTAATGCAAATATGAATCTAATAATAGAGTTTTGAAGGCGCTCAAGTTTATTTAGTTGGTCTTCGGTGAGATCAGGATAGCTGACATCGGTATAATCAAGGATAGGGAGAAGGAGGGTTTGCGCTAATGAAATCTTCGTAGCAACAGGTAAAAGATTGTGTAATCTTCGCAAGGACCTAGCTGAGGCGAACAACTTACGACTGAGTTCTTGGAGTTGCGGACCCCAGCTGAAGGACTTGTCCAGATATAGTCCCAGGTTCCTGACTTTATGACTATATGTGACGGTAGTACCATCACAAGAGATAGGTGGTAGTTTGTCTCTATCTAGTTTTAGAGTCATTCTTGGGCTGCCGATAACTATCACCTGTGTTTTCAATGGATTAACTTTCAGCCCATGGGTCTTGCTCCATTCACATATGTGCTGGATGTCACTGTTAATTATAGCGATCGCATCGTGAATCTTACCCAAAGATGCCTGAGTATAAATTTGTAAATCATCTGCGTAGAGGTGGTAGGACATTGCTCAATCTAGACGAGTATATAATCTAAGTATCGCTCCATTAGTTACCGGCGCATGTGATATCTAAAACAAATAGCTCGCCACGCCCTTGCCATCAATCTGTCTAATGTTTGCTGATTGTATCCGAGTCATTAATATCGTGTGACGGGTCCGTTACTCGCGGGTCCCGGTTCAACTCCCGGCAATGAACGGTGGTTTCATAAGCCCGGGTGCCGGTCAGTCGTGTGTACTGACAATGGTCCGAAGATGAAGTTGTTGAACATAATCTTTTTAACTAACTTCAAAGAATCCCAGAGTTCTAAAATATTAAAAAAACTATTGATAATAATTTTAACTATAACAGTGAAGGAAAAAACCCTAAGGAAACCTGCATACCAAAGCGGTTTATAAACATTTATATAATATGGAATTCCATCGACCCGTATTAAGCTAGCGTGGTGGACTATATGGCCTAACCACTCTAAATCGTACTCACGATTGGCCCGTGCCCCGCACTGGGACGTATATGAGCTGATATACATAATAATTTTAAAGGAACTTGTTCAAAATAGTTTTGTCACTTTTGAGGAAAGTTCAACTTAAATGTTTTGCTATAAACAAATTGATATGCTAGAATCTTGTGGTTAATTATTCTGTAACTGTTACTTCCAAGTTCCACGGCTTGTTTAAAATACGAAGCAGAGGTCAGAATCGTGATCACTGAAATTAAACACATCAATAAGCAATAACTAGATCGTTAAAGATAAGCAACATCCGTTCGACCGTGCTCTCCCACCGATCATCCGCCGGCCGGAGTAACGGCGTATGTGTAATTAAAACTGTCTCTCGTCATTTGCTAACAGTATTGGGACCGACATGTTTCCAGCAAAAACTAGCCCGTTACACAGGACACCAGTTAGAGCATAATAATTAGGTACGCGTCACTATGGGACAGCCTCTAATGAAAGAAAGTAAATCATTGATCGGCCGGTTGAGACGCTGAGATGATGAATGCCTACGTTAGAGCTTACCGGTTTTGTCATTTCGATTAAATGTTCTAAGAAAAAGTTCTCGCAAAACGCATATAAGACTAATTGTAAGGTAGGTAATTAAAAATATTTGCAAATCCAAATTCAGAAAAAAATACAAGTTTTAAAATGATTCAACCAATCATATTATTTCAATGAAAACAATAGGTATAATTCCTATCTCTGCGGTTGTATGATATATAGATATTCACCAGGAATCTTCTTTTATGTCGCTAGTGATGGAAATTTACTCACGAGAAACAAAACGCAATGTTACTTCAAGTTGCATCGCTGTTTCATCGTAGGCCACCGCTGTTTATATTGGTCAGTTAATGGCCATCCAACTATTAATAATCACAAATTACCCATATAAATTCTGTGTCATAAATCACTCATAATAAATATGCAGCTGATTGATATTCTCTATTTAGTTATAAGGAAAATGCATTTAGAAACTGTGAGAAAGCTAGCAACTCGTTCGAGATGTGTGCCAGCGAGCGGCAGTGCTTCTCATTCTGTTGATAATTGAGGTTCCGAGGATATTAGCCGGTGAAACTTTGACGCATTCTAACGTGGACTTGATTGATGCATAAAACTTAACACATTAGTTAAAAAAATATATTATGTAGGTGTGCAAAAAGATTTGCATGTATATATGACTGATTCATAGTGATACTTTTTAGAGATAAACCAAGTGTCCTTTCTTTCTTTCATAGATTATTCCTCGGGACTAGTGTCAAAAATAGTGGCGTGACCAAGAAGCTTATACCCAAATGAATGAATGTTCATTCATTGTCACTCGAAAGAAAAGGATAGCAATCAGTCGCAACGCCATTCGAGGTCAAATTTTTGTGCTTCACTTTTATATACGGAATGCAATCTCCATTTGGGTATAAGCTTCTTGGGCGTGACCAAGGGCGTGACGCTTAAAAAAACTATAAATGATAATTTGTATTTATTTATTAGAGCTTTTTGAATTGTACGTAATGAATATTATTTCAATTTCAGATCCAAAGTGAAAGATGGCGGTGAACGCAATAAGTAGGCTATTGCTGTTGTTCGCAACTGCACACTATGGCTCCGCGAACGGCATTAACAGAAGTAAGTTTAAATGCGATTTCTTGGAAACAACCTGCATTTATGGCAGCCTTTCTCATAGTTTCTGCTACCCAGCACATAAGGCTTGTGACGTGTAATTATTTCGGGGCAGAAATATGTTTGTGGCTATTGTATTTTTATATTTATCGAGCGACTTCTGACACCATTTATTGGTTCTTATGTACACAATGACAGTGTTCATAAGACTTTATGCCTGCTAATCTACATCCAGCTACAATCCGACGTATTGTCCCCAGCCCCGCGCCAGAACCCGGCGGGTATCTTCACGATCGGCAACGGCGAGCAGTGCCTGGGCTCGGACCGCTCCACGGGCGGCGTGTGCCTGTCCAGGAACCAGTGCAACACGCAGGGCGGGAAGGCCATCGGCTTCTGCGGAGTCTTCGGGACTTGTTGCTCGTGTGAGTTCGTGTTTTACTACTTAGTCTATCTAATGTTTATCTACAAATTATTATAAAAAGTGTAAGAACTGCAGTTAAGAATTACCAACGCTGAGCAAATTCCGAAAAACTATACATTCATACCATGAAAGCGATTACTATGCAATAATATGTATATAGCAATATATTATTTTTGAAGTGTTTGTATTTATTTAACTATATATATTTAAATCTTTACTGTACGCAAAAAATACAATATACAGGAACAAAAAGAATAAAAAAGTAAAAATGGCGGTCTTATCGCTGTTTGTATGTGAAGAAATGTGAAGAAAATCTAATACTGTAAAGGTATTTGATCGAATCTGGACGAATTGAAATTGTTTTTCAATTTTAATCGCTACTATACCTACTTAAATATTTGACTGAGCACACATTTCGATCTAAAACGGTATAATATAATATGTACATTGTTTGGTAAACACAAGTGCTGTTTAATATGCAGTGAACGCGTGCGACATTCGAACCAACACGAAGGTCGCTGTGTTCATCAACCCGCCGCTGAACCGCGAGTCCTCGGGGCTGGAGTGCTCCTACAACGTCGAGATCAACAATAACAACGTGTGCCAGTTGCGCATCGACTTCGAGACATTCAACCTCGCGCCTCCAACCACCGTAAGCATTGGCATATTTATAGCTATGATATTTGGGATGAAATGTCCATCCAAAAGATCTTTCCAACACTCTAAAACCCCTTGGGACTTCCATCATAAACTGATAGTAGGAAACATAAACATCAGGTTTTGTGAATAAATAAATAAATAACACCCAACAGTCACATACCTAGCCCTGACCCTACACTAAGATCGAGTCTTGTTTCGTGGGTATCAGGAAGTACGAGAGACTTTTCGGTCTCATAAACACAAAGACCTGAAAGAAACATTTGTGGGCCGCACAAACATTTCTCTCGTGCGGGGATCGAACCCGCCGCCTCTCGTTTCACAGGCGGCGAATGATATTATTAGAAGGGCTACTTGCTGATTTCGTTGTAGCGCGCCATCTGTGTACTTTCTCATGAACTTTTTTGTATTGCTTCAGAGATAGTTTCCCTTGATTTCCGATAGATGACGCTATTCACTTTTTTTTTCAGATTGAACCAGTAGAAAATGTGACTCAACGACCAGGATACACTTGCAGAAACGACATCTTCCAAGTGACCAACTTGCAAGCCAATTCAGACATGTTACCATCACTCTGTGGAGACAACAATGGGCAGCACAGTAAGTTTATTTTAGGGATTCAAAATTAGTAGTGATACTAAAAATCACGATCAATTAGCGCAGAAGCAGAGAAATCAGCTTTCTCGACTGACTATTGTGGGTTCGATGCTTGAACGGAGAAATTGTTGCCTATAGCCTATGCTGTGGAAAACGAAAGACACTTACATAATATTTCATACGGCTACTACAACCGAGTTTTCAATACAGATGGTAACAGTTAATCATTCAACCGCAATTTCGTCTTAAGACACACTGAATGAAATCGTCTTAGGTCTTAGGATAGAAGAACGAATGTACTATACAAATTATTGTTTCGCAGTGTACATCCGCGTGAACGCGTCTATAAACAGCCGTTCCATCCGCATCAACTTCAAGATCGCGGACCGCAGCTCGCAGCCCAACCTGCCACAAGCCACGTGGAAGATCAAGGTCACGCAGCTCGAGTGCTTCAACACTCTTGGGTAAGAGTTGGATATTGGTCAATAGACTTTGTGACGAGTTGGCTAGGAAATGGCTCCATCCCCGTACTGAGGCAAATGTTTGTGTGAATCACAACTTTATTCGGAGTGTGTAGTGAAACCGAAAAGTCTCTCCAACACTCCAACATTCTAATCCCAACGTTATAAGATTTTATTGGAATTGGGGTCAGGTACCTCAATGGGTGCCTTGGACTCACATTAATAAAAAAAATAAACATTAACACTTAATATAAGCCCGTGTAAAATTTATGCTAATATACTCGTGTCACAACAAATACACGTCATACAAATGTTTGCAGTAAATACCGCGACGGCATCTTCGAGGCGATCACATCGTCGCTGCCGTCCACGCCGCTCAGCTCCTCCGCCGACAGAGATGAGTATCTCATTGGTGAGTTACTTTATTTTCTAACCCAATAAGAACGATTTCAATGATTTAAAACATCATGGTTTCTTTCTAGAACTCTAAAAAACATGGTAGAGGTATAAAAATGCATTATTTTTAGCGCGAATAACCATCTATTTATGTACTACGAAGTACGAATCTTATAAATAGGCTGCCCAGCTGGGCACATATTACGATTTAGTAAGGTTTAGGTCTTAGTCAACCGTGCTATTTGTTTTATTTTCAATAGTTTTTCCCCCTATTGTAATATTGATGTGATAGCGTGTTATTGATGATTGTATAATTCCGCAGCGCCGCCGGGCTGCCTGCAGTACTACCCGGACCGCGCGGGCGCCTTCGAGTCGTTCAACTACAACCGCGGCGCCGGCCCCTACATCGCCAACCTCGCCTATGCCACCTGCTTCAAGAGAACTTCTGATGTCTGCGGCGTCAAGTGAGGCTCCTGACATTGTCTTTTTATAATAAAAAAAGTTCGATCAACCCTACAATGACGGCGGTCGGTATACCGTTTAAGCTAAAGATATGATGGTTTATTAGGTTTACACTTCATGTAAATATTTTACTAGCGTAAATAATATTTAGAAAAAGTTTGCAGTCGGCTACCTAAACTGCACTGCAACTGATTGTAAGGACCGAACTATTTAGACAAAGTACCAAACGGCGAGTCATAAGCCTTTTATCATTTGACTCTCGTACCAGCTCATAAACCTTTCATCATTAATTGAGTATCGTACCAGCCTGTTAAAATGCTAT
This sequence comes from Hyles vespertilio, assembly GCA_009982885.2. Lineage (NCBI taxonomy): Eukaryota > Metazoa > Arthropoda > Insecta > Lepidoptera > Sphingidae > Hyles > Hyles vespertilio. The sequence goes on along the minus strand of CM042805.1, from coordinate 515,995 downwards.
TGTATGTCTGCAGGCTGACCGCGGCGAGTTTCGACATGGCGTACCGCGACGACTCGAACCTGTACCTGGACACGGACTGCCAGGTGAACCCGGTGACGCCGGGCGCGGCGCAGTCTGAGGACTACCTGTTCATCCCCGACGCGGAGACCGCCGACGGACTGCGCGGCTCCAAGTTCTGCGGCTCCAGCGCCGCCAGCCAGATTGTCGCTTGTGAGTATTTGAACCGGGTTTTAACAGAAACGTCAGCCTCCATTAGACCATTACGTTAAGTTAGCCCTAAATGTAGACCCCGGTTATAAAACGGAATACGGCAGGGTCGATTCCCGTGCAACAAATGTTGTGCAATCTACAAATAAACTAATGACCGATATGGCACTATTGTGTCGGACAAATCGACGAGACGCCCATGACTTTATTATTGTGTTTCATTCTCTAAGTTAGATTGCGAGAGTACCAACACTACACCTCCTGCCACCATTTTCCCGTGGTACCTATCAAATAAAGAGTCGTACAAAAATCAATGACTATTTAGTATTTACAGTGTATTAATCCTACAATATTGTCCCCAGCGACGCCCCCCGGTCCGCTGTACGTGCACTTCCACAGCGACAACCTGGTGTCGGACGACATTCCCGAGTCCGGCTACCGGTTTAACTACAACGTGCTGAACAACTGCTATCTCAAGAAATGATCTCTTCACACAAACTATATGACTACACGTCTTGTCCACACTGAGCGGATTATACGCGGGTTTATGGACCACTAGAATTATTTCAAACCTTTATATCCTAATGCTTGTGTCCCCTAAGGATTAGGTAAATGTGTCATTATTGTCACTCAGAAATTGCCTAGGTAATGGGCTTATACTTGAGTACGTAATATGATCTTTGATGGTAGTATGGGGACTTCGACTTGCTAACTATTTATTGACAGCCTCCGTGGCGTAGTTGGTTAGACGCCGCCTGTGAAACGAGAGGCCGCGGGTTCGATCCCCGCACCGAGAGAAATATTTGTGCGGCCCACAAATATTTCTTCCGGGTCTGGGTGTTTGTGAGACCGAGAAGTCTCTTGTAGTTCCTGATACCCACGACACAAGACTCGATCTTAGTGTGGGGTTAGGACTATGTATGTGACTGTTGGGTGTTATTTATTTATTAAATGATACGAATATTTTTTAAGTCCCCTATTGTGTCCAAAGCCATTTATACAACGCAGCAGTGTATTTTGAACGCAGATTATTACCATTTTATATAGTGTACAAAACAGATCGGTTGACGCGCCATACTTTAGTTTGCTTCGTTTGGACCAGATTTAATCTAGTAAATTTTATTTATTTCACTGTACCGACAAGACTTGCTCATTTCTAATAATTTATGACATATTTAGTTTTAGATAAGTGAAATAAATGCATTTATAGATTTAAGTGCACAATCTGATGCAGATTATATTATTATTACTATTTAGTGTATTTATATATTGTGAAAATAAATTATTTTGAACATATTTTAATAGGTAGTTTTAATTTGTCACCCTGGAAATTTCTGTACAGAAACGCAATGCAACCATTGAGGTATAATACTAGAGCGGACATCGGGAATAAAACGCTCATTGTACTGGTACAAAATTCCCATATAAATGATCATGCGAACCCGGTGAAGCGAGAACGAAGATAAGTGTTACTGCGTAGGCGCGACAGAGACGGAAACAGGAGTGATACATTTTGTATGCAGTGTCCCCTCCAGCAAAAAATCTCAATGAACACAACATAAGAAATATAATGAAAAGTAATTATTCTGACCTACTCACGTGACCGCTGCTGGACACTTCCGAAGTTGTGTGGTCGGGGCCGACGAGAGAGGTCACCACACATCACTTACACTGCACATCACCTTTACCACATATTGCCACTTGCATCGACCACTACCCCTCATAGAATGTGTAATATCGCTTACACGCTTTAATACAGGCACGACAAATAAACAAAAATGACACTGACCAAAACGAACCCCTGGGTAGGTGGTAATATCTCACTCGACACAACTATGGCGTCATATTCAAAACCGATAACACACACTGAAGTCTGAAGTCTAGTGATTATTTTCTCTATGTCTGAAGTCGACACACGACACACAAGAGTGGATAAAGCACTGCACTACCATACTACTTTTGCACAAGAAAATGCATAAACTCACACCCTTTCCCAGAAAGGGTAAGCAAAAGTGCCTTCTGTATTCCGTCTCACGATGGGATAGGGGGCAAGCCTTATTATTCTTAACACCATATATTTGCACAAGATATTACTCTTAACATATTCTACTTGAATTTAACACACCTTGCACTAGAACTGACCACAATATATCGCGATATGGCGCGAAATTCACAACGGCGCGGCGGCAAAACCCACCACGCTTGCGGAAGCGTCCACGACACTGCCACTGCGCAGACAACATGGCGCCAAACTACCCGACACGCGACAATAACATTGTTATTGCAAACCTATTGCAAACAGTGAACTATTTCATCCTGCTACCAATAAGGATATTTATTACCAAATAAATAAATAATATTATACTGCATTTATTGCTTAAGAAAAGAAATAAAATGGTAAGGTTAATGGTTAGAAAATAATTATATCTGTGATAAGGTAGTTGCTTATTAATGCAGCCTAAATTAAATTAAAAAAGTTACACTTGTATTGTACCAGCCTGTCGCGTTTTCATGATAAATCTTGATACTTTACATGATGATTTTGAGTAAAGAGATAACGAAAGTTCTGTACATGAATAAACATTTATATCACAAAATTCATACTGAAAAAGAGATAGCGGCCAAGTAAGAACTGAAATTGTTATAGTTCATTTTTATTTTACTTAAGTATATATTTCTTTAAATAAATACAGTTGAAATCATCATTTATGGAAATTCAAATATGAAAGGGAAAAAACACAAACATTATTATAAAGAAATACAAATACGAGACACCAATTAAGTGTGTGCGTTCTTCCGGTAAGTGGGAAACTATAAAAATAAAACAAGCATCCTTATCGATAGTTTAATATTTCTATCAAAAATACTCATATAAAACTCTGTATATATATGCCGTATATTAATCCAAATGTACAATAAATGCGTTTTATCCTAAATATATAACTTACAAATATTTCATATAATATCAGACTCTCAATAATAAACAAGTTACAACTAAAAGTATGAAATAAATGCATTGACCGTGTACACCACCCATTACACATATTATCACTAATTAATTACAAAACTTTAATTACAGTAACTTTTTTTGTGTAAACCAGAAATATTTGTTTTGAACTCGTATTTGTTGTTTTTTTTTCGATATCCACGACTCAAGACATAAACGGTTAGGACTACGTGCGAGCTTGTTGAATGAATTTAATATTGAAACATTTGTTTTGACGCACTTGTTTTATATTTTTAAACTTTATTGAGTTAACCAGCAGTATAACATTTATATCTGGGGTTTATTATTGAGGGTATGATACCAACACTCTTTTCATTGTAGATTTAGAGACATTCGTTGCATAATTACTTACAAACACCATCTAGCGACATTAGGAGGAAACTTTTAAACTTACGCCATCGTACGAGAATTCGAATTAACTTAAAAAAAAACACGCAAACATACACACAAACAACATTTTGAGTTATTATAAAGTAAACAAAATAATGAGAGTTTTTTTCGATGTTAAGTATACGTTTTTTTTTTCATTTTCAAGAGCATAGTGTGACTAGGTCGAAAACAAATTAGTCGGGAGGATAACGTGGGTATACAATAAAATAAAATATTTACACTTACTTTTATACCTACAATCTAGATTTTAAACTTAATATTGTTCAACGAAATACAAAAATAGTGTTATTGTCATATTTTCACTTCTTCTTTAATCTAAGATTTTAAATATATAAACTTTTTATTCCACCCATTCTTCTAAAATCCATATTTTGGTTCTAAGTAGTGGGGACTACAGTTCATTATTAATTATATACAATACGACGCAAGTCCGTTGATACATAAGCAATAAGACGAAAATAATTTTATGTTTTCATAGAATAAAAACATTTTGACGTAAAATTAAAATGTTCTTACTGCCAGAAAACAAAACGATGCCATTTATGGAAATCACTTGATTATTTTGGCTCACTGGATAAATTCAATGTTACAATGTTTATTGATCTTTATCTATCAAGATCTGAGTTACATATTACACTCATAAACCCAACCCAGTTTATGACAGACACCCCTATGTGGCACATACTACGTATTATGATGACTACAAGTGGGCATATTACGTAGTGTAGTGACTACAAATTCATATTAGTTTGTAGTGTAATGCCTACAAGTTCATATAATATGTAGTGTAGTGTTTACAAGTTGACATAGTATGCAGTGACTACAAATGCGTATAGTTCGTAGTGTAGTGCCTACAAATTCACATTAGTATGTAGTTTAGTGACTACAGAATCACATAGTATTTAGTGTAGTGCCTACAAGTTGAGATAGTACGTAGCGTAGTGCCTACACGTCCTTATAGCGTGTAGTGTAGTGACTACAGTTGCTCACAGCGCGTAGTGTAGTGCCTACGACCTGTAGAAGGGTGGTCCGCGGCTGACGGTGTAGGTGGACAGCGGGATGCCCTTGGTGCCGTAGATGGTCTCCGGGGCGTTCTCGTAGTCCACGTCGTAGTAGATGCCGGTCTGGTTCTGTCAATAATAAACGGAATTTGTGTCGAAATTTGATTTTGCATTAGGAGGCATTTGAAAAGGGTTGAGGAATACAGGGGGGTTACTACTTGTATAAAAACGATACTCTTCTTATGCTCGGATGTTCGACGTCTGAAGTAATATAAGATTTCCACTTGTAGAAAGCAACGCTATTCTCTATTGTACTTATCATTTTGTCCGGACTATTTTTAGAGGAACCCTCCAGGTACGTCACGTAGTGTAGATCATAAATAGTGTTAGTATTATAAATAAATAGATAGGGTCAATACTTCGTGTGCTCGCATCAATTACATTTTTATCATGGTCCTTAATTTGAGACCTATATAGGATTATTCTTTATACCTGTACTTCAAGATATTATTCGAAAATATACTATTCTTTGTAAGTTCTATAAATTTACGTGATATTGGATTGGGGAGTTAAAAATTCCAAATAAAAGATCACGTGATTAACGGACGGCCCCTTATTGTGTGTATTTCGTCGTTCCCGGGAGTAATGTTGGTTGGATGGCTATGTCCAGCGGCTTGTAAAGTGGTCGTGGTGGTGTGGTGGTGACCGGTGGTGGTACTCACGTGCATGTTCCTGGCGCGCGACTTGGGCCGCGGCACGAGCAGGTCGGCGCGGTCCTGCGCGTGGCTCGACGCCTCCGAGCTGCTGGACTCCATGTGGCCGCCGTACCCTGACATACAATACTCATGTTTGCTATACATTTACACGTCAGGGAAAAAGGAAGGTAGCGAATTATCAAAGTGGTATGCGAGTGTATCGAGAAAACTTGTAACAAAAGGAATTGTAAAACGTTTTTTTTTTAACTATTGGTTTAAAAAACTCAATATACAGGTGATGTTGATATAAGGTATTTTATTGTACCCACGTGTTCCTAACCAGCCCAGGTAATATTGTTCCAAGTCGATTGTCAGAAATCACGATTTCAACTATCAACACTTTTTACGTGAAATGAAATGAAATTGAAACGAAATGAAATGAAATGTATTTATTGGTCACGTAGGCAATTAAAAGCTCTTATGACAAGTCAATATACATAGAACTTAATCTCTATAAACAATATATTTTCTATACTTAGTATTACTTATTTTAGTTTCTTGCTTTTATCAATTTATTTATTTTGAATTTTTTTTATTTTTATTTGTAATTAGTTTTTCACATTTTATTTAAAGTATTAGTTATTACTTTATGGTAATTTATTTGTCAAAGAAATATATTATTTACGTTAGTCAAATTAAATTAAATTATTTAAATTATTTGTGGACCATGAATATTGTTACAACGGTGCGTAGCGTTTTATAGTTACCACCGGATCCAACGCGGCCCTTCCTGAGAATACCAGGCGAAACAAACAGTGGGCTTACACTACCACTGGAACTACGCGACGCGACCCAGTCCTGAGTATATCCAGCGAATAAGACTCAGTGGGCTTGTTTTGGGTCCAATTTACGACAACGACCATAAGTAACTTCCGAAACGTCTCGTATGTTTAGGCTTACTGCCGGATCCAACGCGGCCCTGACAGAGAAAACCCAACGAACAAACTCACCGGTCTTTACTTTACCACTGGATACTACGCGACGCGACCCATTTCTGAGTAGGTCGTCTCAGGTAAACTGAAGTTTAGCTAAACGGTAACAATACTCGTATCTATAGAATATATGACAAAAATCTAAAACACATCTGGACCAAATTAAATATCATATGCCAATATCGTCCTGTATAATAGTTTCCTAGCAAGTTTTTTTTTTTATAAAATCAGATTCCAGTGTGTATTGTTTGAGTTCTTACTTATTTGTTGATGGTTACCACTCACCGTAGATGTTGTGATGCGAGGCGGCGGTGTTGGCGCGTGACGTCACCGTGTTGAGAGTGCCCGAGTGCGGGTTCCCGCCCATGCACATCCTGCACACACACACACACACACACACTAATAAAGGAACTGATACCTCTGGGAACTGTCCACTAACGTTAACTATGTTGTTTCTTCAAGAAAAATACACGAAATAGAAAGTATGATATAAAAAAGAATGTAGATAATAGGGATGTTGACTCACAAATTCGTGCACAATTATTTTTCAATATAATAATCTTAGAGTATTTATATACTAGAGGGAGCGCTGTCATACATTCGCGTTTTGAAAAACGTAGATATTTTCTTGTTCGTAATGTTGGTAGCGCTCCTATATTAGTGAAAATTGAATAAATTATTTAGCAATAAATTGTTATAAATTCTTTTGAAAACCAAAATTATATTTAGCTATTATCCTTTTAAAACGAGTTTGACTGAAATTAAGTAGCCCTAAACTGTTTATTTTTAATTTTTTTTTTCAATTAATTTATGTATGTTGCACAACCTGTTCAAATATTAGCCAATAGGAGGGCAGAAAAAGGTGGCCCGGCACCACCATTTTTATCTACGTTTAAGTACCAGCGCTCCCTCTATATATATACTCTAAGATAATAATATCACATACCTGGGCAGAGGCACTGGCGGCAGCGTGGGGTACCCCCCGAACAGCGCGGAGGAGGGCCGCGTCGCCACGCTCGGTGCGTCCGGCTGCAACACCACAACTTGTACACACGCACACTCTAGCTCGCTACCAACTACACATCTTTGAAGAGAAAATATTAATTTATCCAGTAAAAGGGTTATCAACGGCGGATCCAGGGGGGAGGTCATGGGGGTCATGACCTCCCCTTGGGCTGGCTCCAGATTGACAGAATGTATCTATTATCTTGTTGATAAAATAAGTACGATAAATTACATTTATATCGATAATGTAAGTTAAAAAACTTTAAAAAATCATTATTACGAATTCAAATATTGAAATTGTACCCAGTGTTCTGACAAGACAATAATATACACGATTCGTGGTTATGGTCTGATTTTCAGTTATTAGATTACTTTATTGTTTTGTGTTGTTTATGTTGTCATTTTGTTGTTCACTTTAATTTATATTTCACTTTGATTGTTTAATTCCTACAGTTCATGTAGATGGTTAAGTTTAAGTGCTGTGTATTCCAACATGACGCTGTAAATCCGTATGTTCGGTATCCCTGATCCAAACATGCCTATTGAGTAGTCGAAGTAAGCAAAAAACTAATGTGCAAACTTAATAAAATTATATGATCTCTTACAAGCGTTAATATTTATAATTTAATTAAAATTCACTCACAGCGTAATGGTTGGCCTGCACCATGGCCTCGGCTATCTGCGCCCACCGCATCCTCTCCTCCAACGTCACCTGACACACAATCATACTTAGTATTCCTGCTGTATAAGATAATGACCAATTTATTCCGTTAATCATAAGAAGCCGCTAATCAACCATATAAATGTTAATTAGTTAAATAATGTTAAGAGGGGATAAAACGTTCATTAAGCTTTCCACATTTTTATGATAATGTTGATAACTTAAAAATAAAAGTATAAAATGATGTGTAGTGGTATGTGTACCTGGTAGGGCGGTTGTCCGACCGGCGGCGTCTTGATGGTGTTGGCGGCCATGTAGTTGAACACGGGCGAGCCCACACCCGCCTTCTGCTCGCGAGACCACTTGCGGCTGTAATGTACACGTCACTCACGAATTAGGAACAAAACCACGGTCGTACATGCAAAATATAAGACAGATACTATACAATTTTAGATATCATAAAAAAAATCATAAAAATAATTTGGATAGGGTAATGCATCTTGTCTGTAATTTGAACATTAATTCGCAATATTTCAACTTTAGGGTTAACACTTAAATTACATTAATGAATTATCAATGTCCACAATTATTAAAAGTTTTTCCAATTTTCATTGTATACAGGGTATATCAAGACTGCTACCGAATATGAAGACAGTTGGTAGTTTTAGAGACTACAAACACAATGCAACTAAATTTTGTGCAAAAAATTGTGAGGATTTCTTTTGTTATTTTTTAAATATCGTCGAGTTTGGGTGGTAAATACATTTTATTTTCCTAAAATAATAGTGTATACCCTTTTATTTATAACTAATCTAAGGTATAAAAGTGTTTAAATTATTATTTTATCAAAAACTATGGATTTACCACCTAAAAATGACGATGTTTAAAAAATCATAAAAAATAGTTGTCGCGTTTCTACGCGAAATTTTTAGTTGCATTGTGTTTGTAGTCACTAAAACTACCACCCGGCTTCGTTTTCGATAGCAGTCTTGATATACCCGGTATTTCACAAAATTGTTTGTGTATTAAACGCGAGCGCACGCATACTCGCACGCTTGCTTGCTCATTTACTATTGTTGTTTGCGTGACTGTGTCCGTGTCTGTATGCGTGTACGTACCTCCAGGCGAGCAGCGCGGCGAGCGTGAGCGCGATGACGAGCGCGGCGGCGAGCGACGCGCCCAGCGACACCCACACCACCTCGCCGTCCACCTCGCACGCCGACCCGTAGTACCCGGCCGAACATCTGCACACGCACACACATCACTGTATACACTGTATACACTGTCACACACTCGTGACACTAAGAGATGACACGAACCTGTGGAGAACATGAATATCTCTCTCGTCTCGGTTGAAATGTAATCGCACCTTTACAATTAGAGTGACCTAACTAAAAAATCCTTAGATTATATACTCGTCTAGATTGAGCAATGTCAACAAACGATGCGCTAAAAGTGTCCTCACTTTCGTTGATATGTGTGAGTACCGGTCGTGTAATTATTGTAATCCAACTGTCAAGGTGTGTGTTTAGGGATGCCTACTCCAGATTATTAACTTAACTTTTCCCCATTATTTAATATACAAAATAGGTTAAATAAAATATTTTTTCTTTATTTAAAGTAATCATACTATTAATTATATTTATAACGCATCTTAGTAAAAACAATAAAGATCTAAACCCATCTCCTAGTGTTTGTTTCCGAATAGAATTAACTCTTTTGATTTATTGCCTGGGCTGTTATCTGATTTCTGTATTTATGTAAAATATAAATCATCATAAGTAAAATGTTCGGAACACACAACTGAAGTCATGTGAGGCTACGAATGGTCTTCTTTTCGTTTCCGCTGTGTAATGTCTCTCCAGCAATTTGCTAGTACGGAATCCGTGGGAAGTCTAAAAATATTATTAGGACCTTGAATAAGTTCTCGCTGTTTCTTCAAAGATGACAATAGCAGTACCCCGTTTATGAAATTTTGAATGGTACATGCAAGGCAACGAATTAATAAAATTACTATGAAGTGCATGTCGTCGTGGGTTTCATTAATATCGTGTAGGTAAGTTTTATTTACTCATTCAATAAATAATGCCATTCTTCTTGTTGTTATTCTGATCGAAATATTATGTAATGATATTTGTGTTTTATAGTTTCTCCCATAGTTTCAACAAATTTTCCTAGTAATAAATTGACAACACTGGCCAATGAAACTCATCTTCAAAATAATGAATTAAAAGTTCATGTTTTCTTCAAATAATAGTGGTTTAACAATAATGTTACCGATAGAAAGTGATATGGGTATTATTATACAGTTTTCCCACACAATTGCGATACAATTCGACAGCACAAACCGGCATAATTAATTATTTTTCGGGAGCACGTTATCCATATATAGTTCAAATGACACTGACGTACGTGAGAAGCGAGTCTACCAAATTTGGTAGACTTTTTTTGAGCCGCGCGGTGATGAGTGAGTGATGTGTCATCTAGACGAGTATATAATCTAAGTAAAAAATCTTATTTTTTGGGAAACGTTCATGAATATGATTTAAAGATAAAATCAAATTTTAATTAAGTCACTCTAATTCTAAAGGTGCGAAATGAAAATATTTATTGAATCCATAAAACGTCATGCATTATTTAGATTCAGTCACTTTTTTTCCACTACCATCCGGTAAACAAGGTTGTTTTCGGTAGATAAGAAGGGCAAGAAACTGTAGCGTTGGTTGGCGGTTAACCAATTACTCCACCGTACCGGCAGTGTCCGCGCTCGCTGCAGTGCGTCGTGTGAGTGTGTATGAGTGCGCGTGGTGTACTCAGGTGCAGTAGGGTTGTCCGCGGTTGTACCGGCAGTGTCCGCGCTCGCTGCAGTGCGTCGTGTGAGTGTGTATGAGTGCGCGTGGTGTACTCACGTGCAGTAGGGTTGTCCGCGGTTGTACCGGCAGTGTCCGCGCTCGCTGCAGTGCGTCGTGTGAGTGTGTATGAGTGCGCGTGGTGTACTCACGTGCAGTAGGGTTGTCCGCGGTTGTACCGGCAGTGTCCGCGCTCGCTGCAGTGCGTCGTGTGAGTGTGTATGAGTGCGCGTGGTGTACTCACGTGCAGTAGGGTTGTCCGCGGTTGTACCGGCAGTGTCCGCGCTCGCTGCAGTGCGTCGTGTGAGTGTGTATGAGTGCGCGTGGTGTACTCACGTGCAGTAGGGTTGTCCGCGGTTGTACCGGCAGTGTCCGCGCTCGCTGCAGTGCGTCGTGTGAGTGTGTATGAGTGCGCGTGGTGTACTCACGTGCAGTAGGGTTGTCCGCGGTTGTACCGGCAGTGTTCGCGCTCGCTGCAGTGCGTCGTGTGAGTGTGTATGAGTGCGCGTGGTGTACTCACGTGCAGTAGGGTTGTCCGCGGTTGTACCGGCAGTGTCCGCGCTCGCTGCAGTGCGTCGTGTGAGTGTGTATGAGTGCGCGTGGTGTACTCACGCGCAATAGGGTTGTCCGCGGTTGTACCGGCAGTGTCCGCGCTCGCTGCAGTGCGTCGTGTGAGTGTGTATGAGTGCGCGTGGTGTACTCACGTGCAGTAGGGTTGTCCGCGGTTGTACCGGCAGTGTCCGCGCTCGCTGCAGTGCGTCGTGTGAGTGTGTATGAGTGCGCGTGGTGTACTCACGTGCAGTAGGGTTGTCCGCGGTTGTACCGGCAGTGTCCGCGCTCGCTGCAGTGCGTCGTGTGAGTGTGTATGAGTGCGCGTGGTGTACTCACGTGCAGTAGGGTTGTCCGCGGTTGTACCGGCAGTGTCCGCGCTCGCTGCAGTGCGTCGTGTGAGTGTGTATGAGTGCGCGTGGTGTACTCACGTGCAGTAGGGTTGTCCGCGGTTGTACCGGCAGTGTCCGCGCTCGCTGCAGTGCGTCGTGTGAGTGTGTATGAGTGCGCGTGGTGTACTCACGTGCAGTAGGGTTGTCCGCGGTTGTACCGGCAGTGTCCGCGCTCGCTGCAGTGCGTCGTGTGAGTGTGTATGAGTGCGCGTGGTGTACTCACGTGCAGTAGGGTTGTCCGCGGTTGTACCGGCAGTGTCCGCGCTCGCTGCAGTGCGTCGTGTGAGTGTGTATGAGTGCGCGTGGTGTACTCACGTGCAGTAGGGTTGTCCGCGGTTGTACCGGCAGTGTCCGCGCTCGCTGCAGTGCGTCGTGTGAGTGTGTATGAGTGCGCGTGGTGTACTCACGTGCAGTAGGGTTGTCCGCGGTTGTACCGGCAGTGTCCGCGCTCGCTGCAGTGCGTCGTGTGAGTGTGTATGAGTGCGCGTGGTGTACTCACGTGCAGTAGGGTTGTCCGCGGTTGTACCGGCAGTGTCCGCGCTCGCTGCAGTGCGTCGTGTGAGTGTGTATGAGTGCGCGTGGTGTACTCACGTGCAGTAGGGTTGTCCGCGGTTGTACCGGCAGTGTCCGCGCTCGCTGCAGTGCGTCGTGTGAGTGTGTATGAGTGCGCGTGGTGTACTCACGTGCAGTAGGGTTGTCCGCGGTTGTACCGGCAGTGTCCGCGCTCGCTGCAGTGCGTCGTGTGAGTGTGTATGAGTGCGCGTGGTGTACTCACGTGCAGTAGGGTTGTCCGCGGTTGTACCGGCAGTGTCCGCGCTCGCTGCAGTGCGTCGTGTGAGTGTGTATGAGTGCGCGTGGTGTACTCACGTGCAGTAGGGTTGTCCGCGGTTGTACCGGCAGTGTCCGCGCTCGCTGCAGTGCGTCGTGTGAGTGTGTATGAGTGCGCGTGGTGTACTCACGTGCAGTAGGGTTGTCCGCGGTTGTACCGGCAGTGTCCGCGCTCGCTGCAGTGCGTCGTGTGAGTGTGTATGAGTGCGCGTGGTGTACTCACGTGCAGTAGGGTTGTCCGCGGTTGTACCGGCAGTGTCCGCGCTCGCTGCAGTGCGTCGTGTGAGTGTGTATGAGTGCGCGTGGTGTACTCACGTGCAGTAGGGTTGTCCGCGGTTGTACCGGCAGTGTCCGCGCTCGCTGCAGTGCGTCGTGTGAGTGTGTATGAGTGCGCGTGGTGTACTCACGTGCAGTAGGGTTGTCCGCGGTTGTACCGGCAGTGTCCGCGCTCGCTGCAGTGCGTCGTGTGAGTGTGTATGAGTGCGCGTGGTGTACTCACGTGCAGTAGGGTTGTCCGCGGTTGTACCGGCAGTGTCCGCGCTCGCTGCAGTGCGTCGTGTGAGTGTGTATGAGTGCGCGTGGTGTACTCACGTGCAGTAGGGTTGTCCGCGGTTGTACCGGCAGTGTCCGCGCTCGCTGCAGTGCGTCGTGTGAGTGTGTATGAGTGCGCGTGGTGTACTCACGTGCAGTAGGGTTGTCCGCGGTTGTACCGGCAGTGTCCGCGCTCGCTGCAGTGCGTCGTGTGAGTGTGTATGAGTGCGCGTGGTGTACTCACGTGCAGTAGGGTTGTCCGCGGTTGTACCGGCAGTGTCCGCGCTCGCTGCAGTGCGTCGTGTGAGTGTGTATGAGTGCGCGTGGTGTACTCACGTGCAGTAGGGTTGTCCGCGGTTGTACCGGCAGTGTCCGCGCTCGCTGCAGTGCGTCGTGTGAGTGTGTATGAGTGCGCGTGGTGTACTCACGTGCAGTAGGGTTGTCCGCGGTTGTACCGGCAGTGTCCGCGCTCGCTGCAGTGCGTCGTGTGAGTGTGTATGAGTGCGCGTGGTGTACTCACGTGCAGTAGGGTTGTCCGCGGTTGTACCGGCAGTGTCCGCGCTCGCTGCAGTGCGTCGTGTGAGTGTGTATGAGTGCGCGTGGTGTACTCACGTGCAGTAGGGTTGTCCGCGGTTGTACCGGCAGTGTCCGCGCTCGCTGCAGTGCGTCGTGTGAGTGTGTATGAGTGCGCGTGGTGTACTCACGTGCAGTAGGGTTGTCCGCGGTTGTACCGGCAGTGTCCGCGCTCGCTGCAGTGCGTCGCCGAACACTCCGCGCAGCGCCGCCCCGCGCCCCCCGCCCCGCCTGCCGCGGAGTCCAGCGTCCACGGGGGACACGCGCATCTGCACACACATAATCATATCTTATTGCATTGAGGTATTATACTAGAGTGGACATCGGGAACAAAATCTCTGCGTATGGTGCGTGCACACGGGTGCAGAGTCAAGCGAGAGGGAAGATAATGTTATATCGTAGGCGTGACAGAGACAGAAATGGAATGTACCCTTCATTTTGTTACAAAAATTTTGTTTGCAATGTCCCATGTAGTATATTATCTCAATGTCTTATTGTATTGTATGCGACGGCAGGTGTATGTGACGACATGCACCTGCCGGTATCAACCCTACAATTTACTTGATGATTGGCAGAAATTCAGCATCATTGGTTGTCGGCAACCGCAAGCCTGTTGATTTGCAACGATGCCACATGGAGGGGAATATCTTATTAGGTGTATACTGTGACCTATCCAGGGCATTTGATTGTGTTTACCATGATATTCTTATCAGGAAATTGAGCCACTATGGAATAAATGGTCTTGCACTTGAATTATGTAAATCTTATTTACACAATAGGGTTCAGAGGGTTGATGTCAACGGACAAAGATCTCCTGGATCTGTTGTTACTATGGGGGTTCCGCAGGGCTCGATTCTTGGACCCTTTCTCTTTTTAATATATATTAATGACTTGCCTTATTCTATAAGGGATAAATGTGAGGTAGTGTTGTTTGCTGATGATACTTCATTAATATTTAAAATTAAACGACATCAATCAATTCTTGACGAAGTAAACCACACTCTCTCAAAAATAGTACATTGGTTTGGCATTAACAATTTACTGTTGAATAGTCAAAAAACGAAATGTATTCGGTTTGTAACACCTAATGTCAAAAAAGTTAATGCCGACATTTTTATGAACGGGGATGTGTTGAGCCTTGTGGAGACTACTAAGTTCTTGGAAATCACATTGGATCATAAGCTTCAATGGGGTCCCCACATAACTGCGCTAGCTAAAAAACTGAGCGCTGCAGTTTTTGCAGTGGGCAAGATTCGCCAATTGACTGACATTGATACGGCTCGATTGGTCTATTTTGCTTACTTTCATAGCCTAATGAGTTACGGAATTTTGCTGTGGGGTGGTGCTGCTGACATTAATACCATCTTTGTTCTTCAAAAGCGAGCCATAAGATCTATTTATTCGTTAGGCTCCAGGCAATCGCTGAGAGAAAAATTCAAGGAAATAAATATAATGACAGTAGCATCACAATTTATATTTGCTAATCTAATGTATGTCCACAAGAATTTAGAACAATTTCAAAAGGTTAGCGATATTCATGACAGAAATACTAGAAATAGAAATAATCTAGTCAGTCATAAGACGAGGCTCCACAAAATTAGCAAATCTTTTAAGGGTTACTGTATACATTTCTATAATAAAGTTCCCTCTAACATAAAAGCCTTAACTATAAATAAATTTAAATCTATTATAAAACGACAGTTGTGTAATAAGGCATACTATACAATTTCAGAATACTTAGAAGATAGTAAGGCTTGGGAATGAAACATAACACTCAGCCCAGCAATCAATACCCCTTCATATGCAATACTCAGGAACAAGAGGCTACCATTACTCAAATTGCCATCAGTTAAAACTAGCTTCGCAAAAAGGTTCCAATACTATGCTCACCCTTCGCTCTACAACAAGGTCTCGAGACTGTGTCCGGTAAAGAACTCTTCAGTCAAAAAGTGCTCTACCGAAATTTTCAAATTTTTAATACATTTAGATTATGATGCTACTGAAAGACTTGTGAGTTCAATTGTACCTGGAATAAGTAATATTTAATTTTAGTTTTATTCTAGTTTCATTTTTATTATTAAGTTTTGTTATCGTCTTTTGCATTGTTTTAACACTATTGTCACTTCATACATTGCACACATACATGCTAATTATTATTATTTTTTCGGTTATTATGTAAAGCTTACTGTAAGCTTAATCTATTAATGGTATCCCAAGTCACAGGCTACGCCTAGTTTGGGAACCTCTGGTTCAGCTAGAATATAAGATCTCATTATCTTTATTTAATTGTAAGTAGATTTAAGTCTTTGTAATTCTTTTATTTCAATAAACTTATTATTATTATTATTAGCCGTACAGTGAAATTATAAATTATTTATTATTATAAATTATTTACGAACTGCTCTAAATTGCAAATCCTGTATAATCACTGTATTGTAAACTTGTTTTGAAAAGAGCAACGCTAGAGTTTCTTGCCCGTTCTTCTCTGGCGAAAACAGACTTGTGAACCGGGTGGTAGTGAAAAAAAAAGTGACTGAATCTAAACAATGTATGAAAGAAAGAAAGAAAGAAAGAAATATTTATTTATTGCTAGCACAATAACAAAATAAATTACAAAAAATAAAAACCAAAAGAATACAAAACAAAAAACGAATTACACTAAGAACAGAATTATAAATATAAAATTAATTATTCTGAATTATAAATATTGCGCCAGCAATGGAACCTCCCATTCAGCTTTCTGCTGCAGTACTGCATATGCAATACTACAACGCTGATTTTCAATGGGAGGCCCAAGAGACGTGCGGACGATCAGTCGGAGTTACTTATTTAATAGACAGAAATTTTAATAGTAAAAAATACAATAAACAAACAACACGACAATTCAAAATAAACCTAAAACAAGCAAAAAATATTTAAAAAAGAAACAAAGAACTATTCTATTACATCACAACTTCGTTGTATGTGTGTGTGTGCGTGGGTATGTGGTTGTATACCTATGTAAGTATGGCTCGCCATATCGAGCAAAATAGGAAAATAAAAATAAAAATATACATTTATTTAAATTTCATAGTGCTTTGTACAGTATCTCGGTCAGAGGCGCGACGCGACGCACGCACCTGCCATCATTTATGTGTACCGAGCTGTTCTACAAGATATTGTACCTACCCATGAAATAAAAAACAAATTAACAATATTTTGAACCACATTACAAATGGTGGTTACGGGTACGTAACTGGAATGTAGGTGAGGTGAGAAAAGGATGTAAAACTGTGTCCCTCGCCAATCTAAAATAATATTATGTGGAAATACTGGCTATAAGTTTGTCATAGGCGGTGTGACATTTTATGGATTCAATAAATATTTTCATTTCATTTTCATTTCATATTAGATAGACAATTTTACCGAAAGAAGTAATTATTTTAATTTTGAAAACTATTTAAGCATTCAAAGATTTTTTATAATCACATTACTGAAACAGGAGTCGAATCCGCTATGTGGTGTGACGTTGTGAAAATGTCACCTCTAATAATTGCGGTCTATGGCTCAATAGTTGGCATAAATCGTATTGTCTATGCCAATCAACGCCTCCGTTGCGCTGATTGGTTGATTCAATTTCTGACATCTGTCAAACGTGACGTGCGAACTGTCATCGGCGCTCGCATAAATAAGCGTGTAACGTCGCTCGCGTCCTCTTTTCGAGCCTGCGCCGCGCCGCTGACCTGCGCACCGTGCCCGGCCACGTGGCAGCAGACTTCGCCGGCGAGCTGTCACCGGGTTCCGCCACGTGCCCAAGACCCGGAACCACGTAATTACCCTGAGTATTCATTTACCTACCTACCCCTATCTGCGGGCGGCCTAACCCGCCGCAGTGGTCAAAAAACACAATCATTTTACATAATCATCAGCTGTTATTGTTGCAGTTCACTGCTGGACATAGGCCTCTCCCAAAGTACGCCACAGTGAGCCCCGTCTACTGCTTTCTGCACCCAGTCGCTACCGGAGCCGGCCCACTTGTGCAAGTTTCTCGCTATCTTGCGAGAGGGCGTCCCACGCTAAGGATCCCAAGACGCGATCTCCACTCCAGAACACAATTATTACAGCGGTTATCCGTTCTGCGACATATGTGGCCAGCCCATTGCCACTTCAACCTTTTAGAACTATGTCGGTCACCTTGGTTCTCTGACGGATCTCTTAGTTCGGAATTTTGTCCTTCAGAGAAACTCCGAGTATAGCTCATTCCATAGCACGTTGAGTTAGTTTTAACTTATGGATTAGCCCCACAGTCAGTGTCCACATCTAGGCTCCGTACGTCATTACAGGGAGGACGCACTGGTTAGAACCTTTAGTCTTTCAGAGCATTTTGATATGTATCATTTTACGATACATATCAAAATGCTCGATCATAAGAATGGCGTCTCAAAAAAAAAAAGACAATTACATTTTTCTTTGACTACATTTTTAGTTTTAAATTCAAAATATGTAGTGGTGATGTGTAATGTTATATTTTTATTTTTATCTTGATGTATTATGTGTTTGATTATTGTTGTAATTAGTTATTTTCAAATATTGTATGCTTTGTTATATTACATTTTTAATTTACAGTTTAACTAAAATATTTAATTAATTAGCCTTTTGTTCGTTTTTATTGAGATTCTATCAAGTGATTTCTGCGGGTTCAATTCCTACTTCAGATGGTGCTCGAATTGTTTTCAAAATCAAAATGTTAAGTACTTCGTCTCCGTGTGACATCGTCGTGGTACATTCTGAATAGTTCCACCAATAAACCGTTTTGCAAACGATCTGCTTAGCTTCTATTGCGACTTTACGCCTTGTTGATGGACGTGTGACGCTGCTCTTATAGGTCTGTAACCTCCATCCGATAACTTTTTATAAAAAGTTATGAATATGTACTCACTTGAATCCGCCCCAAGTGTTGGTGCAGGTGGCCAGCTCATGACAATCGTTCAGCTCCGGAGACGAGCACTCGTCCACATCTACAACATCACAGGAACAATATCTATAGAGCTCATAATTTCTTTCAAAATGTTATAATAGTAAAGAGAGAAATTAGAAGGACCAATTTATCAATTTTCAAAATGCATGAAGTTTTAGTTTTAATTCATTCAAAATTTGCAGTACCGATGATGAGTATTTTAGATACTTCGTTTTAGCACTGTATCATCTCAATTTCGAAGCTCATTACATAATTATATTAGGTGCCAATATATCTGTATTTCTTCCAATGATACCAATTAAACTTTGTAGTTGTTGCTATTATCAAAAGCAGTGCAAGTCAGTTTGCATCAGAAATCTAGTTGGATGGGACAGGAATGATGTAGTAGTAGTGGTGGTGGTGTAGATGTGCTGGTGGTATGGTTGTGGTGATGCGGATGTGGTGGTGTGATGTTGGTGTGTTGGTGTGGTGGTGTGGTGGTGTGGTGGTGTTGCGGTAGTGTGGTGATGTTGTAATGATGTGGTGGTGGTGGTACCAGTGAGCGGCAGCACGCTGCCGGCGGGCGAGGTGACCCAGAGCGCGGAGGCGCCCACGTTGTTGGAGCGGCGCCGGATGACGCCCAGCACGTGCTTCTGGATCTCCGCGCCCACCGCCGGCCGCACCGTCTCCGCCGTCTCCTGCATCTGCACGCACACATCAATATATACACACATCACTCAGCACAGCTTCGACACCGTCCTACACTTTTAGGGAAGGGGCATTTATTAAAATTAAATAAAAACACTAGTCATCCGACCCGGCTTCACCTGAGTGTAGATACTTTTTGAGTCCACTTTAGAAACAAAAGAACTATTTCGAGTGATAATTGATTAAGATATTTAAACTCTGCCCAAACCATTAATTTAAGTTTGATAAAATAAAGAATATATTTAAATTCCTTCACACATCCCACGGGAACACTACATTTTGCCGGAATAAAAAGTAGCATATCAGTTAATCTAGGGTGTCACCTAACTCCATGTCTAACTTTATTAAAATTGGTTCAGTGGTTTGAGCGTGATGAGATAACAAAGACTTAATCTTTTGCATTTATAATATTAGTAGAATTAATGAGTCCGTTGGGGCAACTGCACCATTAAATATCGGTGTCAAGTAAGTAATAACTTACTTATCGTTTATTCAATAAAGGAGATTGTAAGAATTAATAACAAATAATTAGTAGACCCTTTCTCAGATCAGGTGGTACAAGTTAAATAACTTCATACTCCAAAAATACATAGTTAAAGGGATGCAGTATAAGAGGTAGAAAATACAAAGCTAATAAATGAACCAAACACTAAAATGCTACAAACCTATCAGGCCTTGTAATTAATATCCGAAAGACGAAGTTGAAATGAATAGAAGAGAAGGAGTAGCGTACCAGTATGGTGTAGTTGACGAACACGGCGTCGTTGTGATGTTCTCCGCGGTGCACGCCGTTCACGGCGCCGCTCACGAAGTCGTCAGAGAACGGAGTCATCGAGAACGCAGAGTCGATCTGCAACGAAGCTACCGTCACTAAACAGCACACTAAAGCCTAAAGTTACTCAGAGTTACTCATCACTAATTGGCTAAAGTTGCAGGAAGTCGCTGGATGCAGGCAGATTCGAACAGGTCAATGTGGAGATCCTTGGGGGAGGCCTATGTTCAGCAGTGGACTTCCTGTGACTGAGATGATGATGATGATGATGAAACATCACACTGAGGAGCGCGGACTATTCACAGTCTAGCATTCTGTCATGGACATCAACAATGCCCACACTTACAAAAATACAAGTCGTTGCAATGTATGATAATGTCTGATATCGAGATATCATCAGGATCGAGATCCTGACATACTAGTTGCATTCTATCCACTTTCATAAACCGGTTCAATCTTCACTAAGTATTCCTGTTTCAAGATGTCATTGACATGTCTTATCGACTCATCGAAGTTTCGGGTTAGGTGTTTGTGAGTCTGAACAGTCCCTGACACCCATGACACAAGACTTGATCTTACTGTTGAGTCAGGACTATGTAACTGTTTGGTGTGTTTATTTATTTGTACTAAATTAGGCACTGATATTTATAGAACTAAAAATACACTTGGTACTTGAAATAAAATTGGTACTGAAACTTTAAAGACATGAAATAATTTTAGAATTTAGTGCTTTCGTTTTTTAAAACATTCCCAATACTAAAGTCGCATAATTAATTGAACTCACAGCTCTGACAGCTTCGTAGCTCAACTGTTGGTACGGCTCCGAGTCTTTGTCAGCCAACTTTGAATCCCACGCCACCTGTAAAGTCACAATAAGAATATTAAACAACATACTAGAATGTAAAACACATTCTTCTTCACCTTCAATTAAAACACGAAACTTGAATCTAGTGTCTATAGAAATCATGATAGCGAAGTAAAAGTAGATAATGGAGCAAATATTTCAAGTCTTTTAGAAGGAAGGCAGTTGCCAACTGTTCACAAAGTGCCGGAGATACCTTTCTGTCGTAAAGTCTATCGACTCTGAGGTTGAGTATGAGCGCCACTACTCTGCGACAAGGGTCTCGATGCACCCTCCTCGCGTATCCAGGTCGGCACTGGCAACTTGATATACCTAGAAACCAAAATTATTAACGTTGAGTTGTGTTTGATATTTTGGAATGGTTAGGGAATAATTTTGCACCAATTGCTTTATCAGTATAAAAGTACTATTATTTATGTGGTAGAATACAATATTCATTTATTGCGCTATCGTACACAAACATGACAATTTATATTACATTAAAAATTTAACACTTTAAAACTATTACAATTATTTTACATTAAAAAGTTTATCTCTCCGAAAAATCAACTTTCATCCATAATTTCAACGACTTTTTCACCATCATCATTACTAGAACTATCATCGCCAATCTCTAAAACTGATACGATAGGTTTATGGTAGCTGAAGTAAGAAACGAACAGTTTTGATTCGAACCTATTTAAATGTCTAATAAAGACCGCATCAATAGTAGTTTTGTATTTCGTTGTGCTAAGATTGCGATCATTCGACATAGTTAAACCAAATTCATTATTTAAAAATTCAATTAATAGTTGATTTTTATCGTCTGCGAAGTTTATGTTGAAATCTCCACTCAAAATCATTGGCAATTCATCAAAGCTTTATAAACTGACAGCTAACTGACAGCTGTCTACTCTCCATCCGTCTTACGCTTTTTCGATCAGGTCACGTGTCCTGACGCGAGTTTAAAGGAAGGAAGGTTACGTGGGGAGGCTAACTTAAATTAATTTTTTGGAAGTAAATTTTTTTTTTTTGGGGGGGTAATTTTTTGCGTAATTTGGGATTTCTGGCGGGGTCAATTTGTAGCCCTCACCAAGACGGTTCCGAGGATACAAAACTCGGTGGGTCTACGACCTATGTTGGCCGAGATAGGATTGGGGGGGTGAGGTAAATTTTCGGGGTGGGGGTAGGGGAGGGGGGGGGGGGGTAGGTTTCGTGGGGAGGCTAATAGGCACTATTTCGGAATAAGGGTGGGGGAAGGCAGGGGGGGCTATGGGACAATTTTGGAAAAAGTGGGTGAAACTGAAAAAAAAACGAAACAGTAGGCCCAGGCATACATTTTCGCCGCGCTGTAGAGAGGGGATAGCTGTCTACTCTCCATCCGTCCTACGCTTTTTCGATCAGGTCACGTGTCCTGACGCGAGTCTAAGATTTTATACCCATTACAGAAAAGTGCTCAACGCCGCTAAAGAAGTTTTCACTTCAAAAAACCTATAGTTGCATATTTCCTCCAAACTCCAAAATTCATTAACCTGTACTCGTACACATTTAACACGCTAGGCATGTTTGATACGTAGACTTTTGAAGGCTATATTAAAGGTTCAATCGCTCACCAGCTTCCGTCCGACATTTCTCGTTCTGCGACTGGTCACAAGTAGAGTCGTCGCCGACTATACACGTGTCGATTCTGTGGAGTATAAACCAAAAGCTGATCACTTAACATTCAATAACAATAAAGCATGGGAGTCAGGGTACAATTAATATAATTATTATGAAATTTTATAATGTCTCAGAAATAATTGAATAAATGCTTTGAGCAGGCTTCAAACGTCAAAAATCATAAAATAAACACAAGATAAGCTTTTACCTGCGAATACCTTCGAAGGCTTTAAAAAACTCTCAAGCTAACTTCAACGAAACAGTTGGATGTTCTCTGTAAACATACAAACTACAGCACCACATGCTGCCAAATGGTAGAAAGATCATACCTGACGGTAGGCTGCGGTCTCCTGTACCCCTGCGGTCGATGCGCCGGGGGGTGATGTGGGGGTCTCCTCGGCGGCGGCTGTGGAACATCGTCAGCCGGGATCGCCACGCCGGTGCCTACTGGAGTGCCGTGTGTGGGCGCTGCTATTGGTGGTACCGCTGCTGCAAGGATATAAGAACTTGTTAATGTACTTGGTTTCAGTAGTTTCGCGTTTTTAATATTTTTATCTTTTGATGTCTTGTAGGTAGACATTGTTATGTAAGCAAAAGTAATTCTTTGGGGTATCTGAGGCAGGATTAGTTAGTTATTATAAGACAAAGAGACGGATGGAAATCTGATTTTTTTCTGTTATTGTCGGTTGGGAATTGTTTATCGTGAAATATTAAATTGTTTTCGTCACTAATTTATATTTGCCATTGACAGTGTGTGATGCAACTATACAATGGGTAATGCCCATCATGGGGTAAGCGGACAATGACAAACAGAAAAACGAATCAATCAAATCATCATCCACGCCCACTTGAAAAACTCATGTATATTTGTTTATTTCATTATATTTCGTTAATAATATAACATCGTTTTTGACTAATCATTCGTAAAAGGGTTTTAAATAAAAACAGATAAACAATAACATTATATTTTCATAATATCTATCATTTGAGTGTCATTAAATCGACTAATCAATCGTAAGTTTACAATATTTTTATACATATAGGCTAGGTACATGACAAAATGACACTGTTGACGTTTGATTGAACATTTTTAGTACCTTCGAGAATGATAATATGTTTTATTGGATTGAATTTATTTATTTCTGGTAACGTTAATAAATGGACTCTGCTGATTTCACACTGTGGCGGAGGAATATGGGAATAGTAAAATCCTGAACTAAAATAAGTATAAAGCAGCCAAATACATAAGCGGAATAACTACTGGACATATTGCGATTTAACATCTTATGTCTTAGGATGGCAAGCGCAGTGAAATGCCAACCATAGCTTTGTAATTCAAGGTATTGTTTGGTTTTGGCACTGTTCATGAGCGGTCTTATTGCATGTTCGTTTTGCAAAACAAAGCAATTAAAAAAATGTTTTATTGTCAAATTGTTAAAAAGATAAGGTCAAAATGTTATGGATTTCTTATTTTTTCTTCCCTTAAAAAGACTATGGCATAATTTTTAATGTATTTTCTGATAATAGATACCCTTATTCTGAAATAAGTCCCAAAGAACCCCATTATAAGTGCTCGTTCTTAGACCAAGACACTATAAAAAATGGGCCTTCCCCTTGATAGAGCAGTAAATAGGATAGCTGCGCCATGGTTCTTTCCACACCCACCTCACCAAGTTTAGTATCTCTAGAACAAACCAGTAAACCCAAATTCCCTCCATACCTTACCTCACTGCCTCTAATCATTTCTCGGTCACTACCGTAATTGGCAATTTACCCAATTTGTCCCAGTTAACTATTACCCAATACAGACACCACAATTTAGAGTAAGTACTCGCCCTGGGTTCGAATCAAGGCCCTTACTGACCCACAACCTATATGAAGTACCGAGTAAAAATATTATTCAGAATAACGAATAAATTATAAATAAATAATTCGTGAGGATATTATTCACGAATAAATTATTCGCGAATGAATCATTCGTGAATAATTTTGGTGAGAATAAATTTTCATTCGAATAATTATCTAGATAACGATTCATTCGAATAATGCCCAACTCTGCCATCATGAATTCAACAATGCGCTTTTGGATGCAGCCAGCATCCAGCGACTTTCTATAACCTTAGCTAGGAAGTGTAAGTGTAGTTTTACCAACAAATAAAAAAGATGTAGTGTAATCTGACCGGAGTGTTGCGGCGTCGCGTGCACGCGGGTGGGTGTTGGGTGGGCGGAGTGGGTGGTGGTGGCGCTGTCGAAGAGGTTGAGGTAGGTGCGCTTGCCGTCGATGGACACGAAGCCCTGCGACCCCGACGCAGACACGATGATGTCGTCGTGCTCGCCGCCCACCGGGCTCACGTGCTCGATGTGCACTGAAACGCGGAACATCATATCTTTGTTATGTCTTACCCGTCGTCAATCTGTAGTTTACCAACAAGTGGGGTTGTTACTGTTTTTAAAATATATCGTGCAGAATTGTCTACCAGAATTTTAAATTATAGGTAAACTTCACAAGGAATAAAGGTCTTAAGTTTCACTTCGATACACTTTGTTAGTTTCATTATTAAATGCCCTGGAACTACATATTTCATAATGAAATTTATTTTATGATACTATTTTAGTTTCGATAAGGAAAGTAACTTTCTGCATTCTAGTACTTGCAACCTAAAATTGCATTTGCACAATAGGCGATGTAGAAGGTCATGGACGTATTAAATATGTCTGGCTTTTAAACAATGAAAATTTCCAAATTTCCTCACCCGATCCCCCACCGGCCTCGCCGGGTCCCTGTATAGCGGATACAGTAACATCGAAGATCTCGCCGTACCCCGGCAGCCTGGTGTCGAGCGCAGTGATGACGGGTGCGTCGGGCCGCTCGGGCCGGTAGCGCGAGCCGTGCGGCTTGAAGTCCGTGTCGTCCAGCACTATGCCGGGACGCGGCCGGTATGAGTGAGGGATGCCTTGCGATGCTGGAATTAGGGAAACGTTTTGACATTTAGTTTAGATTTTCGATACCGTCCGTGTATAATTTATGCTGTTGAATGAAATGGATGAAAAGTTTGGAATACAATCGTTATGGAAAAAATACTAGGTATAAAAAGTGGATCACATTCTAATGACCGGATTTTTTTTAAGTTTAGTAGTTTCAAAAACGGTTCCGAAGCTGACGGCACATCAGTTACAACATCTTACATAGCCCCAGTTAAAATAGAGATAGATAAACAATAGTTCTGATACTCACTTGGCAAGGGTTGTTGATTGATAGTAGAAGTTTCAATTGGCACAGTAGATTCTATAGACGAGGCAACATACGCCATCAAGCCTTCAGTAGGGGTTGGAGTCGCAGATGAAGAGCTGAACTGCGGCCTGCTCTCCGCAATCGACGACTGTATGATCTGCTCTATACTATCGTTCTTAGGCATCTTGTTAGCCAACTTATCTTCATTGACTTTATGTTTCTTCTCCACAACAGTCGTGCTATCTTTCTTTTTATCTTTTTCCAATTTGGTTGGTTTTTCAGTCTTTGGTTTCTCTGATGTCGTTATTTTTTCCGTCGTTGTTGGTTTTTCTGTCGTTGTTGTTTGTTTCGTTGTTTCTGTTGTTGGTTTCTCCGTAGAGGTTGTTGTCGTGGTTGGTTTCTTGGTTGTTGTTGGTTTTTCCGTAGTCGTTGTGGTTGTCGTTGTTGTAGTTGTAGATGTAGTCGTTGGTTTTTCTGTCGTGGTTGTCGATGTTGTTGTCTCTGTCGAGCTGGTTGTCGTTTCAGTGGTGGTTTTAACATCTTCTTTTTCGGGAGCCTCCGTTGTATTCAAATCAGGGAGATTGATCAAAGGCATTTCATCTTGATGCAAATTATTTTCAGAGTGCGTAGTTTCATTTTCGTTTACTTCTTGAGAAGTTTCTACAGGGTCTTGGTGGATAGGCACCGGCTTAGGCATAGGAAGGCCAGGGTTGGGTCGTCTGTTGGGTGGTCGTGGCCTCGGACGCTGCCACGGAGGCAGCGGTCGGTGTAGCCCTGGTCGATTCAATGGAGGCACAATTTGCTCAGGTAAATTGACCCCATGATGAGGAGGTCGATCGAATGGGTAAGGTGGAGGCGTTTTCGTAGGTATAAAAGGGTGAGGAGGCGGAGTGATCTTATCGAAATCGGTTGGAATTTCCGTTATTCTAGGAGGACCACGATTATTTATTCTGGAAGCCACCGGTCTCCCAGGTCTCCCGTTTAGAAGTTGAGAGTTAGCCTGCACATTGACATTGCCATTCAGCAACTTCACTATACCCGTAATTATGTTCTGAATGTCCGTATTCTGCCGACCCTCATCTCTAGGGTTGGCTGTCGCAAAGATCGGCTGCACTGCAGTAGGCCGAATCCTGGGTCCCGTCGGCGCCAGTGCCCGCGCCTTCGGAACCCGCTGCCCTTCCCCCGGAAACCTGAACTCGAGCCTGTCTCCGAACCGCTCTGACGGGAGAATGGCGCCATCTTCACTGTGGTAGTAATCTACAGATTTTGTGGGATGTATGTCGTAATATTTCCTTTTATTATGCACTTCCAATTCCGAGTCGATTTCGTTGTTGGATGATGGTATGTCATCGTTGATTGATCTAGATTCTCTGATGACAATATCTTCAGATCTCTCTACAATAACGTGGTCACTTTCAGTGTCGCCGTGTTGTGTGATATCTTCTTCGTATTTGACGCTGGGTTCTATCCTAAAGGGCAGGTCTTGCACGGTGCTCGTCTGCAGCACGATGTTGTGCGTGGACCTGTCGATGGTGCCTGACTTTGGTGATAGTTGGGATATTGTGTACGTTTCTTCATAGCCTGAAACAAAATAGTTTGTTCATTACCTTCCATACGTATCACATAGCATTCACTGCTGCATAAGCAATGAAAAATCTGTCAGTACACAGTAATAGAGTAAAGACTGGTTTATGGTTTGTAAAGACGCGTGTTTGGTACATATTTTGTATGAGACATGTCTCGGCGGCAGGCGAAGCGCGTGCCCTCACAGTTCGTATCTCTTCAGCGACTTTACCGCGTCGCACAGTATTCACGCCTCACAACACATTGCTATCGATCGGGTGATCATATTCTGTCATACCCTAAGTAAATCTTCAATTCCATCTACCCTTACTGTAATCAGACCACTTACCCATTAAAGTAATGAAACGAAATCCGCGATAAAAACCGTAAAAAAAGTTTTATTTTAATGTTTAACTCACAGTTTTAAAGACGATATCTATTCTGCCGTTCTTGTTTTATTTACTGCTGTCAATAACTATTAATTTTCAACCATATTATGAGTGGAAGTCCGGCGCTACATTTGCTAATGCACGGCCTTCATTCGTGGAATTTTCGACAACTTGAAATTTTGTCTCAAAACGTGGTTGGCAGCAAGTGAAACTGAGAACACAAGTTATTCCAAAATCTCTCGTTCTTCCGCTTTCCTGCTTTAAATCTACAATGTCCACTCTGTATAAACACGGCTCGTATTGCATACTATTTTTTTTTTTTTTTTATTGCATTGAATGGCGAGACGAGCAAGCCGTTCGCCTGATGGTAAGCGATACGACCGCTCATGAACAGTAGCAATATTCCACTGCGCTCGCCATCCTGAGACATAAGATGTTAAGTCTCAATATGTCCAGTAGTTGCTCTGGCTACAATGTCCTTCAATCCGAAACACAACAGTGCATTTAAGCAGTGTTGTTTCACGGGAGAAATAGACATTGCGGTGGTACCTACCCAGATGGCCTCTCACATATGAGAGACCTACCACCAGTAAAAAACTTCGTTAAAGCAGCAAAATATTGATGAATAAATATAATATGCACATGATTTATGATCTGCTGTACTCTGTACTGTGTGTGTATACTATCACGCAAAGACGCAATTCACCTGGCTGAGAAAGCGTCATCAAACCGATGCTGACCGGTAATGTATTGACGCTCTTCCGTGAGAGATTTATGATGAATCCATCGTAATATCCCATTCAATACCAGACAATCAGTTTGTATTTGACCGATAGTTTAGAGCATACTCGTGTTAAACCACTTTGCTTGACCCACGGAATAGAAAAACATGGCATAACCCATTACAGCGATCGTGTTTGTGTGATCACGTTCCCAACATGTCATATTTTTCGGGTTTATTTATTTCTCGCAATGTTGTGTTTCCAAATTCCGTGCTTGGCTACTTATTGTTAACACATCTAAATATTGCTCCACTTTCCATTGCTTTCGATTGCTAACATCTCATTCATACGCTTGTTAAGAAAGTATTCGATTAACCAGAATTATGCAGCACGCACGGTTCAATTTAACCATAATTTGTCTGACAAGTTCCAATACAACAATTACGAGGAAAGCCTGTTATTAACAAATTCAATTGAAATAGTTTGTTTAATTGACAACATCTCTTGCTGGTATTATAACTGTAGGTACTATGAGTAACTATATAAATACCGTATTAGGATCGCACTGCAATTATCAAAGGTGCATTGTAATAATTTTTTTGTATCAGTCTTCAATCAAAAGGTGCAAGTTGAATAACAACGTGAACTTAGAACGTAGTGATTACTTACTCTATGCGTGAACTCGTATAGAGAAAATTACTGACTGAGTTGTCAGGAAATTAATACATTCAAAAATGAAAAAAGTAAAATGAAATAGAAAATACAAGAATTTTATAGAATAAAAAATCTCATATCACCAATATTAATAATATTATATCTATTATATCTCATTTTTATTATTATAAATCAATATAAAAAATCTTATGTTGCAGGATGGCAAGTGCAGTGGAATGCCAAGCATTGTAATTCATGGCCTTGTTTTTTTTGTTAGTGTCCATAACCGGTCGTAAGGCTTACCATCACACGAATAATATGCTAATCTCGCTATTCATCGCAGTAAAAAAAATGTACACCCAATGGTCACATCCATAGTCCCGACCTCACATTGAGATAGAGGCTTATGTCGTGGGTATCAAAGAACTACGAGTTTTTTTTCGGTATTAACCCAGGCCCAGACCAAATATTTATCTCGGTAGGTACAGGGAATGCGCCTGTGGCCTCTCGTTCCACAGCTGGCGTTTAACCAACTGTGCCATGGAGGCTATCAAATGGCTGACTACAGATTCTTTTTAATTCCTAATTTCCGCACTTTCTTTAGGAAAGATTTAGTTTCTTGTACGCATACTGCTAATTCGTATTCCCTGAGGTCGTCAGAGAATCTTAAGTTGCAGTTCCTAGCACATTAGTTAGTTCTACGGCCGCTCTTTGACTGTGGACGCAGTGTGGCTGGAGAATGCATTGCCTCTAGAATTAAACCATCGTCCTCACCGGAAGCGTTTAAACTAAGAATGAGACGCACTATCCCTTGCAATACTATAATGTAGATACAGTATTACTATTATCAGTGTAAAGTGCGAGAGAAACTGTCGGTTTAGCGTGAAGTTGCAGCGTAGGCGTGACTGCACCGAGCGACAGGCTAGTGAGCACGCGGATGTGGAGTAGTGAAAGTAACCAACATTATTTTATGATAGCGACGCCACACCGCACCACGCCGCGCCGCCGCTCCGTAGCCGTGGCTAAATAGCAGCTGTGAGCTGACTCAAATTTTATAACAGATTTAAGTCATTAGTTTGATTCTTTAGTTAAAGTGAATAGTTATTTGTGTAATATGGAATTCCATTAGGTTCAATTATATCTTTCGTGTTACCCACGAGAGATATAATATAGCCAGCCACACTACCTACGGCATCGAGCATATTCAATACCTGCCTAAGTATAAAAATCTGAATAAAGTATAGATACTTATTCAAAACCTTAATAAAAATTAATAATAACATGACCACGACAGAATAAGAACAAATAAGCGAGCTTCTATAACGATGTTTACTCAATAAAGTGCCATTGATCATGTTTTTTCTTTTGTTTGACAAGAGGCCAAAAATCTATTTTCCCCTAGTGCCATCACCTTAGCTAGCCATTATCAAATAAATGAAGCTCGAATTGATGAGTGGATAAAAAAAAATTCAAAGTTATTTTTTCAAAAGCTCATTTTAGTCAAAAGACATAATTCCAAGAATCTAGGAGCCAACAGTTCACATTCGCAGATACTACATAAACCAATGAGGCGGCTAAAGAGAAATCTCGTGAGAAAAAATACCACGACGTTCCACATTAGCATGTCGCGGTCAGAATCCTAAGCACACGTGTGTCGTGTCCAGTTGTTGCTGGTAGCCGGCGCTCGTGGCGGGCCAGTCAAGGACGCGAGGTCGTTTGCCCGACTACACTTTTTCTATTTACAAATTACCCATCAATCTTCGGACACTTTTTACGTCTTTTTGGGCGAGAAGCGTTTTTGTTTGGCTGTTGGACGTCTATACAAGATGCATTCTTGACACTGAAGGATTGGAGTTATCATTTGGCAGTTAAAATAAGTTTCTCAAATCTAAGAATTGTCTAAGTTGGCTATGCAGTGTATAGTTTGAATCAGGTGGATTTTTTAAAGACTAAGGTTGTTTTCAACAGTGGAACACCTACTCTGAATACTTGCAAATGCTTTTTTAATAGATTTTCAAGCGCTATAGCCGTCCTGCATCGATTTAGATATTAAGAACAAAGGTACTTATAAATATATTATTGACATTAATAAACTTGTCTTATTGTAAACAAAAAGATTGCCACTAAGAACTTTATCAAGATTATTTTCCTTCGCTGTGTTGTTTTTACAGGTAGTATGTTGGTCCATAGTTGTCATATAGTTTTTGCCCGTCCTATGCAAATTTTTCGACGTCTCCCGAAAGTTTTATGTAGGTATTTGTATAAGTTACTCCTCTGCCATCGAGTGTACGATTGATAGGAGTTAGGCCATAGGCTATATGGGTTAGCGAACTTTACATACGAAAGTAATTCTTATAAATCGCTATGGTATACAAATTACTTTACGATGCTTTCTTTCACCGCTTTAGTGCGTGGTTATATGCTATCATCACACATAACTCCGAAAAGCCAGGGGCGTGCCCTGGGTTTTGAACCCGCGACCACCATGAACATGTTGGCAGCTTTTTCTGGTCCGATACCACCAGGTCACCACGCTATTTTTATACAGGTAATAGGTAGCTAAATTTCTACATTATTATACTTGCATCGTGGCTGGTAGCAATCTTGAAAAATTGCTTGCCAACATTCGTTCGTCTTGTATGTATTTTATATCATTCTTTCCTTTGCTCTCGAAATTCAGATGTGGCAACTAGGTCAGGAGATGTATCTAAGATTTTGTATACTTTAAGAAGCTGTATTCTTTTAAACAAAGTTTAATCAGTCATTTTTTTCCCAATGATCACATACATATTGTTTACCCAATCTAAAAATACACGTGTTGTGTGGTGGATATCAGAAAATATGAGATATTGTTGTCTTACAAACACCATTTATCATAGATACACACATTTTTTTTAGGCTTGGATCGAACCTGCTATCTCTGGTTTAACAACCAAAAGAAGCTGCTCCTTTTATAGAACCTTACACGTATTCTGTTGATACATAGTACATAAACATAAAAGAAACTCACCGTTAGCAGCATGCAGCAATGTCACTAGGCACACGACGCCGAGCCATCTCCGCGTCCGCCATTTTACTCTAACGGCGGCCATTTCGTTTGGGCGGGAAACTGTCGAACTCACTGTCCATCCGTCCCGCAACAATCACATCGTTATCAAACACTAATGGCTTCTATAGTCCTTGTCATGAATTTAATATTTTATCACATTTGGCTCCAATATCTGCAACAACAAGAAAAAAATGGTAAGCATCTAATTGGTAGAGCCATGCTGAAACAAAGAGGTCACCTGATCACAATAATAGAACGCTAAGTATTGTGCTGCTATCCATGAGCGGTCGCATCGCTTACTAAGTATCAGGAAAATGGTACGCTCTTCTCTAATACAGTTATGTCAATAGCTCCTTGTAAACCCAGTACCAATATAATAATTCATAACATAGTACGAGTATGCATTCTGCAACAGAGATACAACCTTATAAAATTGTTTAAGCATCAATAAAAATACAATTACTGCGCATATTATAATTTCGAGGGTGAATTGAGAAGGCGATCGCCTTGCATAACTGTTCGTAGTGGGTCCGCAAGGGTTATGGTGACGGCTGACAGGCGTGAGGCGACATGGCTCGATGTGTGTCATGCGGACGCACGACTTGAATAACAACCACGTAACAGTTCTACGCGCTTATTTGGACCAGCCGAGTTATGACACGCCACGAGACTGTCCTGCCACACTGGCATTTACAAGGCAACTGATTCAGACATCTTGTTTGAACAAAAGAAAACAAAACTTCACAAATTGTTTGCACATGAGGATCGCGATCCATATACCTATTCATGACTACCTAAGGAGTTAATAGTTTAAATAGACATAAAAGATGGGTAAAATAACGGAAATATCGACGATGGTACGCTCTAAAAGGAAACCGAACATCAATCTCCGAGAGTCTAATCGTCATGCAAGCCAATCCTTCCACTACAGAACATAACATTTTTCAAAATTGCGCCATTTGATAGACATGAAAATATGTGGCTCTGGTGATAATTATAACGGGTATCCAAGTGTAAGTAAGAGTTACTCGGAACATTCTACTAGGTGTATGAGATGGCACACAAGCGTGACAAATATTTTACAACAATAATCAAACACTTTCATTGTTTTATATATAGATTTTCTTTAGTTAGATTAAAAAATCGGAATTCTGCAGACAGAAAGTACTGTGTTGTATCGCGGTTTGTCAAGTTAAGTTCGTGAAGGTGCAATTGCTGATAAAGTCTTTGTATAGCATTTCTTAGAAGTTATGCCTAAATAGTATGATGATATAATGACCTCTTAATTATGTGAAAAGTGTGTTCGATTTGCTTGTCATCGAGTTACTAGTTGTATGTATAACGTAACGGTATAAAACTTTTCTGTACCTCTTCTTTATGTATATGAGGCTCATTCAAATACTTTTGCTAGTACTTACCACGATCAAACTGAAATACGGTTTTGTGGGAGTTATGCATAAATTATATAAATTGTGATATATTATAATTCAATAAAAAAGAGTTTAATACAATCTATGTCCAGCAAGTACAGTTGTATTATAATTGTAGTTATACATATACAAGATATCAATTCTTAGATGTTTGAGTCCAGCGTTTCATGAAGGTGAAGTATTTATTATTCTGCTACAGTAAAGTGAACATATCTGATATCACACCTGATCGTAAATTGATGTACCAAGAACAGCGCCAACCAGCTAGAGCATTGAGTCGCGTAGACTATTGTCACCGTTAATTTCTAGAATTTATGATAAGCAGAATAGTCATAAGATTACCACCACTCACTTCATAAACTTTGAAAACTGAGATTGAACTAGTAGCACCTCTGTGTACCTACTCCTTCGAGGACACATGCATAAGTGTTTGTGTGGAGTTGGTATTATACATTTTCAATTGCTTCTTTACATCGCTTGCATCTATCAAATGGAGGTCTATACTCCACAAGGCAGGAATGTTCTAATTTAATTTCATTTTAATTGCATCTTTACGAATACGTAACCTTAAACAAAAACCTCACCCTTGTAGTATTCGAGTGTAATAAAATAAGTCCTGTTATCGCTCCACATGATTGTTTGTCGTTACGGCACCACACTACCGTAACCCCTATTAATATTCAATATACTTAGAAATGTGTTACGGCATGTTACTACATTTTATGACGTGACACCACGGGAATAGAAACCCACTAATGTGCTTTTCATTCAGCTTTGTTGAAAACTACAATGTTCACTGTGTTTAGCGCGGATTGTAATTTATCTAACTAGATTTTTACCGAGAATTTTTGATTTTAATTAGCTTGTCTCTCTTCCTTGAATTTATTGGAATTGAAAGGTAAATTATGTAACTTATAGAAAAAAAAACGTGTTTCTAACATTTAATGTACTACCTACTTAATCCTGAGTTTATTCTTCTTAAAATTTACATATTATATCTTCTAACGAAGGGTTTTTACACTAGGAAATTTAAGTTAGTAACACAGTCGCAAAAAGCGCTAATTTGCTAAAAATTGCAAAAGGTCTGTGACTGCAGGCTAATTCAACAGGATTGAAAGAAATTCGAAGATCTATGTTTGGCTATGATAGTCAGGATTGTCATACATCCTATACATGTGATCTACCTCTATAACCAATACCACAAAACAATCAGCATTATGTATTCGAGGCGCGCCGCACCGCACCACTAGCGGATCTGCGTTTGTTCAAACATTCGCGTATTGGTGCCAGCAGAGCCTATGTTTGCGATGCGACCTACATATTTCCGCAACGCTAATCATACGTTTAAAATTCTTGCGGTGTGCTGTTTGTATTGGATTTAATATCTTTAGCAGAGAAATGGCAAAAGTGACACGAGATTCAATTGATACAGATTATAGATACTTACATTGTGTCTAACATCATCTATATTCACTATCCGTAGATGTAAAACTACAGCGATGCTACTTACTCAGCTAAAAGGTGATCGAAGCGTCAAACGCAAATGCAGGTTATTAGAAGAAATATGATCAACGCCATCTATGAACGCCTATGAGGGTTGATGATATTTAACATGTAGGTAATTGATGATGGAAGATGAAAGGAATGCCTAAGAGGAACAGCGGACATCATCAACTTTCCGGCAGATACAATACCATCTCTTAAACTGAAGGAAATTGTTCAATTAACTTTACCTTTATTTGTTGTGAAACACGCGTAATTAATTATGTGTATAATACTATGACTGAGGCGAAAGTTAAAATTGCCCCGTCAATAAGCCCCGTTGGTTATATCGCAACCAGGCTGAAATGAGTATGTCAACAATCGGATTTTGCAAAACTGTGACAATTAAAGCTCTCGGCAACTCTGTCTGAGTTACCACATTAAATACTATACAGCCCATTCCAAAGTAACCACTTGGTTTTTACCAATTCTACCATTAGAGGAGAAACTGTGATAGGAAATCTGGACGCCACATCAGTATTTACTATAAACTATTTATGGTAAGAGTAGTAAACAATTGTATGAAATCGCTCCGCTAACAACCGACCAACACGATACAAATACATAATGCAACACTCGCCGCTAACACCGCTCATTTAGTATTCGACGTTGAATTCCATTGCTGTAATTGCATTTCTTATTATCATCATCATTAAACATAGGAAATTCAATGCTGAATATAGGTCAACTCCATAAAATCTAGAACCTGTTGGAAGCTGCTTGAATCTATATTTTTTTATTATTTCTGGTACTTAAACTAGGGGCAAACAAATTGATAATGTGCCAATTCAGAGGCCAGAGATTTTTACCTATGACATATCGAGTTCTTTTATCGAATCGAAGTTACCTATGTGTATTTATCGCTTGCTTTCTATTGCCAAATATAAAATATCACGAGGACACTTGCATACCAGAGAATTCTCCACAAAAAAATCATACATCCATACGTTCATGCAGTCTAAGAATTAAGCCAGCGTGGTGGAGATGGGCTGTCCTTAATGATTAAAGCTTAAGATCCATATTTAAACGTTTGTTTACAACTGTACTTATTGTAATAGCCTAATTTGGTGGTTGGTTGGTCACTGGTGGTAGGTCTCTCATATGTGAGAGGCCATCTGGGTAGGTACCACCGCAATGTCTATTTCTCCCGTGAAACAACACTGCGTAAATGCACTGTTGTGTTTCGGATTGAAGGACATTGTAGCCAGAGTAACTACTGGACATATTGAGACTTAACATCTTATGTATCAGGATGGCGAGCGCAGTGGAATATTGCTACTGTTTATGAGCGGTCGTATCGCTTACCATCAGGCGAACGGCATGCTCGTCTCGTCATTGCTTGCAACAAAAAAAAAAATAAAAAAAAAATTGACGGATTATAAACTTATTGTAACTACCGTATAATTTGTCTTCTTCACTCAAACTGAATTCAAAAGTCGTTTGAAATGGACAAAATATTGTCTGTATCAGTACAAACAAATATTTAATAACTAAAATAGTTTTAAAAACTGTCTATGCATAAGGCCGTCAGCATGGAACGATATAAACAACTACATGCGTAGACGGAGAAACACAATTACATGTTACGAGTACAACCATTAAAAGAATATCTGTATTTACCAACAAAGCGCAAGAGCCACATGTTTCGCGACAGATGTCGTACCCCTTAACAACATTAAACCGTCAGTAAAAGTGGCACAAGCAGCGCGTCGTGTCGCGGTGTCCGCCATTGCAAAATGTCGTGAATCCCCACACGAGGCAGCTACCTGGTGACGCACTCGGCGACTACCGATTTCATTGTGTAACTCTTTGTCGCAAGACATCCTGCTGCGCGGTGAATCAGCACCACGTAACATTTCCACAACACCAAAACTACATTCGATGTTACAGAACCTATCAGCAAACTCAGATCTAAGAAATCTTAAAATCATCTATACAATGACTACTACCAAAATTAGTGGGTACTGACCTGTGGTGACGTCAAGTATCAAATAATATTTAGATCCATGTATTTTTGGCTACATTATGTTGTTTTAATAATAATAAATAATAAATAACACCCAACAGTCACATACATAGTCCTGACCCCACCCTAAGATCGAGTCTTGTGTCGTGGGTATCAGGAACTACGAGATACTTTTCGGTCTCACAAACACCCAGACCCGGAAGAAATATTTGTGGGCCGCACAAACATTTCTCTCGGTGCGGGGATCGAACCCGCGGCCTCTCGTTTCACAGGCGGCGTCTAACCAACTGCGCCACGGAGGCTGTCTTTGTTTTGACTTCATGATGAATGTGTCGCAGCTTGACTGTTTACATAAAATGGATATAAAGCAACAGTATTGCTACACACACACACACTGTATTCCAAAACATAAAAAGACCTTCCTTCACCTTTCTAATGCACCTTCCACCGTAACGAATGTAACATAACAAATTAATCTACGACCACAAAAATCCGACATCGTCGAATTGTAATAATACCAAGTGGAGCCAATAAAGTTTCCTTACTGGTATTGAAGCCATACAAAAACACGCAAGTCACCGCCATTCATTGCACTTGACTTGTCGACAGTCCACAGTATAATACGATACATTTTATTACGAGAAGTTGATAAAAACTTCAGACTAAAGGTGCACATCCGTCATCCACATAGCAGTTACTTTAAGTGAAGCGACGCGACGCGCCGTTTCAACAAACTATTATTTATTGCTAGTACATTTTGCGGAGTTAAAATATGTCATGTAATGTTGCCTAATATGTGGAGACAATAAATAGCATTGATATAATAAATTACGTAGGGGTTATACCGTAATACAAGGTTGGATGGGGTAAGAATTAAGAAAGTAAACTCCTTCATTTTATAAGAGTTTACGTTCATCACATACATAGTCCTGACCCCACGCTAAGTTCAAGTCTTGTGTTGTGGGTATCAGAAACTACTAGTTACTACACCCAAACCCGAAACAATTAATACAGGTGGTTCACACAGTTTCGGTGCGGGGATCGAACCCGTAGCTTCTCGTTTCACGGCTTCGGAGGTTGTCTAATGTTACCTATGTCTATCATGTTGCACAATGTTGCTTACAAAAACATGAACAGTGATGTGGATGCATTATTACATCAAAAGACGGGGCAGCAGT
This sequence comes from Hyles vespertilio, assembly GCA_009982885.2. Lineage (NCBI taxonomy): Eukaryota > Metazoa > Arthropoda > Insecta > Lepidoptera > Sphingidae > Hyles > Hyles vespertilio. The sequence goes on along the minus strand of CM042805.1, from coordinate 477,674 downwards.
AAATTGCACACATCCAAATATTGTTAAATCTGCTGGTGGTGGGTCTTCGTATCCGCTCAGATAGCGATCGACATAGATAATGGTGGAAAATCCACCATAGTAATAAGCATAAGTGTGTCGCATTTATGATTTGCCTGTGAAAATCCGGTTTCCGGCAGATTAGCACATTTGCGTCATGTGGTGAAAGATAAAAAATCAAGCCGAAAGATATTGTACTTGGGCTCGAAGGTAAATTGTAGTCATTTTAGTGGTGTTATATAAAATAAAGCCAGCATTTTTAACTTAGTGGATATAAATACTATGTTCGCAAAAAAACAAGTTTGAAATAGAAAAGTAAATTTCTAAGCATGGTCTTCGTACTCAGTACTTCGGTATGTATAAACAGTTTACAGTTTACACTGCCATTACACCGGCAAGTAAATTCAAGGAGGATGTCTTATGAGCTTAACGAAACAAACTTTATATCATCATTAGATATCGGCATTTCTTTCACAGAAAACATTTCACAATCATTATTTTTTATTACATTAAATGGCGAGGCGAATATGCCGTTCCCCTGAAGGTAAACGATACGACCGCTCATCAATAGTAGCAAATCCAAACAACACACCGAAACACAAAACAATGCTTGGCGTTCCACTGCGCTCGTCATACTGGGACATAAGATGTTAAGTCTCAATATGTCCAGTAGTTATTCTGGCTACAATGTCCTTCAATCCGTAACAGAACAATTCATTTAAACTGATGTTTAGCGGGGAAAATAGACATTGCGATAGCCGCCTGGGTGGAACCAGGCGGCCTCTCACATATGAGAGACCTACCACTAGTGACCACACTATATCCTAAAGCCAACAAAATGAAAGATAACTAGGAACCTATAGTAAGATCATAAAGTTGCGTAGCCGCATCTATTCCAATTAAAATAATGTCCTATGCATGTGGGTTGAACGAATGACGTGAAAGGGCATCATTATAACATTCCAGTCACTCTTATGTTATCAGATATTAACGGCCTTATTCATAGTTTATGAAAATATTTTAGTAATTTAATGTTCTGTTCCTTTCCAACGACTTTTGAATTCAGTACGAGCGAAGAAGACACAACATTCAATAACTAAAATATGTCTTAAAACAGTCAGTAAAAAAGTAAGTTCGGAAATACATATGTACATTATACATTCAGAAAAATTTCTAGGCCCGATGAATGTTGATAGTTACTTTTCCCAGAAACAATATGTGTGCGACCGAGTCGTGTTGACTGTTTTATGGTGGCTGTGTTCTATGTATTTTGAATATACGCATGCCCGCTAGCTTGTGCCGGTGACCAAGTTACGGATATCAGGCGTAAAGTTCTAAATATTGGTTTGTATATTTTACACACTCTTTTAGCTCAGAAAATTAATAATGGCTGATTAGTCTGGAATATTGGATTATAGATAAAAGTAATCAAGAGCCTATGTGTTATAAAACAAAGGAGTGAAAGTCTAGCTTGAAAATCTGTCTGTACGGTATTGTTTACATATTCAAGAACTTTTCCAGATGACGTAACATAAACGTAAGGTGACTTTAACCGGGAGACCCGCCTGATTTCATGCATAGTAAAAACTACTAATGTATAGCGAGGGAATAACAGATACGCCCGCCTTCTGCCCATGCCCAATGTCAACATTATCATCATCATCTCGGACACAGGAAGTCCATTGCTGAACATAGGCCACGATCAAGTATCTCCACATCGACCTGTTGGAAGCGGCCTGCATCCAGCGACTTCCTGCAACTTTAGCCAGGCCGTCCGTCCACCTTGTAGGTGGGCGTCCGACATTTCGTTTGCCTGTACGTGGCCTCCATTAAACACTCAACGTCAGCAAATAACCATAAAATATAAATTAAGGTCATCTGAAAGGAATTACGATGTGTAAGGGAAAAGAGCGAGCATGGCAAACATCGAACTCCATACACAGTCCCAAGACTAAATCCCATAGTTAAAAGATAAATTGAGGAGTACATGTCCCCAGTATCCGTATGTCCGCGTGGTGTAACGGTGGTTAAGGCGCGCAGGTGGAGCTGCGTGACCCACATAGTTGCGTGCCTACTGCCTCACCACTCACTACTCAATCTCGCCACACTCGAGTAAAACATGCGTGTAGCTTGCTTGTGTTTTACATAGCTTCGGCAAAAGAGAACATGGTGTTGAGCTTTTGGCAATCTAATTCACAGAACGAATCAAGACAGCTAAATCATCGTTTTCTCCAGAAGGCAGTAGGTTGTATCATAGCAGCCAAGCCAAACCCATTACTACAATAATTCTAGAGTATACAGGAGTTTGATCAGTAGAGTAGTAACATCTTCCAACCAATCCTTCTGTCGGCTTACCCAGGCGGAAGCCTAAACCCCTGTTTAAACAAAATTTCAAGATGTCATATATATTTAATTAAATGTATGTATATATATTTAATTAAACCAAATATGTGTATCGACTGCGTTGGTGGCGTAGTTGTACTGGGGTACAAAGCTACGGTATCGGGTTCGAATCCCGGGTCCGACGAAGTGATATTGGATTTTTCTATTCATTATCAGCCCAGAGTCAGGAATTAGTGCCCGATATGGCGATAGGCTCGCCACCTATCACTTCGGTGGACGAAACATACAAGGCGAAATTTGAGTGTCCTGGCGCCTCTGCCTACCCTCTCTGGGAAAAAGGCGTGAGTTTATGTATATATGTGAATATGGGTGTTTTAATTTCTGTTTCACACAAGCAATAATTTATGGTAAAAGCACCTACCATGCTTCTACTTTATGGACAACAGCACAGAGAATACCATTACCTGATGGTTGTTCAAGGCTAACGGTAATAATTTTAAATCATATATATTGTCTCGCCAAAAATAAAGAAGTTTGGTGTCAATAAACGCATAATAAAACTAAAATAGGTGTAGCACACATAACGGAACGCCACATAACTCAGCCACTTTAATATAGAAATGGGCGAGCGATGCTTAACCGAAATTAACATCGACAAACATTTGTGTGGAAAACCGTTGGATGTGAATGATCTTACAGCATCGCCACGCGCCGTGTTGCCGCACGGAATCTCTGTCATACACTATTTTTCAATTTACCTAGTGTAGGTACATTGAACCAGAGGGGCAAAACGCGTTTTACAATATGGTTAAATCAATAAAATACTTAATAATTAAAATTCCATGTCAATTTTTTATTTGTTATATCGAATCAACAATAAAAATATTCCATTTCTTATTTTTTTCTGCAATTTTAACTTAATTAATTTATTTAAAAAAACTTGCGAGGTGTCAGCGGACACCCGGATGGAACGAAGTTCCTTTCGATTAATTAGTGAAGGAATTGTAATCCCATCAAAAACATCCTGTAAAAAAATTCCAAGTCTCGCAGCTCAGTTTATCTACCGCAAAAAGTTGTGAGATCCATGTAATACCAAGTCGATTAATTTATTTAGTCCTTGATTAAGGGACGTTCTGTATAAAGTTATTACGTAAGTTATTATCATATCAATATTAAAAATTCTTTACGTTGTAAATAAATAGTTTGACTTGGCCATCGCATGAAAACATAATGTATCGTACAGTTTATGCATAATGCTACTGGCCAAGTCGATCTATTTATTTAAAACGTAAAGAATTTTTGGTATTGATATGATAATAACTTACGTAATAACTTTATACAGAACGTCCCTTAATCAAGGACTAAATAAATTAATCGACTTGGTATTACATGGATCTCACAACTTTTTGCGGTAGATAAACTGAGCTGCGAGACTTGGAATTTTTTTACAGGATGTTTTTGATGGGATCTCACGTCTTTTTGTAGAGTCCTACTTTATTCTTTTTCGGTACTTTTTATTTCTAGAATATATATAATGATTTTTCTTAAAGCCTCTGTCTTATGGTTTTTTCTTATTTTTGTAGGTATCAATTTATTACAAATATAGCGGATTTGATTATTAGTGTTCTATCTTTCATAGTGATTGTTTTCGAGCTATTTAGTCTATTTATTTGCAAGGTTATCTTTGTCATGTTTTTCTAGAGGAATGTTGTACAGTTTAATGGGCTGAATACACCCTTGCCCTCTTTATACCCCCCTCCTGTTATGCCTCATATATAAAATATATAGATACCAATCTACAACTATAATTCCATTATATACAGGTACAACGAATCATAAACTGCAAATTTATCTTTGTAACCCTATACATTTATATGAGATTACAAAGTTATTCACGCAGTTGGTGTATCTAGAAAACTAGACAGAAATTATGAAATGTTTGAATTTTTCCTTACTTTAGACACTAAACACTAATTATATTCTAAATTTGAAGGTTCTATGTCTGCTAGAAGTGCCTTAGACTTTTGATGATCGGTCAGTCAGTCAGTGAGTGACAAAATTACGAAAGTTTGACAAGTTATAATTCTTAAACTACTGGTTCAAATTAAATGAAATTTTAAATATACCGTGTTTATACAATGCCTAATTAGTAACTGAAAATTCAGGCTTCTTGCTTTAACCACAACGAAGTTATGGGGGGTTGAAAATGGTCTGAATTGCTTCGAGAAAAGGATAGTACGGCTGTGCCGCTTTTTAGCTCGACTTGGAGGGGGCACTGCCGTGCCCCTAGATAAAATTTTATTTCTTAAGTTATAAAAATAATATTTTTTTTTATTATTAAAAAATATAATGTAATATAAACTTAATCAGTAGGCTCAATTTTAGTAATAATTGGCAAATATACATAGTCAAATCTAGGGTTGATGACTGACAGCAGGGTAACAAACTAAAATTGTAAATAATAATAAAGGAGACGGGCGAAACTTCATAGAACCTTGGGCTTAGCCTTACAGAGTTGGTTTATGCATTATTTTATAGGGATAAGATAAGTACATCGAAATTAAAATTAAAAATCTTTGCGCCAAATGGGAGTAAAGTGATAATCGGTATTTATTACAAAATAAAATTACTGTAACTGTCATTTTTTTCATGTGCAACCTTTTTAAAGTATATCGATGGTGCTGGCAGTAAGAAGAAAAACGTAAAGTCAAATGTCAACGACTGATGACAAGAGTGACTGAGTGACTGTACGATGTGGCGTATTTTACTCATTAGATGTTAGTGTTTGATATTGATATCGAAATCCAACCTATGAGTCTATGAGTCCAACAAAATTCACACCGTACACACAGCAATTTAAGTGCATTCGAGATATTTGACATTTATGTAATTATTTAGAAGATGGCGTGATGACAGGCCGCTATGAAAATCTATGTATATACTCAATGAATTATTAATTTAATATTCCCATTGTAAAACATCTTATTATGTTTCGAGAAGAAACAAAAAAAAAAAAAAAAGAATATTAGTGAATCTTTCATAAGTGTAAGGTCAGGCCCAATTTCACCCGTCGCCTTTATTAAGGAAGATCGAAAATCAATGTATTACGGTTTTATTATGTAATTTTCATTAAATGCCATCATCTAAAGAATTATTTGGGTACCACCATCATAATTTATATATTTTTTTCACATATTTAGGCAATTTATGTTTCTTTTGTACCAATTTTATGATATTTGATGAAAATTCGAAAATGTCGCAACGTTTCCCACTAAATTTTAGGCTACAGCGTGTTCTTAGTTTTTACTATAGCCTTTAACATATTATTATGTACTAGCGGCCCGACCCAGCTTCACCTTGGTGCATATATTTCTTGATTCCACTCCACACCAAATACATGTTGTTTTTCGTATAAACTCTTGTATACCTAAACTTGACGTAGCTATCCTACTGTCCGGCACAATCCCGTCCCATCCCTTCTCTTTATTATCCATCCCGTTTTATAACGTGCATTTACATTTCATCCTAACAAATCTGTCATCTATCCCAGCCCTCTCCCGTACCTTCCATTCTATTTTACTTTATATCCCTTCTCTCCATATACATCCATATACATATACATATAAAGATTGCCTTATGAATTTTTGACATTAAAAACTTGCGTTTTTTATTGTCCATCCAATATTCCTTCAGCACCAAAATGCTGTTTTTCCAAAACATTTTGCACGCCATTACTTTTTGTTAGTAATAAAGAGATGAAATATAAAATTTCATAGACATAACTTCAGTGGTTTCGATTTTCTTAGACATAACATTTCAACCCTTTTTTACCCCCTTTAGGTATAATATAACCTATCTCACTCCGATACGATGTACATTTCTATCAGTGAATTATAGCGAAGGAAAGGCCACTGTAAAAAATCGTGATAAAATGGCATTCGATCTTGAAAAGGAGTAAGTATAACTTCTTATGTTGCATTTACACGCTTGGCCAACCTCAGCCAGCCTCGACCAACGGCAGCGTGTAAACGGAGTGTTTGGCTCGGCTGGCATTATGTTTTTCATGGTTAATAGCTTGGAATTGGTAGACGTTGGCCCAGCCTCAGCCAACATGTAAATCTACCATTACGTGTGAACATTATTTATTTCATTGTCCTATATTAATGTAGCTTGACATATTCTCCTTAGTTTATACAAAATAAATTTCTGAACGCATGCATAAACAATTACAATCAAATAAAATGTCAATCCATTTTCACTACTGTCAATATTTTACATCTTTAAAATCTAAAATACGCCATTAATCGAATATTGTGTTGTCAATTCGAAACCTTTATTTAAATACGTTCTTTAATTTGAGGGAAGAGTTTACCATATCGATAGGGTGAAAATTAAATGTTTGACAGTTACAAACCCATGAACATTTTGTATGGAAAAATCACGCACTCTGTTTTGATAGATATGATTGAATTTGAACTTTGTTTAGCGGTAATAAAGTGCAAATTGACTCTTTGACGTTAGTTACATACCTACATTGTTTAAACAATAGTGAGTGCTTGTAATTTAACATGAACTTTATATAATTGCTATAAGCTCAAATTGACTTTACGTTTTAGTTAGAAAACGTTTGTATGGGAAAAAGAAAAGGGCTGTTTTTAGGGTTTTTCCGGCAATTATTCGATTTTTTCTTGCCGTAAGAACCATCCTTGGACTTCCACAAACATTTTAAAAAAAGAATTATCGAAATCGGTTCAGCCGTTCACACGTGATGCCGTGACGACGCGAAACGGGTTTCATTTTTATATAAACTCATTTGCAAAAAAAACGGGCACCTAAGCAATGAACCATTTCAAATGTTACTATTGGTTTGTTTGATAATTATAGGTAGTTTTACTTTCACAATTTTGTAAATTACTGTACTGTACTGTATCAGCCCATATACGTCCCACTGCAGGGCACGGGCCTACTCTACAATCGAGAATATGATTGAGAGTGGTTAGGCCATATAGTCCACCACGCTGGCCTAGTGCGGGTTGGCGGACTTACATACCATAGAAATTCTTATGAATCGCTATGGTATGCAGGTTTCCTCACGATGTTTTCCTTCACCGTTTTAGTGCGTGGTGATTGACTATCAATACACACATGACTCCGAAAAGTCAGAGGTGTGCCCTGGGATTCGAACCCGCGACCACCGTGAACATGTTAGCAGCCGTGTCTAGTCCGTTTACCAACAGGCCACCACGCACTTCACGCATTTTGTAAATTAATAAGCAGAGTTGGGCATTATTCGAATGAATCGTTATCTAGATAATTATTCGAATGAAAATTTATTCGCACCAAAATTATTCACGAGTGATTTATTCGCGAATAATTTATTCGTGAATAATACCCTCACGAATTATTTATTTATGATTTATTCGTTATTCTGAATAATATTTTTAGCTCGGTACTTCATATAGGTTGTGGGTCAGTTAGGCCCTTGATTCGAACCCAGGGCGAGTACTTACTCCAAATTGTGGTTTCTATATTGGGTAATAGTTACCTGGGACTGAACTTTATCTTAGTATGTTGTGGAAACCACAAATTGCCAATTACAGTAGTAACCGAGAAATGATTAGAGGCTGTGAGGTAAGGTATGTAGGGAATTTGGGTGTACTGGTTGGTTCTAGAGATACTAAACTTGGTGAGGTGGGTGAGAAAAGAACCATGGCACAGTTATCCTATTTACTTATCTATCAAGGGGAATGCCCATTTTTCATAGTTCCTTGGTCTAAAGACGAACACTTACACTGGGGTTCTTTGGGACTTATTTCAGAATAAGGGTATCTATTATCAGAAAATACATTAAAAATTATGCCATTGTCTTTTTAAGAGAAGAAAAAATAAGAAATCCATAACATTTTGACCTTATCTTTTTAACAAATTGACAATGAAACATTTTTTTTATTACTTTGTATTGCAAAACGAACATGCCGTTCGCCTGGTGGTAAGTGATAAGACCGCTCATGAACAGTGCCAAAACCAAACAATACCTTGAATTACAAAGCAATGCTTGTCATTTCACTGCGCTTACCATCCAGAGACATAAGATGTTAAATCGCAATTTGTCCAGTAGTTACTCCGCAAATGTATTTGGCTGCCTTATACTTATTTTAGTTCAGGATTTTATTATTCCCATATTTCTCCGCCACAGTGTGGAATCAGCTGAGTCCATTTATTAACGTTACCAGAAATAAATAAATTCAATCCAATAAAACAAATCATTCTCGAAGGTAACAAAAATCTTCAATGAAACGTCAACAGTGTCATTTTGTCATGTACCTAGCCTATATGTATAAAAATATTGTAAAGTTACCATTGATTAGTCGATTTAATGACACTCAAATGAAATATATTATGAAAATATAATGTTATTGTTTATCTGTTTTTATTTAAAAAGCCTTTTTACGAATGATTTGTCAAAAACTATGTCATATTATTAACGAAATATACAGGGTGAGTTTTTCAAGTAGGCGTGGATGTTGATTTGATTGATTCGTTTTTCTGTTTGTCATTGTCCATTTAGCCCACGATGGGCATTACCCATTGTATAGTTGCATCACACACTTTCAATGGCAAATAAAAATTAGTGACGAAAACATTTTAATATTTCACGATAAACAATTCCCCACCAACAATAACAGAAAAAAACTAGTGTATGCAGTCTGTGTATACATGTCCAGTTGCGATTATTCGTTTTTTCAAGTCGTTTTCAAATAAAATATGTAACGAATTTAATACCAATTATTCGCTCGTTTATTTTATTCTTATTCGAATAACGAATAAAAAAAGTTATTCGTTATTCGAATAACTTTGGTTCGAATAACCTATGTTATTCTTTATTCGAATAACGAATAAAAAAAATTATTTATTCGTTATTCGTCATTCGAATAAATTTTGCCCAACTCTGTTAATAAGCAAATAATCGTTTTCGTCAGTATTATCATAAAATTTTGATAAAATTTATGGGTTTTAATGCTAAAGTTCACTAGTAGTGTATGCTCGCTAGTAGTGCATATGCTCGTGAAGTAAAAGTTAACAAAGATTTTTGTTTGTTTTTTCTTTAATAAAGTAAAAGCAGATACATGTTTAGTATCGAGTGTGACCCCCTCTAGCTGAAATCACAGCTTGAATTCGTCTGGGTATGCTAGCGAGGATATCCCGGATACTTGCTTGCCGAATACGTTCCCACTCCGCGGTAATTACATTCTTCAGCTCTCTGATGGTCTGCGGAGCCGGTTGTACTAATCTCACGCGTCGTTTCAGAACGTCCCAGACATGCTCTATAGTATTGAGCCTGGTTCTGGAAGAAAACCATGTACCCAACCACGGGATGATGTTTTCTTGTGAGTCGCGCATTGAGAAATCCCAAGTCTTCGTATGTGGACCTTAAGAACAACCTCGAAGAAGTAAGAAATGTGCATATTAGTCTATGGACGGTCAGGAGGAGGCTTCTCGCGGCCAATATACGCAGTCATCGCCCGGCCCGCGGCCCTAAGTTACTCCGTGAGCACAGAGTTGCCAGGCTTAGGTTTGCTCGAAATTGTGAGTCATGGACTCAAGAAGACTGGAATAGGGTTTTGTTCTCCGATGAAGCCAGGATATCTCTGTTCGGTGAAGATCGACGTCGGCGAGTGCTACGAAGACGAGGAGAACGCTTTGCAGAGGCTTGTTTTGAAGAAATCACACCTTATGGTGGGGGCTCTGTTAAGTTTTTTTGGCAGGAATAAATTCAATGGATCGTACAGAGTTAGTCTTCATTGAAAACGGCTCACTGACTGGACATCGATACATAACGGAAATTCTAATTCCTCATGCACAACCCGCATTGGCCACTTTAGGTGAAGACTCAATTTTTATGGACGACAACGCTCGCGCCCACCGGTCTGGCGATGTGGAAGCGTATGTGCAAGAGGTCGGTATTCGTCGTTTGGATTGGCCAGCTCGAAATCCCGACCTCAGTCCTATAGAGCATGTCTGGGACGTTCTGAAACGACGCGTCAGATCAGTACAACCGGCTCCGCAGACCATCAGAGAGCTGAAGAATGTGATTACCGCGGAGTGGGAACGTATTCCGCAAGCAAGTATCTGGGATATCCTCGCTAGCATACCCAGACGAATTCAAGCTGTGATTTCAGCTAGAAGGGGTCACACTCGATACTAAACATTTATCTGCTTTTACTTTATTAAAGAAAAAACAAACAAAAATCTTTGTTAACTTTTACTTCACGAGCATATGCACTACTAGCGAGTATACACTACTAGTGAACTTTAGCATTAAAACCCATAAATTTTATCAACATTTTATGATAATACTGACGAAAACGATTATTTGCTTATTAATTTACAAAATTGTGAAAGTAAAACTACCTATAATTATTAAACAAACCAATAGTAACATTTGAAATGGGTCATTGCTTAGGTGCCCTTTTTTTTGCATATGAGTTTATATAGGTTTGGATATTTTATTGCGTCTCTTAGAGTTAAATAAAATGTATGACATCATTTTCAAATAAAGAAATAAAAACGATTGTCAAATGTTTTAAATTGTCGTGCCAACTTTTCGTGAGATTTTTTCCGTCTAGCCCCCTTTCACAACGCGCGATAAGGAACTTCGTTCCAAAACCTCAACGTTAAATTAACTTATACTATGCGTTCTTAGTGATAATTCACTAATTCCATTCCATTGAAGATGCAGATTTCAGAGCAGTATTAATTTATAAGACTATTAAAGTGCTGTAATAGGCAGAAGTAGACGTATTTCCTCAATACTTTTTGTAGATAAAATTGCAAATTTATTGTAACTAAAATAATTATGGGCAATGCCAATAAGTGCTTGGTAGTAAATATTATCCATATTTCGACGTTCATTCTCAATGGGGGTGTAACTCAGTGGTAGAGTGTCCGCTTCGCATGCTGAAAGTCCTGGTTTCAAATCCCAGCACCTCCAGTATTTGAGACGTTTGTTTTCTTGATCTGATGAGATATTTTTTAATGTTATGTTGATTGAGTAATCAACATCTTAAAATAATTTCTTTCTTTTTTCAATTATTAGGGCCATGATTGAAAGATAAAGAAATTGGTCAATTTGAACTTACTATGTATTCTTACCACTCATCGTTTTCTACCATTTTTAATATGAGTCACATTTTGTATGTAGTAGATTTATCGTTATTTTTTAAGATATCTCCAGTTCTGACAGGAAATATGGTCGCGTTAAAATGATAACAACTACATACATAAACATCACACCTGCATCCCATAGACAGAGACGATGGATTTCCATTTCGCTCGATCCTGAAATACTACTTTCGCTTCGTCTACAATGAATCTCTTCATGCATTCTTGTCGGTTCAGGGTACTTTTGATATGACCCTAGTCATGGCGCCGACGACCTGGTTGAGGTGGGTTTGATGGGCTCTACCCCTATCGACTCTTCCATTCACATATATTTCGTTAATCGCCTTTTATCTATCCTCTCTACATGCCCAAACCATCTTAACATTCCTTTTTCAATTCTCGTCATTACATCCTCTTTCACTCCACAACACGGAGGGTTGTGGAGTGATTGTATACCACTCTATTTAGCACCCTATCACACAAACTTACATATATGTGTATTACAAATGAATTACAGTGTTTTTATATTTTGTGTAACATGTACAATGTTTCCAACATTGATATTTTATCAAAAGTGTTTTAACAATTGAAACGCAAGAATTTACTGTGTACAAACAAATGCAAAACCAACAGATGAATGACAAACAATGAACAATAATTATCACGTGTCTCATTTTAATGTCAAATAGTTAATTGATTAATGTTATTTTTCGACGTGACAACGTCTTAAATTAGGTTGCGGCTGGGAGTCACTTATGAAAAAGTGTAACGCCCGGTAACGTAACGGTGCGCGCGCAGCACTAGAGAATTATTTTTCAGTTTCACCCACTTTTTCCAAAATTGTCCCATAGCCCCCCCCCCTGCCTTCCCCCACCCTTATTCCGAAATAGAGCCTATTAGCCTCCCCACGAAACCTAACCCCCCCCCTCCCCTACCCCCACCCCGAAAATTTACCTCACCCCCCCCAATCCTATCTCGGCCAACATAGGTCGTAGACCCACCGAGTTTGGTATCCTCGGAACCGTCTTGGTGCGGGCTACAAATTGACCCCGCCAGAAATCCCAAATTACGCAAAAAATTACCCCCCCAAAAAAAAATATTTTACCTCCAAAAAATTAATTTAAGTTAGCCTCCCCACGAAACCTTCCTCCCCCCCCCCCCCCTCCCTTACCCCCACCCCGAAAATTTACCTCACCCCCCCCCAATCCTATCTCGGCCAATATAGATCGTAGACCCACCGAGTTTGGTATCTTTGGAACCGGCTCGGTGAGCTCTACAGATTGGCCCCAACCAAATCCCCAAATTCCTCCCTCTCTCCCCTAAAATATTTGTCCAGGCATAACTCCGTCATTTCTTAAAGTAAACCCCCCGTGTTTGGAGTCAGAGGAATCGTCTTGACGAGCTCGACAATCGAGAGCAGGCAAAATACGATTTTTCTTATTGACGTGACAACGTCTTAAATTAGGTTGCGGCTGGGAGTCACTTATGAAAAAGTGTAACGCCCGGTAACGTAACGGTGCGCGCACAGCACTAGAGAATTAGGCGCATTGAATCGGCGCATGCTTGTGTCTCTGTCTTTGTCTTTCTCGAACGTTCTTGGCGTTGGAAAAACAAGAAAGCGTCACAATACAAGTTCACACGTGTGGTTAAAGTATCGTCAGCTGTGTCTGTAGTGAAAATATGGAGTGCTTAGATTCGTCATTACATGTACAATGTTTTAGTAAACAAAATATATTTCTATAGTTAAAATTTGTGCAATTCTTATTTTCATTCAATTCCTTGTTCCTATTGTGCAATTTAATTATATTCATATCAATAAATATTCTACCGAGAAAAAGACGTTGTCACGTAAAATCTTCGCCCGTAAAACCGACTTTATTTGTCAAGCAATTGCATTAAAACAGAATTAAACTCAACAATGACAAACACACATGCTCTGACTTTCATAATCATTATCATTGTTAAAATCTTCAACCACACCAATTCCACTGTCGGACATAGCATTGAAACTGCGGCCTCTTAAAAATGGCACATCCAACTATTTTTATAGCATCTGTACACCGTTCATTAAAGCGTTACTAAGTCGTGTTGGTATAAAAACATTATATAGCGAGGCTCCACGTAATAAACTATATTGTCGATTTGACTAACCAATTACCTAAATACTATGACTGAATTAATTTGATTAGGCACCTTCCTTCTAAATGTAAAACACGTATCTATTTCGCATATCGCCAAGTACACGGCTGATGACACTTAAGGATAACTTCCACACTAGAGCAGGTGCATGCTCGCCCGTCACAACTCACAAGTCGGTCGAACAGACGCGATGCGAAATATACGACGTGCGTACAGTTACATAGCTGTATGTTGGAACTGGTCGTACCACTAAACATTCCAAAACTTCCACGGAATATATGTATATTGTTGGGTTAAAGTTCGTAAACATGGAAATTGGCGACGGGGTGCCACGACAAACTGTGTTTTATATACAGTGCCCTGCGTGGCGAAAGGCTAGCTGCGTGTCAAATATAGGAAGGGTTATAGACATAGAGGGATGTATATGGCCCTAGCGACTCATCTAACAAGTTCTTCAAGACACAGACACAATCTTATTTAATGTATAATTATAAGCTTGGTATTGACACTAAGAAACAATATGTATACGTATACATATAAATAAAATTGCAGTGTCTGTTTTAAAAGTGAAAATAAAAAAAAATGTCCAACTGCATATCGTTATATACACGATACCTGTGCCGAAAATGATATTTTTTTTGTCTGTCTGTCTATCTGTTTGTTCCGGCTAATCTCTGAAATGGCTGGACCGATTTTGACGGGACTTTTTTTGTCAGGTAGCTGATATAACAAGGAGTAACTTAGGCTACATTTATTTCAGAAAAATTATTTTATTTTAGAAAAATAAAGTAATGTTGCAATGCCCGCGCGCAGCTCACGCGCATGCCACCACTGGGCCGTTACGTCAGGCGCCTCTCACCACTTCTCCCACCATATATAAAGAACACCATATTGTATATAAAGAAATGTTTAAATAAAGCTTTTGGTGGTTATAAGTGTAGGTATTAGAATAAGCACTCACTTCCAGGAACTAACTATTGTATATTTTATAAATTAACACTTAATACATTCACAGACAGAGTAAAATTATAACTATGCGATTCGGAGCGAGATGTGCTCGTGACGAGAGATGGCAGACTGTCTTCTTTCATCCAAATAAACCGATCCTTTTATAGGACTACCCGAATGAGGATCGGTGGGGATAAATCTTCCAGAAAATATATTTAAGCCATAAAATAGGGTCTATCCTTTCAACTAAAATTTAAGGTCGGCCCAAACATCTGGGCTATTGTCCAAACAGAAAGGTTTACCCAAACATGTGTACTATTGTCTAAAAAACATAAATTTGTTGCAAAGGATTACCGCCACTAAAGAACTTAACTATAATAATACAGTTTTATTGCCCCGGCATGAACGGGTCATTACAATTAGGAAACAATAATTTAGAACAGCATTTTTTAAACTAATATTATACAATAAGGTACACAAAAATTATTACTTAAATAAAACGACTCGCAGATGTTTTATGGTTAAACATCTGCAGTCATATTTTAAAATGAAATGCGTGTTTAAATAATGTTCAAATTACAAATAATAAGCGTGTTAATTTATAAGCTAAATCTAAGTTGGCGTATTGCTACCGCCACAAGCTAATACAAAAAACTGAAAATAAATATGTAACGGGAGCTTACCGCCGGTCGCTAAGAGATGGCGCCACCGTAGAATTAGATCGCGGTATGGTTTCGTTACAAAAGTTGATAATAAAAATAAAAATGCAAAAACCAAAAAAAAACTAAATACATTAATTAACTTTTTTGTTAAATTCCACACAGACGAAGTCGCGGGCACAGCTAGTCTTAGATATCAGGCTACAAGCACCTTTTTAGTATCACAACACATGGCTTAAATATTAAACATGAAATGGGTTTTTTTCGTATATCAATGATAAAATGGCCCTAATTTCACAGCTGTCGTTTTAACTACCACGTAGCGAACAGTACACTCGTTTGAGTACTCTTGTAAGTGGTCCTCAACTCCTCTAAACGCATATCTTGACAACATTATATTAGCGTAAAATAAGATGTGCAGTTTGCATCTAAATTGGCTCATACATCTAATTATATGACATTATCGGCGCCAGCAAAGCAACTTACTTGTAACTTTATCTTTGTTTAGTCTATAGTAAGTATAAGTATAGGCATTTAGTACATCTTGTCATATACCATAAAAACTAGCTCTAATCTCCCCACCTATTACTTATATATATATATATATACATATATATTACAACAGAATAGGTACTAAGTATATAAAAAATATATTTAATAATAGATTTTGTTACAGAAAAAATAAATGAAAACTTCTCCTTCTCATCTCTTTAATATTTGATCCAAAAATTCAAAAAAAAATTAAATGTAGTCCTGTATAATTTTACTATAAAAAAGAAAAACAACTACAAATATATTGCAGGCTAATACCTGTTCCTAGATACTTTATGCTGATAACAAGTACACCCACATGTCATAAAAAATGACATGTCGAAAGCGAGATTACCACTCGTCATACGGGATATGTTTTTGCATTTTTTTTTTTTTTTATTGCCTAGTAGGCAGACGAGCAAGCGGCCCGCCTGATGGTAAGCGGCTACCGCTGCTCATGGACCTCCGTAGTGCCAGGGGACCAGCACAACAAAGTCGCTGCCTACCTCAAGGATAGTACTCTCCTTAAACCTCGTTTGAAGAAGGACAGGTCATAGCGCTGAGGAAACACCGATGCAGGGAGTTCATTCCAGAGCTTGCACGTACGTGGTAGAAAAGAACGCTGGAAACGTACCGTTCGGGAGCGGTACGCCTCCAGGTGGTGGGAATGAACTCTACTGCGGAAACGTGTGGTGCGATGGTACATAGGCGACGGTGGTACCATCTCAAACAACTCTTCGGAGCACTCCCCATGGAACAAACGATAGAACACACAGAGAGATCCGAAGTCTCTCCGCAGTCCTAACGGTTCCAATTTGTCCGTGAGATCGGGATCATTGACAATTCGACAAGCTCGTCGCTGCAAGGAGTCAAGTGGGTCGAGCTGGTATTTTGGGGCACCTGCCCAGAGGTGGGAGCAGTACTCCACGTGGGGCCGGATTTGCGCTTTGTAAAGTGTCAATCTATGACCCGACGTAAAGTACCGCTTGGCTCTGTTCAGGATTCCCAACTTCTTGCTCGCCAGTTTGGCTTTGTCCTCCAAATGACTCCTAAACTCGACCTTGCTTGATATTTCGATGCCAAGGATTCCAATACTCTCGGATCCTTGGAGAGTAACTCCTTGGAATTGCGGCGCCATGACAAAGGGGTCCTTCTTCGCAGTGAACACGCAAACTTGTGTCTTCGAAGGGTTAAATTGAACTAGGTTCAATTCACCCCATTCGGAGGCCCGCCCCAGAGAGCTCTCGACTTCAGACACAAGTTGAAACCGTCTTTCCATAATGGAATCCCGAGAGTGGCTCCGTTGGCCGATGTACCGCGCGTCACTCGTACTATCATCTGCATAACAATGCATGCCATCAATAGACAACATGTCATTGATATGCAGGATAAAGAGTGTCGGCGATAGCACCGAGCCTTGTGGAACACCAGCATTAATGGTCTTGGTCTCGGAGCAACAGCCGTCCACTACGACTTTTATGCTCCGACCATCCAAAAAGCTGGCGATCCATTTGCAGAGCCCCTCAGGAATTCCATACGCAGGTAGCTTCGCCAGAAGGGCGCGATGCCACACTCGGTCGAACGCCTTCGCAATGTCAAGGCCGACCGCAATCGCCTCACCCCCACTCTCCAAAGCTTCCGCCCAACGGTGCGTGAGGTACACAAGAAGGTCACCAGCCGAGCGACCATGACGGAAACCGTACTGGCGGTCACTAATCAACTGGCGATCCTCAAGATACCTCAGGAGCTGAGTGTTGATAACTCGCTCCAAAACCTTGGAGAGTAGGGATATGACAGCAATCGGCCTGTAACTCGAAGGGTCCGAACGGTCACCCTTTTTGGGGACAGGGTGTACATTGGCGACCTTCCACGAAGCCGGAACCCGGTTGGCTTTATAGGAAAGACGGTAAAGGCGCGTGAGCACGGGTGTCAACTCAGGGGCGCACGTTTTAAGAACCACTGCGGGGATACCGTCTGGCCCACTCGACTTATGGACGTCTAGAAGCTTGAGCTCCCGTCTGACAGCACGCTGGGTGATTTTTATGTCAGATAGGAGGCTCTCACAACGCGGGATGTTCGGCGGTGTGGCGCCCCCGTCATCCAAAGTCGAGTTCGAGGCAAAGAATTGGGCCAAGAGATCGGCCTTCTCCTTTGCACTGTGGGCCAAACTGTTATCGGACTTGCGCAGTGGTGGGAGACTGGACAGGCAGAAATTACCCTCCACAGCCTTAGCGAGCGACCAAAAAGCACGACTCCCAGAGGGATAGCTCTGGAGTCGCTCGCCAATTCTGCGGATGTGCTCCGCCTTGGCCTTAGCTAAGGCTCTCTTGTTGGATCTAGAGGCGGCGTTGAATTTCCGTTTCTCCTCCTTTGAATTTGGATCCCGACGCCTCCTTGCGTCTTGCCACACCGTGTATGCGGACTGCTTTAGGCGCGCAGCAACAGCACAGGCACTATTGTACCAAGGCCGGCTGCGACGCCCTGCGGGTATTTTCGAGCTGGGTATGAAAGTTTCCATACCCAAGCTAATCGTATCCGCGACGCAGTCCGCACAGGCGTCAGGATCATCGGAGGAGAAACAAAGCCGCCCCCAAGGGTAGGACGCAAAGAATTCTCGCAGTCCATCCCAATCTGCTGACATGTACCGCCAAACTGTGCGAGTTCCAGTCGTCGAAGAGCGGCTGGGACCCACTCCAGGAGCCCATGAACGGACCAGGCAGTGGTCAGATGATCCCAGGGGAGCATCAACCGCTATCCTGTATCCGTCCGGGTGGGTCGTCAGCAGAAGATCCAACAAAGAGGGCTCATGGCTCTCAACGTCTGGAACACGGGTGGGCTGTGTTACCAGCTGCGAGAGACCATAAGCCAAGGCCATCTCATAGACAGCCCGACCGGGGAGATCAGTGGTCTTGGATCCCAACCACTCTTTGTGATGAGCGTTGAAATCACCGAGGACCACCACCTCCGCGGAAGGGAACTGCTCGAGAATCTGGTCAGTCCCCACTTGGACGCTCTCAAATAATTGAGTAGATCCCGTATCACTGGCGTGGGACCTGTACAGGCATGCGTAGACTCGGGTCCTACCCCTGAATTCTACCCGTAGCCACAATAAAGACAGGTCCTGACGCTCGAGGCCCCGAAGGCGGTGACAACAGATATCACCCCTGACGAAGACGCACACCCCGGCTTTACGTAGGAATCGATGTTCCAAAACGTAACCGGGGTAATTTAAGTACGATACATCGTCAGGGGCGGATATTTGCGTCTCCGTTAAAAAGAGCAGGGCAGGCCGCGCCGTCTCTAGATGGTGGTGGACGGCGTCGAGGTTGCTATGTAGACCCCTGACATTACAGAAGTCCACAGAAAATGTGGATAAATTTCCCGCCGTAGAGAGCCTGCTTCGATTGTGCCTTCGCATATTTTAAAGAGAGTGGGATAGGGTAAGGACAAGCGTGGTTGAACCAAGACGATACTCGAGAAGGGAGGATATAGTGTGAAACGGGCACGCGGCATTAGGAGGAGCCAGCGTGAAGCACGGAAGGGCCCCCGATGCCCCCCCGCGTGCAGTCGCCGGGATCCACTCCAGTCTCCCACTCTGGCACGACGACTGCGCAACGGGATTTTCGCCGGTTGGCGGGACAGCTTCCCGGGGAGGGAGTTAGACAGTTGTGTATCCCCGGGTTCAGGTCCCCTACTAACCGGCAGGCGGCCGGCGGTGACCGTTCCCACCGGGTCTCCCTGTACTCCACACCAGCACCCCCACCCGAGCGCCCACTCCGACACCCCACCACATCAACGAGCATCGCTTGCAACAACCAACACCTATTATCGAAGAGGAAGGAACGGATGAGGGAACGGCTGTCCAGCCCTTCTACCGGAACGCATTTCTACTTAGCGGTAGAAATAGACCAGACGGTGGTACCAACCCGCTCGGATTCAGCATTGAGTGAAAAATATGACTCAATACAAAAATCCTGCCACCAGTAGTGGGGAGGAAGGGGGACGCCAAAGTCGCGGATTGGGAAGTGGAGTGCGACAATGGTGGCTCGAGGGGCCGGGAGCGCGTGCCCGTGCCATTCTGTAAGACAGCCGGACAGGTTGCCAAAAGAATGACCCTCTGACCTAGCATTGCATAACAGTACCTTTATTTTACCACGGTGTATGTTTTGATTTCACTATTGTTTGTTATTGGCCTAGTTTAAGATTTGGAACAGACTATATAAACACACGCATTTTTTCCAGAAAGGGTAGGCAGAGGTTTCCCTGGTAGGGACATCCACGTTTCACATTGTGTATTCCGCCCCACAGTGTGATAGTGAGCCTATCGCCATATCGGGCACCAATTGACTCTGGGATGACAATGAATAGAAAAATACGACATAACTTTGCCCAACCCGGGATTTGAACACGAGTCCTCAACATTGTAACCTTACTGTCTACCTACATCCATTTGAAACAGAAGTCCTGTTAAAAGGTAGTTGTACCTGCTTCTTGTATTTGTATCAACCCATATATGTACATATGACTCACTGCAGGGCACTGGCTTCATCTAAAACCTAGAGTAAGATTGTAAATATTAAGTTTTGCGTCGTGATTATCAGTAACAGCAAATATAAGTTACACAGCCGTTGCGAAGTTTTCGAATAGTAAACGTTAGGCCTGCCTGTTATTTATTTAGCAACCTATGTATGTATTAACCAACATGAATTGGCTTATAGAATCATCATCATCCGAGTTAAGCGGCGTAGTTAGTGAAATATTAGTGTTGGCAGAAATGAGTAACGACATCATTACATGGAATCGTCCTTCAGGTGTGAATGCGGCCACGTTAAACACCGGCCGCGCAGCAACCTGTTTACACTTACTAAGGGCCGTGCACATGCACTCCAGCGTATTCGCATATTATTACAAACCAGTCCGTTTTTATTATTTCTTGTTAGATTTACTTTATTGATCAAAATGGATTTCTAACATGTAGAAAAGTCAAGCGGAGATCGCAAAATAGAAAGCGCCAAGCACTACGTGTATTCTGTCCAAACCCATGATGGACAGAAAAAGTAATAAGCTTTGCATTGCAAAAAGTTGATGAATTAAATACCTATTCTCTAACGAGATCTTTATGCAACAATGGACTTCTGGACCGCAGAAAAAAGCATTAGTTTACTTTATACAAACCAGTGAAACCAACGATAACTATTACAGATTGAAACAAGAAAAAGGACACACTTTTTGATCGCGCGTTTCTCAACAAGCTAGATGATTCGAAAATAAATAACAATGATGATATTTAATGGTGTTTGAATGAAGCACACGTTAAGAGCGGTTTGTCGGGTGTGGGCAGGGCCTCGCCTGCAGCGATGCGGTCAGCGGGCCACGGGCCAACCGGTTTACGTAACACACGCTTTTTGGGTCACTGTTATCTGGTTACTGGTTAATGCTTGACTCCTTTACTGGGCATCACAAATTTACCACCTTCAATTCTGTCAACATCCAGTCGATTATTATAATTATGATGTGTAAGGATACCACGTTTATCAGAACTGTATCAGCCCATAAACGTCTCAGCTACAGAATAAGGGCCTCCTTTACAATCGAGTGTAGTTAGGCCATATAGTCCACCACGCTGGTGCACGCGCAAGGTCCCCAAATTCAAGAAAAACTACTACCTATTTCATATTTCATATAATGATCGATCTAAAATTAGGTCTATTACAGAAACCTTTGTATCATACTACTTAAAGGTCGATTATGAGATAAGAAATAAATACGGCAAGACGTGCTAATGAAAAATTAATGATCACCAGAAAATTTTTTTAAAATCTCAAATACAAATTGCTAGAATGCCCCTACACATCACATGCGTAGCGCTCCCAAATGACGTGGAAGCTCCTAGTGGCTAGTGGCTACTTATTCGAACGGAACTGTACACAACGGGACCGGGCTCCACACTCTACTGCCCACTGCCCGCCGACACGTGGCCACTAGCGTGAACATACAGTTACAAATTGTTAACGCCAATTCAAGCGGCTCCAAGCACTTGCTATTCCATGGAGATTGAAACATGACGCATTATCAAGCGCTAATAACATGAAAAACATTAAGGCATCACTATCACAATTAAGGCCTTAAGTCGAAGAATGGAGGCCACAATATGTCCTAGTTAACTTATTCCCGAATTATAGTTGTTTATTAAAATCATTATAGATTTATTTTTAAGTTACATGTATCCGTTTGGAAAAATGTTATGGCTCAGTTCATATGTTGACAATTTATATTTAATTATCGATCATAACATAGTACCCTACTTCCGTATAACATTCGGGAATTGTTTGCATCCACGATGTGCTCAGTAATACTCTAAGAACCAATGAAATGACGTCATTTATAAAACAAGAAGAAAGTGTAACCAATCAAAAACCTTTTTATATCCATTAACCACAAATTCATAGTAAAATAAAACTACAAAATCTTGGTTACACAACACAATATCCACAGAAAATAATTTACAAAAGAACAAATTTCTCCAATTTGCCAAATTTACAGACACGCGATGGAAGTCCATATGTGGGACGTGTTACGAATCACTTTTCATTTCATACGTCAAGTCAAAACACGTCAACTTTGTGACTAATACCTGTGCTAATACTCATTGAGGCCTCATCATCTGGGTAGAATATTTGTCAGTCAATCCTAATGTCCATAATATGGTGAAACCTAAATAATGAAAGTAATAGTGAAATTTTTTCCAACTAAAAAGCATCACAGAAATTGGATCACAAATCCTGCGATTATATGTAGTTAAGTATAATATTAATAAAAGGGAGATCCAAAGGAAGAGTCGGTAAGAGTAACCTACACCATCCTAATCGGTGATGACAAGGGTCAGCTCACACGTACCCTGAACCGATAAGAATGCATGAAGATGTTGATGAAAGGGGACGAAGCGAAAGTAATATGTCAGGATCGAGCAAAGTGGCGGTCTATAGTCTCTATGTACAACTATGGGATACAGGTGAGACGATTATGCATGCATGTTCGACAGGATGCTAGACGGCACAGGCACATGCATAACTACTAGAAACGTCTGAAATATATAACACGGTGCTCAGATACATCAAATCGTAACTGACTTCCATAACATCCTGAACGTTGACGATGTCAATCCCTTTCATTTAACATGCCAAATGAATCAGGTATTCATTAACTGACATCGTTAGGGTGATCGCTAATGTCACCTAGTTGATAAAATTTATGAATTAACTGCTTAACGAAGTAAGTTTCAAATCAAATCTAGATAATTGTATCTCGACAGGACTCCTGAACTAAAATCAATGAACTTTATGTTATTAGTTGTAGACATAATCTAATAGGATTAAACATAGAAATTGTAATCTAGCAGGTTTTTATTATAAAGTAAGTGTTTGAAAGCAGTTAAGTACTTCGTCAACATCACGCTCATTTAGTTGACGTCAGGTGTCCATGGTCCGACCTGATGGTTAGACCCACCCAGCCTTTGCCTAAGCTTCGTGTTCCATATATTATGTGTACACCTCTGGAATACTTGCGAGTATAACATATCAAAGAATCCTACAACAGCAAGATACATCATTCGTCGACTTTGTGGGAAGAAATAAGTAGGTACCCACCTCATTGTAACATGATGTTTAAAATATCGATGTTAAAACTTGGTATTGACTGTTTCTCTATATTCTAAAAGATGCAGTCTACAGTTTACTATGTCAGCCCCTTCCTCTGCAGGGATCCGGGCCTCCTGTATAACCAAGAGTACGACTGAGAGTGGTTAGGCCATATAAATAGTTCACCAAGCCGTACTGACCGAATGCGAGTTGGCAGAATTTTAGCGTCATTTAACTAATTGATGATACATCCTATAAACATATCTACATGAATTCATCTATATTTTAGAGTACCATAGTCCGGTTTATTTCTTCGTACTATTATGGAGCCTGTACCTTCTAGCCCTCCAAAAAACATATGCCTGATAAATTAATATAATACATGGGCTGTACTCAGAAACACAATAAACTTTTTTTCTTCTTATGCTTCTCTTTCTTCATGATTAGAATTAAGAGGTAAAACAATTTTATTAATTTTTTTCAATCTTACTAAAAATATATGACTTGCTTTTTTAAAAGTAGGCATTGTTTCATTTTAATAAGCTTTTTTTTTCAATTTTTTACAACTTTTTATTTGAACTTATTACCAATATTCATGCTTTAAATTTAGAGAAAATAATTAAAATAAAATTACTTACTGTTCAAAGAGGTTAAAAATCGTCCAAACACAATATCTAGAATAAAAATCGCAAAAAAGATCGCACACAGTTTTCTTCAACATGAACAAACTTTCACATTTTATACCGAGTCACTTGCATACGCACGCGCGGTTTCTTTATTATGCAAATTTAACAGATATTTTTTTAACAATTCCACTTCAACAATGTTGATAGATACTTTTTATTTTACAATTTAAAATATATTTCACTCGAAAACTCCTCCATTACAGTTTAAACATGCGCGCGCAGATACGTCAGTGTCGTCAGTGTTCAACTGCCGCGTCGAAACAAATTCTATCGAATTCATAAGTAAGAGCGAGGTGGCAGATATGCTTTATACGAGATAGAAAGAAGCAGATATAGGGTGTCGTGTAGCGGTAATTTTTTTTCTCCTTTCCCGCGTCAACTTTCTAAATCGTCTATAGGAGCTCGATGTTTTGGTTGGAAGGTAGGTAATTCAATAATATATGGCAATTAAAAAATTTGTTTGGGTGTGGACTAAAATCAATGTTGGTATAGTGTAGCTTTAAATACATAAATACACGATATTATGATCCAGTTTTCATAATGTGGATGATTTTTTTTTCTAGATACAAGACCCATTAGTCCTCTTTGTAACAATTTACTTGTAAATTTGACTTCCTGCAACAAGGCTCGTTGGTCTAGGGGTATGATTCTCGCTTCGGGTGCGAGAGGTCCCGGGTTCAAATCCCGGACGAGCCCGTGTCTAAATCATTGATATATAGATTTTTTATACATTGCAACAACACAAATAGTTTATATCTCGTATATCTCGTTTAAAGTCATAAATCTCATAGCACAAGAGAGTATTCAATATTTTGGTTGTTCATCACCGATAACTACTTAGTGCAATAAAAGGAACCATGTAGTTAAATTTTAAGATAATACTAGATGGCGTGAAGTCATGTCTAAACAATTTTTGCTAGTAATCCACTAATCGCCGCTAGATGTCAGTATGTAACAAGCAGTTCTGTTATTATCCGGTAAAATATTGTGGTACATATTTATAAAGGCAAACCGTTTTCCAAACAAACTAACAAATTTAGTCAGTTAATACGACAGGTGGTTTTTCTGTTTTCAGTTCATTGGACCGAAGACTCGGTAAAGTTGTTTAAAGTTAGAACTTGTCTTTTTACAAACGAAAACATACAAAATAACAAACTTTTAGACATTATATACGATTTGATACTTTGTGTATGATTTTGATTGTATTTATGTAGTTTTTATTGAGCGTGAGCCCAGGCCGAAGTGTAAACATGTCTGGAGCCAGTACTTCTCAAAGTCCACCTGCAGTGGCTTCCATCAGCGATGTCAGTGCTCTAATTCAAACCGCAAAAAAATACGAAGAATTAAATGTTATTGGAACAGGTATTTTCACCATTCACCATCGTAATAACCTTAATGTCCCATGTGCCGGTAACTGATCGTTTCGCGCATTTTATTTTGTTTACATTTTCATGTACTGTTGTCAATATATATTTTTACATATTTCTTGGCGTAATTCTTCTTTTATTCCATTTAATAATTGTCAGAGTATTATAAATCGTCCTAATATGGGCCTATGTACGTATTTCTAAATAAATATTTGACTTTTTAATGCGTTCAGAAGTTGTTCATTCTATTGGTCCAATGTGTAACTGTTTACAAAACAATACTCATTATTTTATAGTATTTCTTGGATAAGTAGAATTATTTACTTTTGTGCAAATTGAGCTTATGCAATTATTTGAATGGCATGTAAATGATATAAACAAACATTAAAATTCACTATTACAGAACTCTACACGTTTTTAAAATTAACTAAAATTCTGAACATTATAAAGTAAGTTAAAAAAAGTATAATAAATAGCCGCACCCAAGAAGAGAAAAAAAAATAGCTTTACAACTAATAATGATTTATACCTATTACACAAACTATACACCAACTTGAATTATTATGTAACTTCATATTAACAATGATAAAAGTTCATTGGGTAATGCGATAAGTACATAGGTATTTTGTGTAATAATAATTCATAATTAGATTTAATAACATAATTCTCAAAATTTTTACATCCCTGTTTATTTTGTTTTGGTATGTCATTTATCTTATGTATTATTTATCAGGTTGATCACAAATGTAAATTGTTTTTGTTTCCACTATTCAGATTTCTCAAGTGCTGGGACCGCTGCAAATTTAACAATTGTAACCTTGTACTTTTAATAAATAAATGATTTGATTTAATAATATTAATTAATCCCATACCACCATTTCTATTATGACCACAAATTTGTGTCCAAACCAGTATTGTTTTATGTTGAAAAGAAATCTTTATTATATTCTGTTGAAAATGGTCTTGTATGGTGTTTATATCTACCAAAGTAAAGTCCGGCCCAAACATATTTGTATGTCCTAAGCTGTGTTTCCTACGCTGACAGCCTCTTGCTTAAGTGGAACCTACATTGTATGATGTTTTGTTGCAGGTGCATATGGTACAGTATACAAAGCCCGGGACCTCCACAATGCAGGGCAAATTGTTGCCATGAAGAAGGTCAAAGTCCCTCTCACTGAGGATGGAATACCATTGTCCACAGTCAGAGAAATTGCATTACTGAGACAGTTAGAAGCCTATAGACATCCTAATATTGTAAGGTAGGGTGATACTACTTGTAAATAATATGGTACATTTTTCTATTGAAATATTGAGTAACTGGCTTATGTTTTGAATCAGTGGATCTTAAATGGTGGTCTGCGGAACCATCCTAAGGTTATTGTTTAAATTGTTTTATGCATATCTTATTTATGGATAGATATAAAATCCCTTGAATATTAAAATTTTAGTACAGTATTGACTATACAACCAAACCAATGAACAACTGGGTAATTAGTGAAAAGAGTAACAGATTGAGAACCACTAGTTTAAATGAACATTTATTATCCAGCTAAAACAAAAATATTTTGTTGAGCATTTGGTATCAAAATATAGCATTGGATACATAGATAGATTCTGCATTCGTGAATTATAACTAAGATTAACTAATGTTACAAAGTATAATCTTTGATTAATATATGTGAATATATTCAAAATTACTCCAAACAATGATTAATTGTAAAATTGAAAAGTGAATTTCAATACATAACATCAACTTTAACATAAGTCATGCTTGGAAGTACACATACTTTTAGCAAATCACCTGCTATAGGAAGATATGGTGAAACAACTAAAATGAGAGCTTGTGCTTGCAGAATAAGGGGACAGCCAGGACGATAATTCCTAGCTGTTCCTGCCTGCTTACCTCTACTCAAAAGACTTCGTCATACTTCAACAACTTCAGTAAAAAAAAAAACAGTTTAAATGTGATTGTTTGTAGACTCCTGGATGTGTGCCACGGGGGTCAGTCGATGGAGCGTGAGCAGCAGCTGGTGTTGTTCCTGGTGTTTGAACACGTCGAGCAGGACCTGGACTCCTTCCTGAGCCGGGCCTCTGGACCTCTCTCCGAAAATAGAATTAGGGTATATTCTCCTTATTGTGCTTTTTTTACTCATACTATGTTTAAAATTCAAGTAATATTTAAAATATAATTTAGGTGCCTTGTCTATGCTTACATATTAGCAAAATGTAATTTCCCGTCTACACGATGGGCCATCGCCAAGGTCCACTATGATTGCCCATCGTGAAGAGGGTGTAGTGGCGTATGACTTATGGCGCTTGCGATGGTCTTGGAATGACGTCGGTGTTGGGTTTTCCGGCGCACATCAAAGGGTGTGGGCGATCACTTCTGAATATCGCCATCGTGTAGTTGCTATTCCATCATTCAGGTGGCCATTGATGGTCAACTAGTTGGTTCGCTGGACAATCGTGTAGAGAGGGTAATACATCTGTTATTTCCGACTTTTGGAATGAATATGGCTAAATAAATAAATTCTTTATTCAAGTAACCAATGACTCATTTTTTAGGGTTAGTATCAGTACATGTATTATATGTATAATAAGTATGTTAGTTATGTTTACAGAGTTTTCTTTGTACATTCACAAATATATTAAAATTATAATAAGAAAGGCTAAGAAAATGTTATAAATTAAACCAGTGATTATTTTGTCAAATCTTTTTCTATTTTTTTTTTATTCTTATTTATTAGTACACAAAACAAACATTCAATACAAGTACATATGAGATACAGTTTAGTTTAAAACTAGAATGCAACTCAACAATGTGTACACAACTTGTTTATTAGTTCTAAATACTGATTGGTATGGTGTAATATTAGTGCATGTCGTTCGACATTTTGTCCGGCATCGACTTCCTGCACTCGCACCGCATCGTGCACCGCGACCTGAAGCCGCACAACCTGCTCGTCACCTCCAACGGACGCGTCAAGCTCGCGGACTTCGGACTCGCCAAGACGTACGACACGGAAATGAAACTCACCAGTGTGGTGAGTTATTTATTATATTTGATAGCGAACTTGTAAGGGTAGCGCCGACCGGGGACGTCAGGAAAGAGAATGAATTTTTTACCAAAGGATATTCAAACTTATTTGGTAGGAATACGACATAAATTCTATTTTTTTTAAATGATGCCACGGCATCTGGATTTTATGTTGTATTCCTGAAAAATATTATATTCCTTGTTCAAGAAATTAAATTCCTTGTCATGCCGTTCTTGTCTGCGCTGGCCCTTACTCGTTTTTGTTTTTTTTTTGTTTTTTTTTCTAGCCTATACTGTCCCACTGCTGGGCAAAGGCCTCCCTTTCCTTCTTCCACCCGTCTCTATCCAAGGCTTTCATCCTCCAGTTGTTATTAAAATGATCTAGGTCATCTTTCCACCTTCAACGCGGTCTACCACGTGGTCTTTTGGTGTATTGGGGAGTCCATTCAGCAGTATAGTAGCAGTCTTAGCCCACAACTCTCCTGACATGCGACAGACGAGGCCTGCCCAGTCCCACTTTAATTTGGCTGTTTGTTGCCCAACGTCCACAAGTTTCGTTCTGGTGCGCAGATCTCTATTTCTTATGCGGTCGCATAATTTAACACCTAGGATACTGCGCTCCATAGCTCGTTGGCAAACTCCGAGATCGGACTTTTGCACTTTAGTCAAGGACCAGGTCTGAGAGCCATATGTAAGGATGGGGAGAATGCATACGTCCATGAGTTTTCGTTTAAGAACGAGTGGGAGATCGCTTTTAAGCAAGTGCTTCATAGACCAGTAGCTCTTCCAGGCGTTTTCAATACGTCTCTTGACCTCAGCTTCCTGCCTATTCTGGAAGGATACTATCTGGCCTAGATATAAATATTCATCAACGTATGCAATCTCCACACCTACCTACCTTGGTTTTTAATTGTCTGGCGTTCGACATTACCTTCGTCTTCGACATGTTCATGCTCAATCCAACCTCGACGCTTGCAGTATGTAGTTCTTTGAGCATAGTTTCAAGCTCTGATGCCGAAGAAGAGAAAAGGACTATATCGTCGGCAAAACGTAGATTGGTTAATCTTTTTTCACCCACAATAATGCCCTTCCCTCCCCAACTGGATGGTAAGTTATTAAAAACTTCTTGTAGTGCGGCTGTAAATAGTTTTGGGGAAAGCGGGTCTCCTTGTTTCACCCCGCGTCTGATGGGAAAGGACGGTCCTGTATTCTCCAGTATGATGGCGGCTGTGCTATTGTAGTATATTCTTTGTAAAATAGATATATAGATGTTAGGTATATTTTGTTTATGTAAAGTTTTAAAAATAATGGCGTGATTCAAACTGTCGAAGGCTTTAGTATAATCCACGAACGCGAGATACAGGGGAAGTCCAAATTCTGTGTATTTTTCAATGATCTGATTAACTGTTTGCAAGTGGTCAATTGTGGATAGACCACGACGGAAACCCGCCTGTTCAGGTGGCTGATGTGTGTCCAATTGTCGGGAAATCCGGTTTTCAATTATTTTAACGAAGGCTTTATATATGTGGGATATCAAACTGATTGGGCGATAATTTCCTATTTCTGTTTTATCACCTTTTTTGTATAGTAAAATGATATTGGAACGGTAAAAGTGTTGACGCAGAACGCCAGTTTTTAATATTGTGTTATATAAATTAGGTAAATACGGTAGTAGAGCAGGTTCTCCTGCTTTGAGAGCTTCGGTTGTAACGCCATCTTCCCCGGGGCTCTTTCCAAATTTCATGGAGGTAAGTGCGCGATGTACTTCTAGACTTGTGATAGGTGGTATATCGTCTGGGCATGAATATGTGTCCGTTATGTAAACTGTGTCAGGACTTTTGTCTGTATAGAGATTTTTATAGAAAGTTGTGCATATATTTAATATTTTGTTTTGCTCTCTATGTTTTATTCCGTCTTGGTCTTTAATTTGTCGCAAAATTAGTCTTCCGGATTCTGTTCCTCTCATAGAAATTCTTAATGATTTGTTTTTCTCTAGGGCTGTTCTTATTGATTTTACATTATAATTTCTAATATCTGTACGTATACTTCTTTCAACTGCTTTATCTTTTCTTCTATATTCGTCAGTATACAGTGTTAATTTCTGCCTTTCTTCTATAAGTTTTATGGAATGATGTGTGAGTTTACTGTATTTGGTTTTGGTGGTTTTAATTTTACGACTTGCTTATTTGATACAAGATAATAAATGAGAATACTGTGTTTGGGCGTCTGTACAGCTATTTTTCAAGTCTAGACAGAACTGGTCTTTGTTATAGTATAGGATCCCGACATACATCGACCTTCACCGAGATGTTTATTTGATGAAACGTATCTTATATGCAATTTAATATGTCAATAAATGTATTGTATATGGGTTGCCTTGCAAATTTCAGTCCAGAATACGATTAATTAATTATTTTAAAAAAAATTTTTACACATTTCACCTGTTTGGTTATTAAACAAATTCTATACCAATCGAAAGTATGAAGCCCATAGAATATGCAAACGTTAGGTTGCCTATTTTTTTCCGGTCACAACCCTCAGGTTGCCAGGTATAAACAGGTAAATCGCTTCTAGCATTTTGCACCGGTCTGATTATTGAATGAAAATTAAATGAAAATAAAGATCATTTTATTACGAACACGGTGGTATAGGGTTGCCTGCGAAAAATCAGTCCCGAATTGCGGTTGTCGAATTTAGAAAAGTGAAATATTGCTCCGAGTGACCATCCCATGCGATAGAAGAGGACACAGCATAGCAGCTGTTCGAAGTCCGCCCATTTAAAGAAAGATGGTGCGCATGCTATTTATTGTTGAGAATGAAAAGGACAGCGATAGACTCGTATATGCTGTGCATCATTTTGGAGTAGATTGTGGTTATAGTTGCAATTGATAAAACGTGCTACTATTTATTGTTAAAAAAATGGCGAAAAAATGTTTTTTGTGTGATTCGGATGATGATTTAATTAATTTTAATGATGACATATTTAAAAACTGTTGGCTCTGGTGCGGTTTCTGGTTGATTATTGGGAAAACGACCATTTGGTAACAATAATCCAAAAGAAAAAAAACTTTTAACCGTCGAACATCAGTGCTAGTGAATTTTGGCCTGCCACTTCTGCAACTAGAAAGACTAATAATCAAACTGTTGATTGCATTAATTGCAACGATTTAGCGGTGAAGTTAGGAATCAAATTATGTCAAAGTCTTCCAGCCTTCCATGCGTTTACAGGTTTCGATTACACGACAGCATTTTATAATAAACGAAAAGTAAAACCTTTTCAGCTATTTTCGAATTCAATTCAAAATACAAGTCTATGTATTTTGGATTGAAATGTTAGGGTGCATCTTAGAGGTCGGTGATCTGAACTGAATTGAATACTATTTAATACGCCTACATTATGTAGGATTTGCTTATTAGAAGAGAGACCATAATCGATTTCGTTTTTTGTAGTTTTATCTGGAGCGAACCAAGTCCATCGTCGTTGTGGTTTTTTGAAGAAGAAGCAGTTACATTTTTTTTTATTCTGGCCTGGCATAGTGGCGACATTGCACCTGATGGTAAGCGCAAATGCCGCCCACGCAGAGTATCCATTGGCATCGGACGGCAGTCCCATGCCAATGGAAACAATTATGCCGGCTTGCTAAGGTGCCTCTTCACACTACGGCGGAAGGACCCAGGATTGTAGGAAGGAGGGAACACGTGAGACGGCAAACAATTCCAAAGACTGACGGTGCGGCACAAAAAAGAATTTGAGAACCGTTTGGTTCGCGCCGGGATGGTGTGGACCGTCAAGCTATGGCTTCGCAAGCCAGCACGCGTGGTTCTGGTTAGGAATGGAGAGGAGGGGATCAAGTTGAACAATTCCTCAGAGCACTCACCGTGATACAGGCGGTAGAACATGCTTAGAGAGGCGACATCCCTCCGGAGTTGTAGCGACTCTAAGTTGCTCGTAACGTCTGCATCATTCACAATGCGGACGGCCCGCCGCTGCAATCCATCCAAGGCATCGAGCAGGTACTGGGCGGATCCATCCCAGAGGTGCGAACAGTACTCCATACCCGACCGGACCTGCGCTTTATACAAGCGATAAAGCTGACCGGGCGTGAAGAACCGACGCACCCTGTTCAGGACTCCAACCCTGCGTGATGTGACAGATATTACGCCCTCGGTGTGATTCCTTGGATTGAGATCACAGCGGATATCCACACCAAGGATACTCAGGTCATTCCGCACTGAGAGGGGAGCACCCTGAAGAATGGGGAGGGGAGAAAACGGGGATTTTTTGCACGTGAACGCACACACCTGGGTTTTCTTAGCATTGAACTCAACCATATTCCTGGAACCCCATGTAGAAATGAGATCCAAGGTCCAGTTAAGCTCAATGACAAGATCTTCGCGTCCCTTCACAGTTTCGACTCGGCAACCCGGAGGCCCGAAGTGGTATCGCCCATGAACCGTGCTGTCATCTGCATAGCAATGAATGTTGCCAAGCGACAACATGTCATTGATATGCAGAATAAACAAGGTGGGCGACAGCACCGAGCCCTGAGGAACTCCGGCATTTACCGACATGAGCGCCGAAGCGTGTCCGTCAACGACTACACGTATTCTACGCCCATGCAGAAAGCCGGAAATCCACGAACACATGTTGCCGGGCAGACCGTATGCCGGAAGTTTGGAAAGAAGACCACGGTGTCAGACCCTATCAAACACCTTGGCAATGTCGAGGCTCACAGCAAGAGCCTCGCCACGCCGGTCAATCGCTTCACCCTAGCGATGCAGGACAAAAGCTAGAAGATCACCCATCGATCGATATTGACGGAATCCGTATTGTCGGTCACTGATCAACGAGTGATCCTCCAGATAGCGGACCAATTCAGCGTTTAAGATCCGCTCCATGACCTTACACATCACTGAGGTGATAGCGATAATTGGTAGGGTCCGACCGATCACCCTTTTTGGGGATCGGTTGCACATTGGCCTCCCTCCAAGATTCCGGCACAACACCTGTGCGGTAGGACGCTCGGTAGAGACGAGTCAGTTTAGGAGACAACTCGGCTGCACAAGCTCTTAAAACTACCGCTGGTATCCCATCCGGACCACTGGCTTTCCGCACATCGAGAGACCGTAACTCACGCCGCACATCACACTGTCTGATGCGAATATCCGCCATTGAAAAACCGCAATCAGGCAGTGTGGGCAGCGTCTGGGAATCACGGTTTTCGAGGCGGTAATTAGCCGCAAAGAGATTTGCTAGCAAGGCAGCCTTCTCTTGCGGCTTGTGGGCCAGCGACCCTTCTGGGTATCTCAGCGGTGGCAACGCTGGACGGCTGAAGTTAGATTGAACGGCCCTGGCCAAACTCCAATAAGCACGACTGCTAGTTGGGTGATTGGCCAACGCACCCCCAATCCTGCTAACGCGCTGGGCATCCCCCCTAACGTAGGCCTTCTTGCAGGCCTTGGTGGCACGGTTGTAAGCTTCTTTGAGGGAACTGATATTGGGATCCTTCATGGCGCGACCTCTGATCCAAGCGCGATACGCCGCCTGTTTGTCACCGACAGCATCGGCGCATGCACGATTGAACCAGGAGCGTCCACGGCCCTTACTGGCGATCTCAGAGGAATAAAAGTAATATTCCATTCCAAGTCTGATCTCGTCAGCAATAGCGTTGGCACTCGCTGAGTGATCTTTACCCTCAAAACTGCGCTGCCTTCAAGAGATGGATGCGAAATATTCCCGCATACCATCCCAATCTGCCGACGAGTAATGCCAGACCCTCCGCCTAACCTGCACGGGACGTGGAGGTGATGCGAACGGTACTGACGACCCAACCAGGCATTGATCGGAAGTGCCCAGAGGCGCACTAATGGTCACACGATACCCGGCTGGGTGACTCGCCAACAGAAGGTCCAGCAAAGAAGGCGCATGACTCGCCACGTCTGGGATCCTGGTGGGCTGGTTCACCAGTTGTGTCAAGTCATGAGTCAGAGCGAATGCATGGGCAGCTCTGCCAGCATGATCAGTCTTGGAGGAGCCCAGCCACAGTTCGTGATGAGCATTGAAATCCCCCAAGACCACCATTTCGGCCGACGGGAACTGCGCCTGCGCGTCATCAGCCGCCTGGCTAAGATACCTGAACAGCCGAGTCGTCTCACTGTCCCCGTTGTGAGACCTGTAAAGGCACATGTCGATGCGGCTCAGGGAACCTAGATCCACGTGCACCCACAGAGCGGAGAAGGAGGGATCCTCCATGCAGTGCAAACGGCGACAGCAGATGTCCGACCGAACATACAAGCATACCCCGGCTTTAGGCTTGAAGTTTATTTCAAGCGAATAACCGGGATACAACAGGTAAGAATTATCGGCCGGACAACGAAAGCAGGCCGGGCCGTCTCGAGATGGTGGTGGACGGCATTGAGGTTCGTATGGATGCGATGGAACAGTCCGCGGATGTTAGTGAACTCCATAGTGAACGCGGTGGTGGGGTTAAGCACCGCTGAAGGACCTGCTCTGTTTGGTTGCACTGTCATGGTTGAAAGGATGGGATTGGTGAAGAGGCAACGAGGGGCTTAAGTACGGGCACTAAGAAGGCCGAATGGGCACCGGCACGAAAGGGTCGGCAGGAAGCGAATTGATCCGCCGGATGGAAGGGCCCCCGTACCCACCCGGGATGGGCCGCCGGGACCCCACTTCCGGTCACCAACCGGCACGACGGATCCACCCAAGATTATGCGCGGCATGGTGAGGCAGCCTCTCGAGGTGGTTAGCCCCGATTGGGCCCCTGTACTATACCGCGGGCGGCCAGCGGACAACCGTTTCTACGGGTCTCCCTGGCCGGCGGATGAACATTCCTCCCTTCGACAAACGACCGAAAATACCCACACAGTACAACCTCATGCCCGGACTCAAGACCCTCGAAAAAAAACCGGAAAGCCATGGGCTGATCCCGGAACGCGATCCCCTTACGGAGATCACTATGGCGGTCTTTACGCCTCGTGGACGGTGGTCGCTACCCGGGCGGACACATAAGTCCTACCACCACATTAAAGCCTACTTACATTAAAGCCTTGACCAAAGGCAAAGTTTAGAAGTTGGTCTCCACTACGATTCCTGACACCAAGTCCATATGGCCCAAGGATACTATTGGACTTCTGTTGTTGTTTTATGCCAATTTTCGCGTTAAAATCCCCAGTAACGATAGTCCAGGCTTGTCTATTTTCGTCGCATGCTTTGTTAAGCATGTCGTAGAAGTCATCGACTTTGGCATCGGGATGTGTAGATGTAGGTGCATAGGCTTGAACTATTGTTAGGTTTGTTTTATTATTTATGTAAAATTTTAATACAGCTATTCTATCAGAGTACCCAATAAACTCTATTATATTAGATTTCCATCGTTTGGCGACCAAAAACCCTACACCATATTGGCTGCCCGTCCCATGGTAAAAGAAGATGTTTTGTTCACGTTCTAGTGTATTTTTACCTTTCCGTCTTACTTCCGATAATCCAATAATGTCCCAGGTGATGTATTGAAGTGAATTTTCTAGTTCTATCAATCGTTCTTCAGTTCGCAGAGTTTTCACGTTATAAGTTAGAATGTTAAGTTTTTCGGTGTCCTTTTTAATAGCATTAGTCGTTTGACAGTTTGAGACCGCCGCCCGGAGATTCATCTCGCCCCTGACTCTAGGGGTTTACTGTCATCAGCGTTGGCCCCCGAGTCGCCGGGCACTTGGGGACATTGTGTATTGGTGTGATTCATGAAAAAAAAGGGGATTTGGACCATAACCCACCACGCTGGTCCAATGGGGGTTGGTGGGTGTAACGTCAGAGCCTCGTCTGTTGGTCGGCAGGGTGTACCACAGGCAGGTGAGGTTGACTTGGGTGCCGAAAGATATTGTTTGGACCCCTTACTCGTACCGTTTTTATTTTTGGTGTATCTTAAGAGTTATCGAAAGTAAAAAAAAACTTTTAGCAGGAGGTAATAGAATAATAGAAGAAGAGCAATCCATTTAAAAATAAGTAATTTCAAAGTTCACATCCGGGAAAAGAAAAGAACAGTTTTTAAATCTACAATTCGTATTCGCGCGTACTAATCCTCTACTGCTGGGTGGAGGGCTAACGCTGGGCTCGTCACGGTCAACTTTTTGGGTTGCATCGTCTATGTCATGATGGTTACTTGTGCGTGCAGGTGGTGACGCTGTGGTACCGTCCGCCCGAGGTGTTGCTGGGCGCGTCGTATAACACGGCGGTGGACGTGTGGTCCTGCGGCTGCGTGCTGGCGCAGCTGCACACGCGCGCGCCGCTCCTGCCCGGCGCCTCCGACACCGACCAGCTGCACCGCATCTTCAGGTACCAACCACCCACACACACTCACTGCAGGGCACGCGCCTCCGACACCGACCAGCTGCACCGCATCTTCAGGTACCAACCACCCACACACACTCACTGCAGGGCACGCGCCTCCGACACCGACCAGCTGCACCGCATCTTCAGGTACCAACCACCCACACACACTCACTGCAGGGCACGCGCCTCCGACACCGACCAGCTGCACCGCATCTTCAGGTACCAACCACCCACACACACTCACTGCAGGGCACGCGCCTCCGACACCGACCAGCTGCACCGCATCTTCAGGTACCAACCACCCACACACACTCACTGCAGGGCACGCGCCTCCGACACCGACCAGCTGCACCGCATCTTCAGGTACCAACCACCCACACACACTCACTGCAGGGCACGCGCCTCCGACACCGACCAGCTGCACCGCATCTTCAGGTACCAACCACCCACACACACTCACTGCAAGGCACGCGCCTCCGACACCGACCAGCTGCACCGCATCTTCAGGTACCAACCACCCACACACACTCACTGCAGGGCACGCGCCTCCGACACCGACCAGCTGCACCGCATCTTCAGGTACCAACCACCCACACACACTCACTGCAGGGCACGCGCCTCCGACACCGACCAGCTGCACCGCATCTTCAGGTACCAACCACCCACACACACTCACTGCAGGGCACGCGCCTCCGACACCGACCAGCTGCACCGCATCTTCAGGTACCAACCACCCACACACACTCACTGCAGGGCACGTGCCTCCGACACCGACCAGCTGCACCGCATCTTCAGGTACCACCAACATACTGTCTCAAGAACAACCCCCCGATAATAGCCAACAAGGAGGCGTCGCACAGTGGGACGGATTTCGAGGCTCCTTTACATAGGATTTTTCAATTTTTTTTTTCCTTTTTTCTCAAATCTAAGTATGAGGTATTATTGTTATTACCATAACATTAACTAATATTAGAATTTTGAACCGATTGGCATCTCAAATATTGAAAAACAATGACTTTGAAGATTTTAAATGTATGAAAACGGATTTTGTTTTCGTCCTAACTTTTTTTTATATCAAGATGTAAAGCTGAAACTTTTAAAGATTATAACTTGAACCCACACCAAGCCATACAAATTTTGACCTTGACCCCGACCGGTCCCGTTTAGGAGATATGGGGTAAGCAAATATGCACATTTAGCCCGCATTTTGACACGGGCTAATGTGTTTGCCTTTTACCTTTTTTCGCAAATTTAAGTATAAGGTATTATTTTTATTACCATAAAATTAACTAATGTTAGAGTTTTGAATCGATTTTTATCTAAAATATTGAAAAAAAAATGACTTTAAAGATTTTAAATGTATGAAAACGGATTTTGTTTTCGTCCTAACTTTTTTTTATATCAAGATGTAAAGCTGAAACTTTCAGGAATTATAACTTAGACCCACACCAAGCGACACAAGTTTTGACCTTTACCCAGCCCCGTCCCGTGTGGGAGATATTATGGGGTAAGGAAATTTGCACATTTAGTCCGCATTTTGACACGGGCTAATGTGTTTTTTTTTTACTTTTTTTCGCAGATCTATGTATGAGATATTATTTTTATTACCATAAAATTAACTAATATTAGAGTTTTGAACCGATTCTTATCTCAAATATTGAAAAAAATGACTTTAAAGATTTTAAATGTATGAAAACGGATTTTGTTTTCGTCCTTACTTTTTTTTATATCAAGATGTAAAGCTGAAACTTTCAGGGATTGTAACTTAGACCCACACCAAGTCAAACAAGTTGTAACCTTGACCC
Source organism: Hyles vespertilio (assembly GCA_009982885.2). NCBI lineage: Eukaryota > Metazoa > Arthropoda > Insecta > Lepidoptera > Sphingidae > Hyles > Hyles vespertilio. Next base: position 438,998 of record CM042805.1, on the reverse strand, counting down.
CGACCCGTCCCGTTTGGGAGATATGAGGTAAGGAAATGTGCACATTTAGCCCGGATTTGGACACGGGCTTAATGTGTTTAAATAAATTAAATTCTTACATTTTTTTGACTGCTAATGGATATTGAGCTCAGGTGCTGATTTTTTCAAGTTTTATGAAAAAATGTGGTACGATAATCCCTAACTAATTTATGACTTCATAGTAATTCATTATAACATTAAAATATAAGCAACCAGGTGACGTGGATTACTTACCTTGATTAATAGAATTTTCTAATATCATACAGCTGCACTCGATATCCATTGTTATTCTACAGATGTGGCCGACTTTTGATAATGTTAATTGGGGGTAATTAGCCCTTTGTTTACCATGTTTTGCCGGCCACCTTTTATTCTAGGAATTTTGTTGTTATAGTTTGTGTAAATAAATGTGGTGGGAAGGGTAATATATCCAAATACTTTAAATACAGTGGTCATCCTAAATTTATTTCACTTATCTTTACTGATTCGTATCACTATCTTTTTGTGCGATTATTGAGTTGTTCAATATGGAAGGATTTGTGTCAAATCTTGATATATTTATATTCATGAGACAAAATAATTTTGACGGAGACATGCTATTTAAAAAAAGTGATAAATTCTGTGACTGTTAGATTAACCGAAGAAGAAAAGTCAAAACTGAAGTCGTTTTGTACTTCTTATACTTCTAACTTGAAACGTAAATGGAAGTCAGCTAACAGCACACGAGACAGTTTTTTAAAAAAGTTTGCTGATTGGTTAGATACGGAAATCAATTGGCCAGAATGTATTCAATTGATCATTAATAATGATCAGTTCAGGAGTGAAGAGATACCACCTATTGAGATGGAATATGAAGATACGACTGCTAGTACGTCTACAGTAACCGAACCCGGTTCATCATCGGAGCTTACTGTGCCCCATTCTGTGTCAGTGTCGACATCAACTACTGTATTTAATCCACGAAAAATGTTTTCACAACTAAGCAGTGCGCAAAAGAAAAGAAGGTCAGCAACTCTTATTGAGGAAAACGATTTCGAGTCCCTAGCCTATGCGTTGGCCAAAAAAGCAGAAGAAAACGAAAATTTGATCGACTTCGCTGCATTAATAAAGCATCTAATTAAACATCCCGAAGATGCTCCGATGCTCCGATCTTGTTTGAACTCCAAGCAGCGGGCTTGCTCCGCTGACAAAGCGTTGGGTATTGCAACTTCTTTAAACTTATCTAAGTGGCAATATATGACATTGAGGAAAGAAACAAAGGATTTAGGATGTGATATTTTCCCATCCTATAATTGTGTGAGAAATGAGAAACAGGAATGTTACCCTGAAAAAGAAGACATGACAATAACCGAATCTGAAGTAAAACTTAAGCTGCAGTCAATTTTAGATATTACTGTTAAAAGATTATTTAATAAACAGTAGAAACTGATTCTACTAGTTGCAATTTGACTCTTACCACTAAATGGGGATTTGACGGTGCTTCTGGATATAGCAACTATAAACAAAAAATGGACGGTGATGATTCCAACGTATTTATGTGTTTATTTGATCCATTGAAGTTGACAAGAGATGACACTGCTGAAGCGGTATGGGAAAATCCGAAAGCTTCTTCAACGTTTTACTGTCGGCCAATATATTTCAAGTTTGCAAAAGAAAATGGTTTAAATATTAAGGAAGAAATGGCTTCAGTAGAGAGCGAAATTGCTACTCTACAGCCAACTTTGTTTGAAGATGTAAGCGTTAGCCACAAATTTCACATGACTATGATTGACGGAAAGATATCCTCGAAACTGACCGATACATCTACGGCAACATGTGACATTTGCAAAGCAAAACCCACAGAGATGAATAATATCAATATGCTTTCACAAAGAAGTCATCCCGTAGATATGCTTAGGTTTGGTTTGTCTTCTCTCCATACACTTATAAGATGCATGGAATGCATATTGCACATAGCTTATCGCCTCGACTTTAAAAAATGGCAAGCTAAAGGTGATGACTTAAAACAGCAATTGGCTAATAAGAAAAAAGCAATCCAAGATCAATTTCGAGATGAAATGGGACTTCTCATAGATGTTGTGAAGCAAGGTTCAGGGACCACCAATGATGGAAATACTGCAAGACATTTTTTTGCCGATCCCGAAACTACTGCGCGTATCACAGGTGTAGATGCACAATTAATTAGCCAGTTGAAAGTCATCATCCAATTAATTACATGTGGAGAATTTGTTAATGTCGAAAAATTCCGGCAATATTGTACTTCAACAGCTCATAAATACGTCGAGCTCTATTCATGGTATTACATGCCATCTACTGTGCATAAATTACTCATACATGGTGCAGATATTATTGAGTTCAATAACTTCATTCCAATAGGGAAGCTCTCTGAGGAGGCATCCGAAGCTCGAAACAAAGATTTTAAATATTTCAGAACTTTCCACTCACGCAAAAACAGCAGAATTGCTACAAATGAAGACATTATCCATAACCTACTAATTTCATCTGACCCATATCTGTCCAGTTTTAGACCTAGAATAAGTCAACGTGATATTCAGCCACTTTCAGAGGAAGACAAATTATTGTTAGAATTGTCTACTTCTAGTTCAGACTACCTACTAACCTGAAAGTTTCAGCTTTACATCTTGATATAAAAAAAAGTTAGGACGAAAACAAAATCCGTTTTCATACATTTAAAATCTTTAAAGTCATTTTTTTTCAAGATTTGAGATAAGAATCGGTTCAAAACTCTAATATTAGTTAATTTTATGGTAATAAAAATAATATCTCATATATTTGCGAAAAAAAGTAAAAAAACACATTAGCCCGTGTCAAAATGCGGATTAAATGTACACATTTCCTTACCCCATAATATCTCCCAAACGGGACGGGGCTGGGTAAAGGTCAAAACTTGTGTCGCTTGGTGTGGGTCTAAGTTATAATTAATTTATAATTAATTATAAGGAATCACATCGAGGGCGTAATATCTGCCACATCACGCAGGGTTGGAGTCCTCCCTCCGCAGGACCGCCGTGGAGGAGTGGCGTTCCAGGTTGGAGAGCCCAAGTGCTGGCACGAGGACCGTCGCGGCAGTGCGACCTGTCCTCCAACAATGGCTGGAGAGGCGCCACGGTGCGCCGACATTCCGGTTGACGCAGGTGCTCACCGGGCACGGTTGCTTCGGTGCGTACCTGTGTCGCGTAGCCGGAGCTGAGGAGACCGCCGTGTGCCACCACTGTGGCAACTGCCGCGAGGACACGGCCCAGCACACACTGGAGGAGTGCCCAGCCTGGGACGAGGAGCGCAGCGCTCTCACTGCGGTTTTGGGTGGAGATCTCTCGCTGCCGGCCGTGATCGCCGCCATGGTTGGCAGCCAGAGGTCGTGGCGAGCCATGCTCTCCTTCTGCGAGCGCGTCATGTCGCAGAAGGAGAGTGCCGAGCGGGATCGTGAGCGGAACGATCCCGCTCGTCGTCACCGCAGACGAAGAACGAGGCGCCGGGACGCCAACTAACCCGGCGCCGCAGAGGCCACACGGGGCCGCCTTCCCTATCCTGGCGGCCCCCGAGACGTAGCGCTACAAGCGTCAAAAAGCCGCGTCGCTGTAAGCGGCAGTGCACGTGGAGGCGGTCCTGGCGCGTCTGTTGAGCGGTATCCCGGGGCCGTCTCCAAAGTGCACCGATGGTGGCCAACGCGGGGTTTTTGAGTCGGTATTTCGGTGCGCAGACTACGGGTAGGGACCCGACCCAGCATCACGTCTCGCTGGGCCGGAAGGCGCACCGGTGAGTCCGACACACCCTCGCCCCTTCGGGGGCGGGATGGTCCGTAAAGGGATTTTCCCCGCGAGAAAAAAAAAAGGGTTGGATTCCTGAACAGGGTGCGTCGGTTTTTCACGCCCCGTCAGCTTTGCCGCTTATATAAAGCGCAGGTCCGGCCGGGTATGGAGTACTGCTCGCACCTTTGGGATGGATCCGCCCAGTACCTGCTCGATGCCTTGGATGGATTGCAGCGGCGGGCCATCCGCATTGTGAATGATGCAGACGTTACGAGCAACTTGGAGTCGCTACAACTCCGGAGAGATGTCGCCTCTCTAAGCGTGTTCTACCGCCTGTATCACGGTGAGTGCTCTGAGGAATTGTTCAACTTGCTCCCCTCCTCTCCATTCCTAACCAGAACCACGCGTGCTGGCTTGCGAAGCCATAGCTTGACGGTCACACCATCCCGGCGCGAACCAAACGGTTCTCAAATTCGTTTCTGTGCCGCACCGTCAGGCTGTGGAATTGTTTGCCGGCGCACGTGTTCCCTCCTTCCTACAATCCTGGGTCCTTCCGTCGTGGTGTGAAGAGGCACCTAAGCAGGCCGGCATAATTGTTTCCATTGGCATGGGACTGCCGTCCGATGCCAATGGATACTCTGCCTGGGCGGCATTGGCACTTTCCATCAGGTGCAATGCCGCCACTATGCCAGGCCATTATAAAAAAAAATAGAAAAAAAAATATTCCTGAAAGTTTCAGCTTTACATCTTGATATAAAAAAAGTTAGGACGAAAACAAAATCCGTTTTCATACATTTAAAATCTTTAAAGTCACTTTTTTTCAATATTTTAGATAAAAATCGATTCAAAACTCTAACATTAGTTAATTTTATGGTAATAAAATAATACCTTATACTTAAATTTGCGAAAAAAGGTAAAAGGAAAACACATTAGCCCGTGTCAAAATGCGGGCTAAATGTGCATATTTGCTTACTCCATATCTCCTAAACGGGACCGGTCGGGGTCAAGGTCAAAATTTGTATGGCTTGGTGTGGGTTCAAGTTATAATCTTTAAAAGTTTCAGCTTTACATCTTGATATAAAAAAAAGTTAGGACGAAAACAAAATCTGTTTTTATACATTTAAAATCTTTAAAGTCACTTTTTTTCAATATTTTAGATAAAAATCGATTCAAAACTCTAACATTAGTTAATTTTATGGTAATAAAAATAATACCTTATACTTAAATTTGCGAAAAAAGGTAAAAGGCAAACACATTAGCCCGTGTCAAAATGCGGGCTAAATGTGCATATTTGCTTACCCCATATCTCCTAAACGGGACCGGTCGGGGTCAAGGTCAAAATTTGTATGACTTGGTGTGGGTTCAAGTTATAATCTCTAACGGCCGGTTTCAATAATATATTGACAGTACAGTAAGCGGTAAAAATTATCCCCGATAATACGTGTCTTCTATCATTGTTTAACTGTGGTTTAACCGATGTTTCGATAGCAAAAACTAAACTAGGTTAACAACGCTGAACGTAGATATTGCATATATCTCTGGTAAGAACCGTTCCTCCCAAACGTTTAATTTTTGCACTTTTAATTGAGGTCAATATTTATTAGGTTATTTATTAACTTTATTTTGGGATTATCATAAATCATCATTAATGTATAATTAGAAGAATAAAACGTTAAAATATATTAATAATGTAAGTATTGTGACAAATAATGGCAAATTAAAAATTCATACAAAGCTTACATAGAACAACAAAACGCATCGTATGACTGATTTATGATATGTCAAATGTAAAAAAGAAGTTTACAAATATCAATGTTTACCAACAAGAATGAATTCAAAAATGAATTTTACGGCCCTATTTCTGCGATAGAGTTACAAATTTAAATTGAATTAGAGACCATAATATTTATAAATACGAAGAAAAGTGTGAAAATAAAACATTGCATAGTTGCATTACTTTAGTTTTGTAATCAATCTGACTTTAAAGACCTGAAATAATTTCAGTGCAATAATCTACAAAGAAATACTGAGGAATATTATTATAATTAAAACAATATAAATCAAATTAAGAATAATAATTGATTCAGGTGATCTTACTATGCTAGAAGTTTTCGAAATTGTGATGACTAGTTATAGAGAAAACAACTGTTAGACATTTTATATATCACATAAAAATGTATTTACAAATAAAATGTAAGAACCCCCTTTTCCGCAGATTGTATTATGGGTAAATAAAATATCAAAGATAATTTGTGAAAAATCTTTAATCTTTATGATTGACAAAGTTCTGAAACTTTATTTTAATTTAAAATAAGTAATTAATATTTATGTCTAGCCTAGCAGTGTTTGGTATGTCAATTTCATGTTCCACATCAGCAATGCTTTTCATTCTTTAAATATTATCTGACACTGCTGTGGCACTCATAATGTTTAAAGTTGTGTGCAATCCCAAAAGACTTATTTTTAGTGAACGGTGTGGAAATCTTCTTTTCCAAACATCATAAGACCTGAAATAAAGATGAAAGAAAGATGTAAAAGATGGAAGAGCAAAATATTAATTATAGTAACTTTGAGTAGTATTTCTGTTTTTATATGAGCCCATTGTTGCAATACTCTATGGCAGACATTGAGCAGTGTTGTTAATAAAGTAGTATGTGGATATTCACTATCTCCAATTAGATATCTATTACTATTTTATTATATAACTTCTTCACATTGTACTGAAAATAAATATGTTATTTACAAAAAATAAAAGATTTAAAGTGAAAATATGTTTTGATGATTTCCATCAGGCTGTACCCTTTTGAAACAAGGGAACTATTACGAAACTACTCACAAAAATATGTATTAATCTTAATATATTCTCTTAACCATTCTTCCAACTTAATTGTCATATTTGTTGCATCTTAAATTATTATTTGCCAATATGGCGGGTCATAGCTGCACAAAACAATTGAATATAACACCACTTTCACCTATGTACCACAATAAAGTATTTTGAATTTGAATTCTTTCAAAATATAAAGTATGAGATAAATACCTTTTAGCAGAGTTGTTAAATATAGTAGTTTCATGAGGCCCAGGCTAGCGTTCCAATACATTCATGAAAAGTAACTGTGCAATACACATTTCTTGAACAATAATGCCTTTATTTTCCTAAATTCTTCTCCTATATTTGAATCTAAAAATAAAAATATTAAGATTAATACATTGTGATCAGATAACTGATACATAATACCAAGATTTATGTTAAAATCATAGACAATATTAATACATAATTATTAATTAATCCTAATATATCTAAAAAAAGTCATTACTAACCAGGTGGCTCTATGGGAATATAATATGTGCAATGAATTGCACCAAAGATTCTTGGGAAAACTGCAATTTTATGAAACTCATGCTGTGTGTTGTCTTATATTTTTACATATTGCTAATATAGCTCAGTTATAGCCCAAGGCACATCAGTAATGATTCGGCTGACTGTAGCTTTTGATACCCAAAATAGTTACCTACTGAACATGCATTCTCCCCAGTACATAAAACCACAATGATAGCAGCAATTAATGGAACAGTGACACATTATTGTTCCCGAGCTGTTACATTTATTATAGAATATATGATTTTGGAATAATTCAATACACTTATAAAACTTAATGAAATATTTGATATGTATGCTTACCAGGAGGAAGGTTCCTTGCAGGCTGTGTTTAAATGTAGAAATAAACATAATAGCTGATGTATTATTTCATCTAAAAAGTAAATCTGTAAATAAATTCTGAACTAGAATATTCGCATAGTTTTTTTGGTTCTCATAAATTATAATCGGCGTCAAATACACCAGCTTTAAACATTTCGTTATCACTTTCATCACTGAATATATTAATGTCAGTTTATTTTGCTGATTTTATCCATAAAAATACTACATATCTTGGTTAATCGATGTATTATCCACCATATTGCAGCGATATTAGAAAACGTTGACAGCTAGTTAAACACAAATAACTACAGTAGTTCGAATCGTTATCGAAACGCGTATATTTTAATTTGTATGGAATTTTCTAACTATGGTTAGCGAGAGCCCTCCCATTGATAGATACAAATCATAGATATGTTTAATCATCTGTCTACGATTATTGAAACCGAAAAATGACAGAACTCATACTAGAGTTAGCGATTTTAACGGGTAGAAAAAGACAGACAGAGTATTGCACCCGGCCGTAAAAGTTTCAGCTTTACATCTTGATATAAAAAAAAGTTAGGACGAAAACAAAATCCGTTTTCATACATTTAAAATCTTCAAAGTCATTGTTTTTCAATATTTGAGATGCCAATCGGTTCAAAATTCTAATATTAGTTAATGTTATGGTAATAACAATAATACCTCATACTTGATTTGAGAAAAAAGGTAAAAAAAATTTGAAAAATCCTATGTAAAGGAGCCTCGAAATCCGTCCCACTGTGCGTCGCGTCGGTTAAACGGACTACAGTCAAGAGGGGGGATCCAGCTTTTAAGCCAGGGGGTCATATAGTTCTTGAGAGCACTGGGTCCAGTTTCAGTACTCGAATTTGTAATAAACTTTTTTTTTGTATGTTACAGCTGTGATTTGTGAACACACATACACTTTTGTACTTCATTTATCAACATACAAAGATTTTATTGTGCTTATAAACATGAAAAATATAATAAATAAATTCTGTCCACCTGGAGATAGCCCAAGGGGGGGTCATGATCCCCATGACCTACCCCTTGGATCCGCACTTGACTACAGTTGACTTGTTATCAACGTCTAATGGTCAAGAATTTCACATAGCTATCCCTTGTTGGTCTTTAAGCAGACATACAAAGCTCATCGGTGTCACTAAACTCACTGCAAGGTAATTAGAGATGGATATTAGAACTCAGGGTGTAGTGTCGCTTCTGGATGCACATATCATGAGTGCTACATGGGTATGAAATCTTGAAGTGAATATATTATGTATTATGTGTTGTGATCGCGCGTGCAGGTTGATCGGTCGGCCGGCGCGCGAGCAGTGGCCCGACAACGTGTCGGTGGAGGTGGACAGCTTCCCCGAGTGCGCGCCGCAGGACCTGGCGCTGCTGCTGCCGCGCGCCTCCGCGCTCGCGCTGCAACTCATCCAGGTGCCTCGCGCCTCACTCCTCACGCCTCACTCCTCACGCCTCACTCCTCACGCCTCGCTCCTCACGCTTCACTCCTCACGCCTCACTCCTCACGCCTCACTCCTCGCGCCTCACTCCTCGCGCCTCACTCCTCACGCCTCACTCCTCACGCCTCACTCCTCACGCTTCACTCCTCACGCCTCACTCCTCACGCCTCACTCCTCGCGCCTCACTCCTCGCGCCTCACTCCTCACGCCTCACTCCTCACGCCTCACTCCTCGCGCCTCACTCCTCGCGCCTCACTCCTCACGCCTCACTCCTCGCGCCTCACTCCTCGCGCCTCACTCCTCACGCCTCACTCCTCACGCCTCACTCCTCACGCCTCACTCCTCACGCCTCACTCCTCACGCCTCACTCCTCGCGCCTCACTCCTCACGCCTCACTCCTCACGCCTCACTCCTCACGTCCACGCCTCACTCCTCACGCCTCACTCCTCACGCCTCACTCCTCACGCCTCACTCCTCACGCCTCACTCCTCACGCCTCACGCCTCACTCCTCACGCCTCACTCCTCGCGCCTCACTCCTCACGCCTCACTCCTCGCGCCTCACTCCTCACGCCTCACTCCTCACGCCTCACTCCTCACTCCTACCACTGGGCTGCACCCAGTGTTGGCATAGCCCTCCCTACAAGGATCTCCAAAGCAACCCATGAAAACCTATGATCTGTTGAAAACAGCCTGCATCCAGACTTAACCAGACCAGTCCATCGATTTACATTTATCAAATTTTAACATAATCCAAATATTTCCAAAATTTTTAACATGTATGCCTGCACAGTAGCACTGAGAATTATTGCTATTTCAAATTTACATTTATGAAGCCCTTGCATTGATTATATTTCACATTCATTTTTCGCATCTAAAATAACACACACAAATTGACTTTTCCTACTTTAGATGGGTTCGTAAAAGCACACAGGATACACATTATTATTATCCGTATGAATTTAGAATACTATCAGGATTATTATTACTTATGCAATGAATTAAAATGCCTGAACTTTGTATAGTACAAACTTGCAATGTTATATTCGCAGGGTATGTTGGTATTCGATCCTGCGAAGAGACTCACGGCGATGGACTGCCTGGAACACCCCTACTTTACCGAAGAGCCTCTCACATAGACTCCTTGAGATTGTCACACAAATGGAGAGTGAGATAAGAGGACTTTTTTATTAATGACTTAGTAGTCACATTGTCTGAGTAATTAGTTCTTGTAGTTTGGATGTCCGAGGAAACTATTTCGTTAAAATGACATCAGCTAGTGCATATCCAGACCTTCTATATCTTGTATGTGACCTTTTAGGAACTAATAAAAAGATTTTGTGGTGAAAATAGTCAAGACTGAATATGAATGTCTTTGGCAGAAGAAAAATATTAATTCGTGTTAGTTTTAAATAAGTGGGTATACTGCAAGCTGGCTGTCTTAATTTACTAATTAACGCACGCTAAGCACGTACTCGTGCTTAGCTTTTAGAGTATTTAGAGTTAGTTATAACTTAGTTATTGGCCTATTGGCCACATTGTAATTTAGTGTTCAAATGCCAATTCGGGCAATATTTTGGTATCTCCTTTTCTTATTCAAGTATTGTATTTACTTTACCTTAGAAAGTAGTGTCGCTATTTAAGATCGATGTACCGTGATAAAATCCCTATTTTTATTGTAGTTTTTAAGGATTTCCTAAGTACAATATTTTGTTGAGAAAGCAAACGACTTCCTATGGGATAAAAAAGTAAGCATTTGTAAAACGTGTAAGTGCCTTAAATAATAAGTAGTTGTCATTATTGCAGGCTCTTCCAATAACATTTGGAGTAGATACAAACCTAAATTACATCCTTTTGATCTCATCTCTGCATCTCCTAAAGGTTGACTGTTTGAAAATGCCGACTGCATTAAGTCCGCCTGTACATTTTGTATAAAGCTTATATAAATTACTGCGTACTCACAATTGCTAACGGCATTATTCCTAATCAGTTTATAAAACTATTTTAATTAATGAGTGATTTGCCTTCATTGCTCGCACTGAATTCAAAAGTCGATCCAAAAGGAGAGATCATTCGTTAGCTAAAATACGTTTATAAACTGACTATGACTAAGGCCGTAAGTATATCGGTGTAAAAGGATAGAGTCAAAAACGAAGGTAAGTTCAAATACCTACTGTTAATTACAGATATACATATGTAATGCCACATAAAATCTTGTTCATTATTTGGATGTTTGTATTATGTATATACATACATGTATGTTCAGAGATAACGCAATGCGCATGAAAAATCAGATGATACTAGAGGTCAATGGCCACGCGTGACTGACAATTACATGCCGCGTGCAAAGAACTTTCTTTACCGGGTCTATAGGAAAGCCAGGGTGAATAAGAAGAAAACTGTAAAATATAACAACACATTGCAAATCAAATTCCTAAAAATGTATGTGGTAAATATCAAATAGAAGCAAATTAATCTCAAATCATAAATACCAATTCACTAACTATCCACCTTTGCATTTCTATTGACCTCGTTTAGATTATTTTTGCTGATTTAGATACGGCGACGATGTAAGATGTTTCCTTTTGTATTGTTTTTCTTGCAATTTAACTTTAAAAAATAGTCTCATTTGTCCATTATGTGTTAAACTAAAATATTACCACACATTCAGTTTCGAATTTCTTATCTAATAGTCGTATATTTTGAAAAATGATGAAGTGTCCGCTCCCATGTTATAGAATGGCCCTGTACTCTTGGTGTTCAATACAGTCTTTTAAGCGATTGTTCCTTTTGATTCGCATTTCACGAACTAGTGAGTAAGTTAGCTGTAAATATACATATTTTTCGATGGCTTTACATACGGAGAAGTACAATCATCTGCATTTTTGCACAACGTTCAACTATATTGTAGGTTGTAAGCTGTTATCATGTGCCTTGCCTTTCGAATAAGGATGCCAATTACTCTGCATTTTCAGATCATTTTTTAAAAGGGGTTCAGTGTTCAGCAGTAATCTTAGATTAAGTTTGTAAGGTAGCTGACTGCCAATAAAGAAATGAGCTGCATATTTTTTTGTGCCGCTATTTTTAATACGTATATATGAATATATTTCAAGATAGCGATAGTGATGTCCAAGAGCATTCATTGTTCAAAGTGGAGAAAGAGCTTTTGGTATTCTGTGACACGATTATTGATTAATACAGGGTATATCAAGACTGCTACCGAAAACGAAGCCGGGTGGTAGTTTAAGCGACTTCAGACACAATGCAGTAGAAAATTTTGCAAAAAATAAAACGACAATATTTTTTGTTATTTTTTTCCTATGGTCGTATTTGGGTGGTAAATGCATTTTTTCCTAAAATAATAGTGTATACCCTTTTATTTATAAATAGTCTAAGGTATAAAAGAGTTTAAATTATTATTTTAGCAAAAACTATGGATTTAGCACCCAAAAATTATGATATTTAAAAAATCATTAAAAATAATTGTCGCGTTCCTTTGCGCAATTTTTAGTTGCATTGTGTTTGTAGTCACTAAAACTACCACCCGGCTTCGTTTTCGGTAGCAGTCTTGATATACCCAGTATATTCATTAAAAAAATCAACCTATATCATGGCAAAAACTACATATTATACAAAAATAAGAATTCGAAAAAATCCGTTGAATAATGATTTTACACAGTGTGCTCTATGATCTGTCCATTGAGTTACCCAGTATGGGTATCGATACTGCTAATGATTCAATTTAGTGCAAAACTTTCATTACATATCAATCATAAAATTAATTTTACAATTGTATCCATATTTTAGGAGTCGGTAAACATTTTTATTCAATAAATCACCTCTGAAGTTATCGATTTCTTTTTTTCTTATTTCATTTACACCTGGCCAATGCTAAGGTTCCTACCCTGATCTATACTTAGATACTTTATTTTACCCCATAAGGAGTCCCTCGGTCCCTTAGGTGTTTGACCCACGAAGCTGAAACCGTGTTTTATCGGCACAACGATTAAAGATGAAAGGGGTATGCCTTGGAATCACTGACTTTACAGCTCGACATGCTGTGAATGTTTCGGCCGCGCCGGGTCCCTAACTAAACTTGCGCCAGTACGTGATACAAGCCCCCGGCAACTATCACTCGCTTTATTGGCGGCTCTGGATATTTAAGGAACGTAAGCTTAAATTTAGATCCATATCATCGACCGACGTGAATCTTTTTTACTGGTCTTTGTAATTAAAGATGTACGTATGGCGTCTTACAGCTATGCTTGGATGCCGGCTTAAGGTATTATAGGTCTCCGACAGAGCGCTCTTGGTGAATGTTGAGTCGCTATAGCCTGTAGGTTTGGGCGCAGCGACCCCGGGCCGACTTGATACCGCAGTGGAAACCTCTCGCTCCACATAGACAAATGTTACAAACATGTTTTATTGATCAAATAATAATTCACGTCGTTTTGAATTCTTCTGCTGATACCGCCGCGATGTCAATTTTTTCCCGCCAAACAGCAGTGTAAATGCATTGTTGTGTTCGGATTGAAGAACATTGTAGCCAGAGTAACTACTGGTCTAAGCATCTTGGGCCTCATTAATAAACTCGGATGAGCGAAGGATTAACTTTAGGCATTGAGCTAGAGAATTCAATCTATTAGGTTATGAATAGCTAGGTAGTAATGATACTATATTAAGAGCCTACCTCGAAAAATATTCGCAGCATTTTGGGGCGTGGTTAACGAAAGTTGCCGCATCACGCCGTGGCACTGCGCTACTGGCGCACATTCCCCGATTAAATATTATCTACTGGTATTATTAACATTAGTAATAACAAATTAATGTAGACCTATGTATATTTATAATCCGTATGATTCTGACAATATGCCTATATATTGTTTATCATACTTTTGTATTGATAAAAAAATCTATTATAATCTAAGTGGTAAAACACGAACTTTAAACTATTACTTTACGAAAACCTCAAAAACATTTACAATAATATCTGTATAAATACAAGATAGATATCAATTGTTTTGCCGGTCACTCACTCTACTAGTGTGAAGCGCTAATCGCCTAGGCGCCCTTTGATAAATGCCGCCAAAGGCATTGCGCCTAGCGATGATTTATTTGTTTCTACTTCATTTGACCTGTGATTTGACCACTGACTTTCGCCTATAAAAGAATGTCATTCTTAGTTCTGCTGTTTTGTGATTTTTGACTTACGATACAACTGTAAATTTAACAAAAATGTGTGAAATAAATTTGAATTTTGTAATAACAACCAAACTAAACTGACTAGGTATTCCTGAAGTATATACACAGAGCGGAAACGATAGGTAATTACATTAGATTATTGTTTAAATTCCACATAAAATAATTATTATTGATTTTGGAACTGTGCGGTCACACCGGCGCTCACGCTCTTATTATTATTGCTATGCGCTTGGCGCGAGAATGACGGCGATCACACCCGCCCGTTCCAGTTTGAACCTACTTTACAACCAAATAGGGATAATTTTTGTTTAACAATGTTTCTTTTATTTACGCTAGACAAATTTTTCGGCGAAATTATTTGATATCAATTACAATTATTTTGCTTTTGTTTTATGAAAAGCATTGTAAATATTAATTTTATAGTAATACTAGCGATCGGGCTAGGGTCCGCCCGGGTGCATACACGTTTAAAAATGGCGGTCAAAATGTTTAATTCTGACTATCAGTTTAGAATATTGACCAATCGGACCAAGAAAAACGAACAAAATATCCTCGTATTTGCTAGAAATATCACTACTGCTTTCCTCCTATAGGTCATAGCGTGATGATATATAGCCTATAGCCTTCCTCGATAAATGGACTACCCAACACTGAAAGAATCATTCAAATCGGACCAGTAGTTCCAGAGATTAGCGCGTTCAAACAAACAAACTCTGCAGCTTTATAATATTAGTAGGTATAGATATAGACTTTCAGTGACATATAAAATAGATTCGTATAAAAAATATTCTAAATCTGGGGCACGGCAATGCCCCCACCAAGTCGAGCTAAAAAGTGGCACAGTCGTACCATCCTTTTCTAGAAGCAATTCAGATCATTTTAAACCCCCCATAACTTCGTTGTGGTTAAACGAAGCAAGAAACCTGAATTTTCAGTTACTAAGCAGGCATTGTGTAAACACGGTATGTTTAAAATTTCATTCAATCAAATTGAAATTACCACTAGTTTAAGAATTGTAACTAGTCAAACTTTCTTAATTTTGTCACTCACTAACTGACTGACCGATCATCAAAAGTCTAAGGCACTTCTAGCAGACATAGAACCTTTAAATTTAGAATATAACTAGCTGTGCCCGCGACTTCGTCCGCGTGGAATTTAACAAAAACTTTATTTTTCTAAAATAAAAAACTTTTTTATAATAAATGTAGCCTAAGTTACTCCTTATTATATCAGCTACCTGACAAAAAAAGTCCCGTCAAAATCGGTCCAGCCATTTCAGAGATTAGCCGGAACAAACAGACAGAAAATAACTTTTCTAAAATAAATGTAGCCTAAGTTACTCCTTCTTATATCAGCTACCTGAAAAAAAAAGTCCCGTCAAAATCGGTCCAGCCATTTCAAAGATTAGCCGGAACAAACAGACAGACAGACAAAAAAATTTTAAATATCATTTTCGGCACAGGTATCGTGTATATAACGATATGTAGTAGGACATTTTTTTTTATTTTCACTCTTAAAACAGACACTTCAATTTTATTTATACAGGGTATATCAAGACTGCTACCTAAAACGAAGCCGGGTGGTAGTTTAAGCGACTTCAGACACAATGCAATAGAAAAAGTTGCAAAAAAAAGCGACAATTTTATTTTAAATATTTTTTTCCTATGACCATATTTGGGTGGTAAATACATTTTTCCCTAAAATAATAGTGTATACCCTTTTATTTTTAAATAATCTAAGGTATAAAAGAGTTTAAATTATTATTTTAGCAAAAACTATGGATTTACCACCCAAAAATGACGATATTTAAAAAATCATAAAAAATAATTGTCGCGTTTCTTTGCGAAATTTTTAGTTGCATTGTGTTTGTAGTCACTAAAACTACCACCTGGCTTCGTTTTCGGTAGCAGTCTTGAGATACCCGGTATGTATAGATTAGTGTTTAGTGTCTTAAGTAGGGAAAAATTTAAACATTTCGTAATTTCTGCCTAGTGTTCTAGATACACCAACTGCGTGAATAACTTTGTAATCCCATATAAATGTATAGGATTACAAAGTTACATTTGCAGTTAATGTATAATTGTACCCGTATATAATGGAATAATAGTTCTAGATAGGTATCACTACATAGTATAAAACAAAGTCGCTTTCTCTGTCTCCTTGTGTGCTTAAATCTTTAAAACAACGCAACGGATTTTGATGCGGTTTTATAGTAGATAGAGTGATTCAATAGAAAGGTTTACGTGTATAATAACATCCATTAAATAGTGGAGAAATACTGTTATATTTGAGGTTTCTAATGTGATGTCGTTAATTATCAATTTTTTTCCGCTTACATTGCAAACGCAGGCTGAACCCTACGAGATTTATCAAAATAATGTAGTAATTATTTGTACACATTGAAAAGGTATACAGAAAACTCCGCGATGGTATATGTCCATCTCTTATGGATATCCCACAATAACAGTTTTTTGTCATTTACTTTTTACGAAAAATACAGCATTAATCCTTCTCCAATTAAAAAGCTTAAATACATTGTTGGTTTAATATAGATCTATATGGTCCTTTACAGCACGAGATAATGAATATTTTCGAAGATATTACAGATTTAAAATTGCGGGACGTAGCGCTTGCGGCGGTACTGGCCGGCCAGGGCGGCAGTAGCGTGCCTAAGTAGAAAGGTTTATATGTATAATAATAATACGTACATATTTTTGTACAGAAATCTATTTGTACCCGGGCGAAGCTGGGCCGGGTCGCTAGTCTATAAAGGGTATATCAAGACTGCTACCGAAAACTAAGCCGGGTGGTAGTTTAAGCGATTTCAGACACAATGCAACAAAAAAAGTTACAAAAAAAGCGTCAATTTTTTTTTTAATTTTTTTCCTATGACCATATTTGTGGTATATATACTTATATAAATGTATATAAGTATGTATATGTAAAATAATTATGTATGTGTATATAATATGTATGTATATGTGGTATGTATATATATAATGTATTTATATGTTTTTTATGATTTTATTTGGCTCCATGCTTTCGTTATCTTTATTTTACACTGCCCTATCTTTTTTCCTGCTCATATATCCATCCCATGGTTGTCTGGTAGAAATTGCCTTAGAGCGATAAGACCGTCATTTGTACTTTGTTGTTTTGTATTATCTCTAAACTGTTATTCCTTTTTATTGTGTACAATAAAGAATTAAATAAATAAATATTTGGGTGGTAAATGCATTTTTTCCTAAAATAATAGTGTATACCCTTTTATTTATAAGTAATCTAAGGTATAAAAGCGTTTAAATTAATATTTTAGCAAAAGCTATGGATTTACCACCCAAAAATGACGATATTTAAAAAATCATAAAACATAATTGTCGCATTTCTTTGCGAAATTTTTAGTTGCATTGTGTTTGTACTCACTAAAACTACCACCCGACTTTGTTTTCGGTAGCAGTCTTGAGATACCTAGTATATAAAAGGCATAACAGGAGAGGGTATTGAGAGGGAAAGGGTGTATTCAGCCCATGAAACTGCACAAAATTCCTCTAGAAAGACATAACGAAGAAAAACTTGCAAATAAATAGACTAAATAGCTCCAAAATATCAATTACCATGAAAGAAAGAATATTAATAATCAAATCCGTGATATTTGTGATAAATTGACACCTACAAAAATAAGAAAAAACTATAAGACAGAGGCTTTATGAAAAATTGTTGGTGATATTCTAGAAGTAAAAAGTAACGAAAAGAAAAAAAAGTAGGACTCTAAAAAAAGACGTGAGATCCCATCAAAAACATCCTGTAAAAAAATTCAGCCATCCAGCAGCATTATGTATGAATTGTACGATACATTATAGTTTCATGCGATGGCTAAGGCGATCCATTTATTTATAACGTAAAGAATTTTTAATATGTATATGATAATAGCTTACGTAATAACTTTATACAGAAGGTCCCTTACGCAAGGACTAAATAAATTAATCGACTTGGTATCGGTATATGCATGTAGCATCTCACAATTTTTTTAGGTAGAAACCCTGAGCTGCGAGACTTGGAATTTTTTTACAGGATGTTTTTGATGGGATTGTGTCTTCATCTGTCTATTGATAGAGGTGCTCCCGAAAGGTACTATTTTTCTAATGGTATTATACTGGATGGTTTTGAAAAATATCACAATATTATGATGGCCAGTTCATGACCAGACACAAAACAGTTCAAAATGGCGGCCTCAACCATCAATTCTGACTTACTCATTCAAATGAAGGAACCATTAGATATCGACTTAGATATCAATCGAATCAAAAGCAAAAAAGTTCAAATGGCGACCATAATTTTCAATTCTGACTTTGAATTTAGTGAAACGGAATAATATTGTAAAAAGGTTTTTCTATTTAATTCACTATTAATATATTTATTGGGCAAAACCCGATTAAAAGTTATAAGTAAATTCAATTGATAATAAAAGTTGGTGCGTCCTTGGTGGGAATATCGCGTAGCCTTCATATTATAGGAGCTAGCAACAAGAAATATTGTGATATCAGATGAAAAATAATGATAATATATACTGAAAGAACAATACAACGAGAAATGAATTTATTTTAACCGAATTAATTCGATGACAATGATCGCAATGTCCATATCATATGGATTACGTTGGATCCCTTATTTTCACATTTCTCGTATGTCGTGGATCTACATACATACATACATAAACTCACGCCTTTTTCCCAGAAGGGGTAGGCAGAGGTGCCAAGACCCACATTTCGCCATGTATGTTCCGTCCCACGATGTGATAGGTGGCGAGCCTATCGCCATATCGGGCACAAATTCCTGACTCTGGGCTGATAATGAATAGAAAAATCCAATATCACTTTGCCCTACCCGGGATTCGAACCCGAGGCCTCACCTTTGTAACCGTACCTTAGTACAACTACGCCACTGAGGCAGTCTACAAGTCGTGGATCTACAAGCTCAGGTAATAGTTGAAAGTTGAAATTAATCGGCCAATTGTCAATTCAAGTGCGTGGTGGCCTAACTACTCTCAATTGTACTTTCGATTGTAGAGGAGGCCCGTGCCCTGCAGTGGGACATATATGGGCTGACACAGAATTACCAATTCTGACCTTGAATTTAGTTTATGGAAATGAAGAGTCTCTCAGATATCGAATTAGAAACCAATCAGAACAATAACAAAAAAATCAATAAAAATGCTGACCACATTTTTTTCTGAGAATATTTTCATGTTTTCATGAACGAAGGTTCTTTCAAATATCGATTTGGAATCATTCGGATAAATAACAAAAAAACAAAAATTAAAATGACCCGGACTCGAACCCGAGACTTCAGCGTCGTAATCATATTATGAGGCAAAAATGTATAAAATTTCACGGGAATAATAACAAAAAAATCAATGAAAATGCGGATCACATATTCTTTTTTCTGAGAATATTTACATTTTTTCGGAACGATGGATGGTTCTTTCAAATATCGATTAGGAACATTTCGGATAAATAACAAAAAACAAAAATTAAAATGACCGGGACTCGAACCCGAGACTTCAGCGTCGTAATCATATTATGAGGCAAAATGAATAAAATTTCACGCGAACAATAACAAAAAAATCAATCAAAATGCGGACCACATGTTTTTTTTCTGAGAATATTTTAATTTTTTCGGAACGATGGTTCTTTCAAATATCGATTTAGAACCATTCGGATAAATAAAAAGAAACAAAAAGTAAAATGACCCGGTTTCGAACCCGAGACTTCAGCGTCGTAATTATATTACGAGGCAAAAATGTATAAAATGTTACGCTCCCTTCGACTAATTTCGTTGAGCGCTTATACGTAAGTCAATGACCTTTCTCTTTTATTTTGGTAACTTAGCTAGTTAAAAATGAACTTAAAAATTAATATATACTGCTATTTATTTTTTAAATATATGTAAAAAAATTAAAATGTACAAACAAAAAAGAGTACCACCTAAAATAATAAGAATTACGTAAATTTGAAATTACGTAAAAAATAATCGGCGGGCTAGAATTTCGAAACGTCGAGCGCAGATCCGTCGTCCACCAAGGCCCGCGGCCGTCTGCCGGGAACGCCCCCAATGAGATAGCTTATATGGCCGTAACGTACAAGAATGGGATAGGATGGCCCATGCGCTTCTCAAAATAAAACAACATAAGCGCCAAACCATATTTTATTTTATTGTCATCGTACTATTTACTTTTTTCTTGTTTTTTTCTCGCGAAAAAATAATATTTAAAAATATGTTTATGTCAAATTAATCTTGAGTGTCTACACGGGGTAAGTTAGGAGTTCTGAGTTCTTAAAAAACTTAACAGCTGCTACTTTGGACTGTATTTTTGTTAAGGCAAAGTGGCGTAATCATGTATTTTGATTCATAAAATTGTTAATTATATCATCAATTAAAACATATCTGAAAATGGACTACCTAATCTTAGTAATTTATGATATGTAGGCTTTTAAAAAATCCAAATTTTTCGAGGTATCCCCTTAATAAAAATCTATATTCTTCAGCCTAATCTATATTATCTGTTATGGCAATCCACTGATTTTATAAGTAAAAAGAACGGTCAAAATAAATTAGTCAATTTTAAAGTTTTGGGCTAAAATTTAATCCCTCGCTCATCCGAGTTTATTAATAAGGCCCCTTATGTCTCAGTCAGCAGTGGAATGCCAAGCATTGTTTTGTTATTCAGTGTAGTTTGGTTTTGCTATAGTTTATGAACGGTCTTATCGCTCACCATCAGGCCAACGGCGTGCTTGCCTCGCCATACACTGCATTTAAAAAAAAAACGGTGAAAAAACATGAAAAAAATTTTTTCACTTCAAAAAGTTTCATAGGCGGCGTCTAACCAACTGCGCCACGGAGGCTGTGCATTGAGGTATCTTGGACAAGAAGACGTTTCCCGAACGATGGCCAACCAAGTTGGATTCGGCGATTGACCTCTCTCTCTGATCTGCCTAACTGGACCACTTGTTCCAAGTAGACATATCCGACATATTCGAGAGTCAAGCCCCCAACTCCGAAGGGGGTGGGCACAACATGGATATTCGACATAATTTTCGTTTTGTCCACGTTCAATTTAAGACCCATCTGTTGGGAGACTCGATTGAGGTCTTCGAGCATAGTGATAATGTTTTCCAGCGATTCTGCCAAGACAACAATATCGTCGGCAAATCGAAGGTGAGTGATATACTCGCTGTTGATGGTAATGCCGAATCCTTTCCACCGCAAGAGCTTCTTCAAGCTCTTTTCACACGTTTTCCAGTGCGGCAGTGACAGTTTCTGAGATATGACATCTTTCTGTCTCACGCCTCTCTGTAGTGGAATATCCTCCGTGCTCTGATCTTGTACTCGGACCGAAATGGTGGCGTTGTTGTATATACACCTCCACACTTCGATGTATCGATAGTCGATGTGGCACTGCCGATACATCGATCAATCAGAGATTGTAGCACAGCCCAGATCAAATCAAAGGCTTTCTCATAGTCCACAAACGCTAAGCATAGCGGAAAGTTATATTCGTCGGTTTGTTAACAAGAATCCTGATGTGTTAACTAGAATGCTATGTGAATTCACTCATGGGCAAAATTTTAAGACGGTAAAATGAAACATGAATAAATTCAATATTATTTTATTAACACTCAAAGCCAAAATATATTACAATATAATACTTACAAATCAGGTAAATGGTTTGTACAGCGAATAATGTAGCACATTGATCTCAATCTGTTGCCACACGGAATAACCCGCCAATCTTGACCCTTAGATAGCTGACAATAGATCCGAAGATAGACCAACCATGTCAATTAAATCTTGACACACTCACATTCGACTTATTATATGGGTCTATTTTCAGATTAGATATCGATTAAACTCGCTCAATAATTTCAGCCGATTATAATCGATTTAATAATCGCGTTTAGCAGACTTTACTTCAGTAAAGCGTAATTTATATGACTTTATAATAATATTAATTAATAATTTACAAACAATATAAATAAACAACATTCTGGTCGATGCGTGACATTATACGCTGCTTGAGGTCATATTTTCAATATTTTCCGCTTTTCATTGCTGTCGATTAGCCGTGCATCCATTGTCAGAGATAAGTTTGCATTTCTGTAACAAAATAAATATGTTAGGGTTAGTTCATATAGTTAAACACCAACTGTTATGAGCATAGATCCAAATTACAGTATTTCCAGACACTATACTGCACTTTGGGTGGTGGGTGGTGTTTTTCGGTTTTGGTAGTTTGTTAAGGCAAGAAGATCGTGGAGAGGGCAAATACTGTGAGAAGAAATGACAGAACGAAAATGATATTTACCTTAGAGATTGGGTCAAACTCGTAGCCGAAGTTGCAGTGGAGCGTGATCTGTTCATCTGGCGTGCACATGTAGAAGGAGTCGCAGCGCTGCGGGTGCGGCACGAGGCCGCGCGCGCCGCCGCACGCCGCCGCCGCCGGCACCGAGCGCCGCGACCGCTGCGACGCATGCGTGCACCCGCCCTCCGCGACCGGCACGCACGTCTGCAACACACACACCGCACTTAATCACCATCCCTCACACTGACGTTCATCTACGACGCTCTGTATGCAGCTCGCTTCAAGATCCTCGCTTGAGGACTACGCTCAGCAACGACAGTCCGTAACGACTACTATAACGCTACCTTCTTCAAATACGTATTATATTTGATAACACATTTTGTTTTAATAATATGTGTGAATATGCATAGTATAATAGGCCACTTCTAAGAAAAGGACTGGTCTTGATTTCAGTATATAATTTTTGTTTTTATTAATAGAATATAAATGATTTACCCTCAATTGCAAATCGAATTCAAAGCCGTCCCCGCAGAAGAGTGGTACGGCCATTCCCCCGGAGCACATGTAGTAAGCGTCGCAGCGCTCGGGGTTCGGCTCGAAGCTGACCTCTAGCGACGGACATATGTTAGGCGTCACTTGCTCTCCTGAATTGACTTCACTCTCTGCACTTGGCGTCGTGGGCTCGGAGTCAGCAGAGGTCTCCACTGGGCCCGGAGTTATACTCGATACGTCTTCGGAAGGCGTTGTTCTCTGGCCCAGAGTACATCCTCCTTCAGCTATTAGGACACAATTCTGAAAATAATAATTATGTTAAATACCTATTTACGTTTTATTACACTATTCAACACAAACAAAAAAGTTCACACTAATAACAGATGTAACATCAGCTGGGTATCGAAACTACTAACCCAAATTTGAAATGAGTGTGTTAATTTGACAAAATTTCTGCCATTTATAGGGTTTCTGAACGTACCTTAGTAACAGCCTTCTAGAAGGCAATGTTTTTCATAAAAACGTTCAAACGCTTTTCACCTTTGGTAATTCTCTGCTATAATTTATCAAGTCGATATGTAAACAACACTTACCTCTACTGCGGGATCGAACTCAAAACCTTCACTGCAGAAGAGTGGTACGGGTATTCCCGCCGAACACATGTAGAAAGCATCACACAGGTATGGATGTGGCTTAGAACCAAACGAGCCTGGCGGGCAAATAGACGGGGTTGTCGACTCTACACTTTCCGTGGTGCTTATATCCACGACGCCTGTGACGGAGCCTTGACCCAACGTACAACCGCCTTCAGCGATAATCGTACAATCCTGCAATTCACAAAACATAACTTGCATCTAGTATATGGATATAACATGGTATTACGTATCTTTTCATAATTTAAAAGAAACACTTACATTGGTTTCGACGTTGAACTCGTATCCTTCAGGACAGAACAACTCTAGAGCGTTTCCGCCAACGCACATGAAGTAAGCGTCGCAACGCTCAGGATGCGGCAAGTTGCCGACGAAGCCGGGAGGGCAGAAAGGCGCCGCGGTTGTCGGCGCTGGCGTTGTTGAGGGCTCGATTGTAGGAGTTGCACTCCCTGTAGTATACGTGCTTTCCTGCATCGTAGGGTGGGGTGTTGAAGGTGCCGTCGTTAAGACAGAATCTTCGGTGAATGTAAAGCCAGATGTGGTTGATCTCTCGGTGGTTGTGGTGGTGGTGGTGGTAGTAGGGACAGTAGTGCCTCCGAGAGTGCAGCCTCCTTCAACAATTTCAACACAAATCTGCAAAGATGTGTGAAGTGTTAATACTCGTCGGGCATGTACATTCCGTTAAAATGGTATTGGTATAAAAAATGGTATTTACTAAAAATAAATTAAGAATTGGATTTTATTTAAAAAAAATACTAAGTTGCTCACCGCAGAAACAGGGTCGAATTCAAATCCGTCACGACAGAAACTCTCGAAAGCGTTTCCGGCAATACACATGTAGTAAGCATCGCATCGGTCAGGGTGCGGCACATTGCCGACGACACCAGGAGGACAGATTGGCCCCGCGGTGGTCGGTGCTGAGGTCGTTGTAGTTGAAGGTTCTTCTGGCGTTACAGGTTGCTCTGTTGTCGGAACTCCTGTTGGAATCTCATCGGGTGTACCAGTTTCCAGTGTTGTAGGAAGGGCTGTTGGAGGTTCGGTGGTTACTACATCTTCTTCGGTGGATGTGAAGCCAGTAGTAGCAGTCACAGCATCCGTAGTGATGTCAGTTGACGTGACAGTGGTGGTGGTACTAGGAGGCCTGGTGCCCCCGAGAGTGCATCCTCCCTCCGCAATCTCCACACAAATCTGCAAACATAAGAAATGCTAATACTCGTACGTTTGTGATGTGTTAGGTTCAGCGTTCCCAGCCGTCTTGATCTTGTTTGTCTCGCACGGAACACGCAAAGCGTCTATTTCTGGGGGTAACTCGACTACAAGTTTCAGAAAAATATGAATATATAAATCTTTTGGGGTTAACATCACTCGCGTCTGTAAGTCAGACTCTACCAATTACCGTCCAGTAGCTATCACCTCAGTGATACTCAGTGAGATCATGAACCAGATTATTATTACTCAACTGATCTGCTACCTTGAGAATCACTTGTTGATGAGTGATAGAAGATACGAGTTCCGTCAAAACCGATTAACGTGTGATCTACCATTTATCACTGGAACGAGGCGAATGACACGTATGACAAAGCTGTTGCTATGAGCCTCTACATAGCCAAGACTATCAAAAGGATTTGGCATCGTGGGCTCCTTTTCAAGATTTCGGCATACTGTCTGCCCGACTATATTTGTACACAGATTTCTGGCTTCCCGCTTTTTGGATTTCTTCTTTTATGGCTTAGAGAGCGTGCTGTCTATAATGGACACGCTTCGACACCATGTCAGTAAATACCGAAATTGGTAAGGACTCGGTGCCATCGTACGCCCTGTGACTTCTGCATTATTATAAATGATATGTCATCACTGGCACTATTAATTGCTACGCAGATGACAACACGGTCCTTGTTCGATATTGCTGTAGACCATTCAAACTCCTTATTAACATTAAAAACATCTAAGTATAGATGACGTGGCTAGCGCTTGTTGTTTGTAATCACTATATACTCACAGTAGATTCAGGGTCGTACTCGAATCCCTCGGGGCAGAAGAGCTCGAAAGCGTTTCCGGAAACACACATGAAGTAAGCGTCGCATCGGTCAGGGTGCGGCACGTTGCCGAAGAAGCCAGGAGGACAGATGGGCGCCGCGGTGGTCGGTGCTGAGGTCGTTGTAGTGTCGAACGGAGTAGTTTCACTCTCTGTCACAGACGTGGACGCATCTTGATCCGTAGCAGCGGTGGAAGTCTCCGATGTAGACAAGTCTGAGTCGGTACTGGTATCCTGAGTGGTTGGGTAGCTGGTTGAAGGTTCTTCAGACGTCACAGGTTGCTCTGTTGTCGGAAGTCCTGTTGGAATCTCATCAGGTGTACCAGTTTCTAGCGTTGTAGGAAGGGCTGTTGGAGGTTCGGTGGTTACGACGTCGTCTTCGGTTGATGTGAAGTCAGTAGTGGCAGTCACAGCATCCGTAGTGATGTCAGTTGACGTGACAGTGGTGGTGGTACTAGGAGGCTTGGTGCCTCCGAGAGTGCATCCTCCCTCCGCAATCTCCACACAAATCTGCAAACATAAGAAATGGTTATACTGATGTGTGTGTAATGTGTTAGGTTTAGCGTTGCCAGCCATCTAGGTCTTGTTCGTCTCGCACGGGCCACCCTAATTTTTTATTTGTGGTGACTCGTCGAATTGTGACTGAATGTTTATCTATCGCCCCGGTCGAACTATAATTCCGGTCTCATTGCATCCAGATATAAACAAATGAACCTGGAATGTGAGGTTTCCATGTAGGACAATCCGTGGGGCCACTATACATCATGTACGATGGTCGCTATGCGTTTGAATACGAATATCCAACTATTTTGTATTGTCGAAACCCTTTTTTTTTTGTAGATTTGAAATCTAATTTCATGATCATACCAAAAGACGGTACCATCAATCAGCTTTGAAAACTTTGTGATGACGACTAAGCTTTTTGCTCTTAAATAATACAGACTACGGTACCAACGTATTACTTAATCCGCCCGGAAGTTTTCATCATCATCATATCAGCCACAGGAAGTCCACTGCTGAACATAGGCCTCCCCCAAGTATCTTCACAATGACCTGTTGGAAGCGGCCTGCATCCAGCGACATTATTTTGTTTCCGGAAGTTTTACACGCATCAAATTGTTTTAAGTATATACCATCTCCGAAAAATATCTGGTGAAGAAATATGACCTGGGTACCGCTTGCTATTTAAATAATTCACTATATACTCACAGTAGATTCAGGGTCGTACTCGAATCCCTCGGGGCAAAAGAGCTCGAAAGCGTTTCCGGAAACACACATGAAGTAAGCGTCGCATCGGTCAGGGTGCGGCACGTTGCCGAAGAAGTCAGGAGGACAGATGGGTGCCGCGGTGGTCGGTGCTGAGGTCGTTGTAGTGTCGAACGGAGTAGTTTCACTCTCTGTTACAGACGTGGACGCATCTTGATCCGTAGCAGCGGTGGAAGGCTCCAATGTAGACAAGTCTGAGTCGGTACTGGTATCCTGAGTGGTTGGGTAGCTGGTTGAAGGTTCTTCAGAGGTCACAGGTTGCTCTGTTGTCGGAAGTCCTGTTGGAATCTCATCAGGTGTACCAGTTTCTAGCGTTGTAGGAAGGGCTGTTGAAGGTTCAGTGGTTACGACATCTTCTTCGGTCGATGTGAAGCCAGTAGTAGCAGTCACAGCATCCGTTGTGATGTCAGTTGACGTGACAGTGGTGGTGGTACTAGGAGGCCTGGTGCCCCCGAGAGTGCATCCTCCCTCCGCAATCTCCACACAAATCTGCAAACAAAAGAAATGCTAATACTCGTACTTTTATTATGTGTTACGATCAGCGTTACCAGCCGTCCAGTTTTTATTTTGGTTACGCAGAGGACACGCTTATTCCCATTTTCTGGGGACATGTTGCAGTGGAATGTTATTGTAATACAAAGAAGTAAATTTCCAGTCTTTTTTCTTATTTTTATATTCATTTGAAGATGGAGTAAATCTTTTGGCACGTTTTTAATTTTATACTAACCCGGCTTTAGCCGGATATTGCTCTAGCCAAATCTATTCTATCAAATCAAATCTTTATGTACTTGTGCATAGACAAAATAATGTTCTTTCTGTATTGACCTGTCCCTATCCACCATGTAAAATGGTCGCTATGCGTTTGAATATGAATATCCAGCTATTCAATATTTTCCGAACCCGTATTTGAAATCTAATTTCATGCTCATACCCAAAGACGGTGCCATCAATCACTTTTGACGTTGTGGTGATGACTAAACATTTCGGCTCATAAATAATACGGATTATGGCACAAACGTAGTACGAAATCCGCCCGGATATATGACACGTATCTAATCTTTTAAGTATATACCATCTCCGAAAAATATCTGGTGAAGAAATATGACCTGGGTACCGCTTACTATCTAAATAATTCACGATATACTCACAGTAGATTCAGGGTCGTATTCGAATCCTTCGGGGCAGAAGAGCTCGAAAGCGTTTCCGGAAACACACATGAAGTAAGCGTCGCATCGGTCAGGGTGCGGCACGTTGCCGAAGAAGCCAGGAGGACAGATGGGCGCCACGGTGGTCGGTGCTGAGGTCGTTGTAGTGTCGAATGGAGTAGTTTCACTCTCTGTGACAGACGTGGAGACATCTTGATCCGTAGCAGCAGTGGAAGGCTCTGATGTAGACCAGTCTATGTCGGTACTGGTGTCCTGAGTGGTTGGGTAGTCTGTGGTAGGTTGCTCTGTCGTCACAGCTTCTTGTGTTGTTGGATAGTCGGTCGTAGGTGCGTCTGTTGTAACAGATTCCTGCGTTGTTGGGTATTCTGTGGTAGGCTCCTCTGTCGTCACAGCTTCTTGTGTTGTTGGATAGTCGGTCGTAGGTGCGTCAGTTGTAACAGATTCCTGCGTTGTTGGGTAGTCTGTGGTAGGTTCCTCTGTCGACACACCTTCTTGTGTTGTTGGATAGTCGGTCGTTGGTGCGTCTGTTGTAACAGCTTCCTGCGTTGTTGGGAAGTCTGTGGTAGGTTCCTCTGTTGAAACAGATTCCTGCGTTGTTGGGTAGTCTGTGGTAGGTTCCTCTGTCGTCACAGGTTCTTCTGTTGTTGGATAGTCGGTCGTAGGTGCGTCTGTTGTAACAGATTCCTGCGTTGTTGGGAAGTCCGTGGTAGATTCCTCTGTTGAAACAGATTCCTGCGTTGTTGGGTAATCTGTGGTAGGTTCCTCTGTCGTCACAGCTTCTTGTGTTGTTGGATAGTCGGTCGTAGGTGCGTCTGTTGAAACAGATTCCTGCGTTGTTGGGAAGTCTGTGGTAGGTTCCTCTGTTGAAACAGATTCCTGCGTTGTGGGGTAGTCTGTGGTAGGTTCCTCTGTCGTCACAGCTTCTTGTGTTGATGGATAGTCGGTCGTAGGTGCGTCTGTTGAAACAGATTCCTGCGTTGTTGGGTAGTCTGTGGTAGGTTCCTCTGTCGACACACCTTCTTGTGTTGTTGGATAGTCGGTCGTAGGTGTGTCTGTTGAAACAGATTCCTGCGTTGTTGGGTAGTCTGTGGTAGGTTCCTCGGTCGTCGCAGCTTCTTGTGTTGTGGATAGTTGGTCGTTGGTGCGTCTGTTGTAACAGCTTCCTGCGTTGTTGGGAAGTCTGTGGTAGGTTCCTCTGTTGAAACAGATTCCTGAGTTGTTGGGTAGTCTGTGGTAGGTTCCTCTGTCGTCACAGCTTCTTCTGTTGTTGGATAGTCGGTCGTAGGTGCGTCTGTTGTAACAGATTCCTGCGTTGTTGGGAAGTCCGTGGTAGATTCCTCTGTTGAAACAGATTCCTGCGTTGTTGGGTAATCTGTGGTAGGTTCCTCTGTCGTCACAGCTTCTTGTGTTGTTGGATAGTCGGTCGTAGGTGCGTCTGTTGAAACAGATTCCTGCGTTGTTGGGAAGTCTGTGGTAGGTTCCTCTGTTGAAACAGATTCCTGCGTTGTTGGGTAGTCTGTGGTAGGTTCCTCTGTCGTCACAGCTTCTTGTGTTGTTGGATAGTCGGTCGTAGGTGCGTCTGTTGAAACAGATTCCTGCGTTGTTGGGTAGTCTGTGGTAGGTTCCTCTGTCGTCACCGCTTCTTGTGTAGTTGGATAGTCGGTCGTAGGTGTGTCAGTTGAAACAGATTCCTGCGTTGTTGGGTAGTCTGTGGTATGTTCCTCGGTCGTCACAGCTTCTTGTGTTGTTGGATAGTCGGTCGTAGGTGTATCTGTTGAAACAGATTCCTGCGTTGTTGGGTAGTCTGTGGTAGGTTCCTCTGTCGTCACCGCTTCTTGTGTAGTTGGATAGTCGGTCGTAGGTGCGTCTGTTGTGACAGAATCTTGCGTTGTTGGGAAGTCTGTGGTAGTTTCCTCTGTTGAAACAGATTCCTGCGTTGTTGGGTAGTCTGTGGTAGGTTCCTCTGTCGTCACAGCTTCTTGTGTTGTTGGATAGTGGGTCGTAGGTGTATCTGTTGAAACAGATTCCTGCGTTGTTGGGTAGTCTGTGGTAGGTTCCTCTGTCGTCACCGCTTCTTGTGTAGTTGGATAGTCGGTCGTAGGTGCGTCTGTTGTAACAGATTCCTGCGTTGTTGGGAAGTCTGTGGTAGGTTCCTCTGTCGTCACCGCTTCTTGTGTAGTTGGATAGTCGGTCGTAGTTGCGTCTGTTGTAACTGATTCCTGCGTTGTTGGGAAGTCTGTGGTAGGTTCCTCTGTTGAAACAGATTCCTGCGATGTTGGGAAGTCTGTGGTAGGTTCCTCTGTTGAAACAGATTCCTGCGTTGTTGGGTAGTCTGTGGTAGGTTCCTCTGTCGTCACAGCTTCTTGTGTTGTTGGATAGTCGGTCGTAGGTGTGTCTGTTGAAACAGATTCCTGCGTTGTTGGGTAGTCTGTGGTAGGTTCCTCTGTCGTCACCGCTTCTTGTGTGGTTGGATAGTCGGTCGTAGGTGCGTCTGTTGTAAACAGATTCCTGCGTTGTTGGGAAGTCTGTGGTAGGTTCCTCTGTCGTCACAGCTTCTTGTGTTGTTGTATAGTCGGTCGTAGGTGCGTCTGTTGAAACAGATTCCTGCGTTGTTGGGTAGTCTGTTGGAGTATCCGTTGTCACACCAGGTTCCAGTGTAGTTGGGTTCGCAGTTGTGCCATCAGTAGGCGTTGGCCTTGTGCTAGGACCTAGTGTGCAACCGCCTTCTGCTATTAAGACACATACCTAAAAAAAGAAAATTTTATTTAATTTTAACTTAAACATTGATTTATAACAGTAAGTTTTTTTAAATATTCAAGGGATTGGAGCTATTGATCTCACTATTCTGTAAGTATTTTTCGAACTGAAATGATTCTACCATCCAAAAAGGCCAACCATCTCCTAACCAAAAGTTATCCAATTATTTTTATTGCCTCACTATTACACCGTAGAATGGTGTGCCGTCACACACACGTATTCCTAACTTCCTATTGTCTTGTCTAATCTAGTTTTGGTTGCCGTTTTTAGCTAAAATAAGCAATATTATTAATTAATCACTGATGAATAGGTGGAGTAAGACGTTTACAGAATGGTGGCCAAAATGGGGTTAGCGCAGCGTCGGTCGTCCGGTGGCAATATGTGTTGACGACTTTGTCAAAGTTGCAGGCTGAGCCTAGATGCGACTGACAGAAAACAGAAAAAAGTGGCATAATATGTGAGAGCGCTGTGAATGATAATGATTAATTTATATGGTTTAAACTTGTTTTAAAACTAAGTAATCTATGCGGATGGAAACAAATAAGTCATAATTATGTTTACTGTCTCCTAGGCTATTGCGTGAGACCACCGTCTGATTCCATTCAATACTCTATTTGGGTGGCATGCACCTTAC
Source organism: Hyles vespertilio (assembly GCA_009982885.2). Lineage (NCBI taxonomy): Eukaryota > Metazoa > Arthropoda > Insecta > Lepidoptera > Sphingidae > Hyles > Hyles vespertilio. Next base: position 407,479 of record CM042805.1, on the reverse strand, counting down.
AGTCCCTTGGCGCGCCAGAATAAAATATCAAATAATATCAATATCTACCGCAATGCTCGGAGGCAAAATATTTTTTACCGCACATGATATTATCCCATCCCATCGCATGAAAACATAATGTATCGTACAATTTATACATAATGCTACTGGCCAAGTCGATCCATTTATTTAAAACGTAAAGAATTTTTAATATTGATATGGTAATAACTAACGTAATAACTTTATATAGAAGGTCCCTTAAGGACTAAATAAATTAATCGACTTGGTATTACATGCATCTCACAACTTTTTGCGGTAGAAAACCTGAGCTGCGAGACTTGGAATTTTTTTTACAGGATGTTTTTGATGGGAGCTCACGTCTTTTTGTAGAATCCTACTTTTTTTCCTTTTCGGTACTTCTTACTTCTAGAATATCACTAACGATTTTTCTTAAAGCCTCTGTCTTATGGATTTTTCTTATTTTTGTAGGTATCAATTTATCACAATATAGCGGATTTGCTTATTAATGTTCTTTCTTTCATTGTAATTGATATTTTCGAGTTATTTAATCTATTTATTTGCAAGTTTTTCTTCGTCATGTTTTTCTAGAGAAATGTTGTACAGTTTCATGGGCTGAATACACCATTTCCCTCTCTATATCCCCTCCTATTATGCCTCATGTATATAGATATCTATCTACAACTATTATTCCACTATATACGGGTACAATGATTCATTAACTGCAAATGTAACTTTGTAATCCTATACGTTTATATGGGATTACAAAGTTATTCACGCTGTTGGTCTATCTAGAAAACTAGACACAAATTATGAAATGTTTGAATTTTCCCTTACTTTAGACACTAAACACTAATTATATTCTAAATTTGAAGGTTCTATGTCTGCTAGAAGTGCCTTAGACTTTTGATGATCGGTCAGTCAGTCAGTGAGTGACAAAATTAAGAAAGTTTGACTAGTTACAATTCTGAAACTTCTGGTTCAAATTGAATGAAATTTTAAATATACCGTGTTTACACAATGCCTACTTAGTAACTGAAAATTCAGGCTTCATGCTTTAGCCACAACGAAGTTATGGGGGGTTGAAAATGGTCTGAATTGCTTCGAGAAAAGGATGTTACGGCCTATAGCTCGACTAGGAGTGGGCTCGGCCGCGCCCCCAGATAATCTTATCATTGTAACTTTACGTTGATCGTTCAAAAGGAGAAATATCCTATTATATTAAAATTGTATCCGTGCATACATTAGATTAAATAAATACTGTATACTGTATCAGCCCATATACGTCCCACTGCAGGGCACGGGCCTACTCTACAATCGAGGAATACGATTGAGAGTGGTTAGGCCATATAGTCCACCACGCTGGCCTAGTGCGGGTTGGCAGACTTACATACCATAGAAATTCTTATAAATCCCTATGGTATGCAGGTTTCCTCACGATGTTTTCCTTCACCGTTTTAGTGCGTGGTGATTGACTATCAATACACACATGACTCTGAAAGTCAGAGGTGTGCCCTGGGCTTCGAACCCGCGACCACCGTGAACATGTTGGCAGTCGCGTCTAGTCCGTTAACCAACAGGCTACCACGCACTTTTTATACGCACGCAGATTAAATAAATAATTTCTAATTTTGAGAAAGATTGGGAAATGAATAGTTTCACTATTGACCTAGTTACTTTACAATACTAACAGGTTAGCTTGTATAACTATGAAAAAGTGTGAGCACAATTTTTACCTCTCTTTCAGGATCAAATTCGAAGCCATCCAAACAGAACAGCAGTACTTCTTCTCCCTCTTGGCACAGGTAGAAGGCGTCGCAGCGATCGGGGTGCGCGATGGTACCGTAGAAGCCTGGTGGACAGATGGATGGCTTCGTTGGTTCCTCAGGAGTCGATGTTGTCTCAAAGCCGTCTGTAGTGCTTGATAACTCAGTGGTCATTGAAGGATCAGTGGAAACTTCAGTGGGCTCATATTCTGTTGTGGTCGTACTTATTTCACCCGATTCCGACGTAGGAGTAGCCTCTGAAGTGGTGGATACAGTAGGACTTGGGCTATCAGAAGTGGTCGCAGGTGGTGTAGAAGACTCTGTTGTTGCATCTGTTGATGTTGGATATTCCGTTGGAGGTTGCGTTGTAACTACTGGTTCCAGCGTCGTTGGGTAATCAGTCGTTTCAGCGTCTGTTGTTGGCGTAGCTGTGGCAGAAGAATCCTCTGTTGTCAAATTTTCCTCAGTGGTTGGGAAGGCCGTTGTCACAGATTCCTCAGTCGTCGGATAATCAGTAGTTTCAGCGTCTGTTGTTGGCGTAGCTGTTGCAGAAGGATCCTCTGATGTTAAAGTTTCCTCAGTGGTTGGAAAGGCCGTTGTCACAGATTCCTCTGTCGACGGGTAATCAGTTGTTCCAGCGTCTGTTGTTGGCGTAGCTGTTGCAGAAGGATCCTCTGTTGTCACAGTTTCTTCAGTGGTTGGGTAGTCCGTCGTAGGTCCCTCTGACGTCACAGTTTCTTGTGTTGTCGGATAGCCAGTTGTAGGTGTTTCTGTCGACACAGTTTCCTGCGTTGTTGGGTAGTCTGTTGAAGGTTCAGTTGTCACATCAGGTTCCAGCGTACTTGGGTAGCCAGTTGTACCGTCTGTAGTCGGTGGCCTCGTGCTAGGGCCTAGTGTGCAGCCGCCCTCTGCTATTACTACACATGTCTGAAAAAAGAACATTTCACTTAGTTCTTCAAAGATCAGGATTTATTACAAGAGTGTAATAATATTCTAGCTATTGGGTTATTTTTCCTTGGCACTGTAAATAGTAGTAAAATTATAATATTATGATTTTAACGTAATCCTTGGGGCCAACATTTGTTTTTTACCTTTACCGTACATAACTACATTTAACATTTACTGGTGGTAGGTCTCTCATATGTGAGAGGTCGTCGGGGTAGCCACCCAGGAAATAGAAATTGCGGTGGTGCCTGCCACCGCTATGTCTATTTCTCCCTCTAAATAGCAGTGTAAATGAACTGTTGTGTTTCGGTTTGAAGGACATTGTAGCCAGAGTATCTACTGGTCATCAGTAGCGAAGGGTTCATACAAGCCGATTCCTAGCAGCATGACTTTAATATTTAAAGAAAATGATTAAAAAAACAAATTAAAAGATAATTGTAAAAAGGATATGAAATTACAATAGAGATCTTTAACATAATAGCCTTTTAAAAAATCACCTTCGCCACTGCTGGACATATTGTGACTTCATATCTTATGTCTCAGGATGGCGAGCGCACTAGAATGCCAAGCATTGCTGCGTAATTTAAAGTATTGTTTGGTTTTGCTACTGTTCATGGGCGGTCGTATCACTTACCATCAGGCGAACGGCATGCACGTCTCGCCATTCATTGCAATAAAACAAAATCATAACACCGGTTTTTTTGCTTAATTACAAACAAAAATAAAATTTAGTCGCTGAAAAAATCATTATGCTATAAGAATGTCAAATCAGCTAACGTGCCAAGATCGTATGAAAAGAGAAATTTCCCATTATGTAATTGCATCCCTGCATCCATATGATCAAATATGCATTGTCATATTTCGGGATTGGTAATATAGACAAGCATTAATCGGCTTATGACGTTGCGTTACGAATAGATAAGTTAGCCGTTATGATCTACTAATAAATAAATAAATAACACCCAACAGTCACATACATAGTCCTAACCCCCCACTAATATCGAGTCTTGTGTCGTAGATATCAGGAACTACGAGAGACTTTTCGGTCTGACAAACACCCAGACTTCGAAGACATATTTGTGGGCCGCACAAACATTTCTCTCGGTGCGGGGATCGAACCCGCGGCCTCTCGTTTCACAGGCGGCGACTAACCAACTGCGCCACGGAGGCTGTCCAATGAGGATGCAATATTTACCTCTCTCTCGGGGTCAAATTCAAATCCTTCCAAACATATAAGTAGAATTCCTTTGCCTCCCTCGCACAGGTAGAAGGCATCGCAGCGCTCGGGATGCGCGATGGTTCCGTAGAAACTTGGCGGGCAGATGGATGACGTAGGGTCCTCTGTTGTCGAAGGTTCCTGTGTGGTGGGGAAAGCCGTTGTCACGGATTCCTCAGTCGTCGGGTAATCAGTTGTTCCAGCGTCTGTTGTTGGCGTAGCTGTTGCAGAAGGATCCTCTGTTGTTAAAGTTTCCTCAGTGGTTGGAAAGGCCGTTGTCACAGATTCCTCTGTCGACGGGTAATCAGTTGTTCCAGCGTCTGTTGTTGGCGTAGCTGTTGCAGAAGGATCCTCTGTTGTCACAGTTTCTTCAGTGGTTGGGTAGTCCGTCGTAGGTCCCTCTGACGTCACAGTTTCTTGTGTTGTCGGATAGCCAGTTGTAGGTGTTTCTGTCGACACAGTTTCCTGCGTTGTTGGGTAGTCTGTTGAAGGTTCAGTTGTCACATCAGGTTCCAGCGTACTTGGGTAGCCAGTTGTACCGTCTGTAGTCGTTGGCCTCGTGCTAGGGCCTAGTGTGCAGCCGCCCTCTGCTATTACTACACATGTCTGAAAAAAGAACATTTCACTTAGTTCTTCAAAGATCAGGATTTATTACAAGAGTGTAATAATATTCTAGCTATTGGGTTATTTTTCCTTGGCACTGTAAATAGTAGTAAAATTATAATATTATGATTTTAACGTAATCCTTGGGGCCAACATTTGTTTTTTACCTTTACCGTACATAACTACATTTAACATTTACTGGTGGTAGGTCTCTCATATGTGAGAGGTCGTCGGGGTAGCCACCCAGGAAATAGAAATTGCGGTGGTGCCTGCCACCGCTATGTCTATTTCTCCCTCTAAATAGCAGTGTAAATGAACTGTTGTGTTTCGGTTTGAAGGACATTGTAGCCAGAGTATCTACTGGTCATCAGTAGCGAAGGGTTCATACAAGCCGATTCCTAGCAGCATGACTTTAATATTTAAAGAAAATGATTAAAAAAACAAATTAAAAGATAATTGTAAAAAGGATATGAAATTACAATAGAGATCTTTAACATAATAGCCTTTTAAAAAATCACCTTCGCCACTGCTGGACATATTGAGACTTCATATCTTATGTCTCAGGATGGCGAGCGCACTAGAATGCCAAGCATTGCTGCGTAATTTAAAGTATTGTTTGGTTTTGCTACTGTTCATGGGCGGTCGTATCACTTACCATCAGGCGAACGGCATGCACGTCTCGCCATTCATTGCAATAAAACAAAATCATAACACCGGTTTTTTGCTTAATTACAAACAAAAATAAAATTTAGTCGCTGAAAAAATCATTATGCTATAAGAATGTCAAATCAGCTAACGTGCCAAGATCGTATGAAAAGAGAAATTTCCCATTATGTAATTGCATCCCTGCATCCATATGATCAAATATGCATTGTCATATTTCGGGATTGGTAATATAGACAAGCATTAATCGGCTTATGACGTTGCGTTACGAATAGATAAGTTAGCCGTTATGATCTACTAATAAATAAATAAATAACACCCAACAGTCACATACATAGTCCTAACCCCCCACTAATATCGAGTCTTGTGTCGTAGATATCAGGAACTACGAGAGACTTTTCGGTCTGACAAACACCCAGACTTCGAAGACATATTTGTGGGCCGCACAAACATTTCTCTCGGTGCGGGGATCGAACCCGCGGCCTCTCGTTTCACAGGCGGCGACTAACCAACTGCGCCACGGAGGCTGTCCAATGAGGATGCAATATTTACCTCTCTCTCGGGGTCAAATTCAAATCCTTCCAAACATATAAGTAGAATTCCTTTGCCTCCCTCGCACAGGTAGAAGGCATCGCAGCGCTCGGGATGCGCGATGGTTCCGTAGAAACTTGGCGGGCAGATGGATGACGTAGGGTCCTCTGTTGTCGAAGGTTCCTGTGTGGTGGGGAAAGCCGTTGTCACGGATTCCTCAGTCGTCGGGTAATCAGTTGTTCCAGCGTCTGTTGTTGGCGTAGCTGTTGCAGAAGGATCCTCTGTTGTTAAAGTTTCCTCAGTGGTTGGGAAGGCCGTTGTCACAGATTCCTCAGTCGTCAGGTAATCAGTTGTTCCAGCGTCTGTTGTTGGCGTAGCTGTTGCAGAAGGATCCTCTGTTGTTAAAGTTTCCTCAGTGGTTGGGAAGGCCGTTGTCACAGATTCCTCAGTAGTCGGGTAATCAGTTGTTCCAGCGTCTGTTGTTGGCGTAGCTGTTGCAGAAGGATCCTCTGTTGTTAAAGTTTCCTCAGTGGTTGGGAAGGCCGTTGTCACAGATTCCTCAGTCGTCAGGTAATCAGTTGTTCCAGCGTCTGTTGTTGGCGTAGCTGTTGCAGAAGGATCCTCTGTTGTCAAAGTTTCCTCAGTGGTTGGGAAGGCCGTTGTCACAGATTCCTCAGTAGTCGGGTAATCAGTTGTTTCAGCGTCTGTTGTTGGCGTATCTGTTGCAGAAGGATCCTCTGTTGTCACAGTTTCTTCAGTGGTTGGGTAGTCTGTCGTAGGTCCCTCTGACGTCACAGTTTCTTGTGTTGTCGGATAGCCAGTTGTAGGTGTTTCTGTCGACACAGATTCCTGCGTTGTTGGGTAGTCTGTTGAAGGTTCAGTTGTCACATCAGGTTCCAGCGTACTTGGGTAGCCAGTTGTACCGTCTGTAGTCGTTGGCCTTGTGCTAGGGCCTAGTGTGCAGCCGCCCTCCGCTATTACGACACATGCCTGAAATACAGAATATTTAAACTAAGTTCTTCTTTACTGATGGTTTATATTTATGACGGGTGTTCTAAAATACACAGTCAGGTCATAAGTATTGTCACACAGTAAAAACTTTTCTTTTAGAATATTGGCCACAAAAAAGTTCATTGAATTCGAATTTCGAATTGTTCATGAAAATAAAAATGTATACTTTTTAGAATTGTACTCGTTTTTAAATATGGAGTGGACGAATAAAGAAGACCGTGTTGCAGTTATTGCGTTGCATCGTTGCGGTTACGCGCCAATTCAAATTTTTGACATACTGAAAAATTTGAATATAACCAAAAGATTCGTTTATCGTACCATCAAACGATACAATGAAGACTCTAGTGTAGATGAGAGGTCAAGAAGTGGTCGCCCTCGGTCTGTTAGGACTCCAGCAGTGATAAAAGCTGTGAAGGCGCAAATTCAAAGAAAACCCAAACGTAAGAAGAAACTGTTGGGCCTTCAGATGGGGTTAAGCAGAACCACGGTGAAAAGGGTGTTAAATGAAGACTTAGGGCTTCGGGCATATCGAAGAAAAACAGGACATCGTTTGAATGCTCGTCTAATGGATCTGAGACTGAAGAGTTGCCGCGCTTGGTGAAGCGGTACGCGGGAAAAAATATCAAAAAATTCTTTTTTCAGATGAAACATTTTTTACCGTAGAAGAGAGCTACAACAAACAAAATGATAAGGTGTACGCACACAGTAGTGAAGAAGCGAGCAACTGTATTCCGCGTGTCCAACGAGGTCATTTTACCTCCTCGCTCATGGTATGGTTGGGAGTTTCTTATTGGGGCTTAACAGAGGTTCATTTTTGTGAGAAAGGTGTAAAACGAATGCAGTTGTGTATCAAAATACAGTCCTGACGAACCTTGTGGAACCTGTTTCTCATACCATGTTCAATAACAAGCACTGGGTATTCCAGCAAGATTCGGCGCCAGCTCATAGAGCGAAGAGCACACAAGACTGGCTGGCGGCGCGTGAAATCAACTTCATCCGGCACGAAGACCGGCCCTCCTCCAGTCCAGATTTGAATCCGTTAGATTACAAGATATGGCAACACTTGGAGGAAAACGCGTGCTCAAAGCCTCATCCCAATTTGGGGTCACTCAAGACATCCTTGATTAAGGCAGCCGCCGATATTGACATGGACCTCGTTCGTGCTGCGATAGACAACTGGCCGCGCTGATTGAAGGCCTGTATTCAAAATCACGGAAGTTATTTTGAATAAACTTTAGTGTCATAAGAATCTATGTTTGTTAAGTTCATTTTGGTATATAAATGGTTACATAATGAATAAACTTGTTTCAATTATTTTATTTTAAACATGTGACAGAATTTATGACCTGACTAGGTATATTGAGTACTAAAGCGTTTATCTCAAGTAAACACCATATTTTCTAGGAGCATAATATTGCAATGGAAACAATAATGGACCGTTATGCTCGGAGGTTTTTTTTATTGTTACTGCACTTATTATATACCTTTGTCATTGTTCCCACTAAACACAAAGAATGGAAATAAACCCCATACGCCGAGAAATGACTATAAGCCATACGAATCTCACTTCGGGCTGCATGCGGAGATCGTTAGAAAGGAGAAATATCCCATTATAGTAAACATATAAAGGGATACAAACCCCTGCAACCAAAGGATTAAACATATATTTCCTAATCACCAGATCCAGTGACTTTACACCACTAACGCATTGATTAGCTTTTATTATCGGGTACTGAGAGCACAATATTTACCTCTCGCTCGGGATCAAATTCAAAGCCATCCAAACAGGTAAGTAGTACTCCTGTTCCTGCTTGGCACAGGTAGAAGGCATCGCAGCGTTCAGGGTGCGCGATAGTTCCGTAGAAACCTGGCGGGCAGATGGAGGGCATAGGTTCCTCTGTTGTCGAAGATCCTTGTGTTGTCGGATAGCCAGTTGTAGGTGTTTCTGTCGACACAGATTCCTGCGTTGTTGGGTAGTCTGTTGAAGGTTCAGTTGTCACATCAGGTTCCAGCGTACTTGGGTAGCCAGTTGTACCGTCTGTAGTCGTTGGCCTCGTGCTAGGACCTAGTGTGCAGCCGCCCTCAGCTATTATGACACATGTCTGGAAAAAAGTAACTTTTTATCTTATTTGTCTCTGATTGATAAATTTATAACAGGTGTTTTAAAATATTTAAAAGTACTGGAGCATTTATCTTATGACCCTGTACATACTTCATAGTATTAAAATTAATTTAATGTGTAAAGTAGTGCTCGGAGGTTTGATTGTTTTTGAATTTCTCACATAAAAAATCATTGTAATTGCTAAGTTTACAAACAAATAACTGATTGAATCAATATGAATCTCAGTTCGAGCCGTGTGGGAAGATCGTACCCATCAAAAACATCCTGTAAAAAAATTCCAAGTCTCGCAATATTGATATGGTAATAACTAACGTAATAACTTTATATAGAAGGTCCCTTAAGGACTAAATAAATAAATCGACTTGGTATTACATGCATCTCACAACTTTTTGCCGTAGAAAACCTGAGCTGCGAGACTTGGAATTTTTTTACAGGATGTTTTTGATGGGATCTCACGTCTTTTTGTATAGTCCTACTTTTTTCCTTTTCGGTACTTCTTACTTCTAGAATAGCACTAACGATTTTTCTTAAAGCCTCTGTCTGTGGATTTTTCTTATTTTTGTAGGTATTAATTTATCACAAATATAGCGGATTTGATTATTAATGTTCTTTCTTTCATTGTAATTGATATTTTCGAGTTATTTAATCTATTTATTTGCAAGTTTTTCTTCATCATGTTTTTCTAGAGGAATGTTGTACAGTTTCATGGGCTGAATAGACCCTTTCCCTCTCTTTATCCCCTCCTGTTATGCCTCATATATATAGATATCTATCTACAACTATTATTCCATTATATACGGGTACAATGATTCATTAACTGCAAATGTAACTTTGTAATCCTATACATTTATATGGGATTACAAAGTTATTCACGCAGTTGGTCTATCTAGAAAACTAGACACAAATTATGAAGTGTTTGAATTTTCCCTTACTTTAGACACTAAACACTAATTATATTCTAAATTTGAAGGTTCTATGTCTGCTAGAAGTGCCTTAGACTTTTGATGATCGGTCAGTCAGTGAGTGACAAAATTAAGAAAGTTTGACTAGTTACAATTATTAAACTACTGGTTTAAATTGAATGAAATTTTAAATATACCGTGTTTACACAATGCCTGCTTAGTAACTGAAAATTCAGGCTTCATGCTTTAGCCACAACGAAGTTATACGGGGTTGAAAATGGTCTGAATTGCTTCGAGAAAAGGATGTTACGGCCTATAGCTCGACTTGGAGGGGGCTCGGCCGCGCCCCCAGATAAAATGAAATTCCCGTCATATAATGCCATATAATTTTCTCTTCTGCAATTTAATCAGGGATATATTTCCATTAGTTTAATTATGAAGTAGTGAGGGCGCAATAATTACCTCTCTCTCCGGATCAAATTCAAAGCCATCCAAACAGAAGTGCATAACTGCTTTTCCTCCATGGCACAGGTAGAATGCGTTGCAGTGGTCGGGATGCGCGACGGTTCCGTAGAAACCTGGCGGGCAGATGGATGACGTAGTGTCCTCTGTTGTCGAAGATTCCTGTGTGGTGGGGAAGGCCGTTGTCACAGATTCCTCAGTAGTCGGGTAATCAGTTGTTTCAGCGTCTGTTGTTGGCGTATCTGTTGCAGAAGGATCCTCTGTTGTCACAGTTTCTTCAGTGGTTGGGTAGTCCGTCGTAGGTCCCTCTGACGTCACAGTTTCTTGTGTTGTCGGATAGCCAGTTGTAGGTGTTTCTGTCGACACAGATTCCTGCGTTGTTGGGTAGTCTGTTGAAGGTTCAGTTGTCACATCAGGTTCCAGCGTACTTGGGTAGCCAGTTGTACCGTCTGTAGTCGTTGGCCTTGTGCTAGGGCCTAGTGTGCAGCCGCCCTCCGCTATTACGACACATGCCTGAAATACAGAATATTTAAACTAAGTTCTTCAAAAGATTTTTTGATATATAATTAATAAAAACAGCGAAGAGTAAGGGAGATAAAACGCCGCCCTGAGGGACGCCAGTAAGTGTGTCACACCAAGAAGACACTGAGTCTTCAACACGTATGCGCTGGCGACGACCCGTCAGGTAACTACGAAACCAATCAATTACTGTTGGAGATATGTTAATAGAGCATAGTGTAGTTAGCAAGACATCAAAGTCAACGGTGTTGAAAGCATTGCTAAAGTCTAGCAAAGCTAGAACTGTTAGCTTGCCATTCTCCATCGCAGCTCTGATGTCATCCGTGATGTGAACAAGCGCAGTAGTGGTACCATATCCATGACGAAATCCCGACTGGAAAGGATTAAGGAGATTGTTACGAGTGAGAAAGGAGCATAATTGTTGGTGGACGAGATTCTCAAGGACCTTAGAAAGGAAAGGGAGAATGGATATTGGCCGGTATTCAGTGTAAGATGCGGGATTAGGTTTTTTGGGGAGAGGAATTATTTCGGCCTCCTTCCATAAAGATGGAAAGACGGAGTTGGATAAGGAAAAGTTAAGAATATGACAGAGGATGTGGAGAATTTCGTCAAGGACAGGCAAAATCATACTGCGACTAACGCAGTCATTCCCAGATGCATTGGAAGAGATCGATAATATGCTCTTTTTAACATCACAATCAGAGAATTGACTAAAGACAAATTGAGGATATATAGGAGTTGGAATAGAAGAAAGATCATGGATTGTTTTATTTTTAGTAGCCCTAAATGTAGGCAAAGCAGCGAAATGTGCATTCAATGAATCTAAATTTAAAGTATGAGGAATAGAATCTGAGCGAGATTTTCCAACTCCCATAGAACGAAGAAACTTCCAAACCTTAGCTGGATCCTTATTTTCTACAGATTTGTGAACATGTCGGCGTTGAGCATTCCTACACATCTTGTTGCAGTGATTTCGGAGAGCCACATATTGGTCCCAATTTTGAGACGTAGGTCGACGCTTGAACTTAGCTTTTGCTGCGACCTTTTTCTTCATAAAGACTTTGATATCATCAGTGAGCCAGGGTGATGGAAGATGCTTTATTTTTATAGCACGAATGGGAGCATGTATATCATACAGCTTGATAATATTGGCAGTGAAAAGATTAACCTTTTCATCGACCGAACTCGAACTAAGTAAAGGGACCCAGTCAATGTTGCTAGCATCCCTACGAAGACTTACAGAATCGATTCCACGAAAATTACGCTGCATGACCACTGTGTGTCTGAGTTTGGAGAGGCGAACTTTATAGGATAGATAGACGAGGTCATGGCATGAAAAAGCATCAGCAAAGCATTGTCCATGTTTTTCAACGTGATTAGGAGAGGATACAATAATAAGATCTAGAAGAGAAGGAATAGAATTAGGGAAATGATGAGTAGGATTTAGAGGTAGGACGGATAAGTTGGTGGAATTTAGAATGGTATGAAGAGAAGAAGAGCGATGGTCTTTCTTAATAAGACATGTATTAAAATCTCCCATGATTATGGTGTGACTGTACGAAGGAGTGAGGTTAATTAGGATAGATTCTAAAGAAGAGAAGTAATCGATACGTAAGGACGGACAATAATATACACCGAGAAGTATTTTTGAATGATGGAGTTCAACCTCCAGGAACAAATGCTCACCACCATCACAAGGTGGTGGCTGGGGCGACGCATGCACTATAGTAAATGGAATGCCAGTTCTCAAGTAAATGGCAACGCCACCACCACGACCGACCGAGCGATCGTTCCTGACAAGTTGAAAACCTGGTAGAGAGTAAGAATTGGATGGAAGACACGGCTTAAGCCAAGATTCAGAAACAAGAACAGCGTGGAGATTCGTACAGTCGAAGCTAGCTAGCATATCAGGGAAATGTGCCGGAATACTCTGAGCATTAATATGCACGACATTAAAATTCTTAGGAACAACAGAGAATTGAAAGAAAGTGTGTCTACAAACGAAGGAACACTGACGTAACTACTATTATCACTATCTGCTGAGAAAAAATCATCTGAGTCACTTAAAACTACAGACATTAAAAATATATACTTAATATAAAAATGTTATAAATAAAATATTAAAATAACTAGCTTTTTCCCGCGACTTCGTCTGCGTGTTTATGTTATCATATTACGGACGTAAAAGCAATACATTATATGAAAATGTCATCCCTTATTTCACCCCCATAGTGCTATTTTTCTAAAAGTAGTTCACGCCATTATTTTTCGTTTAAAATAAGTCGTGAAATACGAATTTTGATATCAATAACTTCAGTGTTTCGATTTTGCATACAACACTTCAACCCCTATTTTGAATCATTTAGGGTTAATTATAGGAAAAAAAAATATGCAGTTACTCTTGTTCCTAGATGAGTAACCTATGTGTCAAGTTTGATATTTGCAATTTCAACGGTCACAATTTTCTATACAACAGTTATTAACCCTTTTCACTCCCTTAGGGGTCGAATTTCCAAAAAATATTTCTTAGTGCTAATCTACATCATAATAGGAACCCATGTGTAAAATTTCACAATTCTAGCTCCAGTAGTTCCGGCTGTGCGTTGATCCAATAGTTCGGTTCTGCAAAATTTCAACCCTTATTTTTACCCGTTTAGGGTTAATTTTGGAAAAAATAAGTATGCAGTTATATTTGATTTTGATAGGCTAACTAACTTACAAAGTTTGAGAACTCTAGCTTTAACGGTTTAGATTTTCCATACAACCGTTTTTTACCCTTTTCACCCCTTCAGGGGTTGAATTTCAAAAAATCCCTTCTTAGTGCTACCCTACGTGACAATAGGCATCTTTGCGTAAAATTTCACGTTTCTAGCTCCAGTAGTTTCGGCTGTGCGTTGATTAGACAGGCGTAAAATTACCCTACTCTCGCATCACTTCTACCCTTATTTTAACCCCTTAAAGACTAATTTTAGATAAACAAATTATGCAGTTATTTTTCTTTTTAAATGATTTACTGAAGTGCCAAGTTTGATAATTGTAACTCTAAGGGTTACGATTTTCCATACAACAGTTTTTAACCCTTTTCACCCCCTTAGGGGTTGAATTTCCAAAAATCCCTTCTTAGTGCTACCCTACGTCACAATAGGAATCTCTGTGCAAAATTTCACGTTCCTAGCTCCAGTAGTTTCGGCTGTGTGTTGATACGTCAGTCAGTCAGTCAGTCAGTCAGTCAGTCAGGTTCCTCTTTTATATATATAGATAATATGTACTAATAACAACAAATAATGCCTAAATAGGCGCATGTAATTTCCACCTGCCGGTTGTGTAGAAGTTTAGACGAGTATTGTAACAAGTAAAATAACAATATATTGAGTACTCAAGCGTTAATCTCAAGTAAACACCATATTTTCTAGGAGTATAATATTGCAATGAAAACAATAATGGACCGTTATGCTCGGAGGTTCTTTTTATTGTTACTGCACTTATTATACCTTTGTCATTGTTCCCACTAAACACAAAGAATGGAAATAAACCCCATACGCCGAGAAATGACTATAAGCCATACGAATCTCACTTCGGGCTGCGTGCGGAGATCGTTAGAAAGGAGAAATATCCCATTATAGTAAACATATAAAGGGATACAAACCCCTGCAACCAAAGGATTAAACATATATTTCCTAATCACCAGATCCAGTGACTTTACACCACTAACGCATTGATTAGCTTTTATTATCGGGTACTGAGGGCACAATATTTACCTCTCGCTCGGGATCAAATTCAAAGCCATCCAAACAGGTAAGTAGTACTCCTGTTCCTGCTTGGCACAGGTAGAAGGCATCGCAGCGTTCAGGGTGCGCGATAGTTCCGTAGAAACCTGGCGGGCAGATAGAGGGCATAGGTTCCTCTGTTGTCGAAGATCCTTGTGTTGTCGGATAGCCAGTTGTAGGTGTTTCTGTCGACACAGATTCCTGCGTTGTTGGGTAGTCTGTTGAAGGTTCAGTTGTCACATCAGGTTCCAGCGTACTTGGGTAGCCAGTTGTACCGTCTGTAGTCGTTGGCCTCGTGCTAGGACCTAGTGTGCAGCCGCCCTCAGCTATTATGACACATGTCTGGAAAAAAGTAACTTTTTATCTTATTTGTCTCTGATTGATAAATTTATAACAGGTGTTTTAAAGTATTTAAAAGTACTGGAGCATTTATCTTATGACCCTGTACATACTTCATAGTATTAAAATTAATTTAATATGTAAAGAAGTGCTCGGAGATTTGATTGCTTTTGAATTTCTCACATAAAAAATCATTGTAATTGCTAAGTTTACAAACAAATAACTGATTTAATCAATATGAATCTCAATTCGAGCCGTGTGGGAAGATCGTATAAAATTGAAATTCCCTTCATATAATGCCATATAATTTTCTCTTCTGCAATTTAATCAGGGATATGTTTCCATCAGTTTAATTATGAAGTAGTGAGGGCGAAATAATTACCTCTCTTTCCGGATCAAATTCAAAGCCATCCAAACAGAAGTGCATAACTGCTTTTCCTCCATGGCACAGGTAGAATGCGTTGCAGTGGTCGGGATGCGCGACGGTTCCGTAGAAACCTGGCGGGCAGATGGATGACGTAGTGTCCTCTGTTGTCGAAGATTCCTGTGTGGTGGGGAAGGCCGTTGTCACAGATTCCTCAGTAGTCGGGTAATCAGTTGTTTCAGCGTCTGTAGTTGGCGTATCTGTTGCAGAAGGATCCTCTGTTGTCACAGTTTCTTCAGTGGTTGGGTAGTCCGTCGTAGGTCCCTCTGACGTCACAGTTTCTTGTGTTGTCGGATAGCCAGTTGTAGGTGTTTCTGTCGACACAGATTCCTGCGTTGTTGGGTAGTCTGTTGAAGGTTCAGTTGTCACATCAGGTTCCAGCGTACTTGGGTAGCCAGTTGTATCGTCTGTAGTCGTTGGCCTTGTGCTAGGGCCTAGTGTGCAGCCGCCCTCTGCTATTACGACACATGCCTGAAATACAGAATATTTAAATTAAGTTCTTCTTTACTGATGGTTTATATTTATGACAGGTGTTCTAAAATATATTGAGTACTGAAGCGTTAATCTCAAGTAAACACCATAAATTTTCTAGGAGTATAATATTGCAATGAAAACAATAATGGACCGTTATGCTCGGAGGTTCTTTTTATTGTTACTGCACTTATTATACCTTTGTCATTGTTCCCACTAAACACAAAGAATGGAAATAAACCCCATACGCCGAGAAATGACTATAAGCCATACGAATCTCACTTCGGGCTGCGTGCGGAGATCGTTAGAAAGGAGAAATATCCCATTATAGTAAACATATAAAGGGATACAAACCCCTGCAACCAAAGGATTAAACATATATTTCCTAATCACCAGATCCAGTGACTTTACACCACTAACGCATTGATTAGCTTTTATTATCGGGTACTGAGGGCACAATATCTACCTCTCGCTCGGGATCAAATTCAAAGCCATCCAAACAGGTAAGTAGTACTCCAGTTCCTGCTTGGCACAGGTAGAAGGCATCGCAGCGTTCAGGGTGCGCGATAGTTCCGTAGAAACCTGGCGGGCAGATGGAGGGCATAGGTTCCTCTGTTGTCGAAGATCCTTGTGTTGTCGGATAGCCAGTTGTAGGTGTTTCTGTCGACACAGATTCCTGCGTTGTTGGGTAGTCTGTTGAAGGTTCAGTTGTCACATCAGGTTCCAGCGTACTTGGGTAGCCAGTTGTACCGTCTGTAGTCGTTGGCATCGTGCTAGGACCTAGTGTGCAGCCGCCCTCAGCTATTATGACACATGTCTGGAAAAAAGTAACTTTTTATCTTATTTGTCTCTGATTGATAAATTTATAACAGGTGTTTTAAAATATTTAAAAGTACTGGAGCATTTATCTTATGACCCTGTACATACTTCATAGTATTAAAATTAATTTAATGTGTAAAGTAGTGCTCGAAGGTTTGATTGTTTTTGAATTTCTCACATAAAAAATCATTATAATTGCTAAGTTTACAAACAAATAACTGATTGAATCAATATGAATCTCAGTTCGAGCCGTGTGGGAAGATCGTATAAAATTGAAATTCCCGTCATATAATGCCATATAATTTTCTTTTCTGCACTTCGATCAAATGTACACTAGATACACAGTTCCCTGTAAAAGTTCTGTTAAAAAGTGGCACCGATGCATGACATGAAAAAAAGTAAACAAAAAGATCACATATTCCAAATATATTAACACAAATTCCACCTTATTCCTGGAGCTTAAAGTAGCTTTTCACATAATATTGTCTAAGGTTCTGCGACGTTTTAGAAACAACGGTCAGTGCGTGACTGAAGGCAAAAGAGTGCTTAAGCACTCTTTTTTGGTGCCATTTTCTAAGCGTTCATGTTTTATCTAGTGTATATTTGATCGAAACTTCTGCAATTTAATCAGGGATATATTTCCATCAGTTTAATTATGAAGTAGTGAGGGCGCAATAATTACCTCTCTCTCCGGATCAAATTCAAAGCCATCCAAACAGAAGTGCATAACTGCTTTTCCTCCATGGCACAGGTAGAACGCGTTACAGTGGTCGGGATGCGCGACGGTTCCGTAGAAACCTGGCGGGCAGATGGATGACGTAGTGTCCTCTGTTGTCGAAGATTCCTGTGTGGTGGGGAAGGCCGTTGTCACAGATTCCTCAGTAGTCGGGTAATCAGTTGTTTCAGCGTCTGTTGTTGGCGTATCTGTTGCAGAAGGATCCTCTGTTGTCACAGTTTCTTCAGTGGTTGGGTAGTCCGTCGTAGGTCCCTCTGACGTCACAGTTTCTTGTGTTGTCGGATAGCCAGTTGTAGGTGTTTCTGTCGACACAGATTCCTGCGTTGTTGGGTAGTCTGTTGAAGGTTCAGTTGTCACATCAGGTTCCAGCGTACTTGGGTAGCCAGTTGTACCGTCTGTAGTCGTTGGCCTTGTGCTAGGGCCTAGTGTGCAGCCGCCGTCTTCTATTACGACACATGCCTGAAATACAGAATATTTAAAATAAGTTCTTCTTTACTGATGGTTTATATTTATGACAGGTGTTCTAAAATATATTGAGTACTGAAGCGTTAATCTCAAGTAAACACCATAAATTTTCTAGGAGTATAATATTGCAATGAAAACAATAATGGACCGTTATGCTCGGAGGTTCTTTTTATTGTTACTGCACTTATTATACCTTTGTCATTGTTCCCACTAAACACAAAGAATGGAAATAAACCCCATACGCCGAGAAATGACTATAAGCCATACGAATCTCACTTCGGGCTGCGTGCGGAGATCGTTAGAAAGGAGAAATATCCCATTATAGTAAACATATAAAGGGACACAAACCCCTGCAACCAAAGGATTAAACATATATTTCCTAATCACCAGATCCAGTGACTTTACACCACTAACGCATTGATTAGCTTTTATTATCGGGTACTGAGGGCACAATATTTACCTCTCGCTCGGGATCAAATTCAAAGCCATCCAAACAGGTAAGTAGTACTCCTGTTCCTGCTTGGCACAGGTAGAAAGCATCGCAGCGTTCAGGGTGCGCGATAGTTCCGTAGAAACCTGGCGGGCAGATAGAGGGCATAGGTTCCTCTGTTGTCGAAGATCCTTGTGTTGTCGGATAGCCAGTTGTAGGTGTTTCTGTCGACACAGATTCCTGCGTTGTTGGGTAGTCTGTTGAAGGTTCAGTTGTCACATCAGGTTCCAGCGTACTTGGGTAGCCAGTTGTACCGTCTGTAGTCGTTGGCCTCGTGCTAGGGCCTAGTGTGCAGCCGCCCTCAGCTATTATAACACATGTCTGAAAAAAAAAAACATTTTTCTATGTTGTCTCCGACTGATACATTTATAACAGTATCTGTATCTGTAGCCCATATACGTTCCACTGCAGGGCACGGGCCTCCTCTACAATCGGAAGTACGATTGAGAGTGTTTAGGCCATATAGTCCACCACGCTGGCCTAGTGCGGGTTGGTGGACTTACATACCAAAGAAATTCTTATAAATTGCTATGGTATGCAGGTTTCCTCACGATGGTTTCCTTCACCGTTTTAGTGCGTGGTGATTGACTGTCAATACACACATGACTCCGAAAAGTGTGCCCTGGGATTCGAACCCGCGACCACCGTGAAAATGTTGGCAGTCGCGTCTAGCACGTTTACCAAAAGGCTACCACGCACTTAACAACTTAAATTTATAACAGATGTTTTAAAATATTTAAAGTACTGGAGCATTTATCTTCTAACACTGTACATAATACATAATATTAAAATTGTAATTAGTTAAATGTGTAACGGAGTGCTCGCAGGCAAGGGATCGAAACCCATTCGACATTACGGTACCGGTATCGACGAATTTCGGTTACCTTTAAGATTTCGGTAACCTCTATGACGCATTATAAAGGTTACCCTTATATACGGTAACCGTTTTAATACCGGAAACCTAAAAAGACCTTGAATGCAAAACAAAATGCGTTATTGTTGCATCTATACATACCGGGTATATCAAGACTGCTACCGAAACCGAAGCCGGGTGGTAGTTTTAGTGACTACAAACACAATGCAACTAAAATGTTCGCAAAAAAACGCGACAATTTTTTTTTATGATTTTTTAAATATCGTAATTTTTGGGTGGTAAATCCATAGTTTTTGCTAAAATAATAATTTAAACTCTTTTATACCTTAGAGTCCTTATAAATAAGAGGGTATACACTATTATTTTAGGAAAAAATAAATTTACCATCCAAATACGACCATAGGAAAAAATAACAAAAAAAATTCGACGCTTTATTTTTCAACATTTTCTGTTGCAATGTGTCTGAAATCACTAAAACTATCACCCGGCTTCGTTTTCGGTAGCAGTCTTGAGATACCCTGTATAAATAAAATTGAAGTGTCTGTTTTAAAAGTGAAAATTAAAAAATATGTCCAACTGCATATCGTTATATACACGATACCTGTGCCGAAAATGATATTTAAAAATTTTTTGTCTGTCTGTTTGTTCCGGCTAATCTCTGAAATGGCTGGACCGATTTTGACGGGACTTTTTTTTGTCAGGTAGCTGATATAACAAGGAGTGACTTAGGGTACATTTATTTTAGAAAAAATCTTTATTTTAGAAAAATAAAGTTTTTGATAAATTTTTTGTTAAATTCCACGCGGACGAAGTCGCGGGCACAGCTAGTGACAAATAAATATCATACTTGTCGTGTTGTTTACACAATATCGCTGGATTCGGTTCATTTCTTTTTTGGTGTGTAATTCTGTTGAAAAAATCATGAAATGAGTAAAGATAAATGTGTGGTATAGTGCCATAATGTTTAGTAAAGACAAACGGCGGTATAACCACACACAGGCACTGCCCCCGCTTTGACTTATAAGGAACGGCGCATGAAACATAGAGGTAACCCTTATTTCGGTTACCGGTATGATACCGGTTAAATTCTAAGAATCCAATAAAATTGGCGTATAGGGGTTACCTTTAAAAATACCGGTATTATTTTTTTCGGTTGATACCAAAAAATACCGGTATTGTCGATACCGGTTTCGGTCCCTGCTCGCAGGTATGATTCTTTTCTTATCACGCGTATGCCGTTTCATTGCTAGGTTTGCTAAAAATAGTGATGAAATAAGTACTACACTGGTGGTAGGTCTCTCATATGTGAGAGGCCATCTGGGTAGGTACCGCAATATCTATTTCTCCCGTAAAACAGCAGTGTAAATGCACTGTTGGGTTTCGGATTGAAGGTCATTGTAGCCAGAGTCAGTAGTTACTCTATAGATATATAGAGGCTTAATATCTTATGTCTCAGGATGGCGAGCAAAGTGGAATTATGCTACTGTTTTTGAGCGGTCGTATCGCTTGCCATCAGGCGAACGACATGCTAGACTAACTATTATTTCCAATTAAAAAAAATACCTCGTACTCCGTGAAAAATTAGAGCATGAACGAACTCAATTCGAGCCACATGCGAAGATCGTATAAAATTGAAATTCCTGTAATGTAATTGTATCCTTTCCGCAATTTAATAAAATATATATGTCCAAATTTCTATGGCTTTTATTATGAAGTAGTGAGGGCGCAATATTTACCTCTCTCTCCGGATCAAATTCAAAACCATCTAAACAGAAGTGCAGTATTGCTTTTCCTCCACGGCACAGGTAGAACGCGTTGCAGTGGTCGGGGTGTGCGACGGCTCCATAGAAACCTGGCGGGCAGATGGATTCCGTAGGTTCATCTGTCGTCACAGGTTCCTGTGTAGTTGGAGACACCGTCGAAGACGAACCCTCTGTTGATGAAGGTTCTTGTGAAGTCGACGGGAACCCTGTCGTAACTTCTGTCGTCACTGGTTGTTGTGTTGTCGGGAAAGCTGTCGTAGAAGTAACTTCTGTCGTCACAGGTTGTTGTGTTGTCGGAGAAGCTGTTGTAGAAGTAACTTCTGTCGTCACAGGTTGTGGTGTTGTCTGTGTTATGGTCGTAGAAGGACCCTCCGTGGAAGGTTGTTCGGATGTTGGGAAGGCTGTTATCACAGGTTCCTCAGTCGTCGGAGCGCCCGTTGTACACGCATCTGTCGTCACAGGTGGTTGTGTTGTCGGAGAAACTGTCGTTGAAGTACTCTCCGTTGCCGAGGTTTCTGGTATAGTGGGGAAAGATGTAATGATAGATTCCTCCGTTGTCGTTGACCCTTGTGTTGTGGTGTAGGGTGTAGTCACAGACTCTGTGGTCGACGGTACGGTACTGGGGTCGGCTGTTACGACCGGTTCTGTTGTACAATTAACCAAAAAAGGCCAGTTGCATCCCTGAAACAGAATTATTCATCACGTTTTATTAGTTTACTGATGGTGGTCGGATTGCGCGATTCTGGACATACATGACGTGTGTTAAGAGGGTATAAACTGATTTGTTTGGCCTGCTGCATATCACCATATTTATGACCTTGTTTTAAAAAACTAGAAGGTTTGTCAAGTTAAATACTGTGTCTATTGACAAAGAAAGTTAATATGGTCAGTGCTAGGAGTTGAAGATTTTCAATACACTGATAATCACCAAATTTGGTACAAAATGGGATCAGTGTTCATGCCACACTCGAATGAACAATACTCCAGTGCCATTTTGCTATACTTAATTTTTTACTTCTCGTATTGTACAAGCTCCTGATTGTTATCAAATAAATTACTGATTTCGGTAATCTGTTTGCCTAATTTAATTAGTAATCTGATTTGTGATACGCGGCGCTGTTACAATGGAGATTTGATTATATTGCAGTTTGCTTCTGACAGCTCATTCTGGCAATTTGGAGAGGCTTATGTTCAATCCAAAACCTCAACCTAGATGTACAATAAAACATTTTTTTTCCATTGTATCATCATAATGACCCGCGAAATCATAATATTTTTTAATGCCTGCAATTTTTCCGAGTATTTCTCTGTAGGTACTCTGTCTAGTTTTTTCATAGTCTTTCTTATTAACTACACATAGGACCATAAAGAAACACATAAAGTAAAATTGTATCTCTATGGTGAATATTTATGTACATACAAAGTATTGAACGATCTGTCGCGCAGGATGGATGGTACCATGATATACTGGTATATGGTATCACACTCACCTGCAATTCGAAGTCAAACCAGGTGCCGGGCGCGCAGCTCATGAGCACTTTGTTGCCGTGTGAGCATTCGTAGAATTTGGAGCAGTCCCACTCGTGCGGCAACAGGAAGTGCACGTTGAAGTCTGCGGGACATCCGTTGGGCAGGAAGCCACCTTCTGGCGTCGAGGTCGTCGACTGAGTGGGCGCTGGCGTGGTGAGGGTGGCGGCCGTGGGGCTGGTGGTGGTTGTGGATGTGGCGGTGGTAGTAGTGCGAGTGGTCGTCGTCGGCGTGGTGGTGGGTGCGGGTGCGGTACTCGACCCCTGGTCCGGGTTGCAGTTAGACATGAACGGCCACGTGCACACCTGTAACAACCATCACACCATTGGATACGTTGTTCCACTTTAGAAGAACTTTATTGGGCGCGGTATGCTGGTGCTAGCAGAACTGCGCCTAAAAGCTGAAAACGCCCACAAAACTATGACATGTTTTTAATCGGCATGGTTCTGTGATGTCTCTCATTTGCATAGTTAGTTTTTCACATTAAATAAATACACCCAACAGTCACATACATAGTTCTGACCCCACATTAAGATCAATTAAGTCTCGTGTCGTGGGTATCAGAAACAACGAGAGACTTTTCGGTCTCACAAACACTCAGACCCGAAACAAATACTTGTGGGTCTCACAAACATTTCTTTCGATGCGGGGATCGAACCCGCGGCCTCTCGTTTTACAGCCGGCGTCTAGCCAACTGCGCCACGGAAGCTGTCAAATTAAATGTATACATGTCGTGTATGTATACAAGTACATAATGTATAAGAGCACGTCTTCAGAAACCAAATAAAATAACATTATCACACATAGTCGTTGATGTGACATATAATGTTGAATGCTGATTGGTGGGCACATAGTGAGTGACAGAGAGTAGTCAGTAACCTGTAGAATGTAGTCGAAGTGCGTGCCGGGCGCGCAGCTCATGAGCACTTTGTTCCCGTGCACGCACTGGTAGAACTTGGTGCAGTCCCACTCGTGTGGCAGCAGGTGGTGCACGTGCCAGTCGGCCGGGCAGCCGTTGGGCAGGAAGCTCCGCGCCGCCGCCGACCCGTCCCCGCTCCCGGTCTCCGCTGCATCCGCTGGATCCGGAGGCTTCTCGCAATTCACGTTCTCTGACGTATCGCATATCTTTAACATAAAAAGTTATTTGATAATGGTAATACCACGTACCTACACATTTTCAGTGTATGTAGTAAATAATCATACAATTGCAAGTGAACTATTATACACTCTGACAGTGTAGGATACTATCGTGAGGAATACTGCACACAATAAGGATCTATATATGAGTTTGAATGAAGTGTGTAGTCCGCCATCCTGCATTACGCCAGCGTGATGGACTAGAACCTGACTGCTTTTAGTAGATAGATATATTTTTATCCCCCGGATAGCAATCGCCAAACAGGGCAGTTAAGGACCAGTCATAGGGACTTACGTAAGTGTATTTCGTTTCGAGTTTTATCCTGTGTATTACCCGGATACGATCAGGACAGCATAATAGTCGACATGTGGAGAATACAGTGCACGTACCGTCAGGTATATGATAGTTACTTTATAACATAGTTTTTAAAAGTGGTAATATTGATTAGATCGGTATGTCACCTGTAACTCGGGGTTAAATTGCATCCCCGGGGAGCAACTGCGCTGTATTCGCATTCCATCGCTGCACTCGTAGTAGCTGTTGCAATCTGTCTCGTGCGGCAGCAAGAGGTGTATATGGAAGTTGGATGGACAGCCATTGGGCAAGTACTGGGCTGAAGACGCAGCTATTATCGTCAGGAATATCACGGCCTTATCCATTATACGTCTGAAAAGAAAAACCACTATTGAGATACTAGAAGCAAACGTGAAAGATAATAATTAGTAGGGTTTCGATTCCTTGTATATGATAACTGTTGATTTTAACACGATTCTGTTCTGTTCTGTATCAGCCCATATACGTCCCACTGCAGGGCACGGGCCTATTCTACAATCGAGGATACGATTGAGAGTGGTTAGGCCATATAGTCCACCACGCTGGCCTAGTGCGTGTTGGCACACGATTACATTACTAAAATGCACGTAAAGCGCGTGCTGTGGAGTTGATTCCTTAACACTTTCTGCGGGTTCAAGTAGGTATGTTGCTGTGAAATGAGAACATTGAAGTCTAGAACCGAATGTAAGATTGGTTAACTTTTTTGTTATTGTTCCTTGGAGAATGTTTGACGGAATTCGGATAATATTTCTGAAGATATTAGAAATAAACGAAATATTCCTCTTAGCTATGCAGTGAAATGTAAGATGAAGTTATTATTCGTTTTTCATACTTATGTTAAATTCTTCGAAGATTTGGATATAAATGTTTTCATACATGCATAACAATTTACAATTGGTATATTTGTTGAAATAGGCCTATATTTATAGACCATACACATGGACGGAAGTTTGGCAGATATGTAATAGTAACAAGTTCTATTGGTATTTGATTCACACATGGCATACATAGGTACATAGTCCTCATGCCGGCAAATCATTGGATCAGGCAAGGACTATAGATTTCCATCTTTCTCAATCCTAACATATCACTTGGCGTCATCCACTTTCAGCAATATAATACATTATCTTCGATTCATGATTCTTCTGGTTACCGACATAGCCCATAGGATTAGCAAGTTGAAGTGGCAGTGGACCGGGCACATAGCTAGTAGAACCGATGGCCGTTGGGGCCGAAAGGTTCTAGAGTGGAGGCCACGTACAGGCAAGCGAATTGTCGGACGCCCACCTACTAGGTGGACGGACGACCTGGCTAAGTTTGCAGGAAGACGCTGGATGCAGGCAGCTTCCAACAAGTCGATGTGGAGATCCTTGGGGGAGGCCTATGTTCAGCAGTGGACTTCCTGTGGCTGAGATGAGATGAGATGATTCTTCTGACCTGACCCTTGTTTGCGGTATATTCGATGTGGTTCACCGCTGCCGGCAAATTGGGCAGTCGGCGACGTGGCACTAACTTATTAGTTACATTGCTCATATTGCGTAGCAAGTTCTGTTATCATTGTGCTACTTGTATTTGTCGAATTTGGATGAGTCATGTCCAAACATGACTATCAAATCATGATACCAATACCTAAACGGAGCATCTAATTACCTTTTGGGGTTTTTTTCCTATTTAATCGTGACTCGCAGCCATCTTGATATGGTAATTTATTTTCAACCAAGTAATACACGAAGGAATTTCATATTATTACATCAAGTAGGTATATACCAATTTTAGCGTCTCTATTTTATCTACTAAACACTCTGGCCGGTGTAATAAAAGCTTATATTATATAGAACACTATAGCCACACCAAAACCTTTTCACCAAAACGAGTATCTGTTGCCAAATATAATAGTTCATTAAATTATTTAACTTTTGAAATAATTATGTATTATAAATAAATAGGTCCACATATTGGCCATTGGACTGGTCTTATGCTCCAACTGTGTCATAAAAATATATTTTGATATTTTTCGTAAGTAAATTAAATTATGCTGTTAAATAAAATAAACTCACCCCTAGATGAAATCAACAACACAAACATAGTATTTTGTACGCTGCAATAAGTTCTAACCACATTGATTTTATGAGCTTTATTGGAGTGCGATTGTATTTTTTACTGCAAATTTATTTAATAATTTTATTAAATCTTCCGCTTATATGAAAACAAAAACCACTTTAAAGAGCAGTCCACACAATTTTACACACCCAAAAATGCTGCGACTATTTTTAAAATTCAATTTTTTTTACAATTATTTTTTTAGTACTTTTTACGTATGTAGATATGTTTTAAAATTGTAAAATATTTACCACTATTAAATTAAATCGTTCTAACAATAACTCCTGTGGGAGCAGCAGCTCTCTGACGCGGTTTGATCGCGTGTTTCTTTCGTAATATATTCACAACAGTTTTCCTTGCACTTGTCACTCAACTCTGAACATTACGAAGTTATTGTAAGACAAAGGGCGGTGCGCGCCGCACATAATATATCTATCATTTATCTAAATCAAAACACATTATCGTTAAAATCTACAACGTCAAAATGTTCTTTAGATTGCGACCGATCTGATTACATATTTCATGTTTCTCTAGCGGAAGTGCTACAATAAACATTATTAATTACTAAGCTCTGAGGACACTGCATCACATTCTTTTCCAAATTTATTGAATGTGCCCAGAAAATCGATCGAGACAAGGCATTAAAGATTCATGTTTAAAAGTGTGTATGAAATACTCTCGAAAAACAAATTGCAAAAATTTTCTCGAAAAAAAAAATTTGCAACTGCAACGTAAAAATTCCACTGTTGAGCAAAGGCCTGCCCTGACCCATTCCATATATTTCTCTATTAAAAGCAATTTTTCTCCAGTCCTAATTATATTTGTCGAGATCATCTCGGCATTACTTTTGGGGTCTGTCTCTCCGGCTATACCAGTCTTGAGGTACCTATTGGCCGATGCATACTGGAGTCTAGTGGTCTTTTTGTCGACGTTTGTTGCTTTTGTTTAGTAACGCAGCGTTGTGTTTCTGACACGATCTTCTCGTTTACACCCACCATGCTGCGTTCTATTGTTCCTTAACAAACTATGAGTTTGGGCTTCTGCCGCTTAATCAAAGACCATGTGGGCACTGTAGGAAAAGACGGGCAGGATACACATGTCGAAGAGTTACATTTCAAACAAAGAGGAATACTTCCTAATTCCTATCATGTCACATTTCATAACAATTACAATATATTATGTAAATAAATAGATAAAGATAATGTCAATATTTCCGCTTTTCATGTCTAGTAACGGTGAAAGTACACAATTCACGTTAAAACATATTTCTTTTTAAAGTTGTTACAATATAAAAGTAGCATAGATTACGTTTTATAAAGAATTCTTCACTGTTCTGGTAGCTACAACATTTTTTTAAATTAATCCGTAGATGGTTGCTCTAAAGCATTGTGTATCTTGTTTTAATCTCGCGTTTCCTCTACAGAACCATACGTTCTGGCGTATGAAGCCCGAGCAGTCAAAATAGATTCGGTCCAATTTTAAGATTCCACAATTTACAAATAAATAAATAGACCCAACAGTCACCTTAGTTATATCGGATAACAGGAGTAATGTCTCTCTTCGTGGGACATTTCATGTGGAAATCACTGTACTTGCATCAGGTCAGGTGCAGTGTAAGAAATTTCTCGAGCCAGAATAATGAACTCATTTTAAATACAATAAAATATATTTTATTTCTTTGCATTCTGTTTCAGCTCTACAATTGAGTACGTTTGAGAGTGGTTAAACCCGTGGTTCCCAACTTAACCTTTTTAGGTCCGTTACCCCTAAGATCTAAGGGTGACTGATTTTACCCCTCCCTCCCCTCTAGAGTGACTGATTTTACCCCTCCTCCCAAGGATGATCTCAAACAACACGTGTTAATACGTTATACGTAGACTTTATTTAACTTAAAACAATTGCACATAACCAATAATTATACTTTTGAAATTTCTAATAGTTTAAAATTTTTATACCACCACAGAACCACAAGGTACTGCTTAGCTTTTACAAGTTTGTAATATTGGGTTCTGTTTCACTTAAGACGATAACCAGCTCATTGTTACCCCCACAAAATACAGGTTTTACCCCCGCGGGGGTAATTACCCCCAGATTAGGAACCACGGGGTTAGGCCATAGAGTCCATTTGCGTTATCTTAATTTAATCTAAATACAAATTGACAATATTGAAGCACTCCACTTAAGTATAACAATACTTGTGTTAAGAGGCTCCGCTCTTCCAAAAGTACTTATGGTACAGGTAAAAATACAAACGAACAATAATAATAATTAAAAATTTTCTAAGCCTTGCATTGAACTAGTCCGTTGTGGCTTGTTCCAGTTGTGTGATGCATATCAACCATTTGTATTGTTTTTTTATTTTAATATATGGCGAGACGGGCATGCCATTCGCTTGATGGTAAGCCATATGACCGCTCATTGACAAAGCAATGCTTGGAATTCCACTACGCTCGTCATCCTGAGACATAAGATGTAAAGTCTCAATATGTCCAGTAGTTACCCTGGCTACAATGCCCTTCTAACCGACACACAACAGTGTATTTACACTGCTGTTTGGCGGGAGAAATAGATATTGCGGTGGTACCTACCCAGGCGTCCACTCACATATGATACACCTACCACCAGTTTCGTTTTTATCGTGAGTATCACGCGGAGGGTAGTTTAGTCGTGCACGTTGCGGAAAATGCGGCGCGGCGCGGGATCCGCTGCTGCGGTAGATTTTTTCCTAGTCGCAAAACCCGATGTTTATAATCTAGTGTTAGTGTTTTGTGTAACTTATATTGTGCAATATCTATGGTTAAGTGTTACAATTAGACTCCCACTGTCCAGCTTCGGGTCAGCGTTACGGTGAGTTAGATAGACATACATATATACCTACTCTCTACTTGATTTTAATGCTGTGTTGTATTATTTCTATATACTCGGAGATAGGAAACCACATATCCGCCGGTAAAATGATCTCAAGCGTTATTTAATAGTAAAGATACGAAATACATAACCTGTAGGTGTGTAGTAGCGTCAGCAAGGCTATTGTTCTCTTAAACACGTAAGCGTGGTTAAAAATTACTGATGTTATTTAATTAGATCTGTATTGGTAATACGCAGTGGATAGGGAGCTCATGAATAGTATCACGACACAACACACACAACTTGCTCGTTGTTATAGACGACGTAAAGTAGTGATCATGCGTCGTATGCCATCCGGTGTCGCCTATTGCGTGTTATGCTCACCGAAGGGTTTTAGTCGGTATGCTGGCATGGAATTTTCTTAGGAACTCGAATGAAGAACCGGCCGCAATATCCGCGAACATAGCAGGCTGATAGGCCAACCTTTCCGTACCTATACCTTTCTGTGTTTCCCGAAAAACCTACCAAAGCTTGACATTATCATAATTTATGGCGTATTTTCCTTAAACACTTACCAGTTCCATGTGAGCATAGCTTTATAAATACTTAACTAGAAATGCCGCCTGGTTTTGCCCATTGAAAAATACTCCGTAAAAAGTGTTTAGTTGAACCGCATGTTTTAACGGGGTTTTCGTTAATGCAGCTTATAGAGTGTGCCCACTCCCCATATAAATCTAACTACCCTTTGCACCGCGCCATATATCTTGAAACTTTATTTGAACGTTGCGACCGTTCGCACATGATACAACAGTTTACCTAATGTTTTGACGCAGTTACCTAAATGGTAGATATAAAAAACGCATGTGGACCTACTAATAAATAAATATACCCATCAGTAACATACATAGTCCTGACCCCACACTAAGATCGAGTCTTGTGTCGTGGGTATCAGGAACTACGAGAGACTTTTCGGTCTCACAAACACGCAGACCCGTAACAAATACCTGTGGTTCATACAAATTTTTGTTTTGGTGCGGGGATCAAACACGCCTCCCATTTCACAGCCAGAGCGTCTAACCAATTATGCCACGGAGGCTGTCAAAATAACTAAGTAAAATTGGATTGCAAACAAAACTGGTATACTAAACTTAAGATTGGCTATTGCGCTGTTTTGGGGTCCCGGATCGCCGGGATAATAGTACAGGTTCCCTAGTACAATTTTCATCATTTATTACTAACAAGCTGATTTTTCGTGGGTAGCTTCCTTTCGACTAGACGCCCAACATTTTCCTTACAGTAACGTTGGTAAATGGTAGCTTAATAGGGGTAGCAAGGATAAAATATGTTGATTTGACGAATTTTAAAAATTTATTAATAACCGAATTTTTCTTT
Organism: Hyles vespertilio; assembly: GCA_009982885.2. NCBI lineage: Eukaryota > Metazoa > Arthropoda > Insecta > Lepidoptera > Sphingidae > Hyles > Hyles vespertilio. Next base: position 377,257 of record CM042805.1, on the reverse strand, counting down.
GTTTATTATCGAGATAATTATCTAAATAACGTGAAAAAATATTTGTCCTACAAAATATAAGGTTTTGTTAGGGAGTGCCCCCTCTCCAACATGTATCATAAACAAAGTCATGGTAAATAATTACTAACTATTTTTTTTATTGGTTAGCTTTGTATAGTTTACTACCCACAATGTCCTAAAAATTGCGTGGTATGTCATCTAGGTCCTCCGCTAAAAAGTTGTCAATACCGCAGGATTTTTTTTAAATTAGTAACTGTATCACAAATATATCACGTGATAGGTTAATATTTTTCATCCAAATAAAACAATGTCCTACAAAAATAAAGGTATGTTAATATTAGTCTCTTCTTAATCAAATTAATTAATTATAATGAATGGTAATTAAATTAATTAATGATATTCCTCGCATGGTTTAGAAGTGGTAAGACATAGTTTTATTCGCTGACGACACCTCTATTATATTTAAAGTTAGTCGAAAAGACAATAATTTCGATAACAATATTTTTCATGTAATTAGGTTGGTTTTCTATAAAGGTTGGTTTTCTGCTAATAATCTACTATTAAATGCTAGTAAGACTAAATGCGTCCGTTTTGCTTTACCGAACGTGGCAACGCGTATAGAATTAAATTCAGAAATTCTAAATTTAGCTAATTCCACAATTTATTTAGGGATCACTCTAGATAACAAATTACAATGGGGTCCACAAATTGAGGGACTATCGGCTAAACTTAGCAGCGCAGCGTTCGCGGTCCGAAAAATAAGATTCTTTGCGATCTGTTTTTAAGGAAAGTAATATACTAACCGTGTCATCTGAATACATCTTTCAGAATATAGGTAATGCACGTTCGTAAAAATATTAATAAGTTTTATAAGGTCAGTGACACCCACACTATTAATACGCGAAATAAAAATAAACTAGCAATACCCTCGTTTAGACTAGAATAGTCAAAAAAATCTTTCTTGGGTAGTTGTATTAAATTTTATAATAAACTTCCCAATTGGATAACGCAGCTACTGGACAAACTATTTAGGGCACATATTAAAAACAAACTTATGACTAGGGGTTATTATAATATTAAGGAATATATTGAGGATAAAAAAGCCTGGGATTAGGTGTTGTCTTGCCCATTGCGACCTCCTGGGGCCCTGCACTATTCACTCATTACATCCCCTAATTTAAATAATTAAAAATATAAAAAATTGTAAACTTAAAATTAACCAATGTACAATTAATCAATTAAATTATAGCTAAATATATAATGATTAATTAACGCCAATTAAAATCATATGACGACCGATCGAGAAAACAAAAAAATGGTTGCCTGTAAAGTCGGTTTTACGGGCGAAGATTTTACGTGACAACGTCTTTTTCTCGGTAGAATATTTATTGATATGAATATAATTAAATTGCACAATAGGAACAAGGAATTGAATGAAAATAAGAATTGCACAAATTTTAACTATAGAAATATATTTTGTTTACTAAAACATTGTACATGTAATGACGAATCTAAGCACTCCATATTTTCACTACAGACACAGCTGACGATACTTTAACCACACGTGTGAACTTGTATTGTGACGCTTTCTTGTTTTTCCAACGCCAAGAACGTTCGAGAAAGACAAAGACAGAGACACAAGCATGCGCCGATTCAATGCGCCTAATTCTCTAGTGCTGCGCGCGCACCGTTACACTTTTTCATAAGTGACTCCCAGCCGCAACCTAATTTAAGACGTTGTCACGTCAATAAGAAAAATCTTATTTTGCCTGCTCTCGATTGTCGAGCTCGTCAAGACGATTCCTCTGACTCCAAACACGGGGGGTTTACTTTAAGAAATGACGGAGTTATGCCTGGACAAATATTTTAGGGGAGAGAGGGAGGAATTTGGGGATTTGGTTGGGGCCAATCTGTAGAGCTCACCGAGCCGGTTCCAAAGATACCAAACTCGGTGGGTCTACGATCTATATTGGCCGAGATAGGATTGGGGGGGGGGTGAGGTAAATTTTCGGGGTGGGGGTAAGGGAGGGGGGGGGGGAGAGGAAGGTTTCGTGGGGAGGCTAACTTAAATTAATTTTTTGGAGGTAAAATATTTTTTTTTGGGGGGGTAATTTTTTGCGTAATTTGGGATTTCTGGCGGGGTCAATTTGTAGCCCTCACCAAGACGGTTCCGACGATACCAAACTCGGTGGGTCTACGACCTATGTTGGCCGAGATAGGATTGGGGGGGGTGAGGTAAATTTTCGGGGTGGGGGTAGGGGAGGGGGGGGGTAGGTTTCGTGGGGAGGCTAATAGGCACTATTTCGGAATAAGGGTGGGGGAAGGCAGGGGGGGGGCTATGGGACAATTTTGGAAAAAGTGGGTGAAACTGAAAAATAATTCTCTAGTGCTGCGCGCGCACCGTTACGTTACCGGGCGTTACACTTTTTCATAAGTGACTCCCAGCCGCAACCTAATTTAAGACGTTGTCACGTCAATAAAAATATTAATACATATGGAAATTCTAAGGTAAGACAAGTCACAAATACTTATTTTAGTAAATTGACCAAAACCAAGTCCACTGAGTTTGACTCGCTAGATCTACTCAAAAATGGGTCGCGCCGCGTAGTATCCAGTGGTAAAGTAAGGGTAAATATACTCAGGACAGGTTCGCGTCGCGTGGTTCCTGTGGTAAGTGTAAGCCCACTGAGTTTGTTTCGCCGGGTCTTCTCAGTCAGGGCCGCGTTGGATCCGGCAGTAAGCCTAAACATCGAGACGTTTCGGAAATACGTCTTATGGTCGTCGTCTTAAGTTGGAGTCAAAATAAGCCCACTGAGTCTTATTCGCTGGATATACTCAGGACAGGGTCGCGTCGCGTGGTTCCAGTGGTAGTGTAAGCCCACTGAGTTTGTTTCGCCGGGTCTTCTCAGGAAGGGCCGCGTTGGATAATAATCATGGTCCACTAATAAACTTAATTTAATTTGACTAACGTACATATTGTATTTCCTTGAAAAATAAATTACCATAAAGTCATAACTAATACTTTAAATAAAATAAGAATAAAAACTAAACAAATAAATAAAACGAACACTAAATAAAAATAAAATTTATTTAAAATAAATAAATTACATAAATAAATTAATTAATTAAAGCAAGAAATTAAAATAAGTAATACTAAGTATAGGAAATATATTGTATATAGAGATTAAGTTCTATGTGTATTGACTTGTCATAAGAGCTTTTAAATTGCCTACGTAACCAATAAATACATTTCATTTCATTTCAGTCCTACAAAATTTGTAATTTTTGAGTATACAAAATAAAATGAAATATATATACTGACAGTAGTATTCGTATACAACGACTTCGCTTATAACGACTAACCGGTTTTAACGACGATAATGTTTACTTAAGTTAGGTTTCATACTATGGTACTGAGAAAATATCACCATTTAGTGCGACTCCGGTTTAAGCGACCAACTGAAAAAGAAAAAGAAAGAAAGAAAGAAAAGTTTATTGTTGGTACAAAATATACAAAAGCAAAATAAACAAAAATAATAATAGTAATAACAACATTCCAACTCGAGAACATAGAAATATTAGGTATTTACAAAAAATATATATTATTTAACTATATAATGAATAACAGAAAGACTATAACATTCTGTTACTATTTGTGCCAACAACAGGAACCCTCATTCAGCTTATTACTGCAGCACAGCATAAGCAGTACCACAGCACTGATTTTCAATGAGGGACCTTAGTGACATCCGGGCACTATGTCGGTGTTAAGATTAAAATCAGTATAGGTACTTGTACATATATTTTAGAAAAGACTGATAATAACTGCTTATAGCAACCAATAATTATAATAATACGTCCGGTTAAAACGACGCGCAATGTTTTGTTTGCACAACCTATGCACCAATACCTCGGCGACCCAAATTTACCCCGCCCCGCGCGCTTCACCTCTCCTTATTAGCGCGTTAATCCATGGTTAGTGTTTGCACAGAATACTAACAGAAGTCAAGCTTGTGTATGTACTTCACTTTTGTTACCACACTCACACTACGCTCGGCGTTCGCGCAAGGGTTGTTAACTCTGGCTTATGCGAAAACACGTAATGTGTGAGTGAGAGCGTGAGTGTTAATAGCACGCGTATCGTTTGATTGAATTTTTAAATAAAATATATAAAACACAATAATACAATAAATAAATTTTAATTTTATTTATGAACTCGCTGAGAATGTGTATGTCATGGTTCTAAGTATTTTTTATTGTTTTTTATAATATTTTTTTTTAAATGAAATTTATATTCAATTATTATAATCTGGTGTTTTATCTACAAGTGTAATAACTTTTATTCATTTGCTCCATCTTTGCACAAAACATCTCACTATTTGCGTTCCCGAAGCGGGTGACACTCGCGCTCGCAGTGGTCTCGACTGGTTTGAAATATTGTGTCGGTGAACGCTGTCTATGTGTGCGTTGATTTAGCGCGCTTTGTATGGAGCTTGACTTCTGTTAGTTTAGTATTCTGTGGTGTTTTGTCACTTCTTAAGACAAGTTCTAAAAGCTCGACAAAATAGTTATTTCGGTAAAATACCGATTTCCAGCTCTGGTGCGAAACGCATCTAAATATATACCGGGTATATATATCAAGGGTGCTACCGAAAACGAGGCCGGGTGGTAGTTTAAGTGACTACAAACACAATGTAACTGTGTGTTGGCCGTCTGTATTTTTAGTCGTCTGTGGTCGACAGTAAACAATGCTGTGCGCATGCGTTTGTGAGCAAGGATAGTAGTGTGCCTTAGCTCCAATAGCAAAATATACAAAATACAAAAGAGTAACTACTGGACATATTGAGACTTAACATCTTATGTCTCAGGATGGCGAGCACAGTGGAATATTGCTACTGTTTATGAGCGGTCGTACGGCGGTCGCTTGCTCGTCTCGCCATTCCTTGCAATAAAAAAAAAATAATTTCATGAATTTCAAGTATGGAACTGGAGGACTGGAATAACGTACCACGCAATTTGTAGGACAATGTGGGTGGTAAACTATGCAATTGTTAGCTAACCAATAAAAAAAAACAGCTGGTTAGTAATTCTTTTTCATGACCTAATTTATGATACATGTTGGAGAGTGGGGACTCCCTAACAAAACCTTATATTTTGTAGGACAAATATTTTTTCACGTTATTTAAATAATTATCTCGATTATTTAAATAACTTGAAAAATATTTGTCAAATAATGATTGTTAAATAATGATTAACGAAGAAAAATTCGGTTAGTAATAAATTTTTAAAATTCGTCAAATCAACATATTTTATCCTTGCCACCCCTACTAAGCTACCATTTACCAACGTTACTGTAAGGAAAAAGTTGGGCGTCTAGTCGAAAGGAAGCTATTCACGAAAAATCAGCTTGTTAGTAATAAATGATGAACATTGTACTAGGGAACCTGTACTATAAACTTTAGGACAGAAACGTCTATAAATTACCATCAACTCAGGATAATGACACGAAAGCCGCTTGCATTCAGTGATCTGTATTGGGTTATCATATACCTTGTATATGGACGCCCAACACAGTATTTACCAGTATATGCCCTCCATCCATCGATAGATAAACAATGCATACATTTATACTTTAACTAACATACGAACTGACAGACAATAGTTGCATTAGTAGTCACAATTAACACGTGTTTCTGTCAAACTGATTACAAGTTAAGATTGTTATCTTTACACCCAAATGTATTCTAGTGAAGTTATAACATTAGGCATAATGTGTACAATGTCAATGATAATATGACCTTCACGACAAGGGCGAATTATTCGCACACGAATTACCATTGATTTCAATTCCTATAGCAGCTTAGAGTTAGAGCTATGGAAGGAATTATCATTCTTCTTATGTTGGTTTAAGACTCCACTTTGTGGGCATTTTCCACAATTGCCAATTGTTAATAATTCTTTTAGGTTTTCTTTTTAAATGTTAGTGGTAGGTCTCTCATATGTGAGAGGCCATCTGGGTGGGTACCACCGCAATGTCTATTTGTTCCGTCAAACAGCAGTTTAAAAGCACTGTTGTGTTTCGGGTTGAAGAGCATTATAGCCAGAGTAACTACTGGACATATTGAGACTTAACATCTTGTGTCTCAGGATGGCGAGCGCAGTGAAATGCCAATCATGCTTTGTAATTCATGGTGTTGTTTGGTTTTGCTACTGTTCATGAGCGGTCGAATCGCTTACCATCAGGCGAACGGCATGCTCTTCTCGCCATTCACAGCAATAAAAAAGAAGAATAATAAATGTCAGCGTAATACGTGGTACCTGTTTATAACCCTTGGAGGGTACACGCATGTGTTAACTATTTATAGTAAAATACATTTTTCTAGCAAGTAGACGTGGTGTCACAATCGTTCAGGACGATGCGACGTGATACATACGTTTTTGTCGTCAGGTATCGAGGTTTATTCCGTTTCCGCGCAAACAGCATTCGAATAATTTAAAAATATTAAGGTAAATTTGTAACCATAATATAGTGAAATCAGTCTTAATTGCCCACAGTGAGGCTATATATAGATATAGCTATAGAGCTATAATGAAGTGAAGGTGAAGGAAAACATCGTTGATCGTGAGGAAACCTGCATACCAGCTATTTGTTTTAATTTAGTAGTGGACTATATAGCCGAACCCCTCTCAATCGTAGGTACTCTTGATTGCAGAGGGATTTATATGGGCTTATACAGATTACAGAGGGCTGGATCACTTTAACTTGTTTATATTATCCACGGTTCATTAATGTTCTTCTCACACGCTTTACAATGACCACTCTGTGAAAATGCAAATTTACTTGTGCTTCTTATTATTTGGACGTTGATTTTTTTGATACCTTTTATTGAGTTTTTGATACCCATGACACGAAACAGGATCTTAATGTGGGGTCAGGACGATATACAGGGTATATCAAGACTGCTACCGAAAACGAAGCTGGGTGGTCGTTCTAGTGACTTTAGACATAATGCAACTAAATTTTGTGCAAACATTTATCACATTTTTTTGTTATATTTTTTGTCGTCGTATTAGGGTGGTTAATACATAGTTTTTTCTTAAATAATAATGTACACCCATTTATTTTAAAGACGCTATGGTAAGCAAGGCTTTAAATGATTATTTTAGCAAAAACTATGGATTTACCACCCAAATTCAACGACATTTGAAAAATAATAATATAGCATTATAATATAGCATGTACATCAATTATTATTGTTTATTATTATTATTCTCTCACTATTTGCACTACCCTATATTTCAATTTCACAATAATCCAGTCCATCCAAAGGTTGCCTGGAAGAGATCGCAGCTAGCGATAAGGCCGCCTATTGTAACCATGCCTTTAGTTTGTAAGTACTTGTATGTGTCTTTCATTTTGGTGTACAATAAAGCATATAAATAAGTAAATAATAATAAAAAAAATATTGTCGCATTTCTTTACGAAATTTTTAGTTGCATTGTGTTTGTAGTCACTAAAACTACCACCCGGCTTCGTTTTCGGTAGCAGTCTTGATATACCCGGTTTACAGTATATGTGACTGTTGGATGTATTTATTTATTTATTATTATTATTACCGATGGATTGAATTAATCTCATTTTCGAGATACAATTCCAGGGCAGAACAATTTGAGCTTGATACACTCTAGTCTGAAGGCGGAAAATAGTCAAAAAAAAACAAAACATTTGCGAAAATGATTATCTGTCGATTAGCCAATAAGGAACAATTAAAACAATACTTGTACAAATTGGACAAGGCATGGCATGTTCGTGGAAAAGATCAGATCTGATTAAACGTACATGCATAAATATTAACGATTAATGTACAGATAATGGAGAACATGCATCGAATCACTAAATACTGAAACATCCGGAAAAGTGCCAAAATATGACCTCGGCGCATAGCCTCGGCGCGTGTCATGATAATTGTATTTAAACAGATGTCAAGCACCTTTGTTGCCATTTATGCCATCGTTCAGACCACGCGAGCTCATCATTTCATGTTATGAAGTAACATGTCAGTTTGTACATCTTCTATCATCGGTCTTTATTAATTTTGCAATAAATGATAAAACGTTAGTGATTCTCTATTCCTTCCAGTACTAATCAGTGATCTACCAGCCCTCATCCCACATTTACATACATGATGTCGAAGCAGTATGACTTGCTATCATAGTTGCTTTATGATTCGGCAAATAATTTTACGACAGACCGCTAACTATATTTCCCGCGCGCCGTCGACTATATTTCCCGTCCCGTTATATCCCGTTCTGTCCCGTCTTATTCAGTCTAATGACGATAAGCATTCAATCCTGTCCTCTCCTATATCCGTGCCAACTATTCAACTTTAAAAGAGAAGAAAATATGTATATTTGGTTCCCTGAGTCATCCCACAGGAACACTAGATTTTCGGAATAAAAATTAGCTTATGTGTTCATCCAGGGTGTCAGCTATCACTATACCAATTTCATCAAAATCTGTCTGTTTTTGCGTGAAGGAGTAACGAACATCCACACTCACAAACTTTCACCTTTATAATATTAGTAAGGATAGAGTACCAATTATAAATATTAAATAATAATGCAAGCTTAGAATCTTCACCAACTGTTTTTTTTTTTGCTTACGCAGGGAAACCAATTACAGCTCCCGTGTCATCCCGGGATAGAGTGCAGTGGTTTTGTGAGGTTCACCGGTTTTACGACCGAACGCTAAGCCCCCCAGGAATGATGTTGCAATGCAGGCGACCGTTGGGTTGTGTTACCCTTACCAACTCCTACACCAACCAAAAGCCCGTTATGTTCCTGTTCGGAAGTCATCCGGAAGCTCAAAAAGAGAAGCTTCCTATACTATATTCCGCTGAATCCGTTCCTGCATAGCACCGTTTGTTTGCGCTCCGTGACTTCACGTGCCTTAGAAATTCTTGTGAATCATTATTAGGTATGTTATCTGTTGCATAAATTCGGCAAACGACGAAACGGCTCGCCCGATATTTAGTAAACACCGCCGTCCATGAACATGAAGGAAGTTAGAATCTTAGGTACACAACTGGCGTCAAAATAGGACTGGAAAGGAAAGGAAAAAGGGATATCAAAGGAGTGTTACCTAGTGTTTAGCTGTTAGCACTAAGCTATCTAACGGGTGAAAGATATGGTATCAAAACAGTAAGATATTATGTATTTAAACGTTTCGAGTTGATGTTGTCTCTAATAAGGATTTGAACATAGCCGAGTCAGAATAAAAGAGACTCGTAAAAATTAACAGTAAAATTAAAAGAAAGAAAATCAAAGGCATTGTTCCTTTACAGGCTTATGGACCGAACGAAAAACCGAAAAAAAAGCTTTCTGTGGGATAAGCCTTCCTGGGTCCTTCCACCGTAGCGGAAAGAGGCATCTTAGCGCGCCGGCATGATTATATACATAACACTGCCGTATGATGCTATTCTATACTCTATTTGGACGGCATTTACACGTACCTCCAGGTGCAATGCAGTCACTGTGCCGCAATTACTTAAAGTTGGGTGACGCAATACACGTACAACTAGAAGTTAAATATCTATCGGGGGCTACAACAAGGCAATGACATTCCTCGGCTATATCGTCAATTCTTACTGTGTCATATTGTATATTATATACTTGCCAGTTGATATGATGAGAACAGTGGTTACTCCTATTGTCAAAATAAAACAACAACATGTCGAGTAAATCAAATTATAGGCCTATCTCACTTGCTACAATTGTGGCTAAGATATTTGATAGTTTAATTAATACATATCTAAATAGCACTATCAAATTGCATGATGCGCAGCTTGGTTTTAGGGAAGGTTTGTCTACTGAAACAGCAATTTTTTGTTTAAAAAAGACTGTAAGATATTACACAGATAATAGTACTCCATTACAATGAATGTTGCCAAGCGACAACATGTCATTGATATGCAGAATAAACAAGGTGGGCGACAGCACCGAGCCCTGAGGAACTCCGGCATTTACCGACATGAGCGCCGAAGCGTGTCCGTCTACGACTACACGTATTCTACGCCCATGCAGAAAGCCGGAAATCCACGAACACAGGTTGCCGGGTAGACCGTATGCCGGAAGCTTGGACAGAAGACCACGGTGCCAGACCCTATCAAACGCCTTGGCAATGTCGAGGCTCACAGCAAGAGCCTCGCCACGCCGGTCTATCGCCTCACCCCAGCGATGCAGGACAAATGCTAGAAGATCACCCGTCGATCGATTATGGCGGAATCCGTATTGTCGGTCACTGATCAACGAGTGATCCTCCAGGTAGCGGACCAATTGAGCGTTTATGATCCGCTCCATGACCTTACACATCACTGAGGTGATAGCGATAGGGCGGTAATTGGTAGGGTCCGATCGATCACCCTTTTTGGGGATCGGTTGCACATTGGCCTCCCTCCAAGATTCCGGCACAACACCTGTGCGGTAGGACGCTCGGTAGAGGCGAGTCAGTGCTGGAGACAACTCGGCTGCACAAGCCCTTAAAACCACCGCTGGTATCCCATCCGGACCACTGGCTTTCCGCACATCGATAGACCGTAACTCACGCCGCACATCACACTGCCTGATGCGAATATCTGCCATTGAGAAACCGCAATCAGGCAGTGTAGGCAGCGACTGGGAACCACGGTCTTCGAGGCGGGAATTAGCTGCAAAGAGATTTGCCAGCAAGGCAGCCTTCTCTTGCGGCTTGTGGGCCAGCGACCCTTCTGGGTACCTCAGCGGCGGCAACGCTGGACGGCAGAAGTTAGATTGGACGGCCCTGGCTAACCTCCAATAAGCACGACTGCTAGTTGGGTGATCGGCCAACGCACGCCCAATCCTGCTAACGCGCTGGGCATCCGCCCTAACGTAGGCCTTCTTGCAGGCCTTGGAGGCACGGTTATAGGCTTCTTTGAGGGAACTGATATTGGGATCCTTCATGGCGCGACCCCTGATCCAAGCGCGATACGCCGCCTGTTTGTCACCGACAGCATCGGCGCATGCACGATTGAACCAGGAGCGTCCACGGCCCTTACTGGCGATCTCAGAGGAAGGAATGTAATATTCCATTCCAAGTCTGATCTCGTCAGCAATAGCGTTGGCACTCGCTGAGGGATCTTTACCCTCAAAGCAGCGCTGCCTCCAAGAGATGGATGCAAAATATTCCCGCATACCATCCCAATCTGCCGACGAGTAATGCCAGACCCTTCGCCTAACCTGCACGGGACGTGGAGGTGATGCGATCGGTACTGACGACCCAACCAGGCAGTGATCGGAAGTGCCCAGAGGCGCACTAACGGTCACATGATATCCGGCTGGGTGACTCGCCAGCAGAAGGTCCAGCAAAGAAGGCGCATTACTCGCCACATCCGGGATCCTGGTGGGCTGGTTCACCAGTTGTGTCAAGTCATGAGTCAGAGCGAATGCATGGGCAGCTCTGCCAGCATGATCAGTCTTGGAGGAGCCCAGCCACAGTTCGTGATGAGCATTGAAATCCCCCAAGACCACCATTTCGGCCGACGGGAACTGCGCCTGCGCGTCATCAGCCGCCTGGCTAAGATACCTGAACAGCCGAGTCGTCTCATCGTCCCCGTTGTGAGACCTGTAAAGGCACACGTAGATGCGGCTCAGGGAACCTAGATCCACGTGCACCCACAGAGCGGAGAAGGAGGGGTCCTCCATGCAGTGCAAACGGCGACAGCAGATGTCCGACCGAACATACAAGCATACCCCGGCTTTAGGCTTGAAGTTTACTTCAAGCGAATAACCGGCATTGGTAGGCAGCGACTTTGTTGTGCTGGTCCCCTGGCACTACGGAGGTCCATGAGCAGCGGTAGCCGCTTACCATCAGGCGGGCCGCTTGCTAGTCTGCCTACTAGGCAATAAAATAAAAAAAAAAAAAAACCGGGATACAACAGGTAAGAATTATCGGTCGGACAACGAATCTGCGTCTCCGTTAGGAAGAGCAAAGCAGGCCGGGCCGTCTCAAGATGGTGGTGGACGGCATTGAGGTTCGTATGGAGTCCACGGATGTTAGTGAACTCCATAGTGAACGCGGTGGTGGGGTTTAGCACCGCTGAAGGACCTGCTCTGTTTAGTTGCACTGTCATGGTAGAAAGGATGGGATTGGTGAAGAGGCAACGAGGATCTTAGGTTCGGGCACTGAGAAGGCCGAATGGGCACCGGCACGAAGGGTCGGCAGGAAGCGAATTGATCCGCCGGACGGAAGGGCCCCCGTACCCTCCCGGGATGGGCCGCCGGGACCCCACTTCCGGTCACCAACCGGCACGACGTACCCACCCAAGATTATGCGCGGCATGGTGAGGCAGCCTCTCGAGGTGGTTAGCCCCGATTGGGCCCCTGTACTATACCGCGGGCGGCCAGCGGACAACCGTTTCTACGGGTCTCCCTGGCCGGCGGATCAACTCTCCTCCCTTCGACAGAGGACCGAAAATACCCACACGGTACAACCTCATGCCCGGACTTAAGATCCTCGAAGAAACCGGAAAACCAAACTGAAGATGCAATCAATATTAATTAATTCAATTCGATTTGGAGGCTTATCCGTTAATCTACAGATGGGTTTATCAGCAATAGGCACTTGATTGAGACGCGTCCGCCGCGCCCTGCTCGCCTCACTCTACGTGTGATGCATACAATCAACTGCAAGCAATTGTCATATCTTTATTCTCCAAGTATATTATTTAAGAAATAGACAATCTACCCGAATGTTACCTTTTATGTAATAACCTATAGTATTCAGTTGGAAAAGAAGGTAGCGCGGGACCCAGTATACAACTTATTCAACTTTAATAACGTGTATATTTTATAGCAAAGGGTGAGAAGATTTCACCCATTACAAATAAAAAGAAACGTATTAGTAAAACATGAAATCTTTGTACGGGAAAAATTGTAGACCTTAAATAAAGCTAAAAAATTAAAATATGTATTTAATATCTATTTCTCTCACTGTATCAAGCTTCATAAAAACTTTTATACTAGGTGTATATATAAAAGGAAAATTATTCCATTCCCACCTTTAAATAGTAGTATCGATGCCGAATTGAACCGTGGAAATATCTTATCCACAAATCTCCATTTATTCGAATGATTGCATTTTTTTCAATTTGCTTTGATGAGGCAATTCAGGCTGGATGAACGTAAATTAGTGTAATCCTATATCCAGGTCCAGCAGTGGGCGAAAATATAACTTTCTTTTTTGCTTTTTAATTTCGTGAGGTACCCCAGATTAGCCCCGCGTGGTGATGACGTCGCTCTCTATCACATTTTAGAACCTAACCCTCGAAATCGTGAAGGTCAATTCAGTGCCACATCTGCCTACCTCTTCGAGGATACAATCGTAAACTTATGTGAAAATATTATGTAACCTCATTCCGCTAAAAATCTGATTGAATTTTGATTTTATAGATCAAATTTGATAATAGCAATTGCAATCGTTAAATAACGAAAACATTACGTACGATCCATATTTTAAAGCAAGCTTGTCTTTATTTACTTATACATTGTAAAGGCAAATATTTGTGTCGTAATGTTGTAGTGGAAAATATTCCATACTAAATAGGCTTAGGCACCAAATCACATGATATTGATCAAGTGATTGTGATCTAGAATATGCACGAATATCACGCAGTCATATTGATCCGAGCTCCGAACGATAAGCTCATTGCTTCATACATTCATATACATGCTGCGGACACATGGTCTGCCTTTATACTTGGCCATAAATGTCAATAAATGTCACGTTATAAAATAGAATAAAATACATTTTTAGAAGATTTGTTTAAAAGAAATTTGAAGCCAAAGGGCAATAATAGCACTTATTTTTAATACGCTTTTATTATCTTCAGACGTGTGTATGTTAGTATGTAACGGAATCTTTGAACATGATTTTGGCCCCCTTCAAAACGTCGGAGCGTGGGGTGCTTTTCAGGATATTATCAAAATAACCCTTCTAGTCATATATGTTCATAAAATATTTAGAACTATTGCTACCATGCACACCACGCTTTTTTACAATAACATCATTTTTTCTTACACTATTTTTAATTCAAATTTATTGTCAATTTGTTAGTTGGATTTTCTATAAAAGCGTATTTTTTTATTTATTTTTTTTATTGAAGAGAACAATCGAGAATGGAGTGCCAATAGATTGTTAGTAACAATAGCAGACCATTGACACACCCGTTGCCATGGGTTTTCTAATGCCATGCAGCATTTGGAGGAATCAATGATCTCTCATCAGGAAGGCCCCTAAATTAATACGATCTGGAAATAATAGGCGGAAGCAAACATCCGAACACACAAACACACGAATGTGAACGTTTGTTTTAGTTGTTCATGACTCATGCCGGTGACTTCATCCGTTAATTTATAATTTTGATTACAAAAACAACTAAACATTACACAATATATTATACACCCACCCTACAATCTAAGCTGGTTTTGTCACTACATTAAGATTTAAACTTTTCAGTCGTGGTTATCAAAAGCTACGAGACTTGTTGGACAACGTATTTTAATTTGAGGATTATACACGCAACTTCTACTATTATGACAAAATCCTTGAACAATTGTGCCGTGGAACTTGTGTAGTTAAAACCGGATTAAACATATTTTAAGTAATCTAAATATCTATCGATTGGTTATACTCATGTAGATACTATTTTATTATTTTTATCAAAAAATAAAATTAAGAGTCCCTTCTACTGAGTAAATTTTTTGATTCTACATTAAACGATAAACCGAAGGATACCTAATCTCAGAGTCTTCAAGGTATTTAAGGATTTAGTTTAAATAATTCTTTACAAAAAAAAACCGACAGAACATTTGATTGATTTATCGGTTAGGAGGCATGTTAATTACTTAATCAGGTCTACAGCGTGAATAATTGAGTGAGTTGGAATGGTTCGAGGGTCACACAAACTGCTTATAATGTATCAGGGTTACTTTTATAGCCTTCAGTAGAACACGCTTCTCCGGGAAGCCTCCAACTGTGGTTTTCTAGAGAATGTAAAAAATCAAATGCACTAGCACTTCGTGGCTCATGTTTACAAAAGTGAATTTCTTTAGAAATAGCCGTTGCTACTCCGTGTACCAAAGGTGAGGTTAAGTTTTCATTATTTTGTAATAATCACTTCATTGTAAACTTTTTTGGCCAGAATAAAAAAAAACTGGTTTTGAAAAGAGCAACACTAGAGTTTTCTTGCTATATTTTCTCTAATAAAAACCGGTTTCCGCCAACCATTTCGTAGACAGGGTTTAATGATTTATGAATTCATTAAATTGTTTTGTTTTCTTCATATCGACGCAGGAAAGCTACTTTACTTTTGCAACAGAACCAAAAAAAATTTTTTTAAATGAATAACCTCTAAACTAGAATACTTACGAATACCGTTTCTTTAATAATAACATTTTAAAATAAAACCTTATATTTTCACGAGAAAATTCAATGCGGTATTTTTTTTTATGGATTATTTAATAAACAAAACGCATATACGCATTTTTTGAGATACGACAAAATCGCTTTCCTGCGTCGATATGAAAACATGAGTTCCAAATTGAAAACATCTGCGCTAGTAGAAATAGGATTTTTTAATATTAATGTGGGCTACAAAATCTTAAAATCTCATTGCATACATCATAAATATACCGGGTATCTCAAGACTGCTACCGAAAACGAAGCCGGGTGGTAGTTTTAGTGACTATAAACACAAAGCAACTAAAAATTTCGCTAAGAAACGCGACAGTTATTTTTTATGATTTTTTAAACATCGTCATTTTTTGGTGGTAAATCCCTAGTTTTAGCTAAAATAATAATTTAAACTCTTTTATACCTTAGATTATTTATAAATAAAAGGGTATACACTGTTATTTTAGGAAAAAATGCATTTACCACCCAAATATGGTCAAAGGAAAAAAATAACAAAAAAAAAATTGTCGCTTTTTTTTGCCACTTTTTCTGTTGCATTGTGTCTGAAGTCGCTTAAACTACCACCCGGCTTCGTTTTCGGTAGCAGTCTTGATATACCCTGTATAACAATCTTAATGACGTTTATCCAAAGATAGACAATTTATCATATCGTTATAATTTCGCTTGATTGGCCAAATAACTTAACAACTAGCTTATCATTAGCAATAACAAAATAGAACCTAATGATACAAGACATACGTCAAGAGTATGGCAGATAAATTCATTGAAACTTGTCCCAAAACTGTATGATTTCACTAACATCGTACAAGTCGCGAATAATCCGTTTAGCATTCCAAGAACATTCCAAGAAATTTGTTCCTATAATATTAATTATATCACTTTTCTGAGAATTGTTTTGATATCACGATAAAGCGATACAGATAAGCGGAGTGTCTTTCTTTGATTTATAATTATTTCAGCCAATAAGTTACACTGATTGTGTCGGAGTCTAAACATTATCGGCCAACAGTGTGCTCCATGTTTCTCGTTGTAATGTAAATCGGCACAGGTAATAATTAATGAATATACGTATAAACAAAATATATTTATATACTACTGATATTTAGAAATTGAAACAATTTGCCTTTAAAGTTAAATAAAGCCTATATGTTTTTCCATGGCAACACATCACAACTTGTACACACACGAGCTCGTCACGGCGTTAGTTTCCTTGCTTATCTTTGTTACTTGCGTCACCAGACTTTTACTGTCTAAAGGTGTGATAGCAGACAGGCCCATCGCCATCACGTACTCAATATAACTAACCTGGGCAACTCAAAAGTGATTCTTTATGTTAAAACATACTGGATAGCCTGACCTAGTAATTGAGTGTAACTAAAACTTGGCTGTGCATAGGCCACGTGCTTCCACTAGTCCAATGTGACGAATTTACTCTAATGGTACATTTCATATGTGAATCTACATTTCATTATTTTATAAATGTTATATTAGTTACACCCAGTATATTACTGACAAAGCTAAAATTAAGTTTATCAATTTGTATTAGATATATTTTTTTTCGTGGAGTAATGCGGTCACTATAATTAGATTACATAATATGTATGTATATTGTAATAATATTGGTGTCAATAATCGGCACAAGAATGTTCTGGCGCGCTACTGCACCGCCTCGCTGTCTGCTGCGACACGCCTTTAATGTTGGTAATCATATTAATATTGACGTAATCTTGTAAATTACATCCCAGCGTTTGCTTTGCTATTACGCATTCCGGACTTTTGTCGTTATCTTTCAAACAGATCTTTCAATGATACAAACAAAATGTTCAGTTTGGTAAATACCTGCTTTAGATTTTCATCACTAAACCACCAATTACACTAAGCCGACATTTCGAGACTGTGTGATCAGTAGGTACATATGTGTCAGAACAAAATATGTTGTTCATCCGAAGTCAAAACATGAAAACAATATCTAAAGAATGGTTTCTTAGATTAACGCGAATACAAACACAATGAAATTGTTATACACTAAAATAAAACTATTATTTATGGATTTATTCCCGGATATGGTTTCATTTTTGCATTTTTTTTAACTTCCGGACGTTTCGACTTCTTTACAGCGTATATAAAATAGACTACAACTGTGACCTCACCAATATCGGTCAAACCAAATGAAGCATAAGCACAGGCGTAAAGGATCACATTGCTGACGTAAAGAATTAACGATCAACGAAGTCTGCACTTCTGAACACATAGAGGAAGCTAGGCTAGCTAGGCTCCAAGCATTACCTTCGTTTTGACCCCAAGCCCTCCCAAAAGAACGCCGTTTCCTGCCTAGGATGATTGGCGTGGCTTGGAGACTGTCACGCCCTCACACCCACCACTGTAACTCCTATAAGCCAGGATCAACAGTGGCACGCAAAGTAATGACACCGAGCATTGAAGCTCGGCGAGTCTCCGGGAATGTCTAACTTGTCTTTAACCCGCAACGAAATGAATCAGAAAGTTAAATTACTTCCACTTGCCTCCGTGCAAAGCAAAGTGGCGTGGCTATTGAAATTTAAAAAAAACAATGGTGAAGATGGCTCGAAGCTTGCAAAAACATGTAATGCAATTCTACATTTAATTAAATTAGAACCCAAACGACCGGAGATAGACCGGCGTCGATCGGAACGCAAAGCCAACTAACTTTTTAATTTAATAATTGTAAAATAAGGGTAGTTAAATTAAAGCAGCTACCGGATGAGTACCTCAGCCCGCGTCGTAACCACGAAAGCTGTAAAGTAATCGAAACGTCGCGCGTGTCGGGAAGTTCAGAAATGAATAAATTAAACCAAATCCCAAATAAAATCCAGAAAAAATAATATCTTAAGAAATTCACATATTCAATGAACCCAGATTCTGTCACTTTTATAAATGGCTAAAATATAGATCTAATAATTCAGAGAGTTAATCAAAATAGGTTAGGGTTCTCGAGATTATTCGAACAAATAGTTACTACTGGCGGCTGTCGGTAGAAAGAGTATCGAATCGATTCCTGGATCCATCTGTACCTTACAGTGGATGAAATGACCAGTATTTAGATCAAACGCTTCTGGAGACTGTCCCACCCTCACACCCACCACTGTAACTCCTGTGAGCCAGGATCAACAGTGGCACGCAATGTAATGACACCGAGCATTGAAGCTCGGCGAGTCCCCGGGAATGTCTAACTTGTCTTTAACCCGCAACGAAATTAATCAGAAAGTTAAATTATTAGGAGGAGTTGGAAATAAATTATTGTCCACTTCCCTCCGTGCAAAGCGGGTGACAAAACATTGAACTGAAGAGGTAAATAACCTCGCAAAAAGACTTTCACAGCCGGAGAAGCCAGCTGTAAAGCACCACGGATCAAATTATTATTACATTTAAATGGGACCTATTATGTGAACTGTTA
This sequence comes from Hyles vespertilio, assembly GCA_009982885.2. Lineage (NCBI taxonomy): Eukaryota > Metazoa > Arthropoda > Insecta > Lepidoptera > Sphingidae > Hyles > Hyles vespertilio. The sequence goes on along the minus strand of CM042805.1, from coordinate 358,334 downwards.
TGCTTGATTCCAGTAAAAGGTTTGGCAAAAACGCCGGAAAGCATGGAAGTTCTTTCTAGAGACTAGCCTCTACAAGGTCCATGTAGTATACAACTCCAGATGATATTTGCATACTATCTAGCATGGTTTTACGCTGATTCTGCTAAAGACTACACTCCAAAAGTATATGATGCGCGGACTGCTCATACTCGCAATTAGGTGTTGAACATGGACACGCAGACGACGCAACAAGCTTAAAAGAGTATAATTTAGACTTAAAATTACCATGGCCCGTGAGAAATTGTGATACGCAATAATCGACATCTAGCTATGTCTTTGTTAAACAATCACGTACGCAAGGAAAAAATTAGTACAGATGCCGGCCCTTCAAAGATACCTCCCATCTATTTTGCCATTCATCTAATAGTTCGCTATATACCACTGAAACCGGTTTAAATAATCTGTCAACTTTTAAAAGTTCACGTGCGGTGAAAAAACTTTTATCCATATTCTCTCTATTAGAGTAATACATCGCGGCGCGACGTTGCACCTCCAGGTCGACTGGAAGTACACCCGCTAGGACAGGCAAAGCTTCGGTACTAACAGTTCTATATGCCTTGCACAAGAATATCAACGCCAAACGTTGGCTCTGGAGCAGTTTTCTTCGCACAGCACCGATAGTAGCCCTATCAGCCCATACGGGAGATCCATAACAGATACATCCTAAGTAAGTTGCTCCATAGATGATTTTTAGTGTATTGAAAGATAGCCCCCACGTTGATTTTGATACTCTTGTCAAAGCAAAAAAGTTCCTTTTCGACTTTTCCCCGACGTTCTTAATATGTTCAAGAAAGGAAAAATTCCTTTCTAAAGTTAAACCAAGATAACAAACCGATTCCTTTTTTTTAACATTGATATTATTAAATTTAATTCGCGGCTGTGATTTTAAAGTTCCTTTCAGAAGTAATTGGAACGTTTTTTGTGGTGCAAAGGTTAAGCGATTTCGATGGCCCCAATCACATATTAGTTTTAAACACGCGTCCGACATAATTTCTAATCCCGACCTACTATTTGACTCTATAAGCAAGAGGCCGTCGTCCGCATATCCGGTCAAAGAACACCCTGACGGCAAGGGAATTGCAAGAAAATCATCGAACCCTAAGTTCCACAAATAAGGACCTAAGACCGAACCTTGTGGACAGCCCATCGTAAGTGGTTTCGACACAGCATAATGTCCAAGTTTAAGTTTTGTTGTTCCGTGTGAGAAATACGAGTAAATAAGTGAATATATATTTTTAAAGCAACCTCGTAATTTCAACTTAAGAAGCAGCATTGGCCACCAAGCGTTGTCGAAAGCACCGGATATGTCCAGGAAAATACCGAGTACATATTTGCGCGCCGATGTACTTACAGCTCTTCTAACCGATATTGCCGCGTCGATAGTTGACTTACCCGTCGTAAATCCGAACTGTTTTTCGTGAAACTTTGGTCCACCCGGTAGCAATCGAGGGACGATAAGACGTTCTAAAAGTTTACCGTAGAGACGGTAAGAGTGTAATAGGTCTATACGACTTAGGATCATGTGGAGATTTATCGCCACCCTTGGGTATTATACGAATGAAACCGGTACGCCATACCCGTGGAAATACCCCTTCAGCAATACATCTGTTATAAACAGTGAGTAATGCATCGCCGGCCAATTTACACGCTTCTTTGATCATTTTATTAGTTATTTTATCGTCACCAGAAGCCTTGTTTAGGGGCAAAGCTCGTACAATTTCGCTAAATTCATCAAACGACGCGAGATTTGAATCGGAAGAGTTCGGTACCTCCAAGGCCCACATCCTAATCTGCTTATGGTATTCTGTATCATTTTCAATATTATCATCCGGAATTAACGATTGTAACAGAGCCTCCGTTGTCTCCTCAATACCAGTTGTGAAGTTGTTGTCAATTTTTAAATTCTCAATATAAGCCAAATTGATTGACCTATTCGCTTTGAATTCATGGTATAAAGGAGACCACGGACCCTCACTATCTAACCGGGCCACAATTTTACGTAACAAATTACCTTTCGATTTTTGGACGGCCGCTTTATAATGTGATCTGGCAACTCTCAGTTTATTTAAAGCAGATGTAATTGCTTCCCCTGTGACACAACGTCTCTTAAGCCCGTTGAAACGCCTACGCGCTCTGCGAAAAGTCCGACGTAGTTGGACCAATAAGTCATTCCACCAATCGCACCTCCGAGTGTTAGTGATGGAACCTCGACCGATGGTAATGTCTGCGCAATATGTAAAAGTGTCCGACATAATCTCGGCACAGGTTTCAGCTGATAGATCATTACGAGTGAAGTCCCCAGCATGCCGAGCAAATAGCGAGCTAAATAAATCCCAGTTAGCACCTCTAGATTTATATCTAAAATTAAAATTATTCTGTACCGGACCCTGTGTCAATTTAGGCAAGAACTCGTACACAATCAGGCGATGGTCACTACACGACGCGTCCGGTAGGACGCGCCACCTATCAATACGGACGTCTCCACTAGAAAGTGTGACGTCAATAGAAGATTCGCCCGTAGGGCTACTGTAAGTAGGTGGTGCATCGGGGGTGTTGTGTATTTCGAGATTCATCTCTGCAATGAAATCTTCTACAGCGCAACGTCGCTCGGTATCAGTGGAGCGATATTTGCCATACCAAAGGACAGATGACGCATTAACGTCAGCACCTATAATAATCTTATGTCCTGCAAGGGACCGCAAGACATAGCGGAGGTGATGCAGATGAGGACCCACAGGATCTGAGTATTGAAAATAACAGCTCACAACATAAACCTTACAAATCGGACTAGACACCTCAGCGACAGCACAGTGTGACGTCATAAGATTACGCACTGAGGTAATGGTAAGATGTGAACCCGACACAAAAATACCTGCTCGTGAGTTGTTATCGAGTTGTACTACCTTACTACGTAATCGCGCATGTTGGTATTGCTCTTGAACTAGAACGATATTTAATTTATAATCATGAATTAACGTATCTAATTCTGACGTCGCTACCCTATCGTTATGAAGGTTTAACTGACCGATTGTAAATTTATCCATATTTTTTAGTATTGGGTCGAAAGAAGTAATTGCTCGATTTTGTTTTTATATGTTGGGCACTCTTGAGACCCACAACGATGGTCATGTGGTTTTTTAAATCTTTTACAAGGCGCACACACTGACTTAAATTCCGGGTTCGATTTCTGCGGGCAAGCCTTAGTTTCATGAGACTCAGCACAAATGGCGCACGTTGGTGTTTTAACTGTGCAAAATTTTTGAACGTGCCCGTAATATTGACAATTTAAGCAACGTACTACTTCTATGTCATCAATAAAACGGCAGGTGGCCCAATCAATGAAAAGTTTATCTTTTGTATTCATCAAATGTTTGCGAATCTCTGAGTCCAATTCTAATCCTATCCATTTACGACCGTTATCTAAAAGACGTCTGCGAGTTATTTTGACGGACTTTGAAAAGTCATCCTCCTTTATGGGCAATTCGTCCTTGATGTTTTGACGATATAAAGCTGTTAAGAAAGCGCGGTCTTCCATGGAGGATGGCACGTCTTTAACTAAAATACGGGGGCGGCGACCCTTTGGTTTCTCAAGACGCAGCCCCGCCGATTTTATCGCGCCGACAGATTCCAATTTTTTTATTTGTTTGTCATTTGCAAGACGCAGAGCAACACCAGATTTAGCGGTTTTTTAACCCCAACAATTTGGAACCCGTCGTCACTAGGATTAATTGCCTTAAAGAGCGCCTGTTTCGTCGCGGATGACGTCTGCAAATCAGCTGACCGTTCGCTCGTCGGGTAAGCTATTACGCACGGGGCAGGGGCGCGCGGCTGCACTACCGGAGCGGGTTTCGCTAAACGCAATTTTAAATTATCCGAATATGTACTAGTGGACACGTTAACGCGTTTGCATTGATCCAACTCGCGTTGCATATTAGCTATCTTGGTTTCATTACACGATGATTTTAGAGCCAGTAACGAAACAATTGAAGTTACGCGTTGCGTAATATCTAACACGGCCGACCTATTTGCAATATTCAATATAGATCAAACGCTTATGTGAAATGAAATGGGCCGTAGTCTACTAAAACTCATTGCTTCGCCATGCTGTACTAAACTGATATAGTTAGTAGGTAAACCTCTCCAAAAGGACGCCAATAAGGGTAAATCTCTTTTATCCCTCTATTCTGTATCTATTGCAGCGCAAAGTTGTGCGTTAAATAGGTTTAAAAAAAGTAACCGGCCCATTGCTGACACTTATACGAAATCTTGTTTTGTACATCGCCGCTGTACCCTACGTATTTGCTTTAATTGTGGTGACAATTATTGTAACAAAATAAATCAAAACACAAGAGTAGGCCAGATGCTGACATTAGAATCAGAATATTCCTGCATCACATGCAAGGTCCATCGCAAATCATAAACTACAGAAAACGAAAGCAAAGCATTTACTGTACTTTTGCTTTTCCTTTTCCCAGAAAGTTGGGCCATTATCTCTAGCCCTGTCCTCTTGCACTGCCTAACCTTTAAGAATGGGATCACTTCAATAATACCTCAGTTGTTATGGGACACGACACAAACAGGTCCACTTTCATTAAATGAAAGATTTATTATTTTCCCTACACTAAAGCCGTTTGTCCACTGCCGCCGTCACCGGACCGTCGCGTCTCCGAGAACGAGATGACGGCTACAGGCCTGGTCTGGCGAAGAATACGTGCGGCACTGCGGTAAGCGGTAACGTCATGACGACAAGCACCGTAGTTCACATAACAACAAAAAAGGTGGTTCTCATATAGGTTTCACTCTGTGCGTAAAACCGTTGACCAATGGGAGAACCGTTCATTGACAACCAACGTTACTATAGCAATTTCGCATTGAAGTTTTCTTGAATTTCCATGACAACAAATAACAATCATTTGAGTTCAAAAATATATATAATTTCTTTAAAAAAATTTTTGTGCGTCATTTTAAATAAACTGGGTATATATGTTGACGAGACAATTTTCGCAATATTGATACGTGATATAAGTGGTTTCTATCATTCTAATGAAATACGCGTGTGCTGAATACATTTTTTTCGGCTAAACAACTTATTGTCAGATCAAATTAAATTTCACTGGATTTATGTAGTTATCCTTTCTTACATTATCGTTATCGACCGTACCGTAATTGGGTAAAAATAAATTCCATAACGATTTAATTATTTTCCTATAAAATTGTCACAAGCAAAACCTGGAAAATACTGATGGTCACTTTTTAAAATAATAATTTTATTTTAGTATTTAACAGAATGCATAACACAGAGCTCAAAATATATATGCGTAGGTGTAAGTAGCACAAATTACAATATATATATAGAGGGGGTTTTAATGGAATGGAAATGGAAAAAAGCGGAAAACACAGAACTTGATACTACTATGAGGAACTACATATTTAAAATTGCACCATGTCATCACATGATGCACTCCAGGTGCTAGGAGAGTGGTGATAATTGTGTCGAACGGCGATAGTTTATTATATCTTGCAGTTGGATTTTGTAAAAAACTACGAAGATAATGTATGTATATGGGCTGATACAAAACTCATCATAAGATTCTTTAAAGCTACTTTTTCGGGCTCATATAAAATTTGTTGTTTGTTGATTGTATTTCTTTCTATGCAAATATAGGGATAAGGCCAGCTAGCGTAGTGGACTATAGTATGGCCTAACCATTCTGAATCGCATTCTCGATTGTAGAGGAGACCCGTGCTCTGCAGTGGGACGTATATGGGCTGATAAAATGCCGGCGAATAGGGATAAAGACTGAATGTATATAGATACCTACTAATAAATCGTCTCCAATTGTACCCTGATCAGTTGGGAACTAATTCCGTTGCTATATTTTGTTAAAAAGCATGGGGTACTAGGTACTTAGCATAATTAACATACACTTCCGTTCGTCATTTTTATAACAATAGAATAAATGTAATTGACTCCATTTTATAATCTTGTACTTACTAAATATTATTTAATTTTACTTTTTAATTGTATCTTTTTTACCAAAGCAAGGTTTTAAGTTTTATTCCTACGTGGTGTAATATTGCGCCATTGTCATTGGGAACGTACGTGAACTGTATTAAACGTACTGTGCGGCAGCACATAGTCGATATACGCGACACAGCCTAAACAAAAGTTTAAACCAAACAAAAATTGATAAAAATATTGTCCTCAAATAAATCTATTGCGCAAATACGCTTACCGCGACGAAATGATGAGAATGACGGCACGTTGTGCGGTATATCTGCCCCGCGCTTCACCACACTTGCCCCTCTACACCGACGCATAAAGTGACAGCACAAAAGACCAGTCTACCCATCACCCGGTTGACCCCTCACCGCAGACGCTGGATGACGCATACTGCGGCGGAACGTCAAGTCAATGTCAATGTTTTTCATACAAAACCGAGTTTGACACCGCATTCCGCGCAACGCAACGCTGTGCGTAGCTTCGACAGACCAGGGCTTACGCTAGAACTCAGCACGCTTTTATGACGGGGCAAAAAAAATTAAATAAATAAAAATAGAAAAAATGGAAATTGAAATACGATATTTATACATTAATTGAAGTTGTAGAGAGTCCAAAATTCTTTGCATCGTATACGGCTTTCGTATAAAAGCAAAAAAAGCGATTATCGCCGGTTGAAACTAGCCATCCTCCTAGTTTGTTTTGACTTGATGGCGGCGCGGCGGTGGACAAACGGCCTTAGCCTAGACAGAAAAAAACAATGTCAAATGCCGATTATCTTTTTCACATGTAACAACTACCTAAAATTACAAAAACCCGCAAAGCAAAAAATAGATATTAGCTGTTACGATAGTTAATAGGAGGATAAAGGAGCGAGCTCAGCGATATACACATAATATAATTATTTGGTTCAATTAGTGAGATTGTATCGTTTGATCGCCATCAACACTCTAATTGGATTTACATCGCATTTTCAATATACTTCGTTATCGCTGATAGATTTGAATTCCTTTCTGAAATATTATTTATTACTTTATCAGTTTTCGAGACGTAGCAGAGGTGTAAAGTGATTTAAAAAGTATGCTTTGTCATCACATAAATGGAGTTTCGCTCGGACTAGCGGCTATAAATAAAGCGTGTAAATTCGCACTGATTTTGTTTTTGCTATTCCTACGATATGAATTAACAAGCTGTCTCATTTATTTACTGCGATGTTTATTTATGGATTTTTTTATTTAAATTTAATTATAAACTCCGTATCATAGAACATATTTTATCCGTAGATAAGATTCGTAGAAACTACGAGCCTATGTGGACTTTGCTGGTTGGAAGTTAGCTGCGATCCATACTAACCTCGTTGTAGGCTGCCGGTGTATTTAAAGATATAGCAGGATATATATTCAGAGAATTTGTAAATGATTTAATTACTGATAACATTTTTGTTTGCTGCAAAAAAACTGGTTCTATAATTTATCTCTTTCTAATATCTGAAAATTGATGTGAAGATTGGTTGTGATTGAACATTGAAATATTGCCACACCGTGAAATATTGTCACCTACCCGATAAAACAGAGTAGTCTGTCATCGCTGGAGATAATATTAGATACATCGAACAGATACTAGCTATTTCAAATAGAGACAATAATTATGCTGGTCAACTATAAATCGACGCAGGAAAGCGATTTTGTCGTATCTCAAAAAATGCTTATGTGTGTTTTGTATATTGTTTAATTCATAAAAAAATACCGCATTGAATTTCCTTGTGAAAATGTAAGGTTTTATTTTAAAATGTTATTATTAAAGAAATGGTATTCCTAAGCTTTCTAGTTTAGAGGTTATTCATTTTTTAAATATTTTTTTTGATCCTGGTGTAAAATTGCTTGTTTCGAGATACGACAAAATCGCTTTCCTGCGTCGAAATATTTTTATGAAGACCCTTTCCTAGACGGATCGTTAACAAGAAGCATGCAGTCTCAGAGAATATGGTGTACGCGGAGGAGTACGTCGGCAGATAACCGCGCGTTGATAGAAGCGCTTTTGTTGTTCGCTAATATAATTACTGCGATGCATATCGACTAATTGGAGATGCTTGTTCGATAGCGAACTATAATGCGTATTAGTGACGCGCCGCCCGCCGCCCGCCGCCCGCCCATTTTATTATTTTCATATCGTTCTTTGTTTTCATCCATGGTACTTATTATTATTTCCTACATGACAGGAAATAACTAACTAATCTGTATCAGCCCATATACGTCCCACTGCAGGGCACGGGCCTCCTCTACAATCGACAGTACGATTGAGAGTGGTTAGGCCATATAGTCCGCCACGCTGGCCTAGTGCGGGTTGGTGGACTTACATACCATAGATTTTTTTTATTTTTTGTAAATCGCTATGGTATGCAGGTTTCCTCACGATGTTTTCCTTCACCGTTTTAGTGTGTGGTGATTGACTTATCAATACACACATGACTTCTAATTTTGTTAATATTTCAATTTGTTTAATTTTAATTTTATGATTGTAGATTTCATTATGGATTTTATTTTTATTTTAAATTGATTTCAGTATTACTTAGCAGTTATTTGTTATTCAATGCATGTTGTGACGCCTGCAGGTAGTGCATTTAACATGTTACCAAATTGTATGTGTATTAGATATAAGAAACAATGTAATTACCATTGGATGTCCTTAAATAAATAAAATAAAATAAAATGACTCCGGGTTCGAATCCCAGGGCACACCTCTGACTTTTCGGAGTCATGTGTGTATTGATAACTAACTAAACATAAAAGTAAATTTGATATTTGGATGAATATTAAATGTAGTGTATTAATTAGTAGAAATATGCGTTGCAGTGGTAATGAACGATGATACATTAATTGTCTAAGCCGGCTGGTGCAAAAGACAGACTGAGTGACGGTAGTTACCACATCGCTTATAACCCGGATGCACTAGCGTTTCAAGTCGAATGTCTGAGAGACTGCTTAGATTGTGCCACAAAAACTAAAGTTCACGGTTCTCGCTTGCTAGTCAATATAGAGGCAGTAAATTCTATGTTTACTGCAATTTGCATTTGATATCACATGTTAATGAATTAAAACATTGCATAGATATATTTTTTATTACATAGACCCGGCAAACGAGCGAATAAGGCAGCTGGTGGTATGATCTGGCCTGATCCCTGCTGCCCACAACCACCCAACATCCACAACGGTTGGATCATGGATGTGTTGTCGGCCCATCAAATTAGTAATAGTGGAATAAGGATGAGGAGAGGACAAGGGTGTTGAGCCATACCGTTTTTCGGGCCCCGAAATGTCAATATTTTAAAAATAATACTAAAAAAATAACTATCTTACTAAAACTGATATTGGGAATATCTGTGCCAATGTACCAAGTATATAACCACCGATAATCAGGATATAAATCGGTAGCCACCTGATGATAGAGTCCTTAGATCGATACCACATATCTTAGATATAATAAATTTAATCAAAAACACCAACTACCAGTATATTAAAACACGCATAGTTTTCTAATCATTTTTAACCGACTTTAAAAAAATGAAGAGGTTCTCAATTCGACTGAATTTTGTTTGTTGTCTTTTTGTTTTATGAATATGGTAGAATGAAAATTTAAGAAAATCTAACATTTATATTCAAGAAATAAAAACGTGCGTGGTGGCCTTGTTGGTAATGGACCAGACGCGGCTGCCAACATGTTGACGGTGGTCGCGGGTTCAAATCCCAGGGCATAATGATGATGATAGTGATTGTCAATCACCACCCACTATAACGGCGAAGGAAAACATAGTGACGAAACCTGCATACCATAGCGATTTGTAAAATTTCTATGGTGTGTAAAGTCCGCTAACCCGCACTAGGAGAGGGTGTGGGCTATATCGCCTAACCACTCTCAATCGAACTTTCGATTGTAGAGGAGGCCTGTGCTCTGCAGTGGGACGGGACATATATGGGCTGATACAGTAATATTTAAATATGGAAAGCACATTTTAGAATAAGTTTTTTTTTAACTTTTGATTTCGAACTCACGGTTACGTTAGGTCGATACAATTAGATCAAAGCGCCATCTCTTAAGGAATTAACAAAGTTAACGGTGGCTTGTGTAATGTGTTCAATAATAACATATTTGAAAGACAGTGAGTACTGAAGCCACAGAGTACATTTTACATACTAACTGAAGCTAAAGACGCTAAAAAACATCGTAAGTTTATGAAATAGAGCTTCTAAGCAGCGTATTAAGATGAAACATGTGCTAGTTTCAAAGTTAGACTTAAAAACAGAACTGTAGAAACCGCATCATATTTTTGCTCGTTACTAACATTACAGCGTTTTCCTTTTTATTGCGTTGCTATAGTTTTACATATAGATATATATGGATAACTGGTTATTATTATTACTACAAATTACCATATTTATATAACTGCACGTCTATCATTGAAGTCGCAATAAATACACAAGTCGGACTCACAAACTAAGGGTTCCGTGTAAGTAACAACATGTCACCCCACACTATTGCAAACTGAAAGCGGTAGTCACACTGTAACTGTCTTGAACCATTGTATGTCTAATGGATTTTTATTGCTTAAGTAGAGCAAACAGGTGACCTGATGCTACGTGATCCCTGCCGCCGATAAACATCAACGAAGCTTAGGTCATGTACATATTATATTATGTTGCCGGCTCATCAATTCGGGAGGACAGCGGTAAGGAGAAAGAATGGATTCATAGGCAGCGGTATGAACTAAGGGTGAATATTTCACTAGACTTATACAATAATTGAATTATAGTTTAAAAAACTAATAAAATACGCTTTCATTAAAGATCCCAAGTAAAAAGTAATTGAAAATTATGTAAAATGGAGTAATTTTCATATATTTTCTTGCTATAAAGCGTGGGGTGCTGGAGAACAAATGTATTTTACTCCATTTTGTAATATGAAACAAATCAATTTTTTTTTACATTTCTGTTGAATCTTTTGAGAAAGCGATTTTGTTAGTTTTTGTGCTATAATTTAATTGCTTACACTAAAAACATCTATCTACGGAATCTTATCAAAGGAAGACAGCTGCACGTAAATTACCCACTTAATTTTGAAAACAATTAAATTTTTGAAGATTCTGGATAAGATACTGTCATAAATTTTTTAATTATTGTATTGTCATCAATCCTGGATAAGTATACAAACTTTCGAAGCAATCCAACGTTATGAAGTGCTCGAAAATCGATATTGTATTTTCTGAAATTTTCTACTCCTTACCTCGTGATATCTTATTTCTTTCTATATGTAACTGTTCTAGCCAAATAGGAAGTCCCTTATTAGTCATAATTTCCGTAGGAGTGTAAAAATATTGGGCATAAATGGCCAGATTAATGATCCCGTGCCGCAAAATGTAACTTATAGAAATACTTTGATGGCTGCCTGGCAGTTTGCCTTTTGACTCATTTCACATCAATTACAAATTGATTCGTCAATTCTTTCCTAAGAAACAGCTATTTTTCCACTTGAGGTAGGAACCCTAAAAATAGATCAATCATTGCAATTTACCTTATCAATTGATAAGTACTCAAAACTCCACGACGAAGTATCACTGCATATTGTTTTGCTGTAGAAATACACTATTAAAAATAATTTATTAGATAATGGCGATTAATTTTGTTGTAGTATCTGTAGTGTATCTGGCCACTTGTAATATTATGTATCTGGCCACTCGCATATACTGAATATCGAACGTGTACCTTTAGACAAGTCTGTCGTCAATACATTGTCATGGTGAATAATGTCTTTCTTTTACTTGCACTTTTATTAATATATTACAGTGGCGACGAGGATAATTTTAACGGGTACGATAAAAAGTATATTATTTTAAAATGTCTATTGGTAAATTAAGTGATTTTGATATAAAATCTGGGAGTTGGACCTTGTATGTAGAACGACTGGAAATGTATTTCAAGGTCAACAAAGTAGACAAGAGCATGTGGTTGCCGACGCTAATTACCACCATGGGTGACGGGGCTTACGAGCTGCTAAGCACGTTGTGCAGCCCCGATAAGCCGTCGGAGATGTCATACGAAAAGGCTGTCAATGTTTTGAAAAGTCACCTCGAACCGAAATCAGCCGTTATGGCTGAACGCTATCGGTTCCGTCAAAGGAGCCAGAATGATGATGAAAATATAATGCAATACATAGCGGAAATTAAAAAGTTAGCGAAAACTTGTGATTTTGTTGGGAACTTAGAAGAGAATCTTCGGGACCAATTTGTATGTGGAGTCAAGAGTGACATCATCAGACAAAGATTATTTGCAGAGGAGAATTTGACATTTTCGGGAGCAGTTAAATTAGCTTGTAGTCTGGAAGCAGCAGAACGGGATGCGGCTGTAGTGGAACAAAAAAAAAGTGCAATTATGTCGGCAAATGATACAACTTTACATGCGTGGCAAATTAAACACGGGCGCGAGAAGCGTGCGAGCCGCGAGCGAGCTGTGCGGGATGAAGTGAAGGGCGCAGCGAGGTGCCCGGTATGCGGTCGGCGCGGACATACTAGTGACCAATGTCGCTATAAGCGTTTCGTCTGCAATAAATGCCAGCAGAGTGGTCATTTGAGACGTGTATGCCCACTGGCAACTTCCAATACAGGCAGGAAGAGGCATGGGGTTCATCACTCCAAAGCCATCCAGAGCGAGCAGTATGAAGACTCCAGCGCAGAGGAGTTAGAAGAGGAGTTACACCAATTGAGTGTAAATGGTTACACCCCGGTTAGCTTATCATTGCTCATTGATAATTGTAATATCAAAATGGAAATAGATACAGGTTCAGCAATTTCATGCATTAGTAGGAAAACTTATGAAAAATATTTTTACGCTAGAGCTATTGAACAGCATAACTTGGTGCTTAGATTTTATGATGGTAGCAATGTTAGGCCTTTAGGGTTTATAAGACCGAAGGTTCAATACAAAGACCGAATTAAGTATTTAGAGCTATTCGTGATTGAAGGAGGCACAACCTCTTTGCTGGGTAGACAATGGTTATCGGAACTGGGGATTAAAATACCTGCATTCAAACAAGCTACTAATTATAACCAAGTTGTAAATAGGAATTCTGATAGTCTTAAATGTTTGTTAAATAGGTATGAGGAATTATTCAGCGGCGGATTGGGACGTTACACAGGCGGCAAGGCAACGCTTCGATTGCGCGACGACGCTACTCCTGTGTTCTGTCGAGCGCGGCCGATGCCGTACGCTTTGAAAAGTCAGGTTGATGCGGAGCTGGATGCCATGCTGCGCGCGGGCATTATCGAGCCCGTTGAGAGCTCAGATTGGGCAACACCTTTGGTACCGGTACGTAAAGCTGACGGTGGACTCCGGATATGTGCGGATTATAAAATAACGTTGAATCCTTTCTTAATGGTCGACAGGTATCCATTACCAAAGATTAGTGATTTGTTAGTTAGTCTGAATGGTGCCACGATATTTTCTAAGATTGACTTATCCTTAGCTTATAATCAGATCGAGTTGGATGATTCTAAAGAATTGACAGTGATTAACACACTACTTTGTTGACCTTGAAATACATTTCCAGCCCATACGAAGAGCTGGGCTGTGTCATGTGGGGACACAGAGTCATTATTCCGCAAAGTTGTCGAGCTAGGGTGTTACGGGAATTACATGAACCGCATATGGGCATCGTTAAGACGAAGGCTTCTGCTAGGAGTTATGTGTGGTGGCCTGGTATCGATGAGGCTGTGGAGGCAACATGTCGTGAGTGCACCCTGTGCGCGGAGGAGGCGGACGCGCCTGAGCGACACGCGATCACACCGTGGCCATGGCCTTCTCGACCCTGGGCCAGGGTACATATGGATTTTTTAGGCCCGATTTTCGGCAAAATTTATTTAGTCATAGTGGATGCAAGAACTAAATGGCTTGAAGCATTTCCCGTTCCTAGTACAGCAGCTAATTCTACCATCGAGAAACTCGCGGAAGTTTTTGCTAGGTGGGGCTTACCTAAACAAATTGTTTCTGATAACGGGCCCCCGTTTACTAGTAAAGAATTTTCAGACTTTTTAACTAGTAATGGTGTAGAACACGTTTTCTCTGCCCCATATCACCCGGCATCGAATGGGGCTGCAGAAAATGCAGTGCGAACTGTTAAAAAGGTTATTAAGAAAGCAGTTACGCAAAAAGAGAATATTAATTTATTTTTGAATACTTTTCTTTTACACTATCGTAATACAGAACACTGTTCTACAGGTGAGAGTCCTGCAAAACTAATGCTAGGTAGGAGTATACGTACTAAATTAGACTCGTTAAAGCCGGATAGAGAAAATAAGGTTAAGCGTGCTCAGGAACGGCAAAAGAGAGCGGGAACAGAAGTTAAGCGTTCTCTACAGTTAGGAGAGGATGTATGGATGAGACTACATAAGGGAAAGGAGAAGTGGGTTCCGGGTCAGATAGGTGCTAAAATGGGTACCACTGATTATAAAGTTCTGGATGAGTCGGGAAAGGAAATGCATAGGCATATCGACCAGTTAAGACAACGACGACCGCGTAGTGTATTAATTTATCCGACTAATATATCTAACCGGAGTCCGCATGAAGCAGAGCGTACTTTAATGTCTGACTTGGGGCCGGCGATAGCGACAGACACTACTGAGCCTCGGAACTCTCAGAGCGTGCGAGAGTCCAGCCCACATCAAATCGCGACTGTTGATCCAATGCCGTCTACGTCTACTTCTGGGTCAGAGCCCCTTATCAAGGGTACAGAGCCTAGGAAGTCTGTTGTACTCCCTCGAGCTCAGGTTTCTGTACCGGAAGTAGTCCGATCTCGTCCCATCCGAGCATGCCGTTTAAAGGGAAACAATCAAAATAACTAATGTTAAACGTAGATTATAGTAATATTTTGGATATTGTTAGTCGGAGCTTTGTAGTAATATTTTGGATATTGTTAAACGTAGATTTTTAGTTATATTTGGATAAGTGTTTTTTAAGGTGGAGGGTTGTAGTGTATCTGGCCACTTGTAATATTATGTATCTGGCCACTCGCATATACTGAATATCGAACGTGTACCTTTAGACAAGTCTGTCGTCAATACATTGTCATGGTGAATAATGTCTTTCTTTTACTTGCACTTTTATTAATATATTACAGTATCAAGGGCACAACCTTGCAAGCGGCTCATCTAGAAGAAAATAATCACTTTTGACCGTAAATACGTACAATACTGGGGAAAGCTTAAATATTTCTGCTCACCCTGATACGAAGGATGGAAGGTGTGGGAATAGAAGAATAACAAAAATTGGGCCGCAAGTTCGTAAAAGTCGATGTTCTTATTTCGCCCCCATGGAACCGGAATTAAAATAAATTTGTTAGGTGAAAACACCTTATTCAAACATTATTATACAATTACGTAAATTACGTTTAAAGCGTCGCCATCGGAATACCAGCTCAATACGATTCAAGTTAGCAAAACTGAACCCTATCAGACATTAGCGAACGCATCGCGCGGCTACTTCAATAATACAAGGATTATCTTTATAAGAGGTTCGTGATAATTGATTAAGTTTAATAACAGGCAAATTTTGTTGACTAATCTCGGATTAACGTCATAAACAATTATGTTTGCTTTGGTTTGTGGAATTCGCATATCTATATAGCTGGCTTTAAAAAGAGATTCACCACTTTATCGTGAAATATTATTCAATTCTGATTCATGGTCAAAATAATATGTTTCTGTTTGTATGTTATGAGGTATAGCACTTATAATTAAGAACTTATGATAAGACCGTAAAAGAACGAGAAAAGACGAATATGAAATTAACAATCGATATAGCACATACATATAATGATCATAAAGACAGATTAATGATCACAAATCCTTCAGTCTTGGCTGTAGTATTTATCTTGTGGTTAGGGACCGTAAAAATGACACTACGGTATCCCTTGCTTGTTATAAAAAGAGACGTACAGAGGCCATCGCTGTGCCAGAGCGTTATGCGATGCCAGTGCCATCACCATTAGCTTTAGAAGATTGACGACTAGCATTACGATACCAGCCCCGTGGTTCATGTACATAAGAATTACGTAACGATATCCCCTACACCTCATAAGAAGCCACCTAAAGGGCTGAGGATCACGTGCACTTCCGCACTGTCGCTTTTTCGACCCAGTATAAGACACTTCCTATCTTATAGCAAGTGTCTTATACTGACTGACTGCCAGAGTAAGTACTGGACATATTGAGACTTAACATCTTATGTCTCAGGATGGCGAGAGGTGGAATGCCAAGTATTACTTTGTAATTCAAGGCGTTGTTTGGTTCATGAGCAGTCGTATCGCTTACAATCAGGCAAACGGCATGTTCGTCTCACCATTCATTGCAATAAAAAAAAACATAACATAGCAGGTATTTCCCCTGAATAAGCAAGCTTTATCTATTGTCTCACCGCCGTAATATTTAATTTTCATTTTTATCTTTAATTTGATAATTTTATACGTGACATATTTTGATATTGGGATTTTGATTTTGAGATTAGCCAAATGGCAAGAAACGGTACCCTTATGGATTCGCCATGTCTGTCTGTCTGCCCGTCCTTATGTCACACCAACTTTTTTCTATAAGAACTTTATTATTGAAACTTTGTAATCAGATGTATTCTGTGAACCGCATTGATTTTCACACAAAAATGGAAAGAAGAAACAAAAAATTGGGGGCTCCTTCCCATTAGAACTGAAACACAAAAAACAATGTTCATCAAACCTATAAGTGTGGGGTATCTATGGATTGGTCTTCAAAAATGATATTGAGGTTTCTATTAATTTTTTTACTAAACTGAATAGTGTGTGCGAGAGATACTTCCAAAGTGGAAAATGTTTTTAATACGTCATAAATCGTAAAGTGCAATTTACCTTCATTATAAAAAAATAAAATACCATCTGGGGGCGCGGCCGAGCCCCCTCCAAGTCGAGCTAAAAAGTGGCATGGCCGTAACAT
Source organism: Hyles vespertilio (assembly GCA_009982885.2). Taxonomy (NCBI): domain Eukaryota; kingdom Metazoa; phylum Arthropoda; class Insecta; order Lepidoptera; family Sphingidae; genus Hyles; species Hyles vespertilio. Next base: position 341,289 of record CM042805.1, on the reverse strand, counting down.
CCTTTTCTCGAAGCAATTCAGACCATTTTCAACCCTCTATAACTTCGTTGTGGCTAAAGCATGAAGCCTGAATTTTTAATATTGATATGGTAATAACTAACGTAATAACTTTATACAGAAGGTCCCTTAAGTACTAAATAAATTAATCATCTTGGTATTACATGCATCTCACAACTTTTTGCGGTAGAAAACCTGAGCTGCGAGACTTGGATTTTTTTACAGGATGTTTTTGATGGGATAACTTTGAGTCGATTATCGTGATAAGTGAACTTTTACTCATATACAGGTTTGTACGGAACATAAAAAACGGTTTATTTTGCGCTGGCGGAATCAATTTTGGGATACTGCATAACGTCTTGAGGGGACTTGAAAGAGCCCAAAGATGTATTCTTAAAATAATGAAGTAGAAACCAATTCAATTTCCCACGATTGATCTGTACTCTCAGTGCAAACTTCTCTCGATTCGTAAGCTGTATGTCCTAAAAATAGTACTCCGTAAGCATAATGAGGTGGTTTTTGAACGTAAAATGATTGAAAATAGTCGCAGATAAGATAGAGTGTGTGATACTTTTAGATGCAGGACTGCTACTGCCGGTCGTCAATATTATTTTCTGAGCCCTAAGTTGTATAACAAAGTAAACAAGGTAATTAACATCTATGCTGTATCTATCCCAGAATGTAAAAATAAATTAATAAATTGGCTTCTTACTTTGTCCTATGATGAAACAGAATATTTCATATAATCAGACTCCTGACCCAACAGCCGATTGAGAGCCTCTGTAGATGTTGGTCGAGGCTCTTTGGTATCAACCCATGGGCAGAAACGACAATCGGGACAATAATTGTTGAGTCGACATCCCACATGTCGGTAACCTCGTGTCATATCTACAGAGTGTCACATCTACAGAGGCTCTCAATCGGCTGTTGGGTCAGGAGTCAGATTCAGAAGGCAGTATTGCTTGACACGGCACGTATTGTGAGGCGGTTCCTCACTTTGGGCTCCTAACCACCGGTGGCTTGGGTCTCAAGCCTCGCCATTGTTCATCATCATCATCATCATATCAGCCACAGGAAGTCCACTGCTGAACATAGGCCTCCCCCAATGATCTCCACAATGACCTGTTGGAAGCGGCCTGCATCCAGCGACTTCCTGCGACCTTAGTCAGATCGTCCGTCCACCTTGTAGGCGGGCGTCCAACACTTCGCTTGCCTGTACGTGGCCTCCACTCGAGAACCTTTCGGCCCCAACGGCCATCGGTTCTACGAGCTATGTGCCCGGCCCACTGCCACTTCAACTTGCCAATCCTATGGGCTATGTCGGTAACCTTGGTTCTCCTACGGATCTCCTTGTGACGTTGTGGGAATGTCACCTTTTATATTTGCGATCTATAGTTCAATAGTCGACATAAATCCTATTGTCTATGCCAATCAACGCCTCCGTTGCGCTGATTGGTCGATTCATTTACTGACTGACATCTGTCAAATTTGACGTACGAACTGTCATCGGTGCTCGCTTAAATACGCGTGTAACGGCGCTCGCGTCCTTTTCCCTAACCTGAAAGCCGCGTGCTACCACGCGTCTTTCCGAACCCGCTGGGGTGAGTGTTCAGTGTTCTATTTGCTAACCGCTTAACTGCTTGTTTGTCAGTGTATTCTGTCTGCCGGGCTTGTGAACTACCACGAGTCGCTGGCACGGAATGCAAACCTAGTTTGCATTCCGATTTCTTGGATACTGATTCCAGGTTCTTCGTTCTTCTTCTTCGTTCTTGGCGTACTTGGCGTACTTGGCGTTTTTTCGCTAACTCCGTGCCTACTGCCCGCTTTGCTCCGCACCGCTTCCTGCCGGACTGCATCCGAGCCTGCGCCTGCCGCTGACCTGCGCACCGTGCCCGGCCACGTGGCAGCTGACTTCGCCGGCGAGCTGTCGCCGGGTTCCGCCACGTGCCGAAGACCCGGATCAGTGTCCAGTGAAGGCCAGTGACTCCTGTTGCATACCACCAGCAACAGTGCCGGGTGTAAATAGTGATGCGAAATTATTAAAGCCCGAACCACGTAACTACCCTGAGTTCTCATTTAGCTACCTACCCCTACCTGCGGGCGGCCTAACCCGCCGCAGTGGCGCCCAACGTGGGGCGCCACTGCGCCGCCGCATCCTCATTTCTGATTCGATCTCGTAGGGAAACACCGAGCATAGCCCGCTCCATGGCTCGTTGAGTGACTCTGAGCCTTTTAATGAGGCCCACAGTGAGAGGCCACGTCTCGGTGCCGTATGTCATCACTGGTAACACACAACTATCGAAGACTTTCGATTTTAGGCACTGAGGTATTTTGGACGAGAAGACGTCGCGAAGTTTCCCGAACGCTGCCCAACCGAGTTGGATTCGCCGATTGACCTCTCTCTCGAAGTTGGACCTGCCTAACCGGACCACTTGTCCTAAATAGACATATTTGTCTACAACTTCGAGAGTCGAGCCCCCAACTTCAATGGGGGTGGGCACAACATGGATATTCGACATGATCTTCGTTTTATCCATGTTCATTTTAAGACCCACCTGTTGGGAAACTCGATTAAGGTCTTCGAGCATAGTGCTAAGGTCTTCCAGCGATTCTGCCAAGACTACAATATCGTCGGCAAATCGAAGGTGAGTAATATACTCGCCGTTGATGTTGATGCCGAATCCTTTCCACTGCAAGAGCTTGAAGGCATTTTCCAGCGCAGCAGTGAACAGTTTCGGAGATATGACATCTCCCTGTCTCACGCCTCTCTGTAGTGGAATAGCCTTCGTGCTCTGATCCTGTACTCGGACCGACATGGTGGCGTTGTTGTATATACACCTCAACACTTCGATGTACCGATAGTCTATGTGGCACCGCTGAAGAGACTGTAGCACAGCCCAGGTCTCGATCGAATCAATAGGCTTTCTCATAGTCCACAAACGCTAAACAAAGCGGCAAGTTATACTCCTCGGTTTTTTGTATAACCTGCCGTAGCGTATGAATATGGTCTATGGTACTAAAGCCTTTTCGGAAACCGGCTTGTTCGGGAGGCTGGAAGTCATCAAACCTGCGTTCGAGACGATTTGTGATGACCCTTGAAAACAACTTATAGACATGGCTCAGGAGCGAGATGGGCCTGTAGTTCTTCAGTAAAGTGTTATCACCTTTTTTGAAGAACAGTACCACCAAGCTCCTGCTCCATGCCTCCGGCGTTGAGCCCTCGAGGAGAACGGAATTGAAGAGCCTCTGAAGTACTTTCAGTAACCTCGTGTGCCAAATCTAAATATGTAGACATTTTTTTTTTCAGCTTTGACAAGGTTATCGTTATGCGGGATGGTGACGTCAACAAGTATAGCCCGGCGCGCCAATCGATCTATTATCACAATGTCAGGCTTATTGGCTAGAATAGTCCTGTCTGTGATAATAGATCGATCCCAATACAGCGTTGCATGACCATTTTCGAGAACTGGTTATGGCACATACTGGTAATATGGCACTTCAGGAGTCACAAGTCCATATCGAACAGCAATTTGCTGGTGTATGATCTTGGCTACTAGGTTATGTCTATGCAAATACTCGCCGTTAGGAAAATACGAACAACCGGAAATAACATGCCTGATAGACTCGCCAGGACGGTGGCATGCCCGACAGCTGTCGACCGTACCGTCCTTCAGAATGTATTTCCTATAGTTGTTCGTCTTAATAACTTCGTCCATAATTGCAAAGACAAAACCCTCGGTTTCCCCAAAAAGGTTACCGAAGCGTAGCCAAGACACCGACGCTAGTCGGTCCACATCAGGCCCATGAAGGGCTTGATAGAACCGACCGTGCAGCTCTTTGCTCTTCCATATGTCCTCGCGATCCTTAATGCCTACCACTAGAGGTTTCCGCCAGTTCTCAATCGCCAAAGAGAGCGGGGTAAATGCTTTATCTACCATAACTACAACCCTATGCATATGCACGTCACTGTGAAGGAAATAATCCCTGAGATTGCACACCTCGCGATTATGCAAGTCCTTTGCATTAAGAATGCCTCGGCCACCACATCTCCGCGGAATGTACAATCTCATCACTGATGATCGTGGATGATGCATACGATGTGCAGTCAGGAGAGTTCGGACTTTACGATCCAGGACGTCCAATTCGGTCTGAGTCCATTTGAGTATGCCGAAAGAGTACATGAGTACAGGCATAACCCAACCGTTAAAAGCGCGAATCTTGTTTCCACCTGACAAAAAACTGTTAAGTACTTTTGTCAGGCGGCTAAAAAAACGCTCTTTCAATGATCGTTTTACATCTGCACCCATGATACCTAGAGCCTCAGGCATACCCAAATATTTGTAGGTTTCCGTCACGGAGAGGGACCTGAGTCTTACAGTCTCTGAGACTTGTATATCATCAGAGACCGCAACCTCCCCTCGCTTCACATAGTTAACCGCACATTTATCAACACCAAACTCCATATTGATTGAATTGCTAAATCTTTCCGTTATTTTTAACAACTCAATCAATTCGGTTTGTTTCGATGCAAATAACTTGAGGTCATCCATATAGAGCAAGTGAGAAAGAGGCTCAGACCCTCTCCGCAGACGGTAGCCTAACCCTGAATCCAACAACAGAGTGCGGAGGGGATTCAGGGCCATGCAAAACCACAGTGGACTCAGACTGTCGCCCTGGAATATACCCCGCTTGATTCTTATCGGCTCATCACAATCAGGAGGAACCGTACCACCTGGATATCTCAGGACAGTGGTCCACTGCCCCATACAAGACCCAAGGAAGTTGCATAAATTTGTATTAATTTTATACAAATTTAACACCCTCATGAGCATTGTGTGGGGCACTGAATCATAGGCCTTTTTATAATCTATCCAGGCAGCCGATAAATTCTTTCGGTTGTGACGAGCCTGTTGGAAAATGGTCATGTAAATGAGAAGGAACTCCTTTGTACCACGGGACCCATTCATGCAACCTGTCTGGCCGGAAAATAGAATTTGATTAGAAGAAATATGGTCTGTAATTTTGGATCTAATAATGGAAGTCAAAATTTTATAAATAGTTGGAAGGCATGTAATGGGTCTATAATTTTTTGGTTCCGTGGTAACACCGGATTTAAAGAGCAGGTGAGTGACACCTGTCGTCATAAATGTTGGGAGCGATCCCCTCTCAAGCGCATCCTGGAACTGTGTTACTAATCGAGCATGTGAACTTGGAAACCATTTTAACCAGAAGTTGTGCAGACCATCCGGATCCGGAGACTTCCAATTTTGGGTTGGACGAATCGCTGCCAGAACATCCTCTGGACTGATTAAAATGGTTTCCATAGCCGGTATTGCCTCGTAAGCTCGATCGACAACACCAAACCAAGGGGCTTCAGTGTGAGAGACAGGGGACGACCAGATATTCGCCCAGTACTCACGCATTTCGTGAGCATCTCCCACACCTTGTTGGGAATTCTCCCAACATCTATAAACTCTTTTTTGGTCACTTTGGAACATACGATTTTGTTGGAAACGATCCCATCGCTTCCTATAGCGGCGAATGCGGTTCGCCCACGCATAGACTTTTTGTTTGTAGAAGTCTATGCGTTCTGTGACGCAAAGCCTATAATTCCGAGGACTTGTATGGTCCCCGAAAAAGCCTGCGTCACAAAACGCATAATCTTCGGCCTGCTATTTCCTTCTCTGAAGGAAATTAGCTTGCCGATAAGAATTCGGCCCTGTTGATACGGTCCTCGATCCTACGCTGCCAAGCAGGCACAGTCACAACACCTCGAGTGGCTTTAAAATTACTTGGAAATTTTACATTAGCCACTCGACATGCTGCGACGGCCGCGCAGAAAAGGATCGAATGCGTATCAACAAGATCCCGACTGGACTCCAAGTACGTAGGTAACATGGAGTCCAGAGCTCCCACCAGCATCAAATTTCGTCTATGCGTCGGCAAACGCGGCAAGCGCGGTCTACAAGACGCGGATAGAGATACAAATTCCGAAATCGCACGTTCCAAAGCCCCTCTCAGACGTTGTTCATCTTGGGGACTTACATTGCTGTTCATGTTGTCCGTCAGATCGATATCAGCAGCAGGTGTTGGTGGTGTGTCTGCTGCTTGATCTACGGTGACGGACGGGACATTGACGTCCTGGACAACACATAAGTCCGAGCGCAACCGCTCAATTACTTGATCATCCAACAACTTACGCCGCTGAATAAATCGTACTTGATCCGATAGTCGTTGGGATGACACATCAACTGTTGGTTCCAAAGCCTGAAACAGAGACAACATTTTAGCACGATACGCAGTGAGTCTAGTTTCTCCCTTTGTTGCCCCAAAGTAGGCCCGCATGACATTCTCATTCAATTCTTGGGTCCATCTCATGCGGCGCACTACTCCACCGGTAGCGGGGACCGTAGGCGGGACACTCGGCCCCACAGGTCCCAAGCCCACCGCTGGAGGGGGTCGTCCTCTTCGCCGCGCAGGTCTTGGTGGTGGCGGGGACGACTGCAGCTCGCCGTGTTGGTTCGACGCGTCGTTGTCCGGCGTCACTTCGAATACGTCTGATAGTCCTAGAGATGACGACCAAAACCATGTATCATAGCAATACGGTCGAAACTGTATAAAATCGTTAGATTATGTAATTCTAAACCCGACTAGGTAGGTAGTAACGGTTAAAAGTGTAGCAATTGCATGTGAGGCTATTTCTGCTGTGTCCAAAAAAAAAGGCAGTCGGTATCATAGCAATACGTCTGATATTGGAAATGTACATAGATTTGATAATTTTATGACGAATAAGTTGGTTTTCAGACATTTTGCGCGTAGTATATAGCTGAAGCGAATTTTTGAAAATGTCAACAAATTTAGCCGACCTGTATCATAGCAATCCGAATGAATTTTTTTTTTCTACCGTTCGTAAATAAGGCAAGATTGCAAAAAAAATGTTTTCAGACATTTTAGATGTCGCATGTACTCCCAAAAGAGAAAAGAACGTTTTGGAGTCGCTTGGCCGATGCCTGAGCGCTTCTTACGTTTCTGCTGCGGTGAGAATGGTTTTTTCGCATATTATACTCCTGCCACTCTCTTACTATACATAGTCACTCACCAGCTGTCCTAACCGTTGAAATAACGCTCACTTAAAGTGACAACAAACTATAAGTAGCTCAGGCGGACGTGGGTGTGTTGCTGGTTGTCCGAGGGCTCGCGGACGTTTTTTTTTTCTTCTATTCCCAATGATAAGGCATAGTTTGCTCATCTCCCATTGACGAAGTTTTCGGGGATGGAAGATTAGTATTTTAAGAATTCAAAATTATCAATTATAATAGACATTTTTATAGCATAGATACGTTGTCCGCGCTCTATTTTGGCAAGACAAAAGCAAGGTGATTGCCCAACTTGCAATCAGTCACGCTTCAATACGGTCGATATCGAAAAGTTGTCTGATAAGGGAGGTGCTACACTGAATTCTTCTGATATATTTTTTTTTTACATCTGGTTAATTCATTTCATCAATTTCAACAATTTTCAGACAGATTGCTATGATACCGATCGGTAAAATTCCTTAACATATTTAGAATGGTCTCAAAATTGGTTGCATCCGAATTTTCTTCTGAAAATATTTTTTTTCGTATTAACTACTCCTAATTTACCCGTAAAAAACATTTTCAGACGGATTGCTATCATCATATTTTTTTGTCTCATTTTTAATTTTTCTAAATTATTTTTTGGGTTCGCGCTACACTATTAACTTCTGAAAAATATGTTTTCGGTCTCTTATAGCTATTATGTAACTACAGTCAGAAAATCAGACAGATTGCTATGATACAGTCCGGTAAAATTTGTTGACAATTTTGAAAATTCAGTGCGGTCAAACGCTACGCGAAAAATGTCTGAAATTGGTATTTTCGAGTTTGAAATAATCAAATCTATCAATTTGATGCGGTTGTGGCCGTATTGCGATGAGACAAAAATTTTGGTTGTCATCTCTCGTACTATGAAGTCGACGCCCACGACTTGGAGCTCGACGAGCTGGGAGATCTCAAACGTGCGATTCTTGTTCTGGCTCGTGTTATCATCTTGTGATCATTTTATTGCATTTTATTGTTGGTGTTATTATTTGACACTGTGTCACATGTCAAATAAATTTCTTCCTTATTTTTTGTATTATTTGGTGGCAAATACTGAAATATTCTTACAAAAAACATAGTTTACTATTGCAGTTGTGGAAATATTGTTTGTAAAAGCGAAAAATATCTATTATATAGTATATATGTTACCGGTAATGTATGAAGTCTAGGAATTGTATACATTTCCTAGGAAATGTATACAATTCCGAAGCTGTTTAGGAAATGTATAAAATATTCTTTCAATAATTATTTTATACATACATATCCTGGGAAATGTATACATTTCCTAGGCATTGTATAAAATTCCAATATCGTATTAGGAAATGTATAATAATAATGGTTTCTGTAATAAAACAGGTTGTTCAAATGAGAGTAATATTTTTTATCATAGGTAACAATCATAGCGTTAAATTTTATGATACTTAACTATTATAGAATTTATATTATATCTGTATCAGCCCATATACGTCCCACTGCAGGGCACGGGCCTCCTCTACAATCGAGAGTACGATTGAGAGTGGTTAGGCCATATAGTCCACCACGCTGGCCTAGTGCGGGTTGGCGGACTTACATACCATATAAATTTTATAAATCGCTATGGTATGCAGGTTTCCTCACGATGTTTTCCTTCACCGTTTTAGTGCGTGGTGATAGACTATCAATACACACATGACTCCGAAAAGTCAGAGGTGTGCCCTGGGATTCGAACCCGCGACCACCGTGAACATGTTGGCAGTCGCGTCTAGTCCGTTTACCAACAGGCCACCACGCACTTCATTCATTTATATTATATAAATAAATAAATAAATACTAACCTAACCTAACCTACCACTTTACTGGTGGTAGGTCTCTCATATGTGAGAGACTGACTGGGTGGGTACCATCGCAATGTCTATTTCCGTCTGACAGCAGTTTAAATGCACTGTTGTGTTTCGGATTGAAGGACATTGTAGCCAGAGTAACTACTGGATATATTGAGACTAAACATCTATATGTCTTAGGATGGCGAGCGCAGTGGAATGCCAAGCATTGCTTTGCAATTCAAGGTGTTGTTTGGTTTTGCTACTGTTCATGAGCGGTCGCATCGCTTACCATCAGGCGAACGGCATGCACGTCTCGTCATAACAGCAATTAAAAAAAATATATAAAGAAAGCTAACCTACACGCATGGACCTTTTACGATCGGATGATGCAATACCTCGCTCCGCTATCCCCGCTTACCCCTTGATATCTTAAATACCTTACATTTCCGATCACTGTTTAGGAAATGTATAGATTTCCTAGGAAATGTGTCAAATGTAATTTATTTATAGGTCTACCAGAATCTCATGGCATAAAATTAAAAACAATCACAATGATTTTTATATGGCAATACCATCAGTCAACAGCTGTTTCAAAACTTGAGTTATGTCATTTGATGTGAATATTTTAAGATTTCTATCCTTTCTTAGCGAAAATGTACAAATTAGTTCTACAATCACAAGTGCGACACATTGTTTACAAGGTTTATCGTCAGACCCGTGAATAATTTGGCCAAATTCAAACAAAATCGTCGATTTCAAAATCGACGTCGTTTTAACAAGTAAGTCGGAGTGAATAGTTTTGATACTTCTTTTTTTTTTGGTTAGTGTTAGATATGTGCATGTGTTTTATTGTATAGTATACTTTGATATCATTTTTTGGAACTAAACAGTAATGCATTAAATACCTATTTACAGGAGTTTACAGAGATTTTACATAAGGAACGGTTTATTATTATTCCTTTATCTTCATCGTCTTCATCAGAAGATGTACAGGAAGAGTATTTAGAAGTAAGGTCTGACTAAAGTGTTAATGAAATAAAGAAGACTGAAAATAAAATTATTCGTTTTTATTTTACAATCTTGCATCGTTCGTATAACATTTATCGAATCTAATAATTATTTAAATAAAACCGACTCATAATCAAACTACTTACAATTTGGAAATTGAAAGTTGTTTGATTAAGTGATAACTAATAAAAAGAGAGAATTAAAACGAAACTGTTGGCTCGGTACCACCATTTTTATCTACGTTTTGAAAGTACCAGCGCTCCAGCGCTAATTTTATAAATACTCGTAAGGCACGTATGTATTTTATAATTTAAAACTGAAAAAAATCTTATTTGCCTATTTTAATTGGCTATTAATCTAAAAGTACAATTATGAAGTAATTTTATAAACCTATATATTTTTACTTAAAACATTATTTACTTTATTTACAAAGTTGTACTAAAAAATAATCAATTTGAAATAATAATTAATTACAATTATTGAAAGTATCAAAATATGTTCATCCAATTACCCCAGTATTGCAATGCGTAAATTCAAATTTCCCAAAATGCCATGAGATTCTGGTAGACCTATAACACATTTCCGGGCGATTTTAGGAATTATATAGATTTCCTAGGAATTGTATACAATGGCGGATTTCATACATTTCCGTTAACATATATACAATTTAAAACAATTTTACACGATTCTTCACAAGATTAGTATTAGGTGTTGCCAGTTATTTTTATTTTTATTATTATTATACATAGTTATTTTCATTTTTAATGAAGCTCGGTTTCAATACCGGAAATGAATGAAACATACAAGCCAAGCCAGGTATGGATCATTAGTAAATTCTATATATTTAATGGTTCTCATCTATTTGTAAAAACTTCCGTACAATCCTACATGTATTTAATATAACTGCTTTTTGTAATGATCTATAAATGAATTTTGGTAATTGTAGGGTTTTAACGGATTCATGGAGCTGTAGTGGAATTACACCAGTGGTTGAAAGGACTATTGGTACTATCGTTACTTTATTGAGGCGCCACATTCGAGTTATTTCTTCTTTGAGGTCTGTATACTTCGACATTTTTTCTGATATTGTATTTTGGAGATTATGTGTGTTAGGAACTGCTATATCAATTAACACCGCGGTTTTATTAGATTTGTCAACTAAAGTAATATCTGGTCTATTATAGTGAGTAGTTCGGTCGGTGAGTATTGCCCTGTCGAAATAAAGTTTGTGAGTCTGGTTTTCTAGTACGGAATCTGGAGTGTACTTGTAATAAGGGACTGAAGAGGTTACGAGGCTGTATTTAACGGCTAATTTTTGGTGGATAATGTATGCTACCTGGTCATGTCTATGTTTATAGTCGGTTTGTACTATGGATTTACAGGCTCCTGTTATGTGTTGAATTATTTCAGATGCGCTATTGCAACGGCGACATGTATCCGTAGGTAAATTGCGGTTTTTAATTATAAACTTTTGGTAATTCCAGGTTTCAACTATCTGGTCTTGTATCGCGATCATGAACCCTTCCGTCTCTGGAAACAGTTCACCTTGGACGAGCCAGTCGTTCGACGCAGTTTTGTCGACGTTAGTTTGGCTAATGTCCTGTCGGTGCCTGCCATGCAGAGACTTCCGGGTCCACTCGGTGATTTTTGCTGCTATGCTTATCTGTACTTCATTAGGCTGTGTGTGTGTTTCTTGTAGATTTAGGGGGTCAAATGCGGATCGTTCTGAGTAATAGCTAGGTGCAGTTTACAGTTAACAGCTTTTTCATGGACGAAAGACTTTAAATTACTTATTTGTGTGTTGTGGAGGTTCACGATATCAATGATACCTCTTCCTCCCTCTTTCCTTGGGAGTGTATGCCGCTGTATGCAGGCTCGCGGGTGGTGCTTACGATTTTTAGTCATTGTGACATTGATTATGCGTTGAAGATTTTTTAATTCAGTTTTGGACCAGTTCAAGATGCCGAAAGAGTAAGTAAGGACAGGGATAGCGAAGGTATTTATTGCTTTGGTTATATTTCTGGAATTCAACTGTGATTTTAATATTGTATTTAATCTATGTTTAAATTCTGCAGTTAGTTTATTTTTTGTATCCTTAGAGTGTATCTGCCTGGATTGATTTAAACCCAAGTATTTATAGGTTTCGTGGTCAGCCAACGATTCAATAGTTTCGCCATTTTGCAATGGATATGTCAGTGGTATTAATTTTCCTGCTGTAAAAGAATTTATTTTGCACTTGTCAATCCCGAATTCCATGTGGACATCTCTTGAAAATTGTGCGCTAAGATCGATTAGTTTATTCAGTTCTATTTCAGTGTTTGCATATAATTTAATGTCGTCCATATAAAGCAAATGGCTTAACTTGTATTCTTTATTACTGCTTGATTGTTCAGTTTCTAGGTATTTGAGTGGGTATCCAGAGTTCACTGAATTTAATATGTTAGATAACGGATTTAATGCCAAGCAAAACCACAATGGACTTAAAGCGTCGCCTTGAAAAATGCCTCGTTGGATTTTAATTATTCCAGATGTTATTGTGCTGTTATTAGTTTTTAAGTTTAATTGTGTGGCCCATTTAGTAATCGTTGTTGTTAAAAAGTTAATTATATCCGGATGAATTTTATATATGTCTAATATTTGTAGAAGGTATGAGTGTGGGACTGAGTCAAATGCTTTTTTGTAATCAATATACATGCTATATAAACTATTTTTGGTTTTCTTAACTTGCCCTAATATAACTGAGTCTATTGTGATTTGTTCCTTACAACCTCTGCTAAACTTTCTACAACCTTTTTGTTGTTCTGTTAATATATTATTACTTTGAATGTTATTATTACGGAACCCTCGATGCGTGAGTCCGACAGGCACTTGGCCAGTTTTTCTTTTTAGTCATTGTTCTAAGGTATGTTTGCCGTCAGATAAAACCACATAGGTCTGTATCTGTATCAACCCATATACGTCCCACTGCAGGACACGGGTCTACTCTACAATCGAGAATACGATTGAGAGTGGTTAGGCCATATAGTCCACCACGCTGGCTTAGTGCGGGTTGGCGGACTTACATACCATAGAATATTTTTTTGACTCGCTATGGTATGCAGGTTTCCTCACGATGTTTTCCTTCACCGTTTTAGTGCGTGGTGATTGACTATCAATACACACATGACTCCGAAAAGTCAGAGGTGTGCCCTGGGATTCGAACCCGCGACCACCGTGAACATGTTGGCAGCCGCGTCTAGTCCGTTTACCAACAGGCCACCACGCACTTAGGTCTAACTACATTGTATTGCAAATTGATAATTTTTTCGCTTCAACATTTGGGATTAATAGAGCTAGAAACAGAAAGGAAGTGGAGGAGTTAATACTCTTTGTCCACAGCAATCTCATTTTCCTAAGCGAACACGTCTTTGGTAGGAGTTCTCTCGTGTGTCTGGGGAAGCCTGGGTAGGTATCACCACAATATCTATTTGTCCCGCAAAATAGCAGTCTAAATGCACTGTTGCGTTCCGGTTTGGAGGACATTGTAGCCAGAGTGACCATTCAACATATTGTGACTTAACATCTAACGTCTCAGCGTGCGAGTGCAGTGGAATGCCAAACATTGCTTTGTAATTCCTGGTGTTATTTGGTTTTGCTATTATCTGGTTTCAGGCGAGTGGCAAGCTCGTCTCGACATTCATTGCAATATATAAAAATGCAGCAGCTATGTCTGTTTTTATAAAACATTCACCACTCTAACCAATCCCAGTCCGATCTGGCCACACTCTATAGTAAGGATCTATTCAGATGCTGCTTTGATAGTTTGCCTCATTTTATTTTACCTTTTTGATCGTAATTGTTGTTTTTAATTATATTTACATCCTGTTAGACGTCCAACAGTTTTATATACGTAGAATAATTATGATACACAACTGGAATGATAAGAACCGAAACGAAAGGCGGACAAGCCGTGTTTGGTACTCAGCTCTCAGAATCGTTGGGTCCGATAAAAACCGCGAGTAATCCGCCCTTCAATTAGGATTTACGTAGAGCGGGTCGATTATCGCGCAGATACGCGATAGGCGACAGAGGCGGCGCATTTCAGGGAAATCTGCGCCGCGATCGCACCGCTACATTATGTGACACGGAATACTGATCGCAGATACGCCGCAGGACGTGCCGCACACAAGTGCCTCACGTAATTAATATATCATAAATAATACTAAAATATAATAAATAAACATAGCAAAAGGAACACAACTACCTACAATCGTGGGGAAAGGCGATGCGGTAATGGGAAACATTAATGATGAACAATAAAACTTTAAAGTAAAATATTATCCCTATTTAAAGGCAAATTTAAGGAATATTTGAGAATCGTTGATACGAGTACATACTGGTTGTAGGATTGGTCTATATTCACTATAATATCGTCGTGTAGGTAAGCCGGGCTGGAAAGCCAGTGACACTCTTTAAGCCTCTCAAGATATTTTCTCGTATCAGATATAAATGTATGAGGACACCAGAGACGAAAATAACAAATTAAATTGTGATTTTTTTTTAATTTACGGTGATATGCTCTATGACGGACTTTAGTAATTTCAACCTTCAGAAATCTTAAGTTCTACAATTTTTTATTTGCTTTTCTAAATGACTGCCTCAAAATAAATATATTAATCAATGAGAGCAATTTATGTTTTTGAAAAGTCAGTGATGTGCCCTGGGATTCGAATCTGCAACCACCGTGAACACGTTGGCAGCCGCGTCTGGTCCGCTTACCAACAGGCCACCAAGCCCTTGTGTATTTGGATATTTTTATTAAAATCTATATTAGCCATTACAATAAAGTTGGTGTTAATTGATAGCCAAAAAACAATTTCTGATGTGTAGTAAGTATATTTTGTGATCTATTACGTTCTACAAGAAAATTTAAAATCGTTACGTCCGCTTCTGGTCTGTTCTATTAAAAGAAATGATTGCTATACCATACCTACTCTTGTTTATTTTCAAGGGATGCTTATAATATGTGATAATGGTACACTTAGATAACGATAAATATTAATAGCACCACATAAGTTAACAATAGAACCAAAGAATAGTTGAGCATTAATCGAGGTAAGTACCGACGTCATTTATACAAACAATTAGATAATTTTTAAAATGTCGTGTTGTATACCGGGTATCTCAAGACTGCTACCGAAAACGAAGCCGGGTGGTAGTTTTAGTGGCTACAAACACAATGCAATTAAAAATTTCGCATAGAAACGCGACAATTATTTTTTATGATTTTTTAAATATCGTCATTTTTGGGTGGTAAATCCATAGTTTTTGCTGGAATAATGATTTAAACTCTTTTATATCTTAGAGTCTTTATAAATAAAATGGTATACACTATTATTTAGGATAAAAATGTATTTACCACCCAAATACGACCATAGGAAAAAAAATAACAAAAAAAATCGTCGCTTTTTTTTTTGCAACATTTTCTATTGCGTTGTGTCTGAAGTCACTTAAACTACCACCCTGCTTCGTTTTCGGTAGCAGTCTTGATATACCCTGTATAATATTATAAATAAAGGTAAAAGAAAAACAACTTTTGATAATGAAACCCATATTTAAATCGTAATACAAGTAGTTTTTTCTAATTGCAGGCATACAAACATACAAGTAGTAACATATTTTTCAGTTTAGAATGAATGACCAGTTGAGCCGATACTATGCAATTGTTGAAATGTGAGCTACGGCTATGGCAATTGTGTCGCCGACTGTACCGTAATCAATATAAAGACTCGCCGAAAATGCCTTTCTTACTTATCACTTGGCACTTGTAATACATGGATATACATTATACACATTAATGTGTTGCTCGCCTCATAAGTCTCATAGTAACATTAACGGCCGATGCCAATAATCAATCGAAAAAAATGGTTGCCTGTAAAGTCGGTTTTACGGGCGAAGATTTTACGTGACAACGTCTTTTTCTCGGTAGAATATTTATTGATATGAATATAATTAAATTGCACAATAGGAACAAGGAATTGAATGAAAATAAGAATTGCACAAATTTTAACTATAGAAATATATTTTGTTTACTAAAACATTGTACATGTAATGACGAATCTAAGCACTCCATATTTTCACTACAGACACAGCTGACGATACTTTAACCACACGTGTGAACTTGTATTGTGACGCTTTCTTGTTTTTCCAACGCCAAGAACGTTCGAGAAAGACAAAGACAGAGACACAAGCATGCGCCGATTCAATGCGCCTAATTCTCTAGTGCTGCGCGCGCACCGTTACGTTACCGGGCGTTACACTTTTTCATAAGTGACTCCCAGCCGCAACCTAATTTAAGACGTTGTCACGTCAATAAGAAAAATCGTATTTTGCCTGCTCTCGATTGTCGAGCTCGTCAAGACGATTCCTCTGACTCCAAACACGGGGGGTTTACTTTAAGAAATGACGGAGTTATGCCTGGACAAATATTTTAGGGGAGAGAGGGAGGAATTTGGGGATTTGGTTGGGGCCAATCTGTAGAGCTCACCGAGCCGGTTCCAAAGATACCAAACTCGGTGGGTCTACGATCTATATTGGCCGAGATAGGATTGGGGGGGGGTGAGGTAAATTTTCGGGGTGGGGGTAAGGGAGGGGGGGGGGAGGAAGGTTTCGTGGGGAGGCTAACTTAAATTAATTTTTTGGAGGTAAAATATTTTTTTGGGGGGGTAATTTTTTGCGTAATTTGGGATTTCTGGCGGGGTCAATTTGTAGCCCTCACCAAGACGGTTCCGAGGATACCAAACTCGGTGGGTCTACGACCTATGTTGGCCGAGATAGGATTGGGGGGTGAGGTAAATTTTCGGGGTGGGGGTAGGGGAGGGGGGGGGGGTAGGTTTCGTGGGGAGGCTAATAGGCACTATTTCGGAATAAGGGTGGGGGAAGGCAGGGGGGGGGGGGGGGGCTATGGGACAATTTTGGAAAAAGTGGGTGAAACTGAAAAATAATTCTCTAGTGCTGCGCGCGCACCGTTACGTTACCGGGCGTTACACTTTTTCATAAGTGACTCCCAGCCGCAACCTAATTTAAGACGTTGTCACGTCAAAAATTAGATTGAAGTCAATCTGGATTGTTTTCTACTTTTCGATTTGTCATTTGCCATGTTGCCATAGTTTTTTTACTACTGAGATCATGGACGTAGTATCAAATGAACTCGACATTCGAGTTCCACCGTAAGGGACAGACATAAAGTAAAAAAAAAGCAGGGTTACCAGGTCATACATTTTCCCATAAATATTTTAACTAAATAAATAAATAGACGCAACATTCAAATTCATAGTCCTGACCCTACAAATGATAATCTTGTGTCGTGGGTATCAGAAACTACGAGAGACTTTTTGGTCTCACTAACACCCCAATTTGAAAAAAATATCAAGTCACTCAAATATTTGTCTGTTCTTGAGCGGGCACGAAACCGCGGCCTCACGTTTTACATCTGGCGTCTAACCAGCTGCGATGAATGATGCGGATGAAGGGCCTCAGTATTAAACAACGTGACGTTTTGCAATATTTTCACAAAGGTTAGAAAGCAAAAAAGGAAAGATGGCTTTGTATAATTACTAATACTTATATCATTTACGTAACTCGAATAATACATTATAATGTAACAACAATAGAAAAATTCAAACAAAAAATCAAAATACAGTTAACACAAAAAGCTTATTACAATGTCACCGAATACATTAATGATAAACATGCCTGGTCGCCTGGTCAGAAATACGCTGGTACCCTATAATAGTGTTTTCCCACTATTGTAACTTAATAATAATTGTAATGATTAATATATTTATAATGTATGTAATGAATTTAAAAATGATGACGTGTAAAAGTGCCCCTAGTGGCCTATTTACAAAAACTAAATAAATAAATAAAAAATAAATAAATGATTATAATATATACATAGAAACAAAACCTGCCGAGTGTTCTGTAAATTATAGAAGATCAGAGAATTCATAGTAACGTAACTACTAAGGGTAGAATAACATCCCACTTTATTTTATTTATTTATTTTAAGAAAGCTTACAAACAAGTGTTTACAATATATTTAATATTTTCATAAATTAAGTTCCTAATAACAAGCTTCTACAAACGAATCGTAAATAACAAAGGTAGTACAGAAAACCTATTGATATAGACCTAAACATTTCTCAAATGTAACAAAATGGAAAAAATATACCTACATTTTTTTTCTTTTCTATATCTTAATTAAAATAAAATGATATAGCAAAGTATCGAATGTGTATCGAATAATACAGCGCTTGTACATTTTTTTAATCATCTGGCATTTTTTCCTGGAATATTGATTTTTAAAAAATACAATTGTGCACTTTTTGTTTTCATCCATATCAGGCTCATGTGTCCTTTCAGCACTCTTTGTTATTCCTCACGGTTTCTGATTCGGTCATCTGTAAAAATTAAATCTAATTATTGAAAGAATAAAATATATGTAATTAATATGTGCAAAACAAAATATAAATTGAAATAACGTAAGGTAACGTGACGCCTCGGGTCAAGGCGTGTGTGGATTGGGTATTTATTGCATTGACTTTAAGTTTTGGCACTCAAATTCTGTAAGTTGTAAACATAACATTTTACTGGTGGTAGGTCTCTCATATGTGAGAGGCTGCCTGGGTGGGTACCACCGCAATGTCTATTTCTCCCGTCAAACAGCAGTTTAAATGCACTGTTGTGTTTCGGATTGAAGGACATTGTAGCTAGAGTAACTACTGGACATATTGAGACTTAACATCTTGTGTCTCAGAATGGCGAGCGCAGTGGAATGCCAAGCATTGCTTTGTAAATCAAGGTGTTGTTTGGTTTTGCTACTGTTCATGAGCGGTCGCATCGCTTACCATCAGGCGAACGGCATGCTCGTCTCGCCATTCAACGCAATAAAAAAAAAAAAAAAACATAAAATCTTTGTTTTTGTTGATGAAGACGACTGTTTGTGCCCAAAATAAAATAAATAAAAAATAAAGAAGTATTAAGCTTGGTGGATTGGGTACATTTTTGTAATTTTTTCGAATACAGACTTCAAATTTGTGACAATTTATGAAGACAGGCTGCCGGGAGACTGATTATAGAAGAGGTTTCATTCATTTTCGTCTCAAGGATGAATACTCTGGATTTTTATTATTTAGATTAAATAGATTATACGAGTAGTTTACCTTTATTTCGAGTGGTGGGAGAGAAAACGGTTTTAAGAAAGTTATAATATGCTTAGTCTTCTGAATGCAATTTTTGAACGAGTGTGTTTACCCAGCTGTCTAATTTTCCGTCACATCCTATTAATTTGATCCACAAAACACGCGAAGGTAAACCTTTTGAAAAGCTGAAATAAAATGAATGATGGTTTAATTTACCATAAAACCAAGAAATGCAAATTGTTATAAGCTGGTATCACGAAACATAATATAATCCAACTAATTTAAAATCATGTACAAAATGGCGTCCTCTTCGAGTAGTATACAGATTGTCATAATAAACAAAGTCAAGATAATTTGGTCGGATAATACTTTTAAAATACCTATTTTTTATGCAAATATAATCCTATTTTTCAATATATTCTATGAAATACTAATTGCAGATGTTAGTAATAATGAACGTCTACATTTATTTTTACCAATATACTAAATAAAATGCACTTACCAGTGAGAGGTTATATTTTCATATTATCGTTTAGATCGGCTATCACAGCCAATAATAAAGCAGCACACCATACCTTTTGTCTTATAATCAGTTTTAACACTCTTTTACATACATTTTTGACCGCAAATATTCGTAAAATACTCAGTAATTCAAGTTTATAACAAACCGCACGTCCTATTTGTTTGGGTACACACAAAGTATTCCCTACAAAATTATGTGAAACTATGACAAGGACCGCAAATTGTGTTTTGTCACTTTCATTTGTTAAGGTTTATGCATAAGTCTAAGTGAGATGGACTATGTATGTCAAATGCATGTCAAGTCTATTGATACTACGTCTATGACTGAGATAGATTATTAACAATATAAACTCATTTCCAAAATAAACAGGCACCTAAGCAATGAACCATTTCAAATGTTACTATTGGTTTGTTTGATAATTATAGGTAGTTATACTTTCACAATTTTGTAAATTAATAAGCAAATAATCGTTTTCGTCAGTATTATCATAAAATGTTGATAAAATTTATGGGTTTTAATGCTAAAGTTCACTAGTAGTGTATGCTCGCTAGTAGTGCATATGCTCGTGAAGTAAAAGTTAACAAAGATTTTTGTTTGTTATTTCTTCAATAAAGTAAAAGCAGATAAATGTTTAGTATCGAGTGTGACCCCTTCTAGCTGAAATCACAGCTTGAATTCGTCTGGGTATGCTAGCGAGGATATCCCGGATACTTGCTTGCGGAATACGTTCCCACTCCGCGGTAATCACATTCTTCAGCTCTCTGATGGTCTGCGGAGCCGGTTGTACTGATCTCACGCGTCGTTTCAGAACGTCCCAGACATGCTCTATAGGATTGAGGTCGGGACTTCGAGCTGGCCAATCCAAACGACGAATGCCGACCTCTTGCACATACGCTTCCACATCGCCAGACAGGTGGGCGCGAGCGTTGTCGTCCATAAAAATTGAGTCTTCGCCTAAAGCGGCCAATGCGGGTTGTGCATGAGGAATTAGAACTTCCGTTATGTATCGATGTCCAGTCAGTGAGCCGTTTTCAATGAAGACTAACTCTGTACGATCCATTGAATTTATTCCTGCCCAAAACATAACAGAGCCCCCACCATAAGGTGTGATTTCTTCAAAACAAGCCTCTGCAAAGCGTTCTCCTCGTCTTCGTAGCACTCGCCGACGTCGATCTTCACCGAACAGAGATATCCTGGCTTCATCGGAGAACAAAACCCTATTCCAGTCTTCTTGAGTCCATGACTCACAATTTCGAGCAAACCTAAGCCTGGCAACTCTGTGCTCACGGAGTAACTTAGGGCCGCGGGCCGGGTGATGACTGCGTATATTGGTCGCGAGAAGCCTCCTCCTGACCGTCCATAGACTAATATGCACATTTCTTACTTCTTCGAGGTTGTTCTTAAGGTCCACATACGAAGACTTGCGATTTCTCAATGCGCGACTCACAAGAAATCGATCATCCCGTGGTTGGGTACATGGTTTTCTTCCAGAACCAGGCTCAATCCTATAGAGCATGTCTGGGACGTTCTGAAACGACGCGTGAGATCAGTACAACCGGCTCCGCAGACCATCAGAGAGCTGAAGAATGTGATTACCGCGGAGTGGGAACGTATTCCGCAAGCAAGTATCCGGGATATCCTCGCTAGCATACCCAGACGAATTCAAGCTGTGATTTCAGCTAGAGGGGGTCACACGCGATACTAAACATTTATCTGCTTTTACTTTATTAAAGAAAAAACAAACAAAAATCTTTGTTAACTTTTACTTCACGAACATATGCACTACTAGCGAGCATGCACTACTAGTGAAGTTTAGCATTAAAACCCATAAATTTTATGATAATACTGACGAAAACGATTATTTGCTTATTAATTTACAAAATTGTGAAAGTAAAACTACCTATAATTATCAAACAAACCAATAGTAACATTTGAAATGGTTCATTGCTAAGGTGCCCGTTTTTTTTGCAAATGAGTTAAGTATCAGAAAAAAATATTGAGCTGTCAATCTCAAACGGCAAATTTTGGATTGGGATTGTTTATTGGCATTGTTTATAGAACCGTCTCGTGCTCAGCAGTAACCGAATATTGACTGATACACAATGCACAAACTCATATTTCAAACAGAAAGACTGTTCGAAGTGGCCTCCCTTTTTTCTGTCGAGAAGAAAGCTGGCAAGTTCCACTTTCGTAAACTTAGAGTAGGTATAAAGAAGTATATTAGTATCACTGGCCTTCCGGCCCGGCACGTGCGGATTATGCGGCCGAGCTGGGTACCTAACAGATCCTACACAAGCATACCAACTAAAACCTCTCGGTGGTCATCGTATTTCTGGAAACACTGAATACTTCATGGCGAGAAGCGCCCCCATTTATATTCTGTGATCGCCCGGCGCCGAACCATGTCTGGTCCCTTTCATTGAGGAACAGTGTTTTCCACTCATTTACATTTCGGTTTGGACGCCCATTTTAAAGTTTTATGGGCGTCCACGACCCATGCGAAGCTACGAGCTCTGTCGTCCATCTTGGTATCGCAGCCTCCAGAATACGCTCATCGATGCCGATGACCCCTTTAGGTCGCCGCGACGGCTTAATTCTTACACCCTAGGGGGTGGGCCGGAAAATGTCTTGCCTGACCTAGGATTTACTTGTGTCGCCATTGAGGGGTATTTGCTGTTACTCGCCACGCTTGGCAGGCGGGTTGGCGAGTGCAGTAGGGAACTGGCGTTAATGACGCTGCTGCCCGTCATTAACCGGGGAAAGGAAATAGAATTTGTGGGTAGAGGATATTATAGGAAAGTAGAGTATGGCCTCTGGGAGTGGATACTGCAGTCACGGAAGGGACTGCAGTAGCTCGGAGACCGAGGTCGCGTACTCGTAGCACCTATACTAGGACAGGCCATGACCACTAGATAAGAGCATCCTTGATTAAGCCGGAAAGTTCTCGAATGGAGGCCACGTAGCGGAAAGCGCAGCGTAGGACGTCCACCCACAAGGTGGTCAGACGACCTGGTAAAGGTCGCGGGACGTCACTGGACGCAGGCTGCCTCCAACAGGTCACTGTGGAAATCATTGGGGGAGGCCTATTTTCAGCAGTGGACTTTGGCTGATTGATTGATGGACCAAACCTCACCGTTCACAGCCCATGCGTGATTCTACAAAGCCAACAATGCAAACATTAGACAACGTTTAACAATATTTTCTCGATATTCCTCCTGATTCCCTCATACCCCTCCTTTGTAAACGTCTAATCAACAAATACGGCGGATTTGTCAGCGCCGTCTTGTGTAATTTTCCAAATTTTAACGCCGGTCAGTTTTTATTCAAGTTTTTTGTATGCAATGTTATTTAATGTGTGTATATATTTGCTTCAGGGTAAAATTTACTAACCTCTCAACGACCCGCACTTAGAGCCACTTGCTTTATTCGACGGTAAATACAAAGAACATTATTAATTTTTCGTAATTTATTCTTTCAATATATTTTTTTCTTAAATAAATTGAATGTTTTTGTGCTATATTTTGGTTTTATTTAATAAACAATTAGTAAAGGCATAAGGTAAAATAAACTTACACATGTTGTTTCTCAAGTATTTATTACAAAGTGAGTTCAAAGTGACCCTTAAAAAATCTCAGTCACCCAAAAACAACTTTAAATGGTTCCATTTCTACCATCGGTTAACCATTGTAGAAAGTTGAAATGTTGAGAAATTTTAATACTAAAAGGATGATAGGTTCATAAACTAAACATAATGAGCCTAAAATTTGCAATAAACTATTACAATTTTGATATATAGAGATTATTGCAGGACTATATGAAATCCAAAGCATTCGAGGAACACGCTTTAAAAGTTACTTACAGTTATCTACCAGAAGTAAGACTTACATTATTTTAAAATATATTACATATAGATTCACACAAATGATAAAACAAGTAGAAATAAGACTTACAAACTAAAAGAAGGTCATCAAAAATGACGAAACTTCTTAGAATAAATCGGTATCTTCGACTAGGTAAACATGGATAAGACTGTTAGGTACAACGTATGGAATGTAAAGTACCTACCAGCATTCACATTTAAATATAACTGATCACTTTAATAATTTATAAAACAGCAATAACAAAGAGGCTTCAGCCCTCACAAATAGCCACTTTGAGATTCGCAAATCTCATACGATTTTATTCCTACTCCTGCCGCCTTGCTGGGTCAGCGCCGGATCTTGATATTTTTTTACCCCTGTCTGACTATATTTTTATCTTTATCATCATCATTATTTTTAGCAACCAGACGCCCACTGATTACAAAGGCCTTTGGGAAAGAACGCCGTTTTACCACCATGTTAAACATTTTTACACGATTTATATTAGCTTCACTCGTATGTAGCTTCACTATTGAGGGTTAATGTCACTCGCGTCCGTAGGCTTTGACTCTAGTTTCTCTACTCGTGATCCAGGGTAGTGCTAAATGAGTGACACAGTTCGTTGTGGTAGGACTTAAGTGACAGCCCGGGTAGCGACAACCGTCCACAGGGCGTAAAACATATTGATACCCGTAAGGGGACCACGTTCCGGGATCACCCCGTGTTATTCCAGTTTTTCGAAGGGCTTGAGTCCGGGCATGAGGTTGTACCGTGGGGGTATTTTTTCCCCTGTCGAAGGGAGGAGTGTTGACCCGCTGGCCAAGGAGACCCGTAGAAACGATTGTCCGCTGGCCTCCCGCGGTACAGTACAGGGACGCAAACGTGGCTAAACACAACGAGAGGCTGGCTCACCATGCCACGCATAATCTTGGGTGAGTCCGTCGTGCCGGTTGGGGACCGGATGTCCTGGCGGCCCATCCCGGGAGAGTACGGGGGCCCTTCCGTCCGGCGGATCAATTCGCCACCTTCCGACTCTTTCGTGCCGGTGCCCATTCGGCCTTCTTAATGCCCGGACTTGCCTCCTCGATGCCTGATGATTGTACTCGATATTTTCCTGGACATATCGGGTGCTTTCGATAACGCTTGGTGGCCGATGCTGCTTCTTAAGTTGAAATTACGAGGTTGCTGAGGATGGGAGGTATCTTTGAAGGGACGGCATCTATACCAATATTTTCCTTGCGTACGTGATTGTTTAACAAAGACATAGCTAGATGTCGATTATTGCGTATCACAATTTCTCACGGGCCATGGTAATTTTAAGTCTAAATTATACTCTTTTAAGCTTGTTGCGTCGTCTGCGTGTCCATGTTCAACACCTAATTGCGAGTATGAGCAGTCCGCGCATCATATACTTTTGGAGTGTAGTCTTTAGCAGAATCAGCGTAAAACCATGCTAGATAGTATGCAAATATCATCTGGAGTTGTATACTACATGGACCTTGTAGAGGCTAGTCTCTAGAAAGAACTTCCATGCTTTCCGGCGTTTTTGCCAAACCTATTACTGGAATCAAGCATAACAGTTCACATAATAGGTCCCATTTAAATGTAATAACGATATGATCCGTGGTGCTTTACAGCTGGCTTCTCCGGCTGTAAAAGTCTTTGCGAGGTTATTTACCTCTTCAGTTCAATGTTTTGTCACCCACTTTGCACGGAGGGAAGTGGACAATAATTTATTTCCAACTCCTCCTATTAATTTAACTTTCTGATTAATTTCGTTGCGGGCTAAAGACAAGTTAGACATTCCCGGGGACTCGCCGAGCTTCAATGCTCGGTGTCATTAATTTGCGTGCCACTGTTGATCCTGGCTCACAGGAGTTACAGTGGTGGGTGTGAGGGCGGGACAGTCTCCTCCTCGATGCCTCTTCACCAAACCCATCCCTTCAACCTCATGACAGTGCAATTAAACAGAACAGGTCCTGCAGCGGTGCATAACCCCACTATCACTACTACTACTGGTCAAAAAGCTGTTGATGCGTTCGCAGAGTATTTTAGCTCCGTTTTTCACAGTAGTTCCCCAAGGCTATGCCCAGAGGAGGCTGATCGTATTGCTACTGACAAAGGTTGTGTCCCGAGCATTAGTGTTGACTTTGTCTCCGGGCGAGAACTGTGTAGGGCAGTCCGCCGATTAAAGGCTTCGGCTGCCTATGGCCCTGACGGTATACCGGCGTTTATCGTTAAAGATTGCTTACAGGTACTGGAAGAACCCCTCATATATTTGTATAATCTTTCCCTCCGACACTGTATCTATCCCACTAGGTGGAAGGTGTCTAGAGTTACTCCAATACCGAAAGCTGGATAATCGACTGATGTCGCTAATTTTAGACCTATAGCAGTACTCTCAGTATTTGGAAAGATATTTGAATCCATAATTAATTCTGGCATTTCCACACAGATCAATAAATGCTTAAATGATTCCCAACATGGTTTTCGTCCTTCACGATCCACTCTTACAAATCATGTTGTCTTTGCTGACTATGTAAGAGCAAACATGGCAGCAGGTTGTCGTGTAGATGCGGCATACTTCGACTTCAAGAAAGCATTTGACCTCGTGGATAATGACATTCTGTTACAAAAGTTCTCGACTCTCGGGTTTACTCCACGGCTTATTAGGTTCTTTGCTGACTACCTAAAAGACCGTAAACAATATGTCCGAATGGCACAATACACTTCCCAAGAATATTACACCCGTTCTGGCGTTAGTCAGGGAAGTACATTGGGACCTACACAATTTTTGATCATGATAAATGATCTGCCCAATGTTTTGCATAAAGCAAAGTGTTTAATGTTTGCCGATGATCTTAAAATCTTTATATCCATCTCAGATTATGGGGATTGTGTTGCCTTACAGAGAGATATCGATGCTGTTGTTGATTGGAGTGCAAGTAACAAGTTGCCACTTAACTCATCAAAGTGTAAAGTCGTCTCTTTTACTCGATCTCGTACCCCAGTAACAACAAAATATATGTTAGGTGACGTGCAGCTTGACAGAGTTACCACGATACGCGATCTAGGTGTTACCATGGACTGCAAGTTTAGTTTTCATGAGCATATAAAAGATACGTGTAAAGCAGCAAACAAATCATTAGGATTTATCCTCAGAACCTCCGCTCAATTCAGAAACATTACCGTTCTTAAGCTATTATATAATTCATATGTCCGTAGTAAACTAGAATACAATGCGATTTTATGGGATCCTTGTGAAAGATTATACACCCTTATGGTTGAAAAAGTCCACAAAAAATTCTGTCGCTACATATATATGCGAATATATGGGTATTACCCATTTCTGTATCCATCCCTGTTTGTGACAGGAATGGTTGATTACGACACCCTACAACTAAGACGTAAATTAACCTTAGTTATGCATTACTACTTGCTTCTGGCGCATGCCATTGACAATCCATCGGTGCGGGAGAGTATCCATTTGTACGTCCCAGATCAGTACATGCGTGCTGCTGGGCGCAGGCGACATCGTCTCCTCGCATGCCCCCCAGAGTGGCGCTTAACGACCACTAGTGTTAATCCGACCGCGAGAGCAACACATTTATTGAATTTATTTTTAGAGACTAATTTGGATGCCGATATATTTGTGGACAGAGTGCACACCATGTATAACAATGTGTATACATTTGTAAATTTTCTGTATGCGTCTACCACACGTTACTAATTGTTGCGATTTTTTATTATTTTCTTGTAACATTATCTTTATTTCTTTTTTTGTATTATTGTTATTTCTGTATAATTATCATATAAGCGTTTTGGTGTACTTCCACTGTAAGCTTATATTGGTTCTTTTCTAAAATAAATAAATAAATAAATCACGTTCACTATTGAGTTAACCAACATCCGCGGACTCCATACGAACCCTAATGCCGCCCACCACCATCTTGAGAGGGCCCAGCCTGCTTTGCTCTTCTTGACCGAGACGCTGATTTGTTGTCCGGCCGATATAATTACTACCTGCTGTTATTCGCTTTACGAAAACTACAGGCCTAAAGCCGGGGTATGGTTGTATATTCGGTCAGACGTCTGCTGTCGCCGTTTGCGATGCATGGAGGGCCTTCTGTGGAGAAGTCCTTTTTTTAATTTTTAACCTACAGAGTGGTCTGTGGGTACACGTGGATCTTCCTCAGCCGCATCTACGTGTGCCTTTACAGGTCTCACAACGAGGGCGATGAAACGACTCGGCTGTCCGGTATCATAGCCAGGCGGCTGATGACGCGCGGGCGCAGTTCCAGAACTGTGGCTGGGCTCCTCCAAGACTGATCATGCTGGGGCCCTACTATATTCATCCGAAACGAAGTTTGAAACTTCGGACGATCGAAGTTTTTTTTAAACGATACGAATGTATTTACTCTGTAAAATTTCGAATTTGTATAACGTACATCGCAACTATAAGTCTATGGTTACAAGCATAAGTTAATAACGACCATAAGTATATGTAGATACATTCGTATCGCATATAAACTTTGATCAACCGAAGTTTCGAACTTCGTTTCGGATGATTAAAGTAAGGCCCCAGGTTCCTCTGGCCTCTGCGATCAGTGCCAGGTTGGGTCATCAGTACCATTCGCATCACCTCCACGTCTCGTGCAGGTTAAGCGGAGGGTCTGGCATTACTCGTCGGTAGATTGGGATGGTATTCGAGATTATTTCTCATTCATCTCTTTGAGGCAATGCTGCTTTGAGGATAAAGTTCCCTCAGCGAGTGCCAACGCTATTGCTGACGAGTTCAGACTTGGAATGGAATATTACATTCCTTCGTCTGAGATCGCCAGTAAGAATCGTGGACGTTCCTAGTTCAATCGCGCATGCGCCGATGCTGTCGATGACAAACAGGCGGCGTATCGCGCTTGGATCAGGGGTTGCGCAATGAAGGATCCTAATATCAGTTCCCTCAAAGAAGCCTACAACCGAGCCACCAAGCCGTTAGAGCGGATGCCCAGCGCGTTAGCAGGAGGGCTTGCGTTGGCCAATCACCCAACTAGCAATCGTGCTTATTGGAGTTTGGCCAGGGCCGTTCAGCCTTCTGCCGGCCAGTGTTGCCACCGCTGAGGTATTCAATTCAAGCCGCAAGAGATGGCTGCCTTACTGGAAAATTTCTTTGCGGCTAATTCCCGCCTCGAGGACCGTGGTTCCCAGACTTGTAGGCACACGTTCATGGGCGGCGTGAGCTACGGTCTTTCGATGTGTGAAAAGCCAGTGGCCCGGATGGAATACCGGCGGTGGTTTTAAGAGCTTGTGTAATCGAGTTGTCTCCTGCACTGACTCGCCTCTACAGAGCATCCTACCGCACAGGTGTTATGCCGGAATCTTGGAGGGACGCCAACCGATGCCCAAACAGGGTGATCTGTCAGACCCTACCAATTACCGCCCTATAGCTATTACCTCATGGAGCGGATCATAAACGCTCAATTGGTCCGCTACCTGGAGGATCACTAGTTAATCAGAAACAAACAATACGGATTCCGTCAAAATCCATCAACGGGTGATCTTCTAGCGTCTGTCCTGCATCGCTGGGGTTAGTTGATTGGCTGGGGTAGCTAGGCTCTTGATGTGAGCCTTGACATAGCCAAGGCTTTTGATAGGGTCTGGCACCGTGGTCTTCTATTCGAACTTCCGGCATTCGGTCTGCCTGACAGCCTGTGTTCGTAGGTTTCCGGCTTTCCGCATAGGCGTAGAATACGTGTGGTCGTCGACGGACACATATGTTGTCACTAGGCAACATTCATTGCTATGCAGATGACAGCAAATTAACAAACGCACTAGTAATAGCAAATCACTACAATTATGATAGAAACTCAGTAATAAAATAGCATGCATGTTATTTTCTTTGGGCTTAGCATAAGGCCAAGCAAAGGTTTGGAACGGGCTTATAATTAAAAATAAATTAAATTCATTAAAAATAAAACCAATAATCTAAATATCAAACATGCTAATTTGTGTGTGGGAAATATCCACAATATTATTTCGTATCAAATTTATCGCATCGCATGAAAACCTAATGTATCGTACAATTTATACATAATGCTGCTGGCCAAGCCGATCTATTTATTTAAAACGTAAAGAATTTTTAATATTGATATGGTAATAACTAACGTAATAACTTTATATAGAAGGTCCCTTAAGGACTAAATAAATTAATCGACTTGGTATTACATGCATCTCACAACTTTTTGCGGTAGAAAACCTGAGCTGCGAGACTTGGAATTTTTTTACAGGAAGTTTTTGATGGGTTTTCACGTCTTTTTGTACCGAAAAGGAAAAAAGTAGGACTTTTTTCCTTTTCGGTACTTCTTACTTCTAGAATATCACTAACGATTTTTCTTAAAGCCTGTCTTATGGATTTTTCTTATTTTTGTAGGTATATATTTATCACAAATATAGCGGATTTGCTTATTAATGTTCTTTCTTTCATTGTAATTGATATTTTCGAGTTATTTAATCTATTTATTTGCAAGTTTTTCTTCGTCATGTTTTTCTAGAGGAATGTTGTACAGTTTCATGGGCTGAATACACCATTTCCCTCTCTATATCCCCTCCTGTTATGCCTCATGTATATAGATATCTATCTACAACTATTATTCCATTATATACGGGTACAATGATTCATTAACTGCAAATGTAACTTTGTAATCCTATACGTTTATATGGGATTACAAAGTTATTCACGCAGTTGGTCTATCTAGAAAACTAGACACAAATTATGAAATGTTTGAATTTTCCCTTACTTTAGACACTAAACACTAATTATATTCTAAATTTGAAGGTTCTATGTCTGCTAGAAGTGCCTTAGACTTTTAATGATCGGTCAGTCAGTCAGTGAGTGACAAAATTAAGAAAGTTTGACATGCTACAATTCTTAAACTACTGGTTCAAATTGAATGAAATTTTAAATATACCGTGTTTACAATGCCTGCTTAGTAACTGAAAATTCAGGTTTCATGCTTTAGCCACAACGAAGTTATAGGGGGTTGAAAATGGTCTGAATTGCTTCGAGAAAAGGATGTTACGGCCTATAGCTCGACTTGGAGGGGGCTCGGCCGCGCCCCCAGATTCAAATTAAATGTGTTTGTTAAGGTTTGAAAATTTTCAAAACCAAGCGGACACTTAAACAAAAAATATATCACTCTTAAACATTACACGCCATATGTATCCCATCAAAAACATCCTGTAAAAAAATTCCAAGTCTCGCAGCTCAGTTTTTCTACCGCAAAAAGTTGTGAGATCCATTTAATACCAAGTCGATTAATTTATTTAGTCCTTGCTTAAGGGACCTTCTGTATAAAGTTATTACGTAAGTTATTATCATATCAATATTAAAAATTATTTACGTTGTAACTAAAAATTCCGATTGTAGACTAGCTGTTTTATTTTAAACAGGATTTTGGTAAGAAGCAGAATTTCATTTTCATGCCACTGCTCACGGCAAAGGGCCATGTGATGGACTTGGCGGCAACTTAAAACGTCTAGCGACTTGAGTTAGTCTACAATCGGCGTCAAACGAATAGGCTTGGGCCTAACCGGTCACTACAGAGAGCGCTAAATTTAGTTCATAATCCAAGGATGAACTAGTTCGCTCTATTAGTTCATTAGTTCTTTTTTTGAAATAATTTAGTAAAAACAATAAATAAAGAAATAAATATAGTTATGTTTATTGTAAGTTTTGTTTATTTTATTTAAAAAATACAAAGTATTACATGAAAATTTTACACGTCCATTTATGTAATATGAGATTTTTTATTTAAATAATGAAAAATAAAATAATTTATATTAATGATTAGTCAACAGCTAGGCTAGTTCCTAGTATAATGTGTAATTATATTAGAGTACTTGAAAAGTATGAATTAAAGTTGACTTTTTTGTTATGGCACATAAAATCTTTTATCGAAATAATCGAGAACATAGCGCCACTGTCTAGTATAGTGGACGCTAAAAGAAATATAAAAAGAACTAAGAGCGGGATTTTCAATGAACTAGTTCGCATAGTTCACCTCAAGGAGCGCTCTTCCCACCTAGGTCGTTCGCGAACTACCCAAGACTACAAACGAAGCAATAGCACAGCTGAGCGTTTGTATCATTGGGCGAGAAAATCAATTCCACAAACGCACATTTTCTATGCTCGAAAAGAGTCATTCAAAAGCAGATTTGAGTCGGCAGCGACAATACCAGGCACAAAAAAATATCATGCCTTCATTCCTACTACTGAAGGTGTTATGGTAACACGCACAAGTAACAGTGTGACATTTAAAGTTGTAAAAGCCTGTAAATAAATGTGTAGTTAGTCACATAAAAATAATTCGTTTTATTTCAAATATTATATCAAAGTACTAAAGAAATAATGTCTGCAAGCTCACGCACATGACGGGCGTTTGGCGCGGTGCGGCGCATATTTCCAGTATAGCTCGTAAACCACTTCCCAACCCATAATAAAACTTGGCAAGGATGTTCTATACAATACTAGCTATTTTCATAAAAAATAAAAAAAAATCGAAATGGTCTAAGTTTATGAAAATCGAAGTTAAAAAAATAAAATAAAAAAAATATGGAAAAAAACAATTTATTTTCGTATCCAAAAATGCAATTAAAAAGCTCATTAAATGAAGTTTTAAATCCAGTGGTTTAATTATTTTAATCAATAATTTTATGACTAGATAATCGGCTTTGAAGTACTGTATGCCCACCAGTTGGCCAAAATTTCAAAGGTCCTTAATTCTTTAACCAGTCACTATATTAAAAAAATATTTGATACACGAATCAAGGACATATATAGGTAGAACATACTCAAATATTTCTGAAATCAGAAACATCGAGATTTTTTACCTGTCCGCTTCGCGTGAAATGCCCCAAGGTCGACTTGGCCATCGCATGAAAACATAATGTATCGTACAATTTATACATAATGCCGCTTTCGTGGTCACGGGGCGGATAGTCCCCGCCCCGTGACCACGAAAGCTGTAAGGTAATCGAAACGTCGGGAAGTTGAAAATGTAAAAAATTAAACTAAATTCGCGATAAAATCCGTAAATAATAGTTTTATTTCAATGTGTAACATTCGCGTAAATCTAAGAAACCATTACTTTTACAGTCATTGAAATTAATACAGAGCACACAAAAATTGAATTATACTCAGAAAATAGAGAGAATATTCAAACACCCACTACGTGGGTGCCGACACATGACGGAGTACCTGTCATCGACCGCGACGTGGATGCCGACACATGACGGAGTACCTGTCATCGACCGCGACGTGGATGCCGACACATGACGGAGTACCTGTCATCGACCGCGACGTGGGTGCCGACACATGACGGAGTACCTGTCATCGACCGCGACGTGGGTGCCGACACATGACGGAGTACCTGTCATCGACCGCGACGTGGGTGCCGACACATGACGGAGTACCTGTCATCGACCGCGACGTGGGTGCCGACACATGACGGAGTACCTGTCATCGACCGCGACGTGGGTGCTGGCAGAATGGGTAATAAAAGTACTTACTTTTTTTATTTCAATGAATGGCGAGACGAGCTTACTATTCGCCTTTTCTTCTGATGATTGATTTACAGAGCACAATAAGATAAATAATATTTATAGACAAAATAATTAATGTATTGTTGTATATACTAACGAGCTAACTATGGAAAGGCATCATTACTTATGTATAGAGAGGTGCCTGCTCGCCGACCGACAGTACTCAGTCGACACTTGACGTATTGTTTCCAGCCCTTGTTACTAATGGAGTATTAATTATTATCTAAATTGATTTCAATATTATGTATAATATTTTTTTTATAATCCCTCACTACGTTATTAAATATTGTATTGATTCAATATTATGAAATAATTCTGAACGTGCGAGCTTCGTAGAGTTGTACCATGAAGTAAATACAAAGAGGAGGTGCCCTAACGCCGAAACTCTAAGCAGGCATGGGTCACCAGAATGCGGGGCGAAGAGGGGGATTACGCATGCGCAGTAACGCCGATACAACCAATGCCACCTAGAGGCGAGTTGCTGAACTAAAGAGACAAGCGTGATATTTTAAAAAGTCATTAAAAATTCTGCTATTCATCGATAGATGGCAAAACTAAATATCGAAAGAGGTTAGATTACAATAGGGTTGTGTCCAAGATTTTATTTGAGCAGTAAGTAATCATTCCTTAAAAGCATCGTTTATAAAAACAAACAAATTTGAAAACAGCATCAAAATTGAATGTAAAATGACTGAGATATTAATACATTTAATAGTATGGTGGGGACACTCGTTGTCTCTTTCGCACGCGTGCACCTTATGGAATATAACGTCACGCCGTGTATGTTGCATCCTTTTCTATCACTCCTACCACCAACTTCCATATATTTGTAACTTGCTTATTACTTAACGGATTTTAAAAATTCTTTCTGATTATGATTATGCGTAACGTAACCTTCCGTTATAAACAAAAATAAAAATGTATGAAACAAGCCTATTAATCACGCAATAGCTTTGCAATTCGCATTTAAAAGTACTGGCACATATTTGAATCAAAATAAAAAACTAAAGAGACAAGCGTGATATTTCAAAAAGTCATTAAAAGTTCTGCTATTCATCGATAGATGGCAAAACTAAATTTCGAAAGAGTTTAGATTATAATTAATCACGCAATAATAATAATAATAATCTTTATTGATCACAATTTTTACATTTCCAAAAGATAAGACCCAGGCCTCCAAACTAGTAAATAATTACTGTACTATGGAAGCCTGCTCATCCTCTTACAATTATTTTTAACAATAAAGACAAAAATAGTAAATGAAAATAAAAATAAATTTTTTATCCTAAATTTTTTATTCCTATTTTTTACATTATATAAATTCATCAGATAGACATAACCTAAACAATAAATTAACAAAATCATTATTTTCTAATTATAACATACTTAATCTTAGTTTCTATTATTTAAAAGAAATTCTTATTGTAATATACTTAATCTTAGTTTCTATTATTTAAAAGAAAAGAAAGAAATCAGTCTCATCTTGTGTGTGTGTGTGTGTGTGTGTGTGTGTGGTGTGTGCGTGGTGCGTGCGTGCGTGCGTGCGTGCGTGCGTGCGTGCGTGCGTGCGTGCGTGCGTGCGTGCGTGCGTGCGTGCGTGCGTGCGTGCGTGCGTGCGTGCGTGCGTGCGTGCGTGCGTGCGTGCGTGCGTGCGTGCGTGCGTGCGTGCGTGCGTGCGTGCGTGCGTGCGTGCGTGCGTGCGTGCGTGCGTGCGTGCGTGCGTGCGTGCGTGCGTGCGTGCGTGCGTGCGTGCGTGCGTGCGTGCGTGCGTGCGTGCGTGCGTGCGTGCGTGCGTGCGTGCGTGCGTGCGTGCATGCGTGCGTGTGTGTGTGTGTGAGTGTGCGTGTGTGTGTGTGTGTGTGAGTGTGTGTGTATGTGTGTGTGTTTATATCACCAATTCTATTAATTTTTCAGCTTCATCATAATTCAAGTCACTAAGCCATTTCGTCAGTTGAATTTTTATTTGGTAATGAAATGAAATGAAATTAAAATGAAATGAAAATAATTTATTGAATCCATTAAAATGTTCAACATCATTTAGATTCAGTCATTTTTTTATCTACCACCCGGTTCGGAAAGCTGTTTTCACTAGAGAAGAACGGGCAAGAAACTCTAGTGTTGCTCTTTTCAAAACCAGTTTACAATGTAGTGAATTATTACAAAATTTACAAGTTGGTCTAAATCAGAGCAGTTTAATAACAATATGTTGAAAATTTACAATAAATATTTTTGATATGAATATTATATTTCAATTAATCAGTATACTCTTTTTCGCCAAAGCAGTGAATAATTGCGAAAGCCTTACGTAATCCATCAATCAATCCATTACAATGTAAGCAAATCAGATAGACCAGTCTACGCAAGCAGCACCCGTTCACGAGTATGACGCATGTGCCAGCCATCGGCCTCCTCAACCATGTTGCAGGGAAGTGACCGACCTGGCACACGACGCCACCGCAAGCACACACCTTTTAGCGAGCATGACATACCCAATCACTTACATAGGAAAACAATGGCAAATTTGACAAGTTACTTAATTTAAATGGTATTTTATAGAGCACACCAAGACTTACGCTCCGAGATACTACACATTCATTTAACTTTATTCTATTCCCAAGCCTTGTTATCGTCTAAATATTCCGAAATTTTATAATATGGCTTATTGCATAATTTTTGCTTGATAGTAGCTTTGAATTTAGTAATAGATAAGGCTTTAATATGACTGGGAACTTTGTTATAAAAGTGTATACAGTAACCCTTAAAAGATTTGCTGATCTTGTGGAGTCTGGTCTTAAGAGTAGCTAGATTATTTTTATTCCTAGTATTTTTGTTGTGAATATCGCTAATCTTAAGAAAACTTTCTTTATTTCTATGTACATAAATTAAATTTTCAAAAATGTATTGTGATGCTGTCATTATATTTATCTCTTTAAACTTTTCTCTAAGAGAATATCTGGACCCAAGCGAATAAATTGACCTTATAGCTTGCTTTTCGAGAACAAAGATGGTATTAATGTCAGCAGCACCACCCCACAGTAAAATTCCATAACTCATCAGACTATGAAAGTAGGCAAAATATACCAATCGAGCTGTATCAACATCAGTCAATTGGCGAATCTTACCCACCGCAAAGACTGTGGCACTCAGCTTTTATAATAATAATTGTTATAATTTCTTACTCTATGTTTAGCGTTTAGTTTATTATATAGGAAGGGTGCAAGATAACAATAGTGCTGTCTAGCAAGTCTATGTTTAATTTTTGGTAGAAAACAATTTAATCTCCTTTTTGGTTCTGATGTTACAGGTGCTACTACTCTATGATACCTACGAATACTTTCATAGATATACAATTTTCGAACACTCATTACATTTACTAAATTATAAATTTGGGTTGTTGGAAATCTGTAGGGGAGGCCCGCAATAATTTTCAGAAGAGCCCGCTGCACTCTCTCGACCAATAGTTTTGCAATTCGCATTTAAAAGTACTGGCACATAATTGAATATAATAAAAATATTAAATTTCAATTTCAGTCGGACTTAGGTTATTTTCGTTACGGAATTTCTGGGTTCGGTCTCCACGCTCAAGGCCCGCGATAGAAGCTATGCAATAGCTTAAAAACAT
Source organism: Hyles vespertilio (assembly GCA_009982885.2). Taxonomy (NCBI): domain Eukaryota; kingdom Metazoa; phylum Arthropoda; class Insecta; order Lepidoptera; family Sphingidae; genus Hyles; species Hyles vespertilio. The sequence goes on along the minus strand of CM042805.1, from coordinate 304,577 downwards.
ATAAAATATATATATATCCTCTAATAAACCTACACTGATTTAGTGTTCGCAGTATTTTTGTTGCATTTAGCTCAGTCCGTGGCAATTTGGTAGAAACGATAGTTTCTCCTAATTACATATCTTCTCTATCTGTTGAAGTGGCACATTAACCCAGACGCAGACGCATAGCAGATTGCAATGCAAAGCCTGTTTTATGCAAGAGCAAATATGAAGCATCCGCTTCATCGTGAGATTTGCTGAGAGATGGAAAGAGCGACAAAAACTAGTCTTACAGTCTGCGTTTTATAAAATGATTAGTAGGTGGGTGCTCAGAACTATTTTGATGCCAAATCTATAACACAATGTTGTTAAGTCTGGGTGACAGTCACTACCGTCTTTTATATATATGTATTACTTTCAATCAGCTATATGGTCGCTGTTCCACAAGCCGCCAAATTATAAATGAATAATTTCCCGCATAGTCATAAATTATAAAGGAATGTGTTGCGACAACACTATAGGACAAACATTAACTCGGTGTTCAGTAATTACTGCCGAGAGAATTGTCCAATATCCTATTTTGCCAGCGCGTTAGTGCGGCACCACTACCGCGGTTCATGGAAACCTTTATCGCAAATAAAAGCGTCGCATTAATATTTCATTTTTACACTACGGATGGTCTACACCGCTACAGCCGAGCCATTTTGACTACATTCAAAATAAAAGCCATGCTGAAACGATGCAGGAATTTTTTCTTTTCTTTTGGTAATAACATATTTGGCAACATAGTAACGGATGAATTACACCATATTTTATCCCGGCGACCCCTGTTTTATACACCGTCATTAGATTTGGTACACAACAATAATCTTCTTCTAAAACTAGTTTTACATGGAATCGTTTCGTGACGCAGTCATACGCATATTGCATATTCAAGCAGGTTTGAAAGCAATTATAACCAAAGAATCCTTCAAACTAATCGCACTTATGTGAATAAACATAGGTGCAGATATCTGTTCACGTTTTATCTATCAATTAAATTAATGATAGGCGGAATTATAATAAAAATAATTGCCTATAAGTAATTGTCCATAGCAAATTCCTGCCGAGCCTCTTCCGAGGATGCAGTAAACACTGCTTCTGTACTTCCGTATGCTAAAGTTTAATGAGCCATTCTGGTATTTAATACAAGGTTAGCAGGAACTTTTAGTACACAGGAACATAAAGTGGCTAAATGGGAACTAACGACTAATTACTATATAGAGTGAAAAAATCTGACGGCAGAAGAGATAAACATTGTTGTAAAAGTTCCTCGCGTAATGGTTGTGTGTGATCTGAATCAAGCAACGAGGCTTAAATTAATCGGTTGATATTATACAATAGCCACAAAACGTGCAAATCAAATATAAACATACATAGAAAACATGATACAAGAAACTATCATATCGTGTGATTAATTATTCTGTAAAACCATATACTGAACCCCGCTCTGAGATCGAAATCGAGTTGTAGTGTAAGGATGTAGGTATTAGATTGATATCATAAACCACAAATCAAATGAAAATCTTGCTAATAACAGTAATTACGGCATCCACCACGTGATAGAGGCCGAAACATTTCTCATGTACGCAGCCGCCGCACGCATCCATACCGGATCTGCCACCACCTAACAACTTCGTAACACTTCAACAATTAACATTCTTACTTCCCTTACCCCTAAACGAAAGCTTCAAACGGGACAACATCCCGATTGTGCGCGTATATGGGCAGCGCTACCGTGCGAAATTTCTGGGGCTGAGTAAAGGATGCTTGGACACCTCCTTATCGGCCGTCCAATCCCATACAAAAGAAAATAATAATCTAATACTTATCCTATAGCGACCCGTCATAAGGTGGCTGTTATTCCCAACAGTGTAATCTTTCAAGTAGCTACTATTCTTTGTAGCTACTACTCTATGATGTCCATACGAATAGCATGTAATGTTTGACAAACATTTATGCAGAAAGTATATCAACTCAGAATAATAGTGACCGATTACCATTTTCTGCATTGTATAGATGTGGCTGTAGTTCGTTAGATCCTGGATCCAATTCCCGATTTGGATAATCCACTTGTCATAAATTTTCAGCTTGAAAAATCTGAAACCGTAAAATTCCTGCGTGGTAGCGGTAGATCGCTAAAATCTCTCAATCAACATCTCGAATATGGTGCATACAGGTCGACATATGCGGTGCTATAACCCGCCTCTCTCACAGCATCGAATGGAAATATAATACCATTAGCTACCCCTTGGGGATAAACTGTGCGTACTTAAACTAAAGCAGGTATGTGAAAATTTTAGGGATAGGTATATCCCAGATTTCTCAATGGCATGAGTATTTCGGTATTGCTAGTTCCACCGGCAGGTGGGTCACGATGCGACGGTAGGCTAGCTTAGGAGTGACGTCACTCTGGCGCGCCGCTGTAATGACCCGTACACGACTACACGCAACATATTCCGCACAAGTGAATATTTACACCATCACCGACCCTGAAGCCAATCACCGACTCTTCACAACTAATTGAAATATCTAAATAAAATAGCAAAAAATAATTTAGTAATAGATTTTAAATTAACAACATGTCATAATAAACAAGATACAAATATAATACATGAACCAGCAGTAGATCGCAGAAAAATCTGATTATCGACCGAAATTAATAAGTGATCCTAATCGTTATCTAAAGATCAATCCCAAAAATAAACCAATCAAGATAACTCACTCGCGGGCAGCCAATCAATCTTGGACCCGAATACTATATTTTTGGGATCGATTGAAAGATTATTAAATATATTTTAATTTAAACCATGTCTAACCTATTACAATTCGAAATCACAAGCATTATGCCGTCTAGTAGATATGCTGTGAGCTGTCGAAAACAAATGAACATAATCTTGAAACATTGAAGGTTCGTTATTTGCGAGGAGAAAATACGTTGTTTGAAGGCGGCCCCACGGTTTTTTTATCAAATAGTTACGAATTGAAATCTTGAATAGAGATTGAATAGAGCTGCCACTGACCTTACCACAACTAGGTAATGTTGTCCACCATATCAAAGGACATTGGAATTCGCGGGTAGAGAGGGAAACTCTATATTGCTGCGAGTAGAATAGTGACAAACCTGGACCAAGTTGCAAAGAACTAGTGACTACACGTATAATGTGGATCAGACTCCACTTTTCAGCCACATTGGGGCAATATATAGCTAAAATGTTAAAAGCATGCTTGACCTCACCTCACACCTCAGTTGCGACGTTGGGATAGGTTACAGTTGGCAACCACCCATGTCGCTTAAACTGAAGATTTCATTTGTGTAGGTCTGTACTGCAAACAAGCGATGGCGTAGCATTCTCATCCAGGACACTAATCTTTCCAATATCGACACTGCATCAAACACTCCTTTTGAATCTACAAGCAAACCTAAAGCGGATAGTAGAATTCTTAAGTGGATGGTAGAAATCCTTTGAAATGCTCGGAGAAAACTACCAATTTTATTCTGTTGTTTCAAGTCACTGCTAAGATTGAAGAATGTGATATATGGGTAGTGTACGTAAGTTATTTAGAAAAATCATTCCCCACAATGTTCCAGTAGCGTTTGTTATCCTTTCCATCCTTATTTGTTTGGATTGCGAGAGATAAAAGGCCTACGATTAACTCAGCTTGTCCAGATAATTATTAAATCAGAGCAATAAGGTGCGATTATATTCAGTCGATGGTACCACGTCGTATCTAATCGTCCGGCTTAGTCGCTACAAGTGCGAGGATTTGGCCTCCATTTTGAGCACTTTCGTGTGATGTGAATAAAAATAAACATATTGTAGATTTGAAAACCTCCGCAGTAAATCAGGAAAATAATATACTGATAGGTGAGAATGTATAAAGTATAAACACAATTTCATAGCTAGTAGATCTGCTCTGTTCCATCGTGTGTAAAAACGAACCTGCACTGTATCCTTAGGCACTAGCAGACGCTTTTCGATGCAATATAATTAATGATATAACACAAGACTTGATCTTAGTGTGGGGTCAAAACGATGTTTGTGACCGTTGGTTGTAATTTTTCAAATTGGATAGGTGGTTCCCGAACGCACTGAGAGGCGTGACCAAACCAAGAAGTTGCAATCTATAATTTTTCACCTCAGTACCAGAGTTTTCATCGTATTGTGCTACCATCATAAACGTACTTGTTACGAGCTGTTTTGACTCGAGTATTCCAACGAATTTGTTTAATTCCAATCTAATCACTAAGATAAACGTTGTTGTAATGCAATGATGTGAATAATGTTGATAACTCCAGATGCCTAGAAATTTGTTACTCTTGGAATATGTTTTAGATAACTAAAGATTTTCACTAGCCTATCACTAATGAATCATCATCATACGTCATCATCGTAATACGGGTACCTATCGCAGGTACAGATTTACAATAAAATTATGAAATAATTATGTTTTAACTTATCAGTCCGCCAATAGACTCATATTATAGGCTAAGGTTGTTTTTTCCTGCGAGGAAGTATTAATTAAAAGATATGTTACATTCTTATCTTTGTAATAAATATATCACATCACTGAATAGTTTGTAAGGCATAGTTTACAACTTCTTCCTTATAAATAAAACATTGATCATAAAAAAAAATACTTTAAAAGTGTCAGTGGGTAAAAAACAAACTGCAAAACACAAAGATGCACAGCGAATGCATTAAATTTAACTTCCAGTGTTCCAACTAGTTATTTCGTCTAAGTTATTAACTAACAAGCCAGGTCAAATCACTGATAATGCGTGGTTTTGTAATAGAGGAATTTATAAGTCTACTCGTATCTGTATCAGCCCAAATAGATATACGTCTCACTGCAGGATAAGGACCATCTCTATAATCGAGAGTAAGAATGTAACGGGGTAGGCTATAAAGTCCATCATGCTGGCATAATAAGGGTTAGCGTACTTAGATTATTTTTACAAATCACTATCGCATGCAGGTTTTCTTGCGATATTATCCTTCAACGTTATAGGGCGTTGTGAACATGTTAGCAGCTACGTCTGGTCCATTATAAACAGGCCACCACACACTTAAATCTACTTGACTACCATTAAATTAAATACATAAGAAACAAACTTTTTGGGCACGGATTATGCGATTATAAAGACCACTGTGCAATATATAATTTACAGCCCTCTGCCATTTCCCATTCCCGCCCCATAGCTGAACTTGTCCTCCCCGGTAGAGTCATGTTCTGTATAATTGGCACAGCATTGCATGTTAGAAAACTTTACAAGCGGTTAATTATTTTCCGTAAATTTTATTAATCATTACAAGTACATACAAAGTAATCTCAGGTCTATGTTCAGGAATAGATTTCTTTCACGGAGGTTTTTGTAACTACATAAGGTGATGGGGCACATAATATTAATATCGAATACATATCTAAAAGTAATTTAATGCTAACACTTAGAAAGACATTTAAAGGCATACCGAGATAGGAAGAACGCTGACATTACAAAATCCAACCACCGACTGTAACCGCTTCCTAACCGGGAATAAAAATTGAATAAAACGGCCTAGCGGGGCTATAAATTGGGCCACTCGAGACCCTCAATCGTAAATAAAGTTGGTATTCACTTACTGGGGTGTCGCGGATGATGTCCTGGCTCCTTGCACTCACTTAGTTAATATAAAACACAGCGAATTACTCGTATTATTATCGACGCTCATAGCGAAACCGACGCGCGATTACTTGTCGATTTTGATAAACTGATACGGTTCCTACATGTGTTTAGTAATTAATAAACAATATTTTATTTTGTAAAGTCTTTTCATATCTGTGGAATTCTCACACACAGGCGGCTCCAAAACTTCACGCTATAAAACTTAATTTATGTACAATAGTTTAATTGTTAGCAATTTTATTTGATCAGAAAGGCAGGCGATCTGGCTGATTAAACTGGTTTGGCATAACGCCCCGGGAAGATCGACTTCTGACTAAAATTTCGTTTAGTCTTAATTATCTCAGCTTTAGATAATATATCTGATTATTTTAATACCACAGCAATTTTGTCAGCCTGTACAAAATATTAAGCACACTCAGCAGCGTAAAAATGCGATAAAATACTATTTTAGAAATATATTTTCTATATTTTTCGTAGTGGCGTCTGTACTTAATCTCTGTGACGACTTGTAGAGCTCTCTTTTTATTTGATTTGTGCACTTGTGCAAAGTGACGTGTTTATTAGTCCAGATGATTAGTTATTATGAATTATATATTTCGCTGTGTTTCTTATTATTTTCATATTTATTTATAATGCATGCATATTAAAATAATAATAAAATTGAGATATTTCCGGCGGCCACGTGTAGCACAGTCTTGTCAGTGGAATTAAAACATTACGAGTATAGGCAAGTGCTCTTGCTACGTCGTTGAACTACCCGACGATCACATTTTGTATTTGAACTTTGTGTTAAAATATTATGAGGTTGCGATTAGCAGTTTGTAACAATTTCTCGTCATCACTGTTTTCGACATAGGTAATTTTCTAGATAACGATCTTGTACGCTATTTTTGCATCATGAATTACTCGAGGTTTCAAAAATTCGTGAAATTGCTGACATCAGGCACGTAATTGACCACATACAAGTAAATGGGAAATATAATTACACATAAATGGATTACAATAAAATTGTACCCTTGGATGATGCAAGAACGCTGGCCAGGTCTGCTGGCTGAAGACAGAGGTCTGTATTGAAAAATGGTAGAGGCCTTTGCCCAGCTATGGGATCAAATAGCCTAGTAGTTAATAAAAAGCTGTAAATGTACTTATTTGGGCAAATTTGAATCACGCTGTATAAAAGGCCGATAAGGACGCGCATCATACATGCATTCATTAGAAGGCGAGCTCGTCGAGATTTAGATTTGACGCAGTTATAACATACGTCGTGTGATAGCCGCCGCACATTACCAGCGAATCAATTCAATTATGTTCTAAAAATATATCAGCTTTGTTTTTTCCTCTTATCACACCGAATATTTGTGAACAAAGGTAGCGGAAACTCATATTACAAGTGGATTGTAATCTAGATGTAATGATTTTGATTATTGATGTACTTACATGTACTTTTTTTTAGAAATCAATAATCTAACCATCGACTTTTACACGCATACACTTTCGTAATCGGTCATAAATTTATTTTTAATACCTAATTCCAAAATATTTCTCTCCTATTTATCAGTTACTGAAGTTTATATTGCGAACAAAAAAAAAGTTTAAATAGCTAAATTCAATAGGTCACTTAAGCTTTAAATAATACTACTTTAAGATTTTATAAGCAAATCATTTAGATTGTCTCTCAATCATATTATATATAGGAGTAACAATAATATTTCTATTGTTAAAAAAATGTTATTAATCCAATGCAGAAGTTAAGAACGTAGACAGCACACTGTTACGCATTTGCAACACAACTTTAATATTTAGTGAGCTTGCAAAACAAAGTGGAATCTAAAGCTTGAGATCGATTGCCTTCTCTGTTTACATATTATATATGAATATTGTGGTATCTGGGACACAACAGGGAACCTGCCTATAAACAATTGAATAGTTTTCATAAAAAATATAGAGTTTGGTACAATCGAAAAAACTTGCATCGGTTACATACCCATGTCTGTGCAGGTAACGCATATGTACACACTACTATAAGTACCTAGTTAGAAAAGATTTTTTATGTGTGGCGATAATCAATACCTATAGTAACTACTTACCATCTTGTGAGCTTGTTTGTAACAACTATGCAATAAAAACATAAATGATTAAACATATTACAGAACTTCGTTGTGAATGGCAAACTTTTAACGTGCATCATTTATCTTGTCAGCAGTTCGAGTCAATTATCGGCTACTCAGAGAAGTAACATCGGGACGGACCTTGTATCCCTCCAACATCTCTAAAAATATGAGGTACGTGAAGTGGCTGCTCTAGACCAGCGCAGTGGAATAAAGCCTTTACTGATCTCTTCAACCGTTCCCCTAGTGTTGACGAGTGCTCAAAAGCGGCATATGTAGGAGCTGATATAGAAACGGCTCATAAGTCAACCAACAAGAATTACACCTAAAGTAATTTGGACCTATATGTATTTACAGTTTCTCTTGAGGAGTATTGGTAGTGTCAATACTCAGTAATAAGTCACATTAGGAGCCGTCTAGCAGGCGACAGTTCAACGGCACATCAGATAATTTGAACAAGAATGTAAAACAACTCGACAACGATTAACTCCACGCTGCTAATGAAGGGTAGATATATAATCTCTGATGGTATCGCTATTCATTTATCTATTTTGTTTCATTTTTTAATATTGCCACCACTGTTCTATGATACTTCTATGGCCACGATGAAGCGATAAAATTCACATAATATGTCGTGCAATCCCAATAGATTAAATTTAGATATCTCTCGGCGACCACCACAATTATGCCTGGTGGAAATGAGATGTGCCAACCACAGAATACTAACAAAAGTCAAGCTTGTGTATGTACTTCACTTTTGTTGCCACACTCACACTACGCTCGGCGTTCGCGCAAGGGTTGTTAACTCTGGCTTATGCGAATACACGTATCGCGTTAATAGCACTCGTATCGTTTGATTGAATTTTTGAAATAAAATATATAACACACAATAATACGATAAATAAAATTTAATTTTATTTATGAACTCGCTGAGAATGTGTATGTCATTATTCTAAGTTATTTTTTATTGTTTTTGTATAATATATGTTTTTTTTTATGAAATTTATATTCAATTATTATAATCTGGTGTTTTATATACAAGTGTAATAACTTTTATTCATTTGCTCCATCTTTGCACAAAACATCTTACTATTTGCGTGCTCGAAGCGGGTGACACTCGCGCTCGCAGTGGTCTCGACTGGTTTGAAATATCGTGTCGGTGAACGCTGTCTATGTGTGCGTTGATTTAGCACGCTTTGTATGGAGCTTGACTTCTGTTAGTTTAGTATTCTGTGGTGACAACACAGAATCAACCCGTAAGGCGAACACACTAGCGTGAACCACAGTGAAGGATCTTCATGTGCCTGCACAGTGCTCGCGGTCATAAATTGGATGGAAATGTGGAAATAGACATTCTGACAGCAGTTTAAATATTGCGAAATAAGTTGTTAAACTTGAATGATGACAGTTGATAACTGGAATCCGTAGGAATTCACATCTTACCTGTGACAATATTTGTATCGCACGTATCTTCATTGCATCTTAGTGATCGAAGCAAAGCGTTGCGTTTCAGGCTCAATCTTTTTATTACAGGTTTTAGTGAGCCAGCATTATTAGTCCAGTCATTATAGTAAGTTCACCTCAGAATTCGAGATACCCAGCTGTAAGTCTGTAAATACTTGTATATTGACACCCTAAAAGTTGTCTCAAAACCTACATATGGTAGGGTGTAAGCAACTATTAAATTTCAAGGTCAAAGGTCACAAAAATCGGATTTTTGCTATTCGTATTCATCATCAATATTGTAGAATACAAAATTCTCTACAAATTTTGTTTAAAAAATTCTTTTATACGGTGAACGGTTTTCGAGATAGAGGGCGGAGAGATTAGCTTTATTGAAAAATTTCTTTATACCGGGTATCTCAAGACTGCTACCGAAAACGAAGCCGGGTGGTAGTTTTAGTGACTACAAACACAATGCAAATAAAAATTTCACAAAGAAACGCGGCAATGATTTTTATGATTTTTTAAATATCGTCATTTTTGGGTGGTAAATCCATAGTTTTTGCTAAAATAATAATTTAAACACTTTTATATCTTAGATTATTTATAAATGAAAGGATATACACTGTTATTTTAGGAAAAAATGTATTTACCACCCAAATATGGTCATAGGAAAAAAATAACAAAAAAAAATTGTCGCTTTTTTTTGCAACTTTTTCTGTTGCATTGTGTCTGAAGTCGCTTTAACTACCACCCGGCTTCGTTTTCGGTAGCAGTCTTGATATACCCTGTATACCGGGTATCTCAAGACTGCTACCGAAAACGAAGCCGGGTGGTAGTTTTAGTGACTACAAACACAATGCAATTAAAAATTTCGCCTAGAAACGCGACAATTTTTTTTTATGATTTTTTAAATATCGTCATTTTTGGGTGGTAAATCCATAGTTTTTGCTAAAATAATAATTTAAACTCTTTTATACCTTAGAGTATTTATAAATAAAAGGGTATATACTATTATTTTAGGAAAAAATGTATTTACCACCCAAAAATGGCCATAGGAAAAAAATAACAAAAAAAAAATTGACGCTTTTTTTTGCAACTTTTTCTGTTGCATTGTGTCTGAAGTCGCTTAAACTACCACCCGGCTTCGTTTTCGGTAGCAGTCTTGATATACCCTGTATACAATATTTTGTAAATGTGATATTGATTCGTTGGTGGGAGAAGTGATGGGAGGCGTCTGACGTGACGGCCCAGTGGTGGCATGCGCGTGAGCTGCGCGCGGGCATTGCAACATTACTGTATTTTTCTAAACTAAATGTAGCCTAAGTTACTCCTTGTTATATCAGCTACCTGACAAAAAAAGTCCCGTCAAAATCGGTCCAGCTATTTCAGAGATTAGCCGGAACAAACAGACAGACAGACAGAAAGACAGACAAAAAAAAATAAATATCATTTTCGGCATAGATATCGTGTATATAACGATATGTAGTTGGACATTTTTTTTTTATTTTCACTATTAAAACAGACACTTCAATTTTATTTATATGTATAGATTATATTATATTTTATCATTTTTTTCCTAACAAATCCACTTTTTATTCAGTACTAGCTGTCTGCTGTGCCCGCGACTTCGTCCGCGTGGAATTTAACAAAAAAGTAATTAGTTTATTTAGTTTTTTTTTATTCTTGCATTTTAATTTTTATTATTAATTCGTTGGTGGGAGAAGTGGTGGGAGGTGCCCAACGTGACGGCCCAGTGGTGGCATGCACGTGAGCTGCGCGCGGTACTGCACAGTACTTGGGCATTGCAACATTACTTTATTTTTCTAAATCAAATGTAGCCTAAGTTACTCCTTCTTATATCAGGTACCTGACAATAAAAATCCCGTCAAAAACGGTCCAGCCATTTCAGAGATTAGCCGGAATAAACAGACAGACAGATAATGACCGCATATAGACCGCAATGTCTATTTCTCCCGTGAAACAACACTACTTAAATGCACTGTTGTGTTTCGGATTGAAGGACATTGTAGCCAGAGCAACTACTGGACATATTGAGACTTAACATCTTATGTCTCAGGATGGCGAGCGCAGTGGAATATTGCTACTGTTCATGAGCGGTCGTATCGCTTACCATCAGGCGAACGGCTTGCTCGTCTCGCCATTCAATGCAATAAAAAAAAAAAAAAACAGACAGATAAAAAAATTTAAAGATCATTTTCGGCACAGGTATCGTGAATATAACGATATGTAGTTGGACATTTTTTTTTATTTTCATTTTACAAACAGACACTTCAATTTTATTTATATGTATAGATGTATAGATGAATTTATTTAACAACACTTACCTGCCCATGTAATTGCAGTATTGTTATTGAAAATATAGGAATTATATTTGAATGTTAACCTAATTAATATTCATAACTTCTTACATGAGGAAAAAAACTAAGAAATTATGAATTAATCTATTTATTAAAAAATATCATTCAATACATTTATTTTATTGAAAGTAAAAAAATGGAATAAATGGTACAAAAACAACAATTTATAATTTTTATCATCTTCCTCTTCATCGTCGTCTTCTGGCTGCTGGTAAATTTCAAACTGGTCTTCATTATAGTCTTGAACGACATTTGTCTCAAGTTCTTCCATGATTTCGGGGTCAAAGGTTCCATCTTCGTTAATGTCGCTCTGATATGGTAGAGCATTGAGACAAGCTTGTCCATTACATTGGCCACAAGCTAAAGAGCATTGCAAGCCCGCTTTCCTGCATCCGCGTCGCGAACCACAACCACTCTTGCAGTTGCAGAAAATTGTATTTAGCAAATCTTCTGGAGCAGGTCGTAAAATTGTCATGATGACGTTTCGCATAGCCCAACCCCATACCTGGGGTTCCAAATCATGTCCTAACCAAGTTTGAACTTGATAATATACACGGTTGAAATGTTAATCAACAGCTGCACTTGTTGGTGGAATATTTGAAAGCTGCACAGGTTTATTAAGTTTTGTAGACTTGACGTAACGCATATAACGAAGATAATCGGACTTTTCACAGATTTCGGAGCATTATAGACTGCCAATAAGGTTTGAGTTCCACTCTCTAATAATCTCTGGGCCGAACAATTTTCTTCCTCAAATGCTGCAGCTAGTTCATCCAAAATTTAAAAATTACAGATGTTAAAGAGGCACTAAATTATTTTCTATTTAAAATGTCATTAGTGTAAATGGGAATACATATAATTATATTTTGATTTAATTATTTTTTAATTTTAGTAAACGGTTATCAGTATTATTGAATAGATATACATTTAATGCATGAAGAAAATGATAAAATTTGTAGAGAATTTTGTATTCTACAATATTGATAATGAATACAAATAGCAAATACCCATAGGAAATGAGATATTTCCAAAGAAAGCACAGAAAACCGATTTTTGTGACCTTTGACTTTGAAATTTATTAGTTGCTTACACCCTACCATATGTAGGTTTTGAGACAACTTTTAGGGTGTCAATATACAAGTATTTACAGACTTACAGCTGGGTATCTCGAATTCCGAGATTCTTACCTAATTTAAGCTTAAATGACTGGACTATATTAGCTCAACCGATACAGGCTAACCATCTGTCATCGGCCAATAATATCTGCCTGGACTGAACTTGAGATCATGTGCATTATTGTCGTTTTGTCTGGCCAGAGTAATAAGAAAAAGTACGTGGTGGCCTGTTGGTAAACGGACTAGATGCGACTGCCAACATGTTCACGGTGGTCGCGGGTTCGAATCCCAGGGCACACCTCTGACTTTTCGGAGTCAAGTGTGTATTGATAGTCAATCACCACGCACTAAAACGGTGAAGGAAAACATCGTGAGGAAACCTGCATACCATAGCGATTTAAAAAATTCTGTGGTATGTAAGTCCGCCAACCCGCACTAGGCCAGCGTGGTGGACTATATGGCCTAACCACTCTCAATCGTACTGCCGCTTGTAGAGGAGGCTCGTGCCCTGCAGTGGGACGTATATGGGCTGATACAGAATAAGAACTTGTGAGACCATTATCTTACACTGGTGGTAGGTCTCATATGTAAGAGGCCATCTGGGTAGGTACCATCGCAATGCCCATTACTCCTGCCAATTATTAGTGTAAATGTACTGTTCTTGTTTTTTTTTTTTTTTTTCCTCCTGTGTTTTATTGTGTGGGGGTCTGGTTCTGAGTCGCTGTTGAGCGTTGGCGTGCGTGAGCATGTAGGGTGAATGACCGGCGAGAGGATAGGGTCTCGCTATTTGATACGACGACCTATCTCTCGCCGGTCTTGTGTGTAGGTGTAGGGGGGTCTTCCAGAGGAGCAGGACTACCGCATATTAATGCTTTCATCCGCCCCTCGTCGGCCCCCCCTGGGTAAGAAAGTTAGAGTTGAGGTGTGTGTTCATGTTGTGGGTGTTATGTGAGTTCGCAAGTATTGTAAATATTGTGTACGTAGGTTTATTTAGTTGGATTTATTATACAATTTTGTTGCGATCGAGCAAAGTAATTGTTAACACAGTATAGATCCAAATTTCACAAATTGGTTAAAGATAATATAAGAATTAGAAGTGGAAAACAATGTGCTTATTACTAGATATATGGATTTTAGTGAAACAGTAATCAATTCAAATTAAGGGCTAGGGTTTACAATTGTATATCTCCACATAGATTTTAGTAGATAACGATAATCAACCTTAAGTCTACACGATGATCTTGAACTATACATTGTTAGAGTTATTTTAATACACACATGTATATACATACATATACTAGACTTTATTAAACTCCTTGAGTTTACTATAAGTATCTTTAATAAATTCTAAGTAGGAGCAGAACGCTTTTTCGTTATTTACTAGCTCTGTGATAGTATAGGGGGGTACGTTATAGCGATTGCAGATCATCTCGTGTTTTAAGCGTGATATGCCAAACCTCGGGCAACTTTCCAAAAGGTGGTCTGGGCTTTGGATGGTGGTATCGTCACAAGGGCAGGTGTCGACGGTGCTAAGCTTAAAACGATGTAGATTGGCTCTGTGACCGCCGTGTCCGGTGAGAAATTGGGTTAGGTAGAAGTTGGGATTGGAGCGATTCCACAGCTTGCGGATATCCCCAAGGCTGGGAAGGAGTGTCCTAGTCCGTTGGCCCTGTTCAGCACTCTCGTAGCGTGACTGCCAGGTACTCAGGCGCTGTCACTGTCTCGCGCGTTGTTTTACGAAGGATATAGGGAAGTGCCTATAGTCCGGAGCCCTGTGGAGGGCAGTTGCGGAATTTGCTGCTTGGTCGGCCATCTCGTTGCCGAGAATGCCGACATGGCTCGTTACCCAAGATAGCCCGATGTGCCCTACGGATTTGTAATTAAATAATACTTGGTGGATTTGGGAAACTATTGGGTGTGTGTTGCTTCTGTTCTGGATTGCCATTAAAGAAGACATTGAGTCTGTGAGTATTTGCACATCGGGATATCTCCGGTCTAGAGCCCATTGGCAAGCGTGTAAAATCGCGATAAGTTCAGCCTGAAATACCGTGCAGCTGTCATGCAACTAACTGTTCTTGTTTAGGCTTAAAGGATATTGAAGCCAGATTGACTACTATATATTGAGACTTAATATCTATGTCTCAAGATGGCGACCGCCGAAGAATGCCATGAATTGCTGTGTAATTCAAGGTGTTGTTTGGTTTTGCTCCTGTTCATCACCGGTCGTATCACTTACCATCAAGCGAATGACAGGCTCGTCTCGCCATTCCATGAAATAAAAAAATAAACAAACATACAGCTTGTTCTCAAATAGTCGACGAAGAACTAACTTTAATACATCGTTTTTTCCCTAAATACCTGAAAAGCATCACCTCTCACGATTGTTAAGGGAAATTATAGAATTACCATAACAAACCGTCAGTACTACTTGTCTGTCACAGTTATACTGATGTGGTGCATGTAAAAATATTTATATTAGGCTATTTGACAGTATAAAAAATATTGACTCATTTGTTTCCATCCGTGTAGATAATTTAATTTTAAAACATATTTCATTATCATACATTAAAAATATTGTATATTTTGGCTAAAAACCAGAATTACAATTTAATTGATTTTGAGTTCGCGCCACGTGATCGTAAACGATTTTGATTGGCTATGACGTCATGCATTAGTATGAACTACTCACGTACAGGAAATGAATGGGATTGATAACGGCAGAGATACAAATTAAATATTAAAAATACCTTTAAAACGCGTTATTTGACATTTATACCCGTGAATTAATAATCCCATCAAAAACATCCTGTAAAAAAATGAAAACATAATGTATCGTACAATTTATACATAATGCTACTGGCCAAGTCGATCTATTTATTTAAAACGTAAAGAAATTTTAATATTGATATGGTAATAACTTACGTAATAACTTTATACAGAACGTCCCTTAAGCAAGGACTAAATAAATTAATCGACTTGGTATTACATGGATCTCACAATTTTTTGCGGTAGAAAAACTGAGCTGCGAGACTTGGAATTTTTTTACAGGATATTTTTGATGGGATCTCACGTCTTTTTGTAGAGTCCTACTTTTTTCCTTTTCGGTACTTTTTATTTCTAGAATATTTATATATATATTTTTAATTTTTTTTATATTGGCCTGGCATAGTGGCGGCATTGCACCTGATGGTAAGTGCCAATGCCGCCCAGGCAGAGTATCCATTGGCATCGGACGGCAGTCCCATGCCAATGGAAACAATTATGCCGGCCTGCTATACCGGGTATCTCAAGACTGCTACCGAAAACGAAGCCGGGTGGTAGTTTTACTGACTACAAACACAATGCAACTAAAAATTTTGCAAAGAAACGCGACAATTATTTTTTATGATTTTTTAAACATCGTCATTTTTGGGTGGTAAATCCATAGTTTTTGCTAAAATAATAATTTAAACTCTTTTATACCTTAGATTATTTATAGATAAAAGGGTATACACTATTATTTTAGGAATAAATGTATTTACCAACCAAATATGGTTATAGGAAAAAAAAATTTTAGCTTTTTTTTGCAACTTTTTCTGTTGCATTGTCTGAAGTCGCTTAAACTACCACCCGGCTTCGTTTTCGGTAGCAGTCTTGATATACCCTGTATATATAACGATTTTTCTTAAAGCTTCTGTCTTATGGTTTTTTCTTATTTTTGTAGGTATCAATTTATCACAAATATAGCGGATTTAATTATTAGTGTTCTTTCTTTCATGGTAATTGATATTTTCGAACTGTTTAGTCTATTTATTTGCAAGTTTATCTTCGTCATATTTTTCTAGAGGAATGTTGTACAGTTTCATGGGCTGAATATTTATGTTTGTTATGCCTCATATGGATACCTATCTACAACTATTATTCCATTATATACGGGTACATCGAATCATTAACAAATGTAACTTTATAATCCTATACATTTATATGGGATTACAAAGTTATTCACGCAGTTGGTGTATCTAGAAAACTAGACAGAAATTATGAAATGTTTAAATTTTGCCTTAATTTAGACACTAAATACTAATGATAATATAAATTTGAAGGTTCTATGTCTGCTAGAAGTGCCTTAGACTCCGACATCCGTTATATGTAATGGCACTATCATCTCATTTAGTGAAATCGTTAAGAATTTAGGCTTATTTCTTGATAGGTTTCTCACTTGGGGTCCGCAGCTTCGTGAGCTTATTCGGAAGCTATTTGCCTCGGCAAGGTCCTTGCGAAAGTTGAGCAACCTTCTACCCATTACCACGAAGATTTCACTTGCGCAAACTCTCCTTCTCCCCACCCTTGATTATGCTGATGTCAGGTATCTAGATCTCACCGAGGACCAACTTAATAAGCTTGAGCGTCTCCAAAATCTCTGTATCAGATTCATATTTGGGCTCCGCAAATATGACCATGTTTCTGAATTTCGTGCTAAGCTCAAGTAGTTAACCATCCGGTTTCGTCGAAATACTCATATTCTTTCACTTCTGTATAATATTTTGTTTAATCCTCTCACGCCTTCTTATCTTAAGGATCGTTTCATCTTTCTCCATGATTCACATTTAAGATCCTTGAGGTCGTCGGAGAACTTGAAACTGAGAATGCCCATGCACTCCACAGTATTCATGAACAAATCATTTACTGTCCAAGCTGTCCGACTGTGAAACTCACTACCAGTTGAGTTGCGACAGGCTGAAACACTGTCGTCATTTAAAAGAAAGGTCAAACTACATTTCCTCTCACAACAAGATTGTAGCTGAGATAATTTGTCCATTCTTATTTTGGTATATTTTTAGGATAGGTAAATAGTATGTTTATGTATATGTATGTATAATAAGTATGTTCGTATGTTGTGTATGTATGTATGTATGTATGTATATACAGGGTATCTCAAGACTGCTACTGCTGTTGTAGTTTTAGTTGCTGGGTGGTAGTTTTAGTGGCTACAAACTTAATGCAATTAAAAATTTCGCATAGAAACGCGACAATTATTTTTTATGATTTTTTAATCGTCAATTTTGGGTGGTAAATCCATAGTTTTTGCTAAAATAATAATTTAAACTCTTTTATACCTTAGAGTTTTTATAAATAAAAGGATATACATTATTATTTTAGGAAAAAATGTATTTACCACCCAAATATGGCCATAAGAAAAAAATTACAAAAAAAAATTGTCGCTTAGTTTTGCAACTTTTTCTGTTGCATTGTGTCTGAAGTCGCTTAAACTACCACCCGGCTTCGTTTTCGGTAGCAGTCTTGATATACCCGGTATATTACATATATGTATTATTAGTGTGATTATGTTATATTTTTATTTGAGAATGAGTGACATATGCGAACGAATCTGTGGAACGGATGTTTACGAACTGACGCCATATTGTCCGACAAAGCGTTTTGACAGTGTAATTATTCAGTGTATTTTGTAAATTTATTTTAAATTATATAGATGTCATAATTATAAATAACCTTTATTTGTAAGGTCTATAGACCCAACTTCATAATGTGGTATGGTTTCCAGAAATTAGTAAAATAGCCTATTGTGAAATACGCACATTGCATGAGTCACCTTACTGTGGAGCAGTAACTGAAAAGTTACTAAAACTTACGATTCGTGTAAATATTCTAAAAACATAAGGTCACGCACATATCTCTGAGAAGCATAGGCATACATAAAGAGATACATCATAATTTATCGTTTGTCTTATTTCCTTCTCAAAATTTCATAGTTACCGAGCTGGACGCCGCTGTGCATCTCCCAATGGATATAGAAGACCTAGAGCAAACGTTGTGTAATAATTTGCTGTCCATACTGACCTCATGTCAAAGGATTCCGCGTGGTGAGTGTGTAGTCGGCGTGCGCTGATGTCATTATGACTTCCGAATAATCGCCGATGGTATCGGACGCCGGCGTCACAGATCAATCGCTCCGATTTACTATCTGCAACGACGGGCGCGAGGGATCACACATGACGCATCGACTACCGAATCACTGTCGCCAAGTTGAGTTTGACGAAACCGCATGTCTTTGTATAACAAGAACTGACTCAAACATAGTCATGGACAACAGTAACTACGAGATAGTTTTTTGTCCAGGTATTATACAAGAGCGGACATTGGGAACAAAATCTGTGAGTATCGTGCGTGCACACGGGTACACAGTGAAGCGAGAAGGAAGATAATATTACTTCGTAGGCGTGACAGAGACAGAAATAGAATGTACCCTTCATTTTGTTACAAACGTTTTGTTTGCAGTGTCCTCTCTAGTATATCATCTCAATGTTTTTGTCAATCGGTTTTGTTGCACCGCAGTTACTTTTTGTTGAGCAACATTGTGCAACTATGTTATTTATGGATTGTAGGTATTGACTGCTGGTAGGTCTCTCATATGTGAGAGGCTGCCTGGGTGGTTACCACCGCAATGTCTATTTCTCCCGTCAAGCAGCAGTTTAAATGCACTGTTGTGTTTCGGATTGAAGGACATTGTAGCCAGAGTAACTACTGGACATATTGAGACTTAATATCTTATGTTTCAGTATGGCGAGCGCAGTGGAATGCCAAGCATTGCTTTGTAAATCAAGGTGTTGTTTGGTTTTGCTTCTGTTCATGAGCGGTCGCATCGCTTACCATCAGGCGAACGGCATGCTCGTCTCGCCATTCACTGCAATAAAAAATATATTTGGTGCTACATGTTTGATGTTGGTCAAAATAACGCGACATATAAAAGTTTCTTAGTAACATTTTGAAACATTACTCAATGCATGTGTTAGAATACTAATAATAAATTAATAACACCCAACACACACAGTCACAAAATACCGCAACAATTTTTATAAATTTTATTAAAACTACCCATCGTATGATTCACAAGTAGTGGGGAGTCGGTAATATAAAGCGTTGTCTCACTTGGATCGTCACTTTTCGAGTGACAACGACAGAGGAAGGACTGTATGAATATTATTCTGTAATATTGTAATTATCGATTGTCGTTGAATTAAACCATATTATTATAAATAGAAAAATAAATAACATTTAATATAATTGATAATTTTGTAACATTATAATAATTATTAACCATCATGTTAAGTGATAAATATTAAAAATTATATGGTTAAAAATATAATTATAGATAAATCTATTGAAATATACATGTTTATATTATTTTATATACCTTTTCCCACAAAAATTCTAACATCAGAAGTGGGATCGTGTCCATTACTTTTTATATACAAATTATACTTTTGTTGAAAGGATGGATCACGGCGTTCTGACGGACCTTCACATATAAATTAAAGACGCTGTTACCTCTACGCGGAACGACGATACTGCACTTCCGGCTTTTAATCCAGCCACAAGTGACCTGTAAAAGACTTCCTTAAAAATGGGTTGGAGAAGTTTAGACTGTCACTAAGGCAGGTAAGGCCCGACGAGATCTGCATTAGTCTGGCTCGAGCGTTGTGAACCTGCGACGAGTCTTTAGTAATAACATCTTTGTAGGGTGTTAAAATAATTGAAAAAGAAACTCGCCGAATATTTAAATATTTTCCCGCACTTTGATTGTATAAGTGGGACAGGAGTGTTTTTGTATTGTGTTATTTCTACAGATACGAATAAGAAACAAAAGATTGGGTATTCTACTTGGCAGTTCTTATGAGATTTATTTAATGTATAGATGGTGTATTAGTAGCACCATTAATAACTATGTGAACAAAGTTTTAAGTTTCTTTACTATTGCATAGTGTCACTACAAGTTTTACAATGAAATGGTAATTTAAATTGTGACTTTCTCGATTCTGAGACGGTGTAACTATTATTGTCTATATTGCTTCATACATAGCTGTTGAATATGTGATGTTGTAGAACGAAACCTAAGATATTAGCAGCATTCAGTTTCGTCTAAAAAGTTGCCCTTTTAAATCATTCCCAAGACGATATATACGAAATAAAATTAAAAAAATAGTTTAATGTGAAAACATCAATTTGAATTTAGAAACGTCCCATATATTATCTTATATCAGGACTAGATTAGTGACTTATTTGAAGTGCAGTTGCAAAATACGTATTTTAATTTTGTACTTACATATCTTTTATATTTTTGAAGTATTACGTATTTTATTTGAACTACTTTTATGAGATATAAAAACATAAAATACTTTTTGCTACTTAAATAAAATTCTTGGGTTAGGGATTCAGCAAATGGCCACTAGAGGCGCTGCATCATTAAAATCCAATAATAACCAAACACTAGACTGTCAATTTTCAATGCATACCCAACAGTAAAAAAAAAGTATTAAAATACAACACCTGTCTCCCTAATTCCGTACCAGTGGAACGATTGTTTTCATATGGTGCTAGGATAATCTGATACTCTTTTTAAAGAACTGGTAATGTTAAAAACTTTGTTATTTTATCTGAAAGTTATATTTGTGATTTTAATATTTTATTTGATAAGTATTTTGAAAAAGGCTATTTTGAATTTTATACTTAAATACTAAGAGCAGAAGAACTTTGTATTTGAAATAGTAAATTGGAGAAGTATTTATATTCTGTATTTAAATACTTTTGAGAAGTATTTTGTACATCTCTGAAGTATCACATTCTGAAACAATTTGGCTTAACCTTGATTCAGATCTGTCCGTGTAATTCTGAGATTACCTGCAAACATGGAATAATCATAGTTTTTGGAAATGAGTCATTTTATTGATACATAATATATTAAATAATGATCTTAAGTCGAAACTTCGAGGCACCCTAGAGTGTGCTACAAATGGAACACAATGTTGGCCATTGATTGATACACATTCTTAATCAATTAATTAAAGTAATATTTTATTGTATTTAAAATTCGAGCCTCGTTTAGTTTATAACTGAAATAAAGTTTTATAAATTAGTATCCTAAACACATTATCAAAAAAAAAAAACTAGAAATTATGGGTCAGGGACCAATAATTAAATAATTATATGGCAGACGCAAATGCAAATTTGTTTAACAGATTTAACACTCTGGCAACTAACATGAGATTTCCAAAAAAAAAAACATTTGTGAATTAAGATAGTTATTGGTCTTGTAAAAGGACTTCCTTTTTCAACAATTGATGTTACAAATGTTATTAAGCAACTGAAGTAATTTGTTGGTATTTGACAAGTAGAGGATCAATTCCCTCTTTGAGCCACGGCACTGTTCACACAATGTTGTAAATACGTAATTAAATGATGTAGTTAATTGCTAAGCACAGATTACAATTTAAATAGGTGGTATGTTGTCCGACATTTTGTGGGGTCAACCTTTTTATAATTTATATTTTATATTGATGTTTTAAATATCGGGACCATCAGATTCATCAGATATCAGTTCTCTGGAAGTTTCAATAATAGTAGAATTAGTTGAGTTTGTTGGTATCCGGACAAACTGAGTATAATTTGGGAATTAAAAGCGAAACGTCGGATTGGCCGAACGATTTATAAAAATTATAATGACTCCATTAGAATGTTTCAACATTTCGATTCACTACCCGGTATTTACCTATATTTAATATGCAAAGTTACCCATGTATATTTTATTTTGATACAGAAATAGATAGCAAAATACTATGTATACATACATAGTAAAATACGAAATCAATATGATCTATCGCATTTATTGATTGGAATAGAAGCAGATATGTATACCTGTCGTTGTAAAGTAAAATTTACTATGCGGCCCGGTGATTCGATTGAGGAAAATATTTCCGTTGAAAATGCCCTGACATATTATTTAGAAAATACTTTTTGTGAAACATGTTTCTTTGTTTTAGAACCCAATGTGTATAGTAATAAATATTAAGGATTTGTATAATATGATTATGTGATTATGATGTGATTATGACAAGATTATGACGAGATTATGATGAGATTATGATTATGATTCCTTGGCTGTTGTCTAACATTCACTGGCTGCGGGTGATTAAGCTTCACTGACTGCGGGTGTTTCATTGTACAAAGCAAGGTGTATCAAAAAGATGTGATGTGATTATGATGTGATTATGACAAGATTATGATGAGATTATGATGAGATTATGATTATGATTCCTTGGCTGTTGTCTAACATTCACTGGCTGCGGGTGATTAAGCTTCACTGACTGCGGGTGTTTGATTGTACAAAGCAAGGTGTATCAAAAAGATGTGATGTGATTATGATGTGATTATGACAAGATTATGACGAGATTATGATGACATTATGATTATGATTCCTTGGCTGTTGTCTAACATTCACTGGCTGCGGGTGATTAAGCTTCACTGACTGCGGGTGTTTCATTGTACAAAGCAAGGTGTATCAAAAAGATGTGATGTGATTATGATGTGATTATGACAAGATTATGACGAGATTATGATGAGATTATGATTATGATTCCTTGGCTGTTGTCTAACATTCACTGGCTGCGGGTGATTAAGCTTCACTGACTGCGGGTGTTTGATTGTACAAAGCAAGGTGTATCAAAAAGATGTGATGTGATTATGATGTGATTATGACAAGATTATGACGAGATTATGATGACATTATGATTATGATTCCTTGGCTGTTGTCTAACATTCACTGGCTGCGGGTGATTAAGCTTCACTGACTGCGGGTGTTTCATTGTACAAAGCAAGGTGTATCAAAAAGATGTGATGTGATTATGATGTGATTATGACAAGATTATGATGAGATTATGATTATGATTCCTTGGCTGTTGTCTAACATTCACTGGCTGCGGGTGATTAAGCTTCACTGACTGCGGGTGTTTGGTTGTACAAAGCAAGGTGTATCAAAAAGATGTGATGTGATTATGATGTGATTATGACAAGATTATGACGAGATTATGATGAGATTATGATTATGATTCCTTGGCTGTTGTCTAACATTCACTGGCTGCGGGTGATTAAGCTTCACTGACTGCGGGTGTTTGATTGTACAAAGCAAGGTGTATCAATAAAGACAATAATATACTTTTTTTTCAGATAATAGATAATGTACTTGAATGGATTGTTCAGTTATTTGTAAGAAATAAAATCATATGACGACCGATCGAGAAAACAAATAAAAATAATATGGCAAATCTTTGTAAGACAAGTCACAAATATTTATTTTAGTAAATTGACCAAAACCAAGCCCATTGAGTTTGACTCGCTGGATCTACTCAGAAATGGGTCGCGCCACGTAGTATCCAGTGGTAAAGTAAAGCCCGCTGAGTTTGTTCGCCGGGTCTTCTCAGTCAGGGCCGCGTTGGATCCGGCAGTAAGCCTAAACATACGGGACGTTTCGAAAATACTTATGGTCGTTGTCTTAAATTGGACCCAAAACAAGCCCACTGAGTCTTATTCGCTGGATATACTCAGGACTGGGTCGCGTCGCGTAATTCCAGTGGTAGTGTAAGCCCACTGAGTTTGTTTCGCCGGGTCTTCTCAGGAAGGGCCGCGTTGGATCCGGTGGTAACAATAAACCGCTACGCACCGTTGTAATAATATTCATGGTCCACTAATTACTTTAATTTAATTTAATTTGACTAACGTACATATTGTATTTCTTTGAAAAATAAATTACCATAAAGTCATAACTAATATTTTAAATAAAATAAGAATAAAAAAGTAAACAAATAAATAAAACTAATTTTAAATAAAAATAAAATAATTTAAAGTAAATAAATTACATAAATAAATTAATTAAACCAAGAAATTAAAATAAGTAATACTAAGTATAGGAAATATATTGTATATAGAGATTAAGTTCTATGTATATTGACTTGTCATAAGAGCTTTTAAATTACCTACGTGACCAATAAATACATTTCATTTCAAGATATTAGGCAGAAAATTAAGTAGAGCAACGAGACTGGACCGTGTTAGAATATTTTATTGTACTTCGAGAACGAAGTACATGTCAGTATGGCCGTGTTAGAATACTGTCACAAAATACCGCAACAATTTTTATAAATTTTATTAAAACTACACATCGTATGATTCACAAGTAGTGGGGAGTCGGTAATATAAAGCGTTGTCTCACTTGGATCGTCACTTTTCGAGTGACAACGACAGAGGAAGGACCTTATCCTCGCCGGTAGCAACCAGGATTGGCAAGTTAAGTTATTAATATGATGTTTTGTTGCTCATTGCTCAGAATATTTGAATATTATTCTGTAATATTGTAATTATCGATTGTCGTTGAATTAAACCATATTATTGTAAATAGAAAAATAAATAACATTTAATATAATTGATAATTTTGTAACATTATAATAATTATTAACCATCATGTTAAGTGATAAATATTAAATATTATATGGTTAAAAATATAATTATAGATAAATCTATTGAAATATACATGTTTATATTATTTTATATACCTTTTCCCACAAAAAATTCTAACACATGCATTGGATGCATCATAATAACATAAACCTCCAAGAGAACAAAAAGTCGTGGGTCTCATACACATTATTGACCGTGTAGGAATCGACCCGCGGTCTTCCGTTTCGCAGCCATCTTTAACTACGCCACAGAAGTCGCCAAATGCATGAGTATTATAAAGCAGTACATAAAAATCAATACAAACCTGAGCAGTATCACATCTTTCAGAAAATAATCTGTCACAGCGATAAATCCAGTAATGGAGAGCTACTGTGATAGTTCCAGGACTGTACGACTCTGTTTACTGGAACAGACCGGTCAGCAGTCAGTGCGATAAATTATAGATACAGGTCGCTACAAGACAGCTGAAACCTCGCACATCCACAACTGCAATCTAATGTGAGTAATAAGCATAAACAACCAACACTATACAATATATTAATTTTAAATTGTCGTGAAATAACCATGTAATAGAATACACACATTTAATATTTTATATCGGTTATAGATTAACGAATGATTGGAAGATTGTGCGATAGAAATGCGCAAGCACGCATTTATATAAATATGCGAGTTTTATGTTGTAGAGAGCTTTGTAATTATGTAAATGATATTGGAAAAGAATAGAAGAAATATGATTGCACAACCAGCGTAATATTTGGAGTTTTTTTTTATAATCAGAAGTGGAATGAGAGCTAAAAAATAATAAAATGGTGGTGGAATTAACGGCTGTACGTGATATCAAGGGATGTGGACGTTTTATTTGACGAACACCATCGTTTTGCACAGGAATCGTCACTTTCTATAATGGAATGTTACATTGAAGCTGAGTAAAGAGTAAATCGGCTGAGGTTCAACCGTTAGGTATTATTTTTGAAACATCAAGACATTAATGCTGTTGAAAGTCCAAGTTACCAATGACGTAAAATAATTAATCTGAAACATTCAGGAACGACTGACCGGTGCTATAATCCTCGGTCAGTGGCACACTGCAGATTTTCTATGGATAAAACAATTCAGGTTCATGGTATATCTAGAGGTCATGTGTCACATTCCTCATGTGTTACATGTCCACTGCTGTCCCCAGCGACTTCTTACAACCTTAACTGAGGCATCTGCCGAACTTGGACACGTCAATGCATTCGACACAATTTTCAATTTGAAATTGCACGATGGCCAATAACCCTTCCATCTTCCCATCCTTTTTCCTCCCGGTTACACCCAATCTAATGGTCCGGCAACGCATCTACGATCCAAGTTTTGTGGATTTTCATGAGCGACAGTGATTACTTACCATCAGGTGACCTGTTTACTCGTTTGCCAGACCTACTCTATCGAAAAACAATGTTTTTTTTTGTGTAATTTATATCTAGGGACCTTTCATCACGCTTTTTTTAACATCAAACTTCAACTACCATTCGCCAGTTGCGACCAATATGCTTTATCTGTGAAAGAGTTCCTTCCAATTGAATTAAACACAAAATGATTTTTACTAACTGTTTATTATTAAAACATGGTAACAATACCCTTATTTACTCTCCTACATTAATCTAATTATATTCTGACACACGCATGACATCTCCTCTAAGACCAGACAATAACTTTGCTACGAATCCATTAAAGCCTCAAAATAGTTCCGCCTCGTGCCGCAAGATGTCGGCGTTATCAGTTTTAATACATGTCTAATTTATACAAATTGGTGTTCCGTAAACATTAATATGTTATATAAATATTAATTTAACATAATTAAAAGCCATACTAACGACAACATGTCCAAAAAAGAAGGAATACATCTCCATTAAAATATCACCGCCGCATGTATTCTACTTGGTTCACAATACAAACTTGAGGTTGTATAGAGCTGTGATGCATGTGTCAGTTTACATTTACCTAGAATCAGCTGTTTAGGCGTTTTGCAACAATACTCACACTGTGTCTAGGATGAACCACAGACCGAGCGCTGCAGCGACGCGTGTCGACCTCACGCACATCCCACACATCACGCGGTACAGTCAGCACCAACTTCTAATTTACTCGTACGACTCAATATCATTAACTATTTGTATCCCCTTCGCGGAAAGCGCCACAACTAATATACTATTAAGCTTGAAAGGGAATTACTGAGAGCGTCAGGCTCACCTGGTCGCTCTCTCAGAATGAATAACATAATCCCTTAAACGAACACGCGCAAGAGCAATGGCGACGGACTAAATTTGGGCATTCGATTGGAGTCGCCACGGCTCTCGTAATGTCCTCGGGCAAGGCACATAATGCGAGATCTTTACATCGAATGGATTCTAGTAACGTGTATGTAGTCTCGTGCAGCGTCGCTGCAGCCGGCTCGTCTGGTAAATAAAGCTTGTATGTAACGCACTCAATTCTCTAAGTGGAACAGTGATGTCTCCAATAAAGCTTTCTCTTGAACAATAGTTTTAACTTATTCATGTATTCTGTCAAACACCCTCGTGTGATACCGACACAGTCCAACCACACCACTATTAGAAAACCGTGCCATTAGCGTCGACTAGTGCGAGCGCGCGGCGTGCAGCGGCTACTGTGAGGAGCGAGCGCGCGGACTCGCGGTAAAAAAATAATTTTTTGTAAACGTGTTGGAGTGCGTCGGTATGAGAACCAGTGAAATTAACCATCTAAAAGTATTGAACTATATTATTTAACACAGCACACGCGAGACTAACGCAAGCGGAACTGCGAGTCATCTTGTACACAAACATCTCGCCAGAGCTGCCATCACACATGTTAGTTTTATATTTCTGAACTTGAAAAGAAATGTAACTTCCAGCAGGTGGTATTATTTAATTTATCTGTACGAATATGAATACAATCGTAATCTTAATACACGAGTTCGGCATTTGCGAGGATATAACGGCAACCCTGGTTATACGTCTCCAACCGATCATTATAAACAGTACAGAAGCGATGTGACACAAAAAGTGCAAATATGATCGCATCCATGTACCTAAGCATCACCAGGCGATATCGAAGTACATCGTGTCGCAGTTCCACCCGCGATACATGACGCTTCATACTATTTATTGCCTTTTAGTTTAATTGCTATAATGTACCACAAATAAAATATCCATTAAATTATAATAACGAAAACAAATTCTAATAAAACGAATACTGTCAATAAAACATTATAAAAATATCACATCACAAAGTATAACCAAATACAAATAAAGTAACTATACGATCGCTGAAGGAACATCCGTATACGCACGCGCACGCAACAGCGCCCGTTGTGACGTCACGTTCCTCCAGCGGTAATCGACAACGGCCGACGTAATGGCAAGAATCGGTCGCCGCTAACAAGTTCAGTCGTTCTTACGCATTCTCGCATGAAACAATAGAAACGAACGTGTCGCATGACGACGTTCTGCTATGCTCTTACTTCAACAATATTGTACATCGTTCATAAGCATTACATCCATGGACCGGCTGCTCGGCGGTATTACTATCCACGTGTGCGAGGCGGCTGCCGCTGCGATCCAGCCCGTCGCAACAGTAGCCGCATCATATTCGAGAAATTTCTTTTCAACTCACCAATGACATAATAATCAGTGACCATAGGGCGATACGGTTAGACAATTGGTCCCAAAACGATTCTGGACCATATTTTGAGCGTATGCTGATACTAACAGTGTTACTTGATCTCATGTTTCAGCTCTGTCTTAGTATTAGGTTAAATAAAAAATAAACTTTTTTAAATGTCTAAACAGTTTTCAAGTAGTTTGTACACTACACCAAAATGGTCCAAATATCGTGCTGAGGTTACTACACAATACTATTGTTGTATGTTGTTTGATTCAGTTTCTCTATAAACATGTTTGGTAGCGGCCAGGCGGCCGGTCCGTCGACGCGCCGCACTACGAGGCGGCGGCGCTGGCTCACTCGCACTCCATCGGAAAGCGGCAAGCTTTTATAATGTACTAAAATACTTCATTTTGGTTATTTTAACTGGACAAACATGTCGATCATTTGAAATAGACAAAGAGGACCTTACATTTACTATTTAAAGTAAAAAAACATCCAAAATATAAATGCCAAGTTAAATGATACATAGGAATGTTAATTTGAAGTATTTTCTTATTTTGAAATAATTTAACTAAAAAATAAAATCTACAACCAAAATTTAATAATTGTAAATAAAATGTTATACATCGGGGGTTATTAGCGACACCAATTTGCATTTATAATGTCAAAAAGTTGTAATATTAATAACAATAGGAAGCAGGATAAAACAGTAAGCTGTCTGTCCACGACACCTGATCTAGGAGACACCTGATCTAGGAATAAGAAAGACGAACATATCCACTCGCTGGTGTTCCTGTACTTGTGTAGGTGTGGTGGGCAGCAAGCGTTAGCATGTACATCACAAACACGTCCAGTTACAATAATCAACATTCGGACATGTCCGCTCCCTTCAAGAAACAACGCGCTGACACTGCGTGACCACTCGCTCGCCACACATCTAACACAGTACTCAGGCCCCTACAACTCGAACACCTTTCACAAACTATACAATCTAAACGCTCGTCATTTTACAAAGCATTACATCACTACACTGACGTCAAACGTTTCACACTAAACTGTGTCCCGCCAATCATGATCCTATACAAAAGTGAAATTGACAGGTCACTAGTCTACTGGAGCAATATAACCGCTGGGTATTCCGCAGGGTTGTTTCTTGAAGTCAATTATACTATTATTAAAAATATATCTATAGTCGCCCCGCACTTGAAGCCACGTGTCCGGCCCGCGTGCCACGGACAATTACATTTTATTGCGTTGCATTAAGAGCGTTTATACCTTCCGCGTGCTTTTTGGCTTAAAAACAGGACTTTTCAAGGGAGTTAATAGCCACCAATAAACAATTTAAAGGTAAAATAATTAGTACTAATTTTAAAAAAGGTTGTCATCTAGGGATTTTGGTGGAGAACATTATAGATTGATAGATAATTTGTGAATACTATAAGGATTACTGAACACAGGTTTCGTTATTTAGGCTTCGGATGGCAATTTAGAAGCTTAAGATATCCGAAATCACTAAATATAAGATGAAAATAAAAATATTATCAGAGTAATAAGACCCTTATGGAGGGATTTTGCTGAGAAAAATAATCTTTTTGTGTTTGGTTCCTGAAAAATAAAAAATTAAACAATGCAAAATTATTCAATAACTCTCGTCAAGAACATATTTTGTTTCACCAACTTATAGTACATAATTTTGTATAGTAATTGCATTCGATAATAGAAGAACACCTTATCAATAAATTACCATTTTTATATTTCAACAAAATTAGTTTTTATGTTCTCCACAAATATTTCAAAATCCACTATAAAACGCGCTGTCCGACATGCCTCAAATCAGACCGCCGCAAGGCTTTCTAGAGGGAGGACGTATCGCTCGTCGCTCCGGCCTGGCTGCAGTCGGTTTTTGCCATGCGTAGTAAAAATAGCCACGCGTGTACTGCGATTGCCACATCTTAGTACTTTGGTATTAAAATATTTTATTTTTATGTTTTATTACCTACAATGATTTTGTACTGAGTATAATAATAATAATACATTGCAATAAATGTAATTCCGAGGCTAGATTATGTTATGTACTGTAATATAAAATTAAATATGTTTTGTAATTGTAAGGGATTGTATGGTCCCTAATTATATTCATGTGTTCGAACAAGTGTTTGTTTGTTCGAACACTAAATTATTAATAAGACGTCCGTAGTGTCTACTCATTGAACACTGATTGGAATGCAACTTAACAACTGAAAATATGATTAGTACCTAAATTTGTATTGTTAATTACTTGTACAGTAATACTTGTTTACTTATAATGCAAATAAAATATTTTTATTATATTATATTACAGTTACATTTCAATTGAATATTTGAAGCGCGCGGATCAAAGTTGGTTGATCTGATTTTACAGGGAGCCGACGCGGCAGCTCTACGCACACAGCTTTGTTCGCTTATGTGTGCGTGAAATTATCGAAGAAATACCTATAGTTGACTTTGCGCGCAAGGTGTACACGCTCTTAACAGTAGCATAAGGTTGCGTGGTATTTTTATTGACATCAACCAATTTAAAAATATTTGTCATCAACTTGTTTTGTTTGATACATCTAGGTGCAAAAGTAAGTCCTTACATTAGCAAATGTGCCTGCAGCAGACCTGAACCTATAGTCAGTATATCTGTCTAACAAGCATTTGTGGCGATATTTAAACTCACCGTTTCTGCGAGCAGGCACCAACGCATCGAATATACAGTGAATAAAATACCGTAGAATGAGTATTGCTGTTGTGCTTCAGTAAACATTTCGATGAGTCTGGGAGTTGTATAAAAATCCACTCAAAAGTTATATGAAAACTCAATAGGCAACCGGACGAATTTTCAAAATTAAGTCGTATGAATTTATACAGCCATAAAATTAAATTTAAAATAAAGGATAAGATTGTAGAAATGAATTATACATACATATATTTGGAATAAGTACTTAATTTAATGTAAATTATAAAGTGTGAATTCACATCATATCCACAACGGTACAATACGACGTCATCTGTTTTTAATGCGCTGTGATTAGTGTTTAATTATTTTGTTTAAAATATAAATCAGTATTCTTACAAAAATAAAGGATTATCACAATAAGATGGCAACCATTGACATTAGCAGCGTATGATACCCGGCACGGTGAGCGTGGCGGGCGGCTGCTAGTACCTGTAGTAGTTGGGTTTGAAGGGACCCACCTTGTTGAGGCCGAGGTACTTGGCCTGCTCGTCCGTGAGCTCGGTGAGGTGCGCGTCGAACGTGGGCAGGTGCAGGCTCGCCACGTACTCGTCCATCTTCTTCGGCAGCAGGTACACGTCCGCCTGCAACGTCGACAAGTTGCTTGGAAACATTTTTACTGGCATGAGGATACTACTGCAATACAATCCAGGACACAATTACTTTCTATAGTAGGCAACAGGTCGAGATGGCAATCGGGGTAAGAGGTGACGCCCCGCTCACCCGCACATCGCCCGCGCCGTCCTACCATACCTGCATACCATAGGGATTTGTAAAATTTCTATGGTGTGTAAAGTCCGCCAGAAATTGCCTACAGCGATACAGTACTTTGGCCATATTGCATGATGGGACACCAGCAATCTGAAACATCTAATGGTAACTGGCAAAATTGAATGGAAAAGATCTAGAGGTAGAAATGCCAAACGATGGTCGGACCAAATATCGGAGGAACGAAAAATACCTGTCAGCGACGGAGTCTACCAAGCTACAGAACGGAACCGATAGAGACCGATGGAGAACTGGTCGACAGAATCAAACGGAGTCACGATCCTCGGCAGTGAGAAAACGAGTAAAGAAGAAGAAGACAATGTTGTGTTCCGGTTTGAAGGACATTGTAGCGAGTCACAATGGCACATATTAAGATTTAATATCCTATGTATGTACATATGTACTGTCGATGAGTGTTCGTATGGTTTAACATCAAGTGCATGGCAGGCGTGCCGCGCCATTCATTGACTTAAAAAAATGTGGAATGAAATAGTAGAGGGTATACAAGCTCTGTCGTTGTTCATACCTTGTACCTCTGGTGCGGCGCGTTGTAGAGCTCGATGAGCGCGAGCGCCTGCGTGGCCGCGGTCACGGACACCACGAACGAGGGCAGCGACGAGCAGCACAGGTTGGCGAGCCGGCCCTCCGCCAGCAGCACGATGCGCTTGCCGCTCGGCCAGATGATGTGGTCCACCTGCAACCAGCACCGTACCATCAAGTGTGTGCGTGTGTGTGCGTGCGTGTGTGCGTGTGTGTACGTGCCTGGCTGCGCATGCGCTCCCACAGCAGGTCGGGGGTGCGCAGCGCGTGCACGTCGACCTCGGTGTTGCTGTGTGCGTGTGTGTGCGTGCGTGTGTGCGTGTGTGTACGTGCCTGGCTGCGCACGCGCTCCCACAGCAGGTCGGGGGTGCGCAGCGCGTGCACGTCGACCTCGGTGTTGCTGTGTCCCATGTTGCACACCACGCAGCCGTTCTTCATGCGCTCCATGTGCTCGCGCGTCACCACACCCTTGTTGCCCGTCGCCGTGATCACGATGTCCACTTGCCGGATCACCTGCAACACGTCACACACCAGTTACGGCATCTATCAGGCACTTTTACTACTCAACTGATTTTAATTCAGTAGGGTTATTATACACAGTCAGGTCATAAGTATTATCATACAATAAAAACTTTTCTTTTAGAATGCTGGCCAGAAAAAAAATTGAATTCGAATTTCGAATTATTCATGAAAATAAAAATATATACTTTTTAGAATTTTACTCATTTTTAAATATGGAGTGGACGCTTAAAGAAGACTGTGTTGCAGTTATTGCGTTGCATCGTTGCGGTTACGCGCCAATTAAAATTTTTGACATACAGAAAAATTTGAATACAACCAAAAGATTCGTTTATCGTACCATCAAACGATTGTGACGTTGTGGGAATGGCACCTCTTATATTTGCGATCTATAGTTCAATACTCGGCATAAATCCTATTGTCTATGCCAATCAACGCCTCCGTTGCGCTGATTGGTTGATTCATTTCTAACATCTGTCAAATTTGACGTACGAACTGTCATCGGCGTTCGCTTAAATACGCGTGTAACGTCGCTCGCGTCCTTTTCCCTAACCTGAAAGCCGCGTGCTACCACGCGTCTTTCCGAACCCGCTGGGGTGAGTGTTCAGTGTTCTATTTGCTAACCGCTTTTAACTGCTTGTTTGTCAGTGTATTCTGTCTGCCGGGCTTGTGAGCTACCACGAGTCGCTGGCACGGAATGCAAGCCTAGTTTGCATTCCGATTTCTTGGACGCTGATTCCAGGTTCTTCGTTCTTCGAGTTCTTCTTCTTGGCGTACCTGGCGTTCTTGGCGTCTTTTTCTGCTAACTCCGTGCCTACTGCCCGCTTTGCTCCGCACCGCTTCCTGCCGGACTGCATCCGAGCCTGCGCCTGCCGCTGACCTGCGCACCGTGTCCGGCCACGTGGCAGCTGACTTCGCCGGCGAGCTGTCACCGGGTTCGCCACGTGCCGAAGACCCGGATCAGTGTCCAGTGAAGGTTCTTCGTTCTTCTTCTACTTCTTCGTCCTTGGCGTTTTTCGCCTACTTCGATTACTTCCGCCACGGAGAGCTGACTCCGTGCTTCGCTGCCCGCTGTTGCTCCGCACCGCTTCCAGCCCGACTGCAACCGAGCCTGCTCCGCACCGCTTCCTGCCCGTGCTGTGGCCGAGCCTGCGCCGCGCCGCTGACCTGCGCACCGTGTCCGGCCACGTGGCTGCTAACTTCGCCGGCGAGCTGTCGCCGGGTTCCGCCACGTGCCGAAGACCCGGATCAGTGTCCAGTGAAGGCCAGTGACTCCTGTTGCATACCACCAGCAACAGTGCCGGGTGTAATCAGTGATGCGAATATATTAAAGCCCGAACCACGTAATTACCCTGAGTTCTCATTTAACTACCTACCCCTACCTGCGGGCGGCCTAACCCGCCGCACGATACAATGAAGACTCTAGTGTAGATGACAGGTTAAGAAGTGGTCGCCCTCGGTCTGTTAGGACTCCAGCAGTGATAAAAGCTGTGAAGGCGCGAATTCAAAGAAATCCCAAACGTAAGCAGAAACTGTTGGCCCTTCAGATGGGGTTACGCAGAACCACGGTGAAAAGGGTGTTAAATGAAGACTTAGGGCTTCGGGCATATCGAAGAAAAACAGGACATCGTTTGAATGCACGTCTAATGGACCTGAGACTGAAAAGATGCCGCGCTTTGTTGAAGCGGTACGCGGGAAAAAAATATAAACCTGTTTCTCATACCATGTTCAATAACAGGCACTGGGTATTCCAACAAGATTCGGCGCCAGCTCATAGAGCGAAGAGCACACAAGACTGGCTGGCGGCGCGTGAAATCAATTTCCGGCACGAAGACTGGCCCTCCTCCAGTCCAGATTTGAATCCGTTAGATTACAAGATATGGCAACACTTGGAGGAAAAGGCGTGCTCAAAGCCTCATCCCAATTTGGAGTCACTCAAGACATCCTTGATTAAGGCAGCAGCTGATATTGACATGGACCTCGTTCGTGCTGCGATAGACAACTGGCCGCGCAGATTGAAGGCCTGTATTCAAAAGCACGGAGGTCATTTTGAATAAACTTTAGTGTCATAAGAATCTATGTTTTGTTAAGTTCATTTTGGTATATAAATGGTTACATAATGAATAAACTTGTATCAATTATTTTATATTAAACATGTGACAGAATTTATGACCTGACTAGGTATATTCGTAAATATTACAATACCTCATTTAATTTGACCACTCTGAACCCGTCCATGGCAGCCTGAAGGGCGCAGATGGGGTCTATTTCTGTAACGTACACCTGAAATAAGAGAAGGCACATGAAGGACTCTAAAATAATGACGACCAAAGAAGAGAAGATTGATGTGCGGCTTGTCTGTTCACTCACTGCCGTCGACCATCAGGTGACCTTAGGTCGAGTAGGTAATGAGTAGTGTAATATGTAGTGAACTAGCGCCTCTAGAGTCTCACCACGCAGCCGAGCGCCTTGAGTGCCTGGCAGCAGCCCTTGCCCACCTCGCCGTAGCCGCACACCACAGACTGCTTGCCGCCGAACATCAGGTCCGTCGACCGCTTCAGTGCGTCGATAATGCTCTCCCTGCAACCACCACACTCTACACATAACATGTACCAACTTTCTCACAAGCAAACAGAACATAGAGCTATAGATATAAATGTTATTGAACGTTAGTACAAGACGCACCTACAGGAGTAGAGGTTGTCGAACTTGGTCTTGGTGACCGAGTCGTTGACGTTCATGGCGGGCACACACAGCTTGCCCGCCTTGCTGAGCTGGTACAGGCGGTGCACGCCCGTCACGCTCTCCTCCACGATGCCTGCAACACCACGCGCAACTCATACACAGCCGTTGCGCAATACATTACCGTAAAAAATACAAAACTATAAGCACCGGTACCTTTGATGTGTTTAAATGCGTGCGCATGTTTCTTGAGCATGAGGTGCGTGGCGTCGCCGCCGTCGTCGAGGATCATGTTGGGCTGCCAGGCCGGCGTGGGCGAGCAGCACTGGTCGATGCACCACCAGAACGCCTCCTCACTCTCGCCGCGCCACGCGAAGATCGCATACCCTGCACGATGCACCCACAACCACCGGGATATTATTACCATCCTGTGTAACTATGGTTCCATGCCACTTTCACAAACTTATTCATCTTCTCTTTAAGTGTAACAGAAGTGAACATGGTCATAAGAATGACCCGTATGAAAGGAGAATTAAAGCTCTAAATCATTGAACATGTCTTCTGGATGGAAAATTGCCACAGAATGAAGAAATGAGTGAGGTGTAAGTGTGTATAGGTAGTGCGTGCGTACCAGCGTGCGCGAGCGCGGCCGCGACCTCGTTCTGCGTGCTGTAGATGTTGCAGGCGGCCCAGCGCACCGTGGCGCCGAGCGCCGCCAGCGTCTCGATCAGCACCGCCGTCTGCGCGTTGATGTGCGTGCACCCCACGATCTGCACAACACACGCAACACAACTCATACTACTGCACCAGACTGGCAGACTCTACAATCTACCCCGCACAGACTCAAATCATTGCAAAATCTGTGTCCTGAAGCAATAGTGACAGGCACAAAAATTACAAAGAACTCTGAAACTGATTTAGTGATACCACCCCAAACAAACCAGTCCATTTCTGTTGTAGTAAAGATAATCCGCAGCTACAAAATAAATAGGAAAAATAAGTTTGATCACTAACCCTGTTGTGTCCATATTATAAAGGCAGATAGGGAGATGTCTTGTGCAAACCTTAGCGTCCTTCAAGGGTTTGTCGTCCTTAGCTCTCGCCCGCAGCGCCATGATGCCGGGCATCTCCTGCTCGGCGATCTCGATCTCGCGTCGGCCGAATGCGTTCTGCTCGATGTTGCGCACGCAGTAGGGCGGGTTGGCCTGCCCCGCCGCGATCGCCTTCTCGTGCGGCTGCACGCCCTCGTCCTCATCCGACGACGACCCTGAGATAACCACAAACAAACATCGTGTTGTAACCGAAAAACTACGGATAACCTTTTGGAGGATATTCTGACAACTACTTATTTCAAATCTTTTAGTATTAGGTACTAACTACACACGCCGGCACAATTAGAGGAACACGCACAAAAACTTGTTTTTTTTTTAATTTTGTTTGCTTTTGTTTAAATAGTCTTTGTTTTCTATTTCAGCACCTTTAAAAAATAAAATGATGCAAAAAGATTTTTGGATATTTATGTCTTATGTCTATCTTATGTCTTGTCTTGTCTTATCTTATGCAGGAAGTCGCTGGATGCAGGCCGCTTCTAACAGGTCATTGTGGAGATCATTGGGGGAGGCCTATGTTCAGCAGTGGACTTCCTGTGGCTGATATGATGATGATATGATGATGATAGTGTCTTATCGTTAATTATACGCTCTCAAGTGTTTTTAAGATTTTTTTCACTTTCAAGTGGTTTCACAAAATGTTGTTAAATTTTATTTTATGTGACTTAAGATATTTTATTGTTATTATTTTTAGAGTACCTGTCTTGTAGGATATAAAATGAGTGGCTTACCGTCCACTGAAGTTGCCAGAGCGGTAACAATGATTGAAAATGGTCAACGGTAGGGTTCTGTTAGTCGCGCATTGGGTGTGTCGGTATCTGTCGTCTTTCGCAACGTTAAACGTTAGAGGCACATAGGCTCTTATGTGCGGATGCCAGGATAAGGCAGAAATGGTGAACCAGTACCCAGGGTAATCATTTTATACGGCTGCAAACTTTGAGAAATCGTCGTCAAACGGCTATTCAGACCCGGAATATGTCACATGAAGTCCGTAATGTTAATATCAGTGAGTACACAGTAAGAACACGCTTAAATTAAGTTGAACTTAAGTCTTATGTTCCGCCCAAAGCTCCAAAATTTGAGGTGGTACATAGAGTAGCCAGATAAGCTTTTGCTCATGGACACCGCGACTGGACAAATGAGTGGAGTCGAGTTTTGTTTAGTGATAAAAGCAGTTTTGGTGTGAATTGCATAGAGGTAAGGGAGAGGATCTGGAGGTATCGAGGAGAACGCTAATCGAGCAAACTTTACTGAAAGAGGTGTGGTGGTTATGGCGGAGGGTCAATTTTAGTATGGGGTGGGATATGTTTGGAAGCACGCGCGGAGTTAATACTTATAGAAAATGGGTCTTTAACTGCACAAAGATACGTCTCAGAGATCTTAGAGTCCCATGTATTGCCTTTTGCACCATCCATAGGCGAATATTTTTTATTTACGCATGATAATGCGCGGCTCCACACAGCGCAAAAGGTTTGCGATTACTTAAATCAGGCCCAAATCGCTCAAATGGATTACCCAGCAAGATCACCAGACATGAATCCGAT
Organism: Hyles vespertilio; assembly: GCA_009982885.2. Lineage (NCBI taxonomy): Eukaryota > Metazoa > Arthropoda > Insecta > Lepidoptera > Sphingidae > Hyles > Hyles vespertilio. The sequence goes on along the minus strand of CM042805.1, from coordinate 265,988 downwards.
AGAGAACGTATGGGACGTCATCGGAGAAAGATAAATGGAAGAAACCAAGCCCTAAGATCATCCAAGAATTAAAATTCATGTTAGTATAAGAGTGGGAGAATTTGTCGCAAAAAATGATTGAAGACGTCATTAAAAGCATGAAGGTCATATCCAGACTCTTATCAGAGTCCGTGGTAGCATTACGCGTTATTATTATTCTTACATTATTTCTGTAAGTTTTTAAATACCACGATACATTTGACAATACAGAATTTCATTTTACGTATTTCTGTTTAATTGCATTTGGCGTCATTAATTCAAGTATTTTTTGTTATTACAATATATTATTATACGATATACAATAAAGTAAATCAAAGAAACATATAAACTCTAACTATATACAATACTATACATACATATATATACAAATTACTATTGAGAGGATTCTGCAACTTCTTTGCAGCAGCATTTCACGGACCTTCATTTTAAATCTGAGGACGGGTAGTTGACGTCCTGATTTCAAGAGGGAGCGCATTCACAGAAGTATAGCTTGAATGTGAAAAGAAGAGTGAAGAAAATCAGAAATGTGTGAGGGACCTGAGAGCAAGAGATTAGTAGCCGAACGAAGATTTCTTCATGGTTGGTGCAAAGAAAACGGAAGTGAGATATTAAGTAAGACGGTGGGAGGGGGGGAAGTGAGAAGAGGAAAGAGTGTTGTAAGAGCACGCAAAGTACGTCGTTGGCGAATAGGTAGCCACTTAAGTTCAGAGCGATAGGATGATATATGGTCGTACTACGGAGATTAAAGATGAATCGAATGCAGTTCAATTATATTAATTAGTTATAAATATTTGCCTCACTTGTAAATATTTAAAAATAAAAACATTTCAGTTATTCTATATTTTCTAAGAAATTCAATATTTAACCGCGTGTTCCCTAATTCTGCCGGAGTGTGTAGTTGTGTTAGTAGTCTCGAAGTGGCATGGCGTGGGAAAATACTTAAATAATTCATCAGTGTTTAAAAGACATTAACAACTCTAATGCTATCGTATGCGTACTGTAGGTACGCGTTTATGAAGACATAAATCATTTTCATGGCGTAAATGCACAAGATGACCAAAACTCTACAACTCGATCACCACCACCTTGTACTGGAACATAACTCACAGAAGTCGCTCCTCCCGGAGATGACGGAGTGTCGCTTCTTCAACGCAACTTTACTCTCTTCTTCCGGCATCCTCTTCTTCAATATTCCACTCATGGACATGTCAGATCGTGCCCTTGTGTTGAAATTAATATCAACCTAAATAAACTTCATGAAGGAAGAACAAAATACAGGATATGATAGCAGTCTTTTTGACGTTGTAATAATCTAGATTTCCGCCGCTTCCAGCGACAACTCTGATTGCGTTCACTCCCGAACATGAGTACTATCAATGTAGCAATGCACATACAGACACTTCAACTATTGTATAGTGGTAGATCTACCACAAAAACCGTTGGAACGAATCGATATCATACGTGTTTCTAATATAAACTACAAAAAATATTAACATTGCATCCAATATACAACCATATTCATACGGAATTTTGGAACGCAGTTAAGTCTTGACTTAACTACTACCTTTGGAAAGCTTTGGTATAGGATCACTTGTTATATGTCTACATAGCGTTATGCCCATCCGTGTCTGAATACGCATTCTTATCATCTCCAGTAAAGTCGCTCTTTAAAGTAATCAGTATCGTAATATCTGCAACATTTAGATGACGCTTTTTATTTCTGGCATCAAGACCAATCCCGTGCCACGTTATGATTGTTTGCCATTTTAATCGTATTTAACTACGACTAGAGAAACTAAAAATGCTTTAGACTCTTTTATTACACATACACAAATTTTAATGGAATTATAAACTAATTAATAGATTTGTTATCGTTGTAGATTAGGAATAGTAAACGTTAAGTGATAAATTGGATTAGACTCAAATACAACAAAAGTTAGTTATGAACAACATTAGCGCAACAAGTACACACAAGATAACAGTTAACACGGCGCCGCTTGCAACATCCTCTCCGAGATACAGGCTGTCCCACTTGCGATTAACAGCTAGCTAGCCGTTAAATCGTACTTGGATTTACAGTTTCACCAATCTCATATGAGTTGTTTGGGATTTGAATATTTGCCAGGGGGACGCGAAGATTAGCCTATGTCTCATCTTGGTACGGATCACAGAAATATGTTCGGAGAACTCCGGGTGCCTATAACGATATTTAAGTAAGTATAACTTACCCTCCCGGATAAGCGGATATGAAATAATGTGATGCCTTACTTATTGCAAATAAATATGTAACAGATGTGTGGAAGTAACAATGAAATAATATAATGTGATATAGCAAATACATCACTAGAACTTTAAAATATAAATACATAAATAGGGTAATCTTTGCAAAATGCTTAATCAACAGTAGAGATAGACAATATAAGTGGCGCACTGCACTTGGCGGCGAACGAAGGTATATGAACTGGCGCCAAGAGAACAATTTATAATCGCGCTTCATAGTGGAGTGCTCATTATAACTATTTATTAAAAGTTAAACCTATTAATTAGTAATAATATTTTGCAATATTTTTGTTACACGCAATGAGAAAAATGTCGTGATGAAATATGATATTCTATGGATTATAACGTCCACCTAACACTAATGTGCCAGCATGTGATAATATCGAGTGATTGCTTGGTTGTAGAGGAGAACCGTGACCATATTTTATTTATTTATTTTATTGTTAATACTTGACATAATATATGGGCTGTCGTATTTATTTAATTTACATATTATCTTGCTTATCAAACAGGCAATTTTAATAATCCCCAATTAGCTACATCTGCTGCAGTTCTAGAGAACTGCACTGTATTTATCGTAGTGACGTTTATGGGCACGGTGTGACGTCACTGGTAGTAATATTTGGAACAATTCTGTAGTGACGTCAGTCACTACAGAAGACAGGTCTCTGCTGAATAGGCAGCGAGGCGGCGTCGAGTTCGCAGGCCGCTCGTAATAATATGCTCGTAATAATAATATGCTCACATCATGACTTGTAACGACGTATGCACCAGAATCAAGGACCCAGATAGACAGGCGATTTAATTACGTCATGTGTAGACCATATGGACTATATGACCTTGTCACTCTCAATCGTATTCTCTATAGTAGAGTAGGCTAGTGCCCTGCAGTGGGACGTAAATGGGCTGACACAATACAATATGTCGATATACATCGACGGTGGAAACCTTTGTGTATCACAGAACACTTTTTACGGTTTTTTTTTTTTTAATTGCAATGTATGGCGTTTCGAACAAGACGTTCGCCTGATGGTAAGCGATGCGACCGCTCATGGACAGGAGCAAAACCACACCATTAATTACAAAGAAATGGTTGGCATTCCACTGTGCTCGCTATTTTTTTTTTCATTATTTATTTATTAGTTCACCACAATTGTTACACTGTTACATAAATGTAAAAAAATATATAGCTAAACAATATTAAGCTAAGTGTACAATTTTTCACAGTAATCACTACATGAATAAAATCAATTATGCTCTAAGTTTAGTAAAAATATTAAAGTATTTTTAAACATTAAACAGGGTTGTGTACAAAACCTAAATATTATACTGTTTATAAAATAACATTTTTAAAGTTGTTAAGGGACACGCCGAAAATATCAAGCTGATGTTTGTAAGTATTATGCAGAGTCTGGGAACTGGAGAATTAGAACCAGAGGTGGTTTTACGAAGGGGACCTTGAAGAAAATTAACAGGATATCGACTCGGAATTGCCAGGTTTTTGCTTAACAACCAGCGATTGTCGATCTTGTTATTAAATATTTAAAAAAAAACTAAGTCCGATTTAATGTATCTCTTTATCAGTGACTCCATTTTAAAGTAATGAAGGCGGGCAAAGTAATTTTTATTCTTCTTAGCGATTCCAGATCCTGAGACATAGGATGTAAAGTCTCAATCTGTCCAGTAGTTAGTGTAATAGTGTCTCTGGCTACAATATCCTTCAAACCGGAACACAACAGTGCATTTACATTTTCACACGTATTCTATCATTAAACAAACTGCTAGTGGAAACTGCGATATAAAGAAATGAAATACTATAATATATAGCAGTGCATTAACACTTTTTTGGTGGAGGAAATAGAAATTGCGGCTGTACCTATCCAGGCAGCGTTTCACAAATGAGAGACCTAACACCAACTGGCCACCACGCACTGTTATCGTGGATTTGTATCATGGATACGTTGCCGGCCCATCTAATTGAGATGAGGGTGGGAAGGAAAAATAATGGTAAGAGGGAAGGGGTTTTGGGCATTAGCGGTATTCCAATACAGAACCTCCATAATTATTTCGCCGTTGTATCTTGTCCAGATGCCAGATGATTGATGTAATGTGCAATGGCGACTGTGACGGCCAATCGTGACCTTTTATGAAGTTTCCTCTCTCAGTGGATTGTAGTGACTGAGTGTACCTACTTTAAAAAATCTAAAGAGCTAGGTTGTCAGCAAAGAGGCGTGTATTGCGATTTGTGCGACAAGGCATCGCTTCCCGCGTCGATGGTCGCGACACCCGGACACATCCACTCCGTATCCATGTCAAGAGCACATGAGTGATCACGTCGCAGATAACTGGCCCTTCACACTTCATTATGATATAGTTTATATTGAGCAAATAGTCGTTCAATATAACTATGAAGAAAAACTTGCCGCAGAAACATACATGCCTGGAAATTTTTCAGAAGTTCAAATGGTTGTGAGAATACTAACTCGCACTAGGCTTGTGTGCTAGACTACAGAAATATGAATGTGTCAATAGAAGAGGAGACTCGTGTCTTAGAATGTTACTAGAGAATCATGTGTAAATCGATATAGTTTAACACGATGTGTAGACGTTGGCTGTGGTGCGTCGTCACACTGCACCCTCGGGGCAAGCACCGCACTAGTCAGTGAGCCAACTGCACACGACCACTCGTCCCATTCATATCCATGCTATCTTGAGCGTAAATATCTGTTGTTAATTCATATTTGTGCTTCTCTGCCTACACCCTAAGAGGGGTGGCACTCCATGTGTGTTATATAACAAATGTTGCACGAATAAATTGAATACGGCCGACCGCCAGTCCGTCCGAGTCCCCGCTAAATCGGATTTTCCACACATTGGAAAATCACAATATGTAAACAAACGTGATAAGGATTGAATCCCAAACGTCAACGTTCATAGCCTTAATCTACATCTGCCATCGAAAAATGAGTCAACTAATTCGTCATAAGGAGTATTTTCTAAAATTATTTTGTGAAAATATGTTTTGCTATGATATTTTGTGAAGAGGAGTCAAAGCGATTACTATGTCAGTCCATATACTGCAAGTAAGATTGAGAGTGATTAGGCCATATAGTCCATCACGCTGACCTTGTGAGGAATGGCGGACTTTACATCCCATAGAAATTCTTAAAAATCGCTATGGTATGCAGGTTTAATCACGATATTTTTAATCACCGTAATAATGCGCAGTGATTTACGATTAACACACGCATGACTTCGAAAATTCAGACAAGGCCCTGGGATTTGAACCACCGTGAGTATGTTGGCAGCCGCATCTGGTCCGTTTACCAAGAGACCACCACGCAGTTCCAAACAAATACGTACAGACTGAACCCAAAACACGACACTTGCGTGGATTAGTGACAGCATCACTATTACAGTGTTCGCTGTCAGGGCGAATACGAATGTACGAATGCCTACCACCGAGCACCGACATAATATGTGTCGCCAGTAATGCTCTACTCTGTAGTAGTCTACCAGACACTGCTGTCTGTAGACACTGCCTCCTCACACTCCTCACAGTGCCTACTGTCTTAAAAGAATGCATATTAAACCGACAAGTTATCTCGCTACGATCATCCAAGTTTGTTGATACGAATGGAAGTACGCATCACCTGTGTGCTGGTGCCGAATAAACACGAGTTCATTGTGACTGAGGGGCGAGGAGTGCGGAGGTGTGTAGGGCGGTGTGGGGCGGGGACGGTTGCACCACATCACACGTCGTCTTGTCCGTCTCCGCCGGCCGTCACGTTTGTAGGCCACCACCCGCCAAGATAACAAACATATCATATCTACGGCTCTCACCTGCTTTCTTACTGGACGCATTGCACCATACATCTCACAAGCCATAGATATACAACAATAAGTTACAAGTGCCAGCTTATCGTTGGACAGTTTGTAAATGTCTTGAAATAGTTCACGGCAAGAATTTGAGAATGCACGGAAAGATTGAATGTGCTTAGTCCGAAGTAAACAACGATAATGATAGCCTAGTTGGCAGCGGAACTGACAACTGACAATCAGTCACGGGTTCAAATGAAATGTTCGCTCTTCTCAGTTTTTAAAGTTAAATAAAATATCATAATATAACATATGTAAAGATTCCTGTAACAGTTAATTGAAAAAATCATAAAACCATCTAAAAGTCGCTCATAAAGAACTTTGTAAGGATAGAATCAGTGATGGAATAAATAGCAATAGCAGTCAAAAATAGCAAGTGAACTCGATGATAACATTTTACAAGTTATGTACATAAGCTAAATTTTGCGATTTGCGATTGTGATTCACAAAGCAACTCGGCTAATATGTTCATACGATTTCGTGTAATGTTTGAAGGGGTTACGATCCCATTTAAAGAAGAAACTGAACTGAACAGTCAATTTTGTCTGTGTAGTTTTAGATGAGAAAAGTGATTATAATATATGGTCAGTTTTTTGTTTACAAATTATGAGGAGGGGAGAAATTAGCAATAGCAGAAATATAATAAATAATAAATAAATAACACCCAACAGTCACATACATAGTCCTGACCCCACACTAAGATCGAGTCTTGTGTCGTGGGTATCAGGAACTACGAGAGACTTTTCGGTCTCACAAACACCCAGACCCGGAAGAAATATTTGTGGGCCGCACAAACATTTATCTCAGTGCGGGGATCGAACCCGCGGCCTCTCGTTTCACAGGCGGCATCTAACCAACTGCGCCACGGAGGCTGTCAAATATAGAATATAGAGCATGCTAAGGGTTCAAATATAACAAGGTGGTGATTGTGACGTTGTGAGAGTGTCAGCTCTAATATTTGCGGTCTATGGTTCAATAGTCGGCATAAATCCTATTGTCTATGCCAATCAACGCCTCCGTTGCGCTGATTGGTTGATTCATTTCTAACATCTGTCAAATTTGACGTACGAACTGTCATCGGTGCTCGCTTAAATACGCGTGTAACGTCGCTCGCGTCCTCCTTTTCATAACCTAAAAGCCGCGTGCTACCACGCGTCTTTCCGAACCCGCTGGGGTGAGTGTTCAGTGTTCTATTTGCTAACCGCTTTTAACTGCTTGTTTGTCAGTGTATTCTGTCTGCCGGGCTTGTGAACTACCACGAGTCGCTGGCACGGAATGCAAGTCTAGTTTGCATTCCGATTTCTTGGACGCTGATTCCAGGTTCTTCGTTCTTCTTCTTCTTCTTCTTGGCGTACTTCTTCACCTACTTCGTTGCTTCCGCCACGGAGAGCTGACACCGTGCGCTGCTTTGCGACCGCTTCTGCTCCGCACCGCTTCCTGCCCGTGCTGTGGCCGAGCCTGCGCCGCGCCGCTGACCTGCGCACCGTGTCCGGCCACGTGGCTGCTAACTTCGCCGGCGAGCTGTCGCCGGGTTCCGCCACGTGCCGAAGACCCGGATCAGTGTCCAGTGAAGGCCAGTGACTCCTGTTGCATACCACCAGCAACAGTGCCGGGTGTAATCAGTGATGCGAATATATTAAAGCCCGAACCACGTAATTACCCTGAGTTCTCATTTAACTACCTACCCCTACCTGCGGGCGGCCTAACCCGCCGCATGATGTTAATTTGAAATAGCAATAATTCCCATTACTAGATAGAATATCTAATACTCGATAATGCTTGTACTGTGAACCAGACCTTATATTCTTAGCAAGGTTAACCCTAACCTGACCTTTGGGCCACTATACTGGTCAGTAAACTCACGACCTAAATGAGTTTGCGTGATGGTTAAAAATTGCTCTCAGTATACGCATGTGTGGGACTCGCAAAAGTAGGTGAATCTAAAGTAAACAACGATACTATTTTGAGTTAGAGATCCAATTAGTAAATCAATATTTCGCAAGTTATTTACGTCGCATCGCGCACGATGTTATCGAGGCGCAACCAACGCACAGCGATACTCTAATGCATTTTTTTAAAACTCTTTTCATGTAATTTATAACGTTGCGAATAATAAAGTAAACAAATAATTGTTTAAAAATACCTTAAAATAACTTAGGATAATCGGGAATTGAAAATTGTTTTTTTGTTTACATTACCTACAGTCACCGATAAAATTGTGGATGACATTAGTGATTATAATTAACTTAAACAAATAAAATAAAATAAAAAAAAAAATAATATCACCGTCGGATTAGCTTGAATATTGCTTTCCGTAAATTAGTGAAATTCACATCGCAACAAGGAAATAATCAACAACAAAAATTGCACAATATATGTTATACACATTTCTGTTCCAAAGTTAATTTAAAGACATTTCTATTGTAACATATTGTACTCTGAGCAACGAGTAGGAGTAAATTCGCGGCAACCCAGACGTGCATCATGTGGAGTGCGGCTTAGCTCGAGATAGTTCGGTCACATGCCACTAAAAACCACAGGAATACGTGGGCGAGCTATGCCTAACTCTAGAACTGGGTCAAGGCCACATGGGCGGCTAAAAAAGCACTGAATTGATATCACTGACGGAAAATGATATGCGAGCCATCTAAGGATCTGTGAACTGAAGACACCAAATACCGGGCGAAGTGGACAAAACTAAGCAAGGAAGCCGATCCTAGCCGGCCAGAATTAACGCAACAGAAAAAATATTACGATTATTAAAAAACTTGGTTTATAAATCTCAAACCATGGCAGATGCGCTAATACATGATATGCATTACCGTGACTGAGGTACTATATCCGTACTTCACGCCGGCGGAAACAATTACAATGTAGTATCTAATTGTAGTGAGCATGAAATTTCATTACATTTCTTTAATTGAATGTTTAGTGCCATGCAGCGGCGTCTCTACATCTACATACTAGTTGGCTGCGGGCTCCAGCGTCCTCGCGACTCGCTGTAGTCTCGGATAAAACCCGCTATTTCTCACATACTGAAGTCTAGTTGGCTTGCCTTTGTTTCGGTAAGCGCTTACAGTTGGCACATTGAGGCGCGGTGCAGTAGATAAGTTCATGTCTGTATCTCCAAGGAGGTGAGCAGAATCATACTAACAATTGACTGAGCATATTTCCATGCCAATAGGAATAGCCATTCTAAGCCCACGTCCAGTGTCCCCCTAGATATACACCACCGAGGAGATATTGAAGCATTACATAGTATTTATGTATTTTTGAATTTTCCTACGCTGTTAGGCTTGGTGCATGGTGGCCTGTTAAGAAAAGAAACAGACGCGGCTGCCACCATGTTAACGGTGGTCGCAGGTTCGATTTCCAGAGCACACCTCTGACTTTTCGGAGTCATGGTAACCGGAAACCTACATACCATAGCGACTTATAAGAATTTCTATCATATGTAAAGTCCGCCAACCCACATTAGACTAGGGTGAATTATATGGCCTAACCATTCTCGATTCTAGAGGAGGCCCATACCCTGCAGTGGGACGTATATGGGCTGATACAGTACAGTACAGTAGACTCGGTAGTCGACAGTGAGGGGGAACTGTGGCACTGAGCAACGTTTGTCAGGGCCGCAGAGGTCGTAAACTAGTGTTGGTGTTGGACGCTCTCCTAGTTCTTACTCTATTTCCAGAGCTATTAAAAAGTTGCTGCCGCCATATTGTCCACGCTCGCGGACATACTCCTATTACATTTTTCAATAATTGGTTTATGCGCGCTCGTAGTGACGTCACACTACATTACTATTCCCGCATATTCCTCTATTTTATGAACCGAATTTTAGTGAATAACATCTATACATCGCATGTATGAGAGTACGAATCGGAAGTAGAACTATCGTGACCTCGTGCTCCATATTGTTATAATATGTGAGTAATGAGACCGCCATCTGCACTTTTTAATTTGTGTAACAACTCTTTTATTAATATGACTCTATTCTGCAATAGATAAAGAGGAAAACAAATATTAGGAATATGGCTTGGAAATTGTTTTACGTAGGTAACTTAGAAAGCTGCATGACACTATAACATTAATTAGCAGCAATAAGTCAATCGGTATTAGCACACTAGAACAACTGATCCATCTGCCTAATGACCAAAAATAATACATCAAGCTGACGGCCAACCTTCAACGCTAGAGAGGCACTCAAAGAAGTACAATAATAAGGCAATAAACAAAAAGTCATTAAACTCAACACAATTCAACTTTGGAGTTAAACCTGATGAAATAGTTCTTTAAAGAATACAAGGATATTTCGTGCATTGGCATAAACTTGAGGACAATAAATTTCAACTCGTTTTGAATAGCTCCAGCTGAAACGGTTTCCGTGAAGTTCAGAAGAAAGTCGCGCTAGCTTGCAGACTGTTATTGTGTAAGCGCCGGGCGCATTGTAAGTCAAAGCCAAGCACAATCGCGATCACTGTGACGTGCTACTGAGACCCGAGTACCCACACCGCGTCGCGCACGCCCTCACTTATCATAACACCTTCCAACTGACGTATTTAACTTATTTGATTTCAAATTAAAAATATGTAGTTAAAACACTGGTAAAGCATAGGATACACAAAGCTGTAGAGACACAAACGACATGGTCGGTTATTGTACTAAACCTTCCGAAAATAGATCATATCCACTTGTATATGATTTATGTTAAAAAAGTTTACTTACTGCACTATATGCTTGTGCATGACTCTTTAATCTGTCTGCTATCGCATATTCTTTGCTAGTATTTATTACGCGCGACTTATGCCAACTCACAAAAACATTAATTTAATCGCGGAAAACAATTTTTTCAGGAGCATAATGTTTCATGGATGAAACGAATTTGGAAATTATATAACTGTGTTGCCCTTTCATTATTTCATTCTTTTCTATTATGAGTATCATGCAATGGAGCATCAAATGCTCTTAAAATAACGTGGCGATCATATGGCCCTGTTGATGACATGTTACCCACAATGCGGTCCAGCTAGAAAGTGTCTCTCGACAGATAACAATCTGTTGTTATCCTATATTCTGCTATAGGCTGGTAGAATACAGGGTATATCAAGACTGCTACCGAAAACGAAGCCGGATGGTAGTTTTAATTACTACAATTACAATGCAATTAAAATTTTAGCAAAAAACGTGACAATTTTTTTATCATTTTTAAATATCATCATTTTTGGGTGGTAAATCCATAGTTTTTGTTAAAAATATAATTTAATTTAATTTAAACCTTAGAGTCTTTATAAATAAAAGGGAAAATATACTATTATTTAGGAAAATAAAATGTATTTACCACCCAAATACGAACATGTGAAAAAAGTTACAAAAAAATTCGTCGCTTTTTTTTTGCAAGATTTTCTGTTGCATTGTTTCTGAAGTCGCTAAAACTACCACCCGGCTTCGTTTTCGGTAGCAGTCTTTATATACCCTGTATAACAGTGATTAACGATCAGAGTTAGTGTTTGTTTTAACAATATATATTTTTTTAAACCTTTACTTTTTAAACGTAACGCTTAAAGGTCGACTACTCGAATATAAATCAAGGTTGAATAATTATTAGGAAGTCACTTGGAATAAATTATAAAACGCAAACTGCTGCATAAAATCAATACTTAAGTGCAATAAACCGGTACTCGGTGGGAAAAACCGGCAAATCGATATTTACATTCACCACACTAATTCACAAACACTATGAAATATTTTAAAATTGGAATTATCGCGTACACTATGGAGCGCGGCATGCGGTGTGGCAACTCGAGGTGTAAGCGCCACGCGCGTTGTGTTCGATTGCTGGACGCCTGAAGTGTGACACTGTTGATTTCCACCAAATGCACACTTAATGTGGCATAGGCTTTTACATTATACATCACATTTCATTTATCTTGACATATATATTTTTACTGGCCTGAATGTGTACTCTGTCTACGCACAAGAAGCCGGGCTGGTCAGATGATGTGTGCTATTATATTATATTCATATAGTTTTAAGGCCTCTTAAGGTTAAAGGAATCTAAATTTCTAAATAACTAGGCCAGTTGTTGGTGACTTATCACATGTTGTGAAATGTCCACACTTGTACTACAATAGCATTATTCTGATTGGGCAACATACTATAATAAATAAAATAATTAATACACGCGACAGTCACACACATAGTCTTGAACCCTCACTAAGATCGAGTCTTGTGACGTGGGAATCCGAAACTACGAGAGATTTTTCAGTCTCACCAACACCTAGACGACAAACCCGAAACAAATTGCTCGTGGATTTCACAAATATTCATCTCTGTGCAGGGAATGAACCCGCGGCCTCGCGTTTCTCAGCCGGCTTCTAACCAACTGCACCAATGAGGCTGTCAAACTATTTGTAACAGGCAGAGAACACGGACATAATATGCATTTTTCATATTATGAAATTGTCCTATACAACCAGAGGCATAAACATTCCAAAACCGAAAACTGAAAGAGATCAATTCCCTTGCATTATCATTGGACTTCTGTTCCAGCGGCTATGCACTAGGCAGCGTCCACTCGGCGACAATACCGACGTCCACTGCTGCCTCGACGCCGCGCCGCGTGTGCTTTCCCACGGCTTTTTCAACGCGGAGTGGAACACTCAATAAGTTATCGATTTCACTACATGTTCACTGATACTATTGCACGGTTATTACTTAATCAGCCTATCATTATAAGTATCACTAAAAGCACAAACTTCCCCTTACACCTAAGAAGTTAGTTCACGATTTGATGATTTTAAAAAAAATTCTTTTGTCTCATTTGATGACGCTTTCTAGTCAATTAACCTCGGCGTGCCTAGGCCCTCGGTTTATTTCACATATAATTCGACACCAAGTCGACAGAAAAACCATTTTAATGCAATGTCCGGCATATCATGAAATAGTAATTCAAAAGATCAAATAAATATAACCAAGATATGAAAGCATCATAACTTAGGACATCACTCACATCAATGTATCCCAGCGAAACGTAACTTTAGTTCGTTATGTCGGGGAAGCCAAGTGAACAAGTATTGTGTGGCAACTGGTAAGTTATTACTAGCTCCCACCGCCGCGTGCAACTTCGGGAACTTCATTAGTCCGTTCAAAATTCTCTTTCATAGCTGAAACCATTTCGTAGCGAGTAGCAGAATATCTTGCTACAGTCGGTACAGTCTAGTTCTATGTCGTTAGCATGGATCTTTTTAAACTTTCCTATTACTAGGTTAGAAGTTAGATACAAAATTAGCCTACGGATTCGATCACCTTTTGAAGATGTAAATTTTTTGGAGACCAACAAATAAATGTATTGCTTCTGACTTTTGGGTGACCAATACTTTTGAAACTATTAGGGAATTAGACCTGCACTTCCACACTTCTGTGTGCATAACTAGATAATGTATTTATTTATCTAATTTAATGTGAGACGATCTGGTTGAACCTTGAACCAGCTGAACTGGTCGAATTGTTTACTCTTTAATGGGCACTTTTTTCGTTTCCTGTGACATTTATTTTGTGCTATAGGGTATAGCATTTAATTCAAAATTTCTTTTTATATGAAATTATGCGCGTGAACCAAAAGAAACTAAGCCACTGGATAAATATGTTGAAACTAATTTTCAAATAGCATGTAACATTTCAATGCGCAACAAATTACACAACTATTTAAACTGAATCGCCTCGCACAAAACATTAAATAAACCACATTATCACAGACAATAAATAGACCGTTAGAACAAGAATAGGACACCCGGTGACAGTTTGTGAACACCGAATATAACGAGATCAAATACGACTTTATCAGACACGTTACAGCGCAACACTCCACCGTGTCATCTCAAATCGGCCCCGAAAATATTTACCTACAGTAATTCAAACATTAACATAAGAGAAAATATATAAAACTCGCGGCAGGTGACATTTAACTGTTACTTTCTTATCTCTTTACTATCAGTGTTGACTATGTTATCGAGAAAGAACAAAGACAGCTCATACAAAAGAATAACCAAACAAATTATACCACTCACTCGCGATTTAATATCAGTCATTAATACGTTTCAAGATATGTGCGTATTTATGAGATAATTATCTATAAACATAAACCATTTTAAAAATGGTTTTTGGATTAATAATTGCAGCCACGACGCTTTCCAAGCTTTGTTTAAATGAGACCTTGATAAAATTCCACTGAACAAACACCACTGCTCGTACGGACACCAGTCTGTGTGGAACACTGCGCTAATGAAGCTACACTACGTTAAACAACTACTTCAAATAGACGAGTGCCTGTCCGTCGTCGCTCCTCCAGAGAGCAGGGGGAATAATTGCAAGTCACAGTGATGCAACCCATTATACTGCTGCATCATATCTCTTCACAGACCCAACGGCTAGTGTCAGAACTACTACTAATGTATATAATTAAAATTACAATGATACATGTAACACGAGAAAACACTAAAACATCGTTTATTTCGATGAACAAGCAGTCTTAGTGCCTCATTATAACCCAACATAGCGTTGAATTAGCATTAGACAAGGCTTTTAAACCATTGAGTACCTATTATAATATTTGACACGAATACGCATTCAAAATATTCCAAAGTCCGCGTACACATTACTCTAGCTCTCCGCAGTAGGTAGCGAGTAGAGACACTCACTCATACACACTAACAGGTGGCGAAACTCTGCAGCGCACACATATCCATACCTAAATCATCACGACACACCATCCACAATGACCTTGCTCCTAAAAAAACGCAAGAACTTTAAAATGTCCCAAATTCAGGCTCAACTCTCATAGCACTACCACTGGGGAATAAATAACCTTTACCAACATAAGAGCACGACTTCAACACATATTCACTAAAGCATGTTCATGGAAAGTCAGCAATGTCCACATCACACACTTGATAATAGTCAACGCAACATACGAAGCGAAAATAAAGTATGTTTGAAGAAAAGCTCATTCCGCACTGAGGTAGCGCGCCGCAGTGGCCGGCTGCATGGCATTGATTGGGCCGCGCTCGGCGCTGGGCGCGGGCGGCACTCTCGCATACAACTAGTTGCAATTATGAATACGAGCAGCATCGTGCAGCATCCACACGCCACACTCGCGACTTCACACTACAAGAGAACTCACTGCTGTATTCATATGTAGCTAACTTGAATGCATGCTGCAAGCCCGATCCAACTCGACGACACGGCGCGGAACCAAGGAGTGAAACCGAGTAACTACCTGATGGGATACAGTCGACATAATCAGTAAACGGTACGCTCGCTAGTTGTACTCGAAACACTTGGGTTGAAAAGCTCCAAGCACTTGCTTTGGCGGATGGTCGTATCCAAAATTCTGCCACCGAAATGACTTTAAATGTGTTTCGATTTTCAAAAGTCTCGTAGGAATGTATGTGTTGTATGGAGCGATAGTTTCAAAAGGCAACGGTTAAGTCTGTGATTAGGCGGTGCATTAGCTTAGCTTGATCTCCGTGACACAGTTCCACGCGGCGGCACTCGCTCCGCGCGCACCACGCGCCTCGCACACTACTTGCAACTCATTACACTGCACATGTCCCACCTCACAGGTCACTACTTCCTACAATTAATCACTTTACCACCTAAACCTATGACACATTTTTAACGAGCACCTCAACTTGTTTTCATCCCGTGGCACCCTAATACGCATTAAGGTTTGTGTTAACAAACTAAGTATTTTCATGCCAATTACATTAAAAATTAAATTATATGTGCCTGGACTGATATAGTCAACGCACCGTCTGGGCCGGTGGATACACACTCTACGTCACATTCATGAGTTACATACACATAATTATTATAAAATAATTAAGACGACTTTTACATTTTTCCCACTTTGCACTATCACTACATATTATAAAACAAAGTCGCTTTCTCCATCCCTATGTCCCTTTGTATGCTTAAATCTTTAAAACTACGCAACGGATTTTGATGCGTTTTTTTTAATAGAGTGATTTAAGAGAAAGGTTTATATGTTTAATACTTACATATTATTGTACAGAAATCTATTTGTACCCGGGCGAAGGGCCGGGCCGCTAGTAGGATATAGATGAAAACTTATATCAGTCGTTACATTTATCTAAGGCACCATACGTTAGTTTTGAACCATGATAACTTTGTATGATATTTTTGGTTTAGAAATTTTAGACACACATTTTAGGACTGAAATAATTACGTCGTACAGTTGGTGGCTTTAGTAGCACCTCTGTACACACTTTTGGGAATATTGGCGTGAGCTCCTGTATTAATTAAAATTACTAGTATCGGCGCCTTTGCAATTACTACACAGTTCACACTATGGTTGTAAGACCTCAATTTTGTAAAGTATTTAGGTATATTCGTACAGTTTACGTACCTACGACATTTTCGTCATCAACATTCATCGTCGAGTATTATAGCGATGCCAGGACTATGTGTGAAACTATTGTATTTTTAAACGGTTTTATTTAGCTCACCCCGTTTGTTTGGATCAAATTTAGTAATTGAAAGTTAACCCTCTTCCCGTTAACCGATTGATCTGAAATTTGGTATACGCCTTTTATTCTGGTGACAATACAATCATCCATATTCAATATTATTGTGAATCCAAGATGGCCGCCGCTACAAGATGGCAATAAAAGATGGCAAAAAACAATAGATATTTAAATTAATATAAGGCATAGGTCCTACATGTTTGGTACTTGGCAACCCGCCTTCGATATGTTACGCATATATTTTGATTTGTTGGCTAGTCAAGTCATTAAGCAAATTAATCAACATGCACGAGTTCCATGAAATAAATATTATTTTTTTGCTTTGGAGTGGTAAGTAGTTATTATTTTTTGGTTTTTAGTGGATTTTTGTTTTGAAGTCGGTTTTTATTTTTTTTATTAAAAATTTGAGTTATAAATTAAGTATTTCAGATACCAGATACAAAATACTTTCGAAAATTGTATCTGAAATACTAGATACAAAATAAGTATCTTCTAAATACTTCTTAAGATGAAAATACTTTTGTAATAAATTTAATTTTAATATTATAGTTTATACAAAAATGGTTGATAAAAAGCACTTGACGAATAAAACCTATTTTCAGGCTTGATCAATCATACCTTAAATACTTAAGTGAAACTAGCTCTTGAAACATTTCATCACTCATTTTTCTTGCATGAGGCCTCAGAATCATACCCCTAAAAGAAAAGAGTCGTTCCATAGGGGCAGAACTTGGCAAACAGGTGTTATATTTCAATAATAGTTTTTGTACTGTAGGGTAAGTGTTTAATCTCTTTCTCTAATATCTATTACTAGTGGCCCGGGCCAGGTTCGCCCGGGTGCATATAAATTTCTCTACAATAATATACCGGGTATCTCAAGACTCCTACCGAAAACGAAGCCGGGTGGTAGTTTTAGTGGCTACAAACACAATGCAATTAAAAATTTCGCATAGAAACGCGACAATTATTTTTTATGATTTTTAAATATCGTCATTTTTGGGTGGTAAATCCATAGTTTTTGCTAAAATAATAATTTAAACTCTTTTATACCTTAGAGTATTTATAAATAAAAGGGCATACACTATTATTTTAGGAAAAAATGTATTTACCACCCAAATATGGCCATAGGAAAAAAATAACAAAAAAAAAATTGTCGCTTTTTTTTGCAACTTTTTCTGTTGCATTATGTCTGAAGTCACTTAAACTACCACCCGGCTTCGTTTTCGGTAGCAGTCTTGATATACCCTGTATTATTGTACTCATAAACCTTCCTCTTGAATCACTCTATCTATTAAATAATCCGCATCAAAATCCGTTGCTTAGTTTTAAAGATTTAAGCATACAAAGGGACATAGGGGCAGAGGAAAGCGACTTTGTTCTATACTATGTAGTGATTGAAGTAATGCAGTGTTTCTAAGGTAGCAGTGCTGGCAGTAGATCCCGTATTTTCACCACGTGCAAAAGAGGGATCAGAATATTATAAAAACATGTAGGTAATAAGATTAATCATAATTGCGTGGTGGCCTGTTGGTAAACGGACTAGACGCGACTGCCAACATGTTCACGGTGGTCGTGGGTTCGAATCCCAGGGCACACCTCTGACTTTTCGGAGTCATGTGTGTATTGAAAGTCAATCACCACGCACTAAAAAGGTGAAGGAAAACATCGTGAGGAAACCTGCGTACCATAGCGATTTATAAAAAAATGTATGGTATGTAAGTCCGCCAACCCACACTAGGCCAGCGTGCCAGCGTTACCACTCTCAATCGTACTCTCGATTGTAGAGGAGGCCCGTGCCCTGCAGTGGGACGTATATGGGCTGATACAGAATAAGATTAATCAAGATTAGTTTTACGCATTTATTTTATAAATGCCACCATAGAATAGAACCTATTCTTCTGACTTCTGAGAATAAATACATTCATAATTTGATTACATATTACTAAAAGTATTTTATCAAGAATAGTATTTATGAAATACTAAGATACAGAAAAAAAATATTTAAATACAAGATACAAAATACATTTTAAAAAATTAAAAGTATCTGAGATACAAGATGGAAATACGTATCTTGTATCTTATATCTGTATTTCAGATACTTGTATCTTAGATAAGTCACATCTCTGCCCATCAATATGGGTATCAAATAAAAGGGCTTGTCAAGTAGAATTCAGTGCACTATACAAAATCAAAATCAAAGATGGCCACTGCTACAAAATGGCGGAAAATGTATTTTTCAATCCCATCAATATAGGTATCAAAATAAAGGGCTTGGTAAGTATAATACAGTATACTATACAAAATTACAATATGAATCTCCCGCCCAAGTCAAGAACTCAACGAACTGAATAGAATGAGAAATAAAAACTAAAAACTTAAAAATAAAAAAGTAAAAAAAAATTTAGTTAAACGGTTTTATATTGCAGATAGATGTACTAAAAGCTAAAAAATAATTTTAAACATATGCATTGATTAAACTAAAATAAAATCGTGGGGCACGTCCACTTTAAATGAATTTTCACCACTTTAAAATTGGACGTGCCCCACGATTTTATTTTAGTTTAATCAATGCATATGTTTAAAATTATTTTTTAGCTTTTAGTACATTTATCTGCAATATAAAACCGTTTAACTTATTATTTTTTTACTTTTTTATTATATATTTTAATGTTTTTTTAATTAACTATGTATGTAAATTAAGTACGGGCGACAGTAGACGATAGCAGTAGAATGAGAGCCGTACTAAAAAGCTGGCGGTCGCGAGTTCGAATCTAGGGCATAAACCACTTAAACTTCAAAATGAGTAATTCTTAGTAACTTGTCGCTTACTCTAGTAATAAGCATAGAAAAGGTCGCAAGACATCCTGCATAGCTAAGAATTTTCCACAAGAACTTCAAAACCATGTGATGGCTACCAACTGTGGAAAGCCTGATGGAAACCATCTGTATGATGTGTGAATCCTTTGTAACCATGGGATAAGGGTGGGCAGAGAAACATACAAAAATTATTTATCTACAGGGTATATCAAGACTGCTACCGAAAACGAAGCCGGGTGGTAGTTTAAGCGACTTCAGACACAATGCAACAGAAAAAGTTGCAAAAAAAGGCAATAATTTTTTTTTTCGTTATTTTTTTCCTATGACCATATTTGGGTGGTAAATACATTTTATCCTAAAATAATAGTGTATGCCCTATTATTTATTAATACTCTAAGGTATAAAAGAGTTTAAATTATTATTTTAGCAAAAACTATGGATTTACTACCCAAAAATGACGATATTTGAAAAATCATAAAAAATAATTGTCGCGTTTCTATGCGATTTTTTTTATTGCATTGTGTTTGTAGCCACTAAAACTACCACCCGGCTTCGTTTTCGGTAGCAGTCTTGAGATACCCGGTATACTAATATCATAAAGCTGCAGACTTTGTTTGAACGCGCTAATCTCTGGAACTACTGGTCCGATTTGAATGATTCTTTCAGTGTTGGGTAGTCCATTTATCGAGGAAGGCTATAGGCTATATATCATCACGCTATGACATATAGGAGGAAAGCAGTAGTAATATTTCTAGCGAATACGAGGAAATTTTGATCGTTTTTCGTGGTCCGATTGGTCGATATTCTAAACTGATAGTCAGAATTAAACATTATGACCGCCATTTTATACGTGCATGCACCATATACTATAACTATTATGTGCCTAAGAATTGAATTCTGTGTGTATGTAACAGAGCTCTTCTTATGGAGGACACCCGCTATGGTTCATCTACTGGGGGTTGATACAATATTTTATTTTTGCATAATGCAAAATAATTTAGATTATTTTTACGGATTACACAAGCCGCCGCGCCGGCAGAATTAGAGGAACACGCAGAAAAAAGCCTTTTGTTTTGCTGTTCCTGTATAATTATCTAGTTCTTGAATCTTTAGTTTTCGTAGCGTGACTTTCTTAAGAAAGTAGAGTACAGTAGTACCCTGGACTTACGCGATAGGTGGGGCCAAGTGATAGCCATGTAAGTCGAATTCGCGTAACTCGGGGTTCAACTTTGTAACTCCAAAGAAAATGTTTTTCATTTAATTTTCGGATCAAATTCAAACGACACGTTATTTGTTCTTTTGGATGACATATGCCCAAATACTGGAACGCAACTTAAATATAAATGGCGCTTAACTACGTTAATCCCGATTAAATGTACTGGCTAAGTGGCGTGCGGTGTTAAGAGCAACTTATTATTTGAATGGCGTTCCAGTATTCGGGCGAAAATCAAATAGAAATCAACAATACGTACTGCGTACGTAAAAAATCCACGCGGAATACGTTGGAACTTGTAGCAAACCGAACACTGGCAGCCGATGCTGTGTGGGACATGTGATGTGAAAAACGGGGTAGCGTAAGTAGGGGTATTACTGTGTAACAAAAAAATCTATATTTTGTTTGTTTTCACAATATTACGACGCTTTTAACTATTTGTAACAATTTTGCGTTGGAAACGAAAATTGATTATAACAATAAGTGATTTTGAGTTTTATTGATATTCATTGAAGAGAACATCTCACATCCTGTAGGATAGAAAGTGGGGGATTTAACTGATGGTGAAATTCCAACAAATATATTAAGGACGAATGAAGGTCACGTTTACTGCATGGTGTTTCAATAATGCTCGTTTTTGTGATAAACCATGATATTTTATGCTATAGAGGAATAGAATCCAACCAGATATATCTTCTAGATGTTGTGCCGCCCGTGGATGTGGACGGGCGGCCGCTGGGTCGGGTCCCTACCACAATACGCGCCGAAATACCGACTAAAAACCCGCGTCGGCCACCATCGGTGCACTACAGAGACGGCCCCGGGTTACCGTTGAGCGGACGCGCCAGGACCGCCTCTTTGTGCACCGCCGCTTCAGCGACGCGGCTTACGACGCGTGTCGCGTCACGTCTCGGGGGCCGCCAAGGTAGGGGCGGCGACCCCGTGTGGCCTCTGCGGCGCCGGGTTAGATGTTATCCCGGCGCCTCCTTCGTCTCCTGTGGCGACGGGCGGGATCGGTCTGCTCCCGATCCCGCTCGGCGCTCTCCTTCTGCGACATGACGTGTTCGCAGAAGGAGAGCATTGCTCGCCACGACCTCCGGCTGCCGACCATGGCGGCGACCACGGCCGGCAGCGAAAGGTCACTTCCGATGACCGCGACGAGAGCGCTGCGCTCCTCGTCCCAGGCTGGACACTCCTCTAGCGTGTGCTGGGCCGTGTCCTCACGGCAGTTGCCACAATGGTGGCACACGGCGGACTCCTCCGCTCCGGCTATGCGACACAGGTACGCACCGAAGCAGCCGTGCCCGGTGAGCACCTGCGTCAGCCGGTATGTCGGCGCACCGTGGCGCCTGTCCAGCCACTGTTCGAGGACAGGTCGCACTGCCGCGACGGTCCTCGTACCAGCACTAGGGTTCTCCAGCCTGGAACGCCACTCCTCCACAGCGGACCTGCGGAGGGAGGCCAACATGGCCTCGACCTCTCGGGGGACCAACCTCTGCCCACGCCCGGACGCCTCGTCTCGCCGGAAGAAAGCTGACGAGAGGGTCTTAGCGTCCAGCACCCACGGCAGAGTTCCCGCCAATACGCAGGCCGCCTCGTGCGAGACCGTGCGGTACCCCTGATTATTCGCTGCGCCACCATGCGCTGCGGACGATGCAGCAGGCGGACGCAACGATCGCCCAGGGACCCGGCCCAAACGGGACACCCGTAGAGGGCCATGGACCGCACGACTCCAGCATACAGGTTTCGGCAAGGGATGCCAGGACCATCAGTGTTGGGCAGCAGGCGCCCCAGTGCGCCCGCCGCCCTCACCAGCTTCGGCGACAACTCCGCAAAATGCGCGCGGAAATCCCATCGACTGTCGAGGACGAGACCGAGGTATTTCATCCTCGAGCCGACGGGAATCCGCACGCTCTCCACTGTGATGTGGGCCCCAGGCGGAGGCCCACACCGAGGACCGTGGAAACACACGGCGAACCGAACACACCGAACGAGGCGAGCAGGGCGGACCTCTGGAATGTCCTGGCCGTCGCTGTCACTAGTGTGTCGTCCGCGTAGCAGACGACAGCGACGCCCCGAAGGTTGGTACCACGCAACACCCAGTCGTAGCCGATGTTCCACAGGAGCGGCCCAAGAACCGAGCCCTGTGGAACACCGCACGACACTTCCCTACGGTGCCACCCGTCGGCGCCCGGATACACAACGTACCTGTCAGAAAGGTACGAGTGCACCAGACGCCGAAGATAGGGCGGCACTTCGTGGTACCGCAGTGCTTCTTCGATGCAGGCCCAGGGCATGGTGTTGAACGCGTTGGCGATGTCGAGAGACACCGCCACCACGACCCTACCCCGGGACACCGCACGCTCCGCTTGTGCCTTCACCCGCAGAATCGCGTGGACCGTCGACCGGCCCCGCCGGAACCCGAACTGGCAGTCCGCCAGATCCGGGCCCGTTCCCTCCAGATGCTCGACGAGGCGCGCGTGGACTACGCGCTCGAAGAGTTTGCACACCTCGTCGAGCAACACGATCGGCCGGTAGGCCGAGGGCGAATCTGCGGGTCGCCCCTCCTTGCGGAGCAGGACAAGCTTGCCCGTCTTCCACCGCGACGGGAAGATGCCCTGCTCAAGGCACGCGGAGAAAAGGCCGCGGAGCCTCGTACCCAGCGACTCGACGGCCAGCACCCAGACACGACCGGGCACTCCGTCGAGACCCGGGGCCGAGTTTTTGCTCCGCAGCCGAAGCACTGCCGCCTCTAGTTCTTGCGGCGAAACCTCCGGGATATCCCTTACCGAAACCAACGACGATGGCGCCGGTGGACGTGGCGCCATCGGTGGAGGAGTGAACTCCTCGGTGGCCGGAAACAAGGCCGCGACGACGTCCTCCAAAAGGTCGGTCCGGAGACTCTGGGTCAAGGGGGGCGCCCATGGGCGGAATTTACGCATCGCCACACGGTACGGGCGCCCCCACGGATCTCTGTCCAGAGACCTCCGGAACTCTTCGTTCGCCGCGGCCTTCGCTTGCGCGATGGCCACCCGCAGCGCTCTCTTCGCCTCTCTGTGGAGGTCGAGAAGGTGCTGCCCCTGCTCGTCGTCGCCGGGTCTACGGGTCAATCTAGAAGATGCAAGAATTCTGGGTAAATCTGGAGTACATCAAAATATGGAAATTTATATCAAAAATTATTCTTTAGTTCCATCCATCCATCCATCAGCCAAAGGAGGTCCACTGCTGAACATAGGCCTCCCCCAATTATTTCCACAGAGACCTGTTAGAGGCAGCCTGCATTCTTTAGTTCAGATGACATTATTTCGTTCTCACAATCTAACTAAACATTTCGCAAATAAACGCGACATTTTTTTTTTATACCGTCGAGTTTGGGCGGTAAATCCTTAGTTTTTACTAAAATAATTTAAAACTTTGCGTACTATAGCGTGTTTAAAAATAAAAGAGTGAACACTATTATTTAAGAAAAAAAACTATGTATTTACCACCCAAATACGACGATAGAAATAAGAAAAAAAAACTGACGCAATTTTGTGCACAAAATTTAGATGCGTTGTGTGAAGTCCTTCTGAAGTCACTAAAACTACACCACCCAGCTTACCTTAGAGTGTCTATAAATAAAAGGGTATACACTATTATTTCAGGAAAAAAATGTATTTACCACCCAAATACGACCATATGAAACAAAAAAAAAATCGGTAGCAATCTTGATATGGTGGATATTTTTTCATCCTCATCATTATCATCATATCAGCCACAGGAAGTCCACTGCTGAACATAGGCCTCCCCCAAGGATCTACACAACAACCTGTTGGAAGTGGCCTGCATGTATATACATATATTGATTTTAACCTCTGTTTACTTCAATGGAGAGGGCAGCATAACAGTGATGACTCGGTACAAATAATGTACCTACATGATGCTTTATTTTATGAAGTGCGTGATGGCCTGTTAGTATTAGACCAGATGAGATTATCAACATATTTACGGTGGTTGGGGGTTTGAATCTCAGGGCCAAACATCTGGTTTTTCAGAGTCATTTCTGTATCACCACGCACTATGATGTTGAAGGAAAATAACTGCTTACCATAGCAATCTTTTAAGAATTTCTATGGTATGTAAGGTCCCCCAACTCACACAAGGCCAGCGTGTGTGAAGATTATGGCCTACATGCCTAGTCAAGGTTTCCTTGTATGTATACAAGGAAACTTTGTACTTACAGCTTACAGAACATCTGTAACAATTTCTGTAACATACTTTGTGAAAATAAATTTTTCTTTAATTTCTACTGTACACATGCTTCATTAATTTTGTTGTATTTGCAGGGGCATTTTGTATTTACCTGCTATTGTAGGGGCAAAGTAAACCACTAATAAGTAACTTTAAGAGTTTTCAAATATTAAGGATTAAATATTATAACAACAGGAATATCAAACATTACTACAATGGCATTGTTGATTGCAGATTGCCACACAACTATCTTATTGGGTTAAAAATTAATGTCACATATTACACGTAATATAGAACGAATATATGTTTATCGTGGTAGAAATACATAACACACACATTATTATAAATCCAAAAAATTATGCACACTTTTCTTGGCTGTGTGGAGATTTCATATAAATTCGGAAAAATGTAGTTGCGCTGTACCAGATACCACTTTAATTAAATTTATGTTATTTTAGAATAGGTCTATTGGTAAATAAAGGTATTTTTGTTCTCACCTGTGTAGGACGTAGAGCTGTAGGAGTCTGCGGAGGAGGCGGACAGCGACCTGCTGCGGTACCGGGCCGACTTCTTGAGCGCGCCGGACTTGCCACGCTGCCCATCGAACTTGCCTGCGCCCGCCTCACTGTTCCCGCCGCGCACCTGCCCAGGGTCCGTCACGGGACTATCGCTTGCTATATTCGCGTTCGCGACGCTCTCTTTTCTGTTCTGATTCGACTCTCCATGTCCGTCCGACATTATGATAACGTTTATAATTTTTGGGAAAAATTAAAGACTAAAGAATGAACTGATATGGAGTATAATTTAATAAAAAAAAAAAATTATAGCCGCACTTCTGTTTATTTAAAATGATCACCGCAACACTAAACCGTAAGTATAAAATAATGTTTGATAAACACTATTTTAAAAGTTCATCTTCTTGGTAACCCATTAATGATCGTTTAATTAAATATTGTAGCTGAAAAACACCATTTAATTATCCGCCCGAGCTGAATTTCAATCCCCTCTCTTCACCCCTGAAACAGAAACGTCATTTTTTCGATCGGCTTTTTGCTAGTGATTGTAAAACGAGAACATGCGAATCGATAACAGAAGATGACGGTTATTTAACGTATATTTGAATTAATACTTTAATACTGATATTTATTATAGAATAACTATGTATCTTAGCCCGGCCATATTAGCCCATAAAATAGGGTACCCTTGCATGAATTCACAACAAGCTGAAAATTTACAGGCACATAAGGGATACCATTTTAATAAAATCCTGAAAAGTCGTAATTAGTCCCGTATAAGTATGCAAAAAAATTATAAATTCAAAATCGCTGATAAGATGATAATCATCATCATCTCAGGCACAGGAAGTCCACTGCTGAGCATAGCCCCCCCCCCCTCTCCCTCCAAGGATTTCAACATCGACCTGTTGAAAGCGGCCTGCAACCAACGAGTTCCTGCAAACTTAGCTAGGTCGTCCGTCCACCATGTAGGTGGGCATCCGACATTTCACTTGCCTGTACTTGGCCTTCACTCGAGAACCTTACGGCCCCTTGCTAATCCTATGGGCTATGTCGGTAACCTTTGTTCTCCTACGGATCTCCTCATTTCTGAGTCGATCTCGTAGGGAAATACCGAGCACAGTCCTCTCCATGGCTCGTTGAGTGACTTTGAGCCTTGTAATGAGGCCCACAGTGAGAGGCCACGTCTCGGTACCATATTATGTGATAATTGGTTACACACAACTATCGCAGACTTTCGATTTTATGCACTGCGGTATTTTGAACAAGAAGACGTCGCGAAGTTTTCTGAACGCTGCTTAACCGAGTTGGATTCATAGACGTAGGATCAAAATAGACTTGACATGCATTTTACATATTATAGTCCATCTCACTTAGATTTATGCATAAACCATAAGAATGAAAGTGACAAAACACAATTTGTCGTCCTTGTCATAGTTCCACATAATTTTGTAGCGTTCATATTGTACCGGCCAAGCACATAGGACGTGTGGTTTGTTTTAAACTTGAATTACTGAGTATTTTACGAATATTTGCGGTCAAAAATGTGTGTAAAAGAGTGTTGAAAGTGATTATAAGACAAAAGGTATCGTGCGCTGCTTTATTATTGGCTGTAAGAGTCGATCTAAACGATAATATGAAAATCTGGGGGCACGGCAGTGCCCCCTCCAAGTCGAGCTAAAAAGCGGCACAGTCATACCATTACCATCCTTTTCTCAAAGCAATTCAGACCATTTTCAACCCCCCATAACTTCGTTGTGATTAAAGCAAGAAGCCTGAATTTTTATTTACTAAGCAGGTATTGTGTAAACACGGTATATTTAAAATTTCATTCAATTTGAAACAGTAGTTTTAGAATTCTAACTTGTCAAAGTTCCTTAATTTTGTCACTCACTGACTGGCTGACCGATCATCAAAAGTCTAAGGCACTTCTAGGAGACATAGAACCTTCAAATTTAGAATATAATTAGTATTTAGTGTCTAAAGTAAGGGAAAATTAAACATTTTATAATTTTTGCGGTAGAAAACCTGAAATGCGAGACATGGATTTTTTTTTCGGATGTTTTTGATGGGATATATCTATCCTTACCTTGAATAATATATATAACTATGAAACGTTAGTGGGTAAACGTAGGTGCGTGGTGGTCTGTTGGTAAACGGACTAGACGCGACTGCCAACATGTTCACGGTGGTCGCGGGTTCGTATCCCAGGGCACACCTCTGACTTTTCGGGGTCATGTGTGTATTGATAGTCAATAACCACGCACTAAAATGGTGAAGGAAAACATCGTGAGGAAACCTGCATACCACAGCGATTTATAAAAAAAAATCTATGGTATGTAAGTCCGCGAACCCGTACTAGGCCAGCGTGGTGGACTATATGGCCTAACCACTCTCAATCGTACTGTCGATTGTAGAGGAGGCCCGTGCCCTGAGGTGGGACGTATATGGGCATACAGGCAGAATGAAACGTTTTTATTTTGAGCAATAAATTTGTATTTTTATTGTGTGGATTTTTAAATATAGGTAATATATTTTGGTAATTGTTTTTGTTTTTAATTATTTATTTTTGGTATCCCAAGAAATAGGCTAAGCTTAGATTGGGGACCCGTAGAGAGTGTTGTATTTTAGTTTCAGAAATTCCCTATTAGTTTACCAAACTGTAAACTGATTTCTGTTTAATAAAGATTTATTATTAGTATTATTCAAAAAATCGGTAAAGATAATAATATAATCGATTATTTTAAACGCATTTTCGGTCTTCACGCAATCACTAGTCCAATATGGAAGTGAAACGTATTGACAAGTGGTGCACGACTAAACAATTTAGCAAATAAATAACTCTAAGATTGTTTTATACTTTATATTTGGTAAGTACATACATTTCCACCGAATAATTCAATCGCACGCAAAGTTGAACTAATGAACATGTTTGCATTCATATGATCGAAAGAACCTCATTAGGTTGTCGATGCGTTTACCGGTAGGCAAGGATACTTTTTTAAGATTTTCGAGTCTATAAATATTTAAATTTGGATTCGAGAACACCGTAAATAAATCATGAAAGTGCCACTAATGTGTTTTCATTTATGTCTTTGCTGAATAAGTTTGTTACTGTACATGATTTAACGTTGTATCAGAAACGCTATAAGCGTCGAATGTTTGTTTTTGTGGAGAATATTGGGCTATATTTTATCATTTTTGCATGAATGTTATGTTTCAATGTAATAGTGTACATTTGCGCGTCACGTTGTGTACATTGGGTGATAAATACGTGTAATATTTACGTGTGACAAGCTCTGTCAAGGCTGGACCTCTACTACGAGTTGTCGAATGTGAATCTCATGAGTGCGAAGTAAGTGTTTCCCGCGGTTTCGTCTGTGGTCGTGATATGTTACCACCGGGGCTGTACCATCTCAAATGGTGTGTTGTATTATGTTATAGAATGAAGTGTAATAAATAGTCTGTTTTACAAGTGGTAGAAAATCGTCTTGAAGAACTATTATCAAAATGTTATTAGTATTTAGTACTCACTTGATACCAAACATTAACATTACTCTGCATATTATTCTTTTTCTCACATAATATGACTGCATGCTGTGATGTTAACTTTGTTACATTATAATAATGTATGATACATTGGTACCAAAAGAGGTCAAATGTCAATTTCCTATTTGTATGCCCTAGGTTATGCATTATATAGGTATAAATCAAAACATTATGTCTTAAGTGTCCAATACAAGACTTATTATATGATGTTTCTGCATAGCTAACTGTTATTCTGCATAGCTAACGGCTATTCCGCCGTAGCGTGAAGAGGCACCTTAGCAGGCCGGCATAACTATTTCCATTGGCATGGGACCGCTGTCCGATGCCAATGGATACTCTGCCTGGGCGGCATTAGCAACTTACCATCAGGTGCAATGCTGCCACCATGCCGGGCCAGTATAAAAAAAAACTGTCATTCCATTGATTTATCTCAGACCACTAATGGCATTGTTATTGTATACTATGTTGAGAATCATTAAAGATATCTGGCCACCTTTATTTGTTTTACTAGTTTATCACTTCATTAGATTAATTCACATATCCAAATGCACTATGTTGTTCTCTATGGAATAACCAAGTGTAAAAGTATAATTAGTATTTAGAGATGCACAATATACAGAGAAAGCAGGAAAACACATGTTGACCCACATTCACCTCACCACTGTGATTGCCTTGCAAGTGATGACTCATTGTTTTCCATATTCTCCTCAAACTATGTTATTATAAATGATTCAAACAAGCTTACAGAATATCTTAAATATTGTTGTGTTAAGGAAAATGTCCACTTTGTCTTTCTTGAGAGTATAATATTTGTAAATAAACTTTTAATAATACAGTTAACCTTTTAATACATAGAAATGATTTGTAATGATGATGAATCATTATTAAATTTTAGTTTCACTATGTAAATATATTAGGCATTCACCATTGAGCACTGGTGGTAGGTCTATCATAACTGGTGGTAGGTCTCTCATATGTGCCTGAGAGGCTGCCTGGGTGGGTACCACCGCAATGTCTATTTCTCCTGTCAAACAGCAGTTTAAATGCACTGTTGTGTTTCGGATTGAAGGACATTGTAGCCAGAGTAACTACTGGACATATTGAGACTTAACATCTTATGTCTCAGGATGGCGAGCGCAGTGGAATGCCAAGCATTGCTTTATAGTTCAAGATGTTGTTTGGTTTTGCTACTGTTCATGAGCGGTCGCATCGCTTACCATCAGGCGAACGGCATGCTCGTCTCGCCATTCATTGCAATAAAAAAAAAAAAAAAGCATATTAATTCTCACAGACTAGTTTATAGAGGAAAGTATTGGTGAGACTTGGAAACTATTGAAGGAGGAAGGTATTGCATGCATCATTTTCTTTACAGATATGTGTATAGAGTGTTAATTTGTTGGATACACATACATAAAAGATACTACAGTCTATGTATATCTATTCACAAAGAATATCTCAATGTGTGGATAACTTTGTATCAAAAATAAGCTATTTATAACCCTCTCATTCACCAAACCTGGATACTAAATATGAATTAATAAGTTGGCATTTGTAAGAATGAGGTGTTGTATACCATTGTTGCTATGTTGAGGCTAATGTGGTGCGTTTTGTTGGCAGTTAAGTGATAATGTCCACACAAGGCCGCGGTCGTGGCTACACGGGGCGGCACCACCTGCGCGAGCCGCGGCCCGGCGACGCCGACCTCACCGAGGACCTGGAGGCCGTGCGCACGCTCGCCGAGCTCAGCCCGCGCTCCACAGGTGACTAGCGACACACACCTCACACACACTGACGAACATTCATCACCTCACACTGCTGCAGATATCAACCACTACGATAGACTTACCACATAAACCAGTATGGTCGTCGAACATCTAACTTACTACTTGCATCAACAGTAATTGTATCATTTATTTTTTTTAAACTTGAGAACTCGCTAATGGGTGTAACGGACCCAGTCCTTTGTTTTATCTGTACTAACTTTGAAAATTTGACTTTACCGATGTTGATGTTAGTACCTTTCAACAATAGTGTGGCACGGCGAATAGCGGTCTTAGTCTTTAGTTAAGGAGCTGCATATGAGTACTATGGACGTTAAAAGTGTGTATGCCTGACCCGGTAGTGATTAAATTTAAAGATTGCAGTATTAAGTATTAAGTATAACTAGTTCTACTAGTTAGTAGTTTCAAGCCGCAAGAGAAGGCTGCCTTGCTGGCAAATCTCTTTGCGGCTAATTCCCGCCTCGAAGACCGTGGTTCCCAGTCGCTGCCTACACTGCCTGATTGCGGTTTCTCAATGGCAGATATTCGCATCAGGCAGTGTGATGTGCGGCGTGAGTTACGGTCTCTCGATGTGCGGAAAGCCAGTGGTCCGGATGGGATACCAGCGGTGGTTTTAAGGGCTTGTGCAGCCGAGTTGTCTCCAGCACTGACTCGCCTCTACCGAGCGTCCTACCGCAC
Organism: Hyles vespertilio; assembly: GCA_009982885.2. NCBI lineage: Eukaryota > Metazoa > Arthropoda > Insecta > Lepidoptera > Sphingidae > Hyles > Hyles vespertilio. Next base: position 234,463 of record CM042805.1, on the reverse strand, counting down.
AGGTGTTGTGCCGGAATCTTGGAGGGAGGCCAATGTGCAACCGATCCCCAAAAAGGGTGATCGATCGGACCCTACCAATTACCGCCCTATCGCTATCACCTCAGTGATGTGTAAGGTCATGGAGCGGATTATAAACGCTCAATTGGTCCGCTACCTGGAGGATCACTCGTTGATCAGTGACCGACAATACGGATTCCGCCATAATCGATCGACGGGTGATCTTCTAGCGTTTGTCCTGCATCGCTGGGGTGAGGCGATAGACCGGCGTGGCGAGGCTCTTGCTGTGAGCCTCGACATTGCCAAGGCGATTGATAGGGTCTGGCACCGTGGTCTTCTGTCCAAGCTTCCGGCATATGGTTTACCCGGCAACCTGTGTTCGTGGATTTCCGGCTTTCTGCATGGGCGTAGAATACGTGTAGTCGTAGACGGACACGCTTCGGCGCTCATGTCGGTAAATGCCGGAGTTCCTCAGGGCTCGGTGCTGTCGCCCACCTTGTTTATTCTGCATATCAATGACATGTTGTCGCTTGGCAACATTCATTGCTATGCAGATGACAGCACGGTTCATGGGCGATACCACTGCGGGCCTCCAGGTTGCCGTGTCGAAACTGTGAAGGGACGCGAAGATCTTGTCATTGAGCTCAACCGGACCTTGGATCTCATTTCTACATGGGGTTCCAGGAATATGGTTGAGTTCAATGCCAAGAAAACCCAGGTGTGTGCGTTCACGTGCAAAAAATCCCCGTTCTCTCCCCTCCCCATTCTGCAGGGTACTCCCCTCTCAGTGCGGAATGACCTGTGTATCCTTGGTGTGGATATCCGCTGTGATCTCAATCCAAGGAATCACATCGAGGGCGTAATATCTGCCACATCACGCAGGGTTGGAGTCCTGAACAGGGTGCGTCGGTTTTTCACGCCCGGTCAGCTTTGCCGCTTATATTAGCAAATTATGAAATTATATTAGCTTTAGGTGGGGCATTTATCTATGACTGCTAGCTTTAAATAGTATTTATATAATAGGCTATTTGACTAGTTTCTGGAAACCATACCACATTATGAAGTGGGGTCTATAGACCTTACAAATAAAGGTTATTTTTAATTACTATATCTATATCATTTAAAAATAAATTTACAAAATACACTGAATAATTACACTGTCAAAACGCTCTGTCGGACAATGTGGTGTCGTTTGTAAACACACTCATTCTCAAATCAACCATAGATCAATCAATCAATCAATCGTCCGAATGTGTTTATGTAAAAAAAAAATAACTATTTTTCTTTCTTCACATTTTATTACATTGGACATGATAATATTATTAATTCACGGGTATAAATGACAAATAACGCGTTTTAAGGTATTTTTAATATTTTAATTTGCATCTATGCCGTTATCAATCCCATTCATTTCCTGTATTTGAGTAGTACATACTAATACATGACGTCATAGCAAATCAAAATCGTTGACGATCTCGTGGCGCGAACTCAAAATAAATTAAATTGTAATTGTGGTTTTTACCCAAAGTATACAATATTTTTAATGTATGATAATGAAATATGTTTTAAAATTAAATTATCTACGCGGATGGAAACAAATAAGTCAATATTTTTTATACAGTTTAATAGCCTATTATCATAACATTTGATCGGAAAAGATATTTAAAGTTGTAAAAATAAATATTTCTCCTTTCCGTTGAGACTCATATGCATAATTATTATAGCTATTAGTCCTATATTCGATCTCCGATAAACACCTCCTACTTAGCTTCGCGTTAATATCAGCTATAAATTAATAAACAGCTACAAGTATGATTGTGTATCCTGTTCTCAGTGACTCGGTATTTGTAAGGTTTATTCGCCGCGTGCACGCGAGGCTCGCACCCTCAAACTTGGCGGAGAGTTTACGCAAGGAGTGAGTAAGCGAGAGGGCCGCGCACGTGATCTCCCGCGCAGTACACACTACACAGCTGACGGCACGCAATTCGCGCGCCTTTTTAATCGCTACCCGTCTGCGCAATTATCGTTCAGGCCATACATGGATGACCGTAGTCACTGACAAATCTAACGGGATTCCGCGATTCCGTCTCGGAACAACATAAAAATATAACCTGTAATTCATTTAGATTTAATTATTGGTGGAAGGAAATTCGTATTCGCCCGGGTAACCACCACCGCACACGTCGCGTTGGTGGAAAACTCACTACATCATAATATTATGGCAACCGACTGGAGACGGCTGTGCTTGTCAGGATATCTCTTATCTCGACTGCACTGACATTAGCATCGGGTGGATTTAGTCTGTATCAGCCCGTACCTTCACGTCCCACTACAGGGTCCGGGTCTACTCTAACGTCAAGAATACGATAGGCCATATAGTTTACCACGCTGCCCTATTATGTAGATTTATTTAAAAAAAAATAATGTATACGAGAATTTGTATACCCAGTCTTTCATACAAAAACATTAACACATTTCAGAATTCACAACAAGTCAAAAGAAAGTTGCTTTGCTGATGAGTAGACTGATTTTTAACCAAATTGTTTACCCAGTTATGAGAACAATATTGAAAAAATCTGGATTAGTGTAATATCAGTTATGAATTTAATTATAATAAAAAAATAGTATAATGAGCTAGCTGTAATATTGACACTCGTGCGCCATCTACCCACAAGTGGAGTTATTATTTGGAGAGTCGGTGCGGTCGGTGCGGGTGCCCGGCCGCTTAGTGGTGCACTGCTAGGGGTTGAGACTTGAGTGTCGAGTGTGGGCGTGCGCGCGGTACCGACGCGGCCAGCTCCAGTGAACGCCTACTTACTAGTTATTGCGTCGCAGGGACAACTAAATATCTATTATTCATCAACATTATCACCATACTGAATTATGGATTCGAGTCCTGAGCCGAGTTGCGACCGTGAGTGTCCATTTACATTATTTTACACAAAATCGTAGATATATTAAACTTGACGTTTGGCGTGTTATTTGTTTCGTTATAGTGTACATGTTCAATGTGATGTTCCGTGTAAACTAGAGGTTGTGTCAACAATAAGTATTAGCGCGGAACCTGTGAGCATCGTAGTTGAAGGCAGGCTGTTGCGACCAGCGACGCGCGAGTAAATAAACACGGAAGTCACGTGTTATTATTTCATTTCACGTGTACTTTGTAGCCGCCCCGCGCCGTTGAAATACTCACAAATAGTGACGTCAATCCCAGTGGATCCAAGTGCAAATACGCGACCACAATATATTTGTATGAAACATAATAAAAAATAATAATAATCATCCATCCATCCATCCATCAGCCAAAGGAAGTCCACTGCTGAACATAGGCCTCCCCCAATGATTTCCACAGAGACCTGTTGGAGGCAGCCTGCATCCAGCGATGTCCCGCGACCTTTACCAGGTCGTCGGAATATCTTGTGGGTGGACGTCCTACGCTGCGCTTTCTGCTACGCGGCCTCCATTCGAGCACTTTCCGACCCCATCGGTCATCAGATCTCCGCGCTATGTGCCCTGCCCATTGCCACTTCAACTTGCTAATCCGGTGGGCTATGTCGGTTATTTTAGTTCTCCTACGGATCTCCTCATTTCTGATTCGATCTCGTAGGGAAACCCCGAGCATAGCCCTCTCCATAGCTCGTTGAGTGACTTTGAGCTAAGAAATAATAATAATAAAAGTATTTTATTACACACAAATTTTTGATTACAATTGGACGTAGTTATGCAAAATGGATCCAACTACAAAAACTTACTTTTGAGAAAACAGGAGTTTTAGTAAAATTGATATAGCAAAATAACAAGACTGTAGTTTGTTTTCGAATGCATCTTAAATATTGGGTATTGTTATTTGCTTCCTATATAGTATTGTTTTAATAAGTTTTATGTTATTTAATATATTTTTTTAGTAAAATTGTCTTTGGATCTTTTTTACAATATTAAAAATGTGGGATGGATCTTTTTGAAATAAAACTATTATTTACGGATTTTATCGCGGATTTGGTTAAATTTTTACATTTTTTGAGTTGCCGACGTTTCGATTACTTTACAGCTTTCGTGGTCACGGGGCGGACTCGAAACGTCGGGAACTCAAAAAATTTAAAAATTAAACCAAATCCGCGATGAAATCCGTAAACAATAGTTCTATTTCAATGTGTAACATTTGCGTAAATATAAGAAACCATTATGGATCTTTTTATTTGAAGTTTACGCAATGTAGTTTGGATCTTTTTTCTATTCTTTTAAACAATTATCTAGGTCACCATGACACATGGTTCTATTTTAACTCTGCAATAATGCACAATATTCTGTTGGTATCATTAACGTTTGTGTTTTTTATTAGAAAAAAGATACTTTGCAGCTGGGATGTTTTTGCATATACAAAGTTTGTTGTGTAGATGCCATTTATGACAGTAACTCAAAAGTAGTTTTTGTGGGTTGGATCCATTTTGCATAACTACGTCCAATTGTATTATAGGAGAACAGTTCCTTCCCATAAACGTGTACAATAATCTTGTGTGTCAATTACTTATCTTATATAAGGTACAATCAAAACAATTGATTGAAAAGGAATATATAATAATAGTATAGGAGCTAGCAACGTTTTCGAGAAAGAATTTTAGGTCAGTTGATTTTGTGATATCTCGTCCTTCTTGCACTTTCGGTTAGAGTCTGGGCTATCTGGCTGGCGGTAGTGGTTGCGTTCATTAGTTAAAATTTAAAAGCATTTTAGAAGGCGTAATTTTTGATTTTTTGTTTTTAAATAATTCTCTCTGACATACTTTTTTTATTGCCAGACATCATTGACAATGCTAACTATGTGCCATACGCGATTTTATATATTTTTTTATAAAAATTTCAAAGTATTTTATAATGTCTGTAATTTTAATATTATGTTATTTAAAGATAAGAAAAACTTAAAATAAATTTGCCAGACATTAATTCGATTGTAAAGCCTTAAATTAAAATTAAAAAGTCATGAAAAGTATTGCAGTATGATGCTAGTAGTCCGACGGAGACAGCTGAAGTCATCCAGTTTGCCACCCTGTAAAGTGGAATTGCAACAGCATTTATTGAGGGTTCGTTACGTCATGAAAATTTGGAGAAATGCTCACTCAAAACATCCAACATCTTTATCTCCAATGGCTTTCGGTTGGACCATTAACGGTGACAAATATGATTTTGTCTGGTTTTTGGGAGATCAATTACCATCCTCAGTTGCAGATATTATTGTTCAAAGTAAGTGTAAAATGGAATATTTATCAATAATAACTAAAATGTTTTATAACGAACAAGAAGAAATACACTGTTTATTTTTTTTTCTGTTGCAGATGATAGAGTTTTAGAAGATAACGAAAGTTCCCAAGAAGATGATATGAATGACACTGACAAAGACAGCGACGATGATGATGATGATTATGAAGATGCCTCTTTTTTTTGTGACGTCACTGGGCTGAAACAACTTGAAAAACTTAATATTAATTATTTATAATTTACATTTAGTAATCAGAACAATTTAAATAAAAAAATGGTTGCCTGTAAAGTCGGTTTTACGGGCGAAGATTTTACGTGACAACGTCTTTTTCTCGGTAGAATATTTATTGATATGAATATAATTAAATTGCACAATAGGAACAAGGAATTGAATGAAAATAAGAATTGCACAAATTTTAACTATAGAAATATATTTTGTTTACTAAAACATTGTACATGTAATGACGAATCTAAGCACTCCATATTTTCACTACAGACACAGCTGACGATACTTTAACCACACGTGTGAACTTGTATTGTGACGCTTTCTTGTTTTTCCAACGCCAAGAACGTTCGAGAAAGACAAAGACAGAGACACAAGCATGCGCCGATTCAATGCGCCTAATTCTCTAGTGCTGCGCGCGCACCGTTACGTTACCGGGCGTTACACTTTTCATAAGTGACTCCCAGCCGCAACCTAATTTAAGACGTTGTCACGTCAATAAGAAAAATCGTATTTTGCCTGCTCTCGATTGTCGAGCTCGTCAAGACGATTCCTCTGACTCCAAACACGGGGGTTTACTTTAAGAAATGACGGAGTTATGCCTGGACAAATATTTTAGGGGAGAGAGGGAGGAATTTGGGGATTTGGTTGGGGCCAATCTGTAGAGCTCACCGAGCCGGTTCCAAAGATACCAAACTCGGTGGGTCTACGATCTATATTGGCCGAGATAGGATTGGGGGGGGGGGGGGTGAGGTACATTTTCGGGGTGGGGGTAAGGGAGGGGGGGGGGGGGGAGGAAGGTTTCGTGGGGAGGCTAACTTAAATTAATTTTTTGGAGGTAAAATATTTTTTTTGGGTGGGTAATTTTTTGCGTAATTTGGGATTTCTGGCGGGGTCAATTTGTAGCCCTCACCAAGACGGTTCCGAGGATACCAAACTCGGTGGGTCTACGACCTATGTTGGCCGAGATAGGATTGGGGGGGGTGAGGTAAATTTTCGGGGTGGGGGTAGGGGAGGGGGGGGTAGGTTTCGTGGGGAGGCTAATAGGCACTATTTCGGAATAAGGGTGGGGGAAGGCAGGGGGGGGCTATGGGACAATTTTGGAAAAAGTGGGTGAAACTGAAAAATAATTCTCTAGTACTGCGCGCGCACCGTTACGTTACCGGGCGTTACACTTTTTCATAAGTGACTCCCAGCCGCAACCTAATTTAAGACGTTGTCACGTCAAAAGGGTTGTTTTTTAAATTTTAATCTAATTTTATATTCCTTTTTATGCTTAATTTTTTTGGAAACTTGCTCTGACTAGAATGATTATTATTATTATTATTTATATGGTATTTAAAATAATTTCTACTATTTCTGGCGAAATAATCAGCTACGCAGGCTTGCGGCCAAAACGAAACTGATAATGAATAAATGATAGTTAAAACACGTAAGAAATAGAAAAATAATGGATGAGCTTATTAAAATGTTTCTATTGACAGGAATTTACGAACTATTCGGCAGGTATTTAAAATGACAGCTTTTTGCATGAGGGTATATGTTAGGGGATGTATTTGGAGTGTCTTCAAACTTTTATGAAGATACTTAGAAATTACACCCATAGTTGACACCACAATTGGTACGGTCCGCACGGAGTCAACTCGCCACTGTCTTTTTAATTCTATAGAAAGGTTATATTTTGCTATTTTTTCTATACATGTTGTTTGTAGGTTATGGGTATTTGGTATAGCTATATCAATTAGAAAAACTGCTTTGTTTCTTTTATCGTGTAGTGTAATATCCGGTGTATTGTGATTAATTTTCTTGTCTGTCATAATAGTCCTGTCCCAGTAAAGCCTGCAGTTGTCCGATTCTAGTATTATTTTGGGTGAATATTTCAAAATCAAAATCAAATCAAAATCAAAATATTCTTTATTCAAATAGTCTTTCACAAGATCTTTTGAATCGTCCTTTTCTGCTACCACCGCTTCGGAACGTGTTGTGGCTGTGAAGAAGAAGCGGCACAAGAAACTCCCTCAGCAACACGAACTGTCTTCTTTTTTTCTGTCTTTTTCTTTTTTTTTTTACATCGCCATTTACAAATAAAATGATTCATGTCACAAGTTACAATAATGTCAGTTTGATTCAAAACATGATAAATTTATTCCCAAGCAGTTTTATCTTCCACATAATCTGAAATTCTATAGTATGCCTTTTTACACAGCTTAGCTTTTATTACTTTTTTAAATTTATTAATTGGAAGTTCTCTTAAACTGTTGGGAAGCTTGTTAAAGAAGCGTACACTTTGACCCATAAAAGAATTATTTATCTTGTGGAGACGAGTAACGTGTGAGGCAAGATTATGTTTGTTCCTAGTGTTCTTACTATGCATGTCACAATTACGCTTAAATTGAGTTATATTTTTACGAACATATAATAAATTTTCATAAATATATTGAGATGCAACAGTAAGAATATCTACTTCTTTAAACTTTTCTCTCAATGAAACTCTTGGACCAAGTTGATAAATGGCCCTAACAGCTCTTTTTTGTAAAATAAAAATACTATTTATATCCGCAGCATTTCCCCAGAGAAGAATGCCATAAGACATTATACTATGAAAATAGCTGAAGTAGACAATTCTTGCCGCTGCCTCATCCGTTAAACGCCTAATGGTTTTAACTGCATATGCCGCTGAACTTAATCTACCAGATAGTTTATTGATATGCGGCCCCCACTGGAGTTTAGCGTCGACCGTAATGCCCAGAAACGTAGTAGACGCAACAGGATCCAATTCTTCACCGTTAATTTGTACAGTGGTAGATAATTGCCTAACATTGGGCAGTGTGAATTTAATACATTTAGTTTTCTTAGCATTAAGTAATAAATTATTAATATTAAACCAATGTACAACTTCACGAAGGGCACTGTTTACTTCATCAAAATCTAATTGTTGTCTTTTAATTTTAAATGTCAAAGATGTATCATCCGCAAACAACACAACTTCGTGATTATTCCCGACGTGATAGGGTAAGTCATTTATGTAGACCAGGAATAGAAAAGGTCCCAGAATTGAACCCTGCGGTACTCCCATAGTGACCGCAGATCCTCCAGAAAGTTTTCCATTAATATCAACCTTCTGTACCCTATTGCTCAAATAGGAGGACAAAAGATTGAGAGCTCGGTTCCTGATACCATAGTGGCGTAATTTCCTGACCAGAGTGTCGTGCTCTACGCAGTCAAAGGCTTTAGATAAGTCACAGAATACACCAAGTGCATCCTGCGACTCTTCCCAAGCATCATAGATTTGTTTTAGGAGAGATACTCCCGCGTCAATTGTTGATCGACCCCTCGTAAATCCGAACTGTTTCTGGTGTAGCAAGTTATTGGTGTTGAAATGTGTTAATAATTGAGTAAGAATTATTTTCTCAAATAACTTGCTAAGCGTTGGTAAAATTGAAACAGGTCGGAAATTGGTCGGATCCAAGCTGTCACCGGACTTAAAAAGAGGCACCACCTTGCTTTGTTTCATCAGGTCAGGAAAAACACCAGATACCACACAGCGGTTGAATATCTCTGCTAAGTGGGGTGCTATATGCTCAATGATTAAAGATATATTAATTACAGAAATTCCCCACAAGTCTGCGGTCTTTTTAAACTAATTTCTTTAAATGATTTTAATATATGCTGCGGCCCAATTTGCGAGAACTCAAACGCCACGTTACATTTAGGTACAAGTTTTTCAAGTATAGATAAAGCAGACCTCGAAGATGACTGAAGATGTTGGGTGGTATTTTTGGGAATATCAGTAAAAAATCTTTCAAATTCAGTTGCTACTTCCAGATCTGCTGTACAACTCCTATTATTTATTTTAAGATTAAAGTTATTTTCACGTACCGAGTTTTTACCAGATTCAGAATTAATAATATTCCAAGTAGTTTTGATTTTATTGTTAGACATTTTGATTTTATTTCTTAAATACAACGATTTAGCTGTGGAACAAGCTCGTTTGAAAACTCTGGAGTAATTTTTTACATATTCCTTAAAAGTCGGATTTTGGTTAAACATTCTTTCATTGTACAGATTATATAGTTTATTCCGACTTTTAAATAAACCAATTATAATATGACGTTTTATTTGTTATTAACTCATATTTGTATGCAAGATATTGGTGTACTATTGCAGCTACTTGGTCATGTCTATGTTTGTAATCCGTCTGGGTTATAGATTTACAGGCTCCGGTTATATGTTGAATTGTTTCAGGACTACTATGACAGTGCCGACAGAGATCATTTTACTGTAGGACTGTAGGATCTTTGATTATGTGTTTCCTATAATTTTTTGTGTCGATTGTCTGGTCCTGGATGGCAACCATGAATCCCTCCGTTTCGGGAAACATTTCGCCTCGCTTAAGCCACGCGTTTGACGCTATTTGTCAACGATAGGATTAGTTAAGTCGAGGCGGTGTCTCCCGTGGAGAGATTTTTGTGTCCAGGCATTCAGCTTTTGTGTGTTAGTGGTCGGGTTTAAGTCCATCATGGAATCTAACAGGTTAAGTGTGTATATTTATGATAGCTCGTACTACAGCTCTATATAGTTCTGACTCATGGGATTTGGAATGGAAAAATAATCGTAGTGTTTGAATATTATTATTATTTTTTATTACATGTACAGTGACAAGTAATTTACTTTTGTAATGGTTCTCTGTATCATTCTCGACTTATTCTGCAACTGTCTCTCTCCGAATACTAGCATTATACTGCAATACTTTTCATGACTTTTTCATTTTAATTCCAGACTTAACAATCGAATTAATGTCTGGCAAATTTATTTTAAGTTTTCTTATCTTTAACTAACATAATATTAAAATTACAGACATTATAAAATACTTTGAAATTTTTATAAAAAAGAAAATAAGATTCGCGTATGGCACATAGTTAGCATTGTCAAAAATGTCTGGTAATAAAAAAAGTATGTCAGGTAGACTTATTTAAAAACAAAAAATCAAAAATTACGCCTTCTAAAATGCTTTTAAAATCCAGGATTATTACCTGGACAGGTAGGATGCGCACTAATGAACGCAACCACTACCGCCAGCTAGATAGCCCAGACTCTAACCGAAAGTGCAAGAAGGACGACATATCACAAAATCAGCTGACCTAAAATTCTTACTTTTCAAACGTTGCTAGCTCCCGTACAATAATGGTTTCTTAGATTTACGCGAATGTCACACGGGGCGCCCCGTGACCACGAAAGCTGTAAAGTAATCGAAACGTCGGGAACTCAAAAAATGTAAAATTAAACCAAATCCGCGATAAAATCCGTAAATAATAGTTTTATTTCAAGGAATATATAACACAAAATTACAATACGAGTATAATAATAAGGATTGGTTCATGAGTTTCTTCGGGTCATTCGTTTGTTTTATGTATTTTCACATCGCTAATATAATGTAAATCAATTAAATCCTACTAATATTATAAATACGAAATTTTGAGTTTGTTACCTATTCACGCTCCAATCGCTGGACCGATTTTGATGAAATCAAAATCCATCAGCAGCATTATGTATAAATTGTACGATACATTATGTTTTCATGCGATGGCCAAGTCGATCTATTTATTTAAAACGTAAAGAATTTTTAATATTGATATGGTAATAACTAATGTAATAACTTTATATAGAAGGTCCCTTAAGGACTAAATAAATTAATCGACTTGGTATTACATGCATCTCACAACTTTTTGCGGTAGAAAACCTGAGCTGCGAGACTTGGAATTTTTTTACAGGATGTTTTTGATGGGATAGACATATTTGAATGTCAAACAGAAAAGTTTATTTATTATGAAAGATGCTGTGAAAAGTTTTATTTGACGAATACTACGTGAAATACTGAGCGCTTATACAAATTGTGTAGCAGTAAGATACATTGAAATGGATACGGGCTATCATTATATGCATAAAGAAAGTTCTGTAGCAGCAATCTGCAATAACAACATTCAGGTACAAAAAAATATAATTTGCTATTGCTGGTTCAAAGCAATTATTGTAGTTTACGATTTCAGTAATTGCATATACTTCAGGATAAGTGATTTTGAGAGATACGTACATTTAAATGTGCACTAATTATCAGAATAACAACATCATTATACAGGTAAAAACTTTTCTCTTCTTGATTTGGTCGAATTTCGACCACTAGGCGACCACTAGTGATGTATAAATCGGTCTTCTAGACGTATGTTCCATAAGTACAACATTTCTAATGTTACAAATCTTTAATTAAGGTTATCAAAGATAAATAAAGTCTATAGTTAGTTACATATAGAGTTGTATAAAGTCCGCCTTTATACAACATAATGTATAAAAGCTTAATAAATAAATAAGATGTTTTTTAGTTAGGTGAGTGGTATTGCGAAGGTGCTATGTGTAACGATGTGCGTGTGTCGCTCGCAGAGCCGGCGCGCGGCGAGTACAAGGAGCGCGGCGGCGAGGAGGCGCGCGACGCGTCGCCCGCGCCCGACGCCGCGCTCGCCGACCTGCTCGCGCTCGACGAACAGTACGCGCCGCTGCTGGCACTGGTACGCACCGCCACACAGGCTCAATGCACTACACATTCACTCAAGTTGATCTTTTACGGAAATAAACTTATTTAGAACTGTTGGGTTGATGGCACATTAAGTAAAGATGCTCAGTAGCTTGATTAGTAACTTTATTTTACATAATGTTGAGACATTTACATATTTTTATATTTTACACGTGCTTCATGGTTCACAAGAATTTTGCAAGGGAGGCCATGACAGTCATTTATTGCGTACATCGACCAGTTAATCAGAATCTCAATAGATGGCGCTATATATCATTTTTAATATTAAATTATAAATTTACTACAGATTACAACAAGAACAACGATAAAGATGACTTTATACATTTTAAATTGATGCAGAAAATAGTAATGTGTTTGGTGTGCGGTGTTGCAGCTGGAGCAGTTCTCGCCGGGCGAGGATGGCATCCAGTTCAACCGGAAGCTGCGACACTTCGAGACCACCGTCACCAACATGTGTCCCGACGAGGCCAGGCTGCAGTGAGTACTAGTCAGGCCTCCGATATGCCATGTGCAAGTCGCCAATATCAATACTACAAGGATATTTTAGTACTTTTTTACATTTAACTATTGTAATAAGTTGGCACCGTAAATTGTACTCTAGTTGGTGATTTTTTTTTGCAATAAATGGTGAGACGAGCTTGCCATTCGCCCGATGGTGAGCGATACGACCGCACATGAACAGTAGCAAAACCAAATTACATCTTGAATTACAAAGCAATGCTTGGCATTCCACTGCGCTTGCTATCCTGAGGCATAAGATGTCAAGTCTCAATATGTCCAGTATTAAAATGTCCTTCAATCCGAAACACAACAGTGTATTTAAACTGCTGTTTGGCGGGAGAAATAGACATTGCGGTGGTACCCACCCAGGTGGCCCATCACGTATGAGAGGGCTACCACCAATAAATTGTTGATCGTTATGTAGTGTAAGGTTTAAAATTAATATAACGTATAAGAGTGATACTAAGCTTTGTAATAATAATTATAATAGACATAACATACTGGTGTCAAAGATACAGGCTTTGCCTAGTTTGGAGTCGCCTGTTAAACTGCATCTGTTATAATTTGTATAAACACTAACACGATCGTCACTCTAGCATAAATGTAATTGATGTAATTTAGTGGTATATAAAAGTTGATTATTAGTTATATGTCGTGTGTGCGTGTGTGTGCGTGCAGACAGGCGTTCGCGACGTTCCGCGCGGCGGCGCTGGGCAGCGCGGGCACGGCGCGCAAGCTGGCCGGCGTCGGCGCCTCCTTCACGCGCCAGCAGCGACAGCAGCTGCTGCGTGCCGCGCTGCTCAACGTCGTCATGCAGGGCACTTACTCCAGTCGGTACCCGCGCACACACGCCGCTACACCGCTGCACCGCTACACCGCTACACCACTACACGCAACACTCACGCTTACATAACAATAGTTTGTCATTAAAACTACGACCGCCTTATCCATAAATAATTATAAACATAAACCTATTAAAGTTATGTTTTGTCTTCTTTGCTCAAACTGAATTAAGAGTTCTTCGAATGGGACTAAAACATTCGATAACCAAATTAGGTTTATAAACGATCTGTGAATAAGACCGTAAATGTCAAACAATTAGATTTAAGTTGAACCAATGATTATAGAATATAGAGGATAAAGCATAAGGTCACGTGACGCGTACCACTTTGATATACTAAAATGGCGGCGGCTCCGCCCCTAAAAATAGTGATACGCTAGTACCCAATTTTCTATCGATATCGATCATCAACAGTGGCATACGAATAAAATTAATATAACATTTTTAATTTTCGCTTTATATGTCAATTGAGTGTAAACAGGGGAATGTAATTTTAGGATTTGACAGTAGTCATTCAAAATTAAATCCGATAAAAATGTCAATGTTTTGATATTTTTTTCATGCTATGATTTATTTCATGGGTAAGTTTTACCTAATGATTGGATTGGATTTGTCAAATAATACACACGTATGATAAAATACAACTTTATTAATATCTAGAATTTGCATGCGACTTCGAATAGTATTGCCCCACTTTTCTCCTTAAGCACCAATTTTCACCATATCAATATTTTTTGCCAAAATACAGGGTGGACAAGGAAAACGGCGCACCTGCTAATATACATTATAGTATATGGTGAAGGAATCTTAATTAAGACGGATTTGCATGGCGCTAGCGAATATTAAGAAAGATGCCGAGAAAAAAAAACTAACGTTACATATGCTACCCCTTAACACATTACGCTAAAGTGATTGAACCTTACAACTGAACGGTAGACACTCAACAATAAATAAGCAGAGCTCATTATTTACTTATAAGTCGTGCGATTGTTTGCATAACGCTCAGGGTACATAAAAAAGATATTAAATTAATACTGTCAACAGTCACATACATGGGTATTAACCCCACACTAAGATACAAATCTTGTGTCGCGGGTATTAGAAAAATAATTATGGTTCACGGAAATTATTTGTCTCGGGGCAGGAACCGAACCCGCGGTCTCTCATTTCACAGGCGGTTTTTACCAACTGCGCCACGGAGGCCGTCGGTGACTCATATGGGCTGGTTAGTTGTCATTAATGACCACTAAAATAGTTAACTGACCTTGTAATGTAAACCGTAATGACCTTGATAGGCAAGGATCCGCCAAAACCCGCACGAAAACACTGTCACAGTTTGGTAGCACAAATCACTTTTTCTTTTACATTTCACATAACACAAGTTACATCAAAAGCTATCGAATTGGGTAATGTTCAAACCATAGTGAAATTAATAAAATTTACTTAAAATAACTGAAAACAAATTTACAATAATATGCACACGACTAATACATGCACACGCGATCGCAATCCGAATTCAACTAATAAAAAATAAATTATTATTTGATTCTTGAAAGATAAAGGCCTGTTCACATTGGATACAAAGCTTTCCTATTTGAGTTCATAATAATTCATCTGAACAATTAGTATTACTACTGTATCAGACCATATACGTGCCACTGCAGGGCACGGGGTCTCCAGTGCAGTAAATTAGTAGTTAGTGTTTATTGATTTCACTAATTTTATCTCAAATAAGTCTCATATGCAAATTCTATGCTATAATTGTAGACATTTCTCTAGGTATAAGAATTTAGAAGAAATTTTATAACTTTAAAGTGACATTATTTTCAAAATACATTAAAGTAATGTTAAATACAATAATAAGCAAAGTAAATAGGCAATTTGTAACTGACTGGATCGGTTGATGACATATTTAAATAATATTATAAGCTCTTGAGCAAGTAAGGACCATTCTATCAGTCCAATAAGATCTTTTTTGTTTTAAACGTAACTTTTACGTCGGAGTACTTAATCATATTTAGTTATATCAAGTGTGTAGTGTGAGCACACCTCAAGATGTCGGGCTTCCTTTGCAAAATGCTAAAAGTTACCGACAAAGAAATTGCCGCCTTCGGCTCGCACTCACAAAGGGCGGCGGCAACCTCAAAGGAAGAATAATCGAGCCGCGTTGGATCCGAAGAAGTACACTATGACTGGCGGCTTCCTTTGACTAATAGGGTCGAATTGGGCCATCATTTTAGAAATCTTATTTTTTATTAATCAGTGTCATCAGATTATTTTTTCGATGAATATTAATTATTTAGGTAATTTAAATGTTATGTAGGTATTAAAACCCAAAACCAACTTTTCTAATTATAATTAAATTTCCAATCTTACATGATTTAAGCGATAACGAAATCACACTATCTTGGTATCTTTCAGTTTGGATTTATTTATATATTTTTTGACACTAAGGAAAATAATGACAAACAAAATAGTCAATCCATACACGATGCAACTGCACCTAAAGTTATTAAGTTGTTAATTTATTGACGCTTAAATCTAAGTACGTCCCTGTTTAACTGATTGATTTATTTGAAATGAATCAAAAAATATCCTTTTTTGAAGTTAGAAAAGGATAAATTATACAGCTAAGAGTTCATGACCTTACCCATTTGTAAACAACGGTTACAGCGATGTCTAAGAAAGTTTTGATGCTGTTAAAAATGGTTTTCGTGGTATATTTCGTTAACCGTTCAATTAACGACAAAACGAAAAAATACGTATGTGTTTAAATCTTGTTCTTCATCCATTCCAACTGGTTTTATGCGAAAAAGTGGTGATTAAACTTAAAACTTTAAACGGTCATAACTTCAAAATATTATGCCCTTGTATCCATCTGAGCAAGTGCGCCATTTATTTGCGCTCGCTGTATAACTAAAATCTAAAAAATATATACATTTAGCAACAATGAAAATATGAACACTAAATTAACAACTTAAATATATAAATAGAAATAAAATATCTACACAAAACTAACAATTAAAATGTAAAAATAGAACTTAAACAATTAATTAAATAAACTGATATTATTGTGTTCTGTGATATGAACCACTGTAATTTTAAATGGCGATATAAAAAAAGGAAAGAGACAGCTCGTGTTGCTGACGAAGTTTCTTGCGCCGTTTCTTCTTCACAGCTACAACACGTTCCGAAGCGGTGGTAGCAGAAATGAACAATCCAATAGATCTTTTGAAAGACTATTTGAATAAAGAATATTTTAATTTTGATTTTGAATAAAGGAATTGTAGCGGAGATCTCGAACGAAGGCAGGAAATCAGCACTAGAAAAAATCATATTTTCAAATCAATCAATCAAACAAAAAATACATAAGGTACATACATACATAAACATACAAGCGGTGAATAATGTGTACTATAGATTTTAATTTATGTATAAATATTGACTGCCTCGGTGGCGTAGTTGTACTATGGTACGGTTACAAAGCTGAGGTCTTGAGTTCGAATCCCGGGTCGCGCAAAGTGATATCGGCTTTTTCTATTCATTATCAGCACAGTCAGGAATTTGTGCCCGATATGGCGATAGGCTCGCCACCTACAACATCGTAGGACGGAACATACAAGGCGAAATGTGGGTGTCCTGGTTGCACCTCTGCCTACCCCTTCTTGGAAAAAGGCGTGAGTTTATGTATGCATAAATATTAATATGATAAATGTATTTGTAACAGAACTAATAATAAATGCAACTGTTACATAAACAATAGTAATATGATGTATTAAACATTTTGATCTTAGTGTGGGGTCAGACTATGTATGTGACGGTTGGTTGGATTTATTTCTTTGATATTCCTAAAAATATAATTGTTTTTTTTTTGTCCTGGTTCGCATGTTTATAGGTAATCTATAAAATATTTTTAATTTCACTTTGTTTGTCGGTCTGAATTTATATTTAAATATACATATATTATTTTTTTTTTTAATAAAAATCAAAATACTTAAAAATTATAATATCGATACGAATAATTTCGTATCGATTCCACTCATCCCTAAACTTGTGTGTAAACAAACAATACGGTTGTTATTCACACTACTTGTATAAATAACGCCTAGAAGAGTCTAAAACTTAACAAGATCCAAATACATTTATAAACGATGAAAACAAACCCAAAATGTAAATTTACCTCATATTTGTTAGTATTTCGTAAAAACAGTTACTAACCTATGAAAATAAATGTTGGGCTCCTTTTTGCTTGAACTAAGGTATTTTAAAAACTTAACAATTAAACTAATAAGCAAACTAAACAAACTTAACAAACGAGATTAAACAATGAATAATTCGAAATTCTTTGATTGTTGCAGATTTGTTTAATCCGATTGACAGATAACGCCATAGTTTGACATTTCATGCGGTTTGTGGTTTAATAGTCTGTGGTTTCGAAATGAAAACTAAAATGGCGTCATTTTGGTCTGTGGGCGTTCCAAGTGCGGTTAGTGAACAAAATATTGCCATATTCGAAACAAAGGAATTATTATTTGTCTCTTTTATTAAGGGACAAGTCAGCTTTGTGTAAATGAGACAGATACATAAATGTACATTCCGCGTCGATATTCCTAACATAACTATAACTTGTCATATATAGCTACTTTTGTGCGTTATCCTCTTTAATCTATAATCATTGAGTTGAACATCATCAACTTGTGTTCGACATGTGACTGCGACGTCCCGGTCGCTTGCAATACTAATTGAGTAGTGTAATGATTTCAGAACTCGACGTGTTGGAGCGGGCGAACCCGCTGCATCTGATAAACGCCGCAAACCTTATGGGAGATTATTTTGCTGGTGAGTAGCTCGTTGTCGTCCTGATTACTTTTATGATTCATATACAATAATGAATATATTAATAGCGAACATTGAGCACCGACAGTATTATCTCATTGGTCGATTTCAGTATCAGAGCCTGTATTGTTTGTGATTTGCCCTTAATTGATTGTAATCGGTTTTAGAGGCTCGCCTGTGCAACGGCAACAAAGTGCACATCTTGGCAAATCCGTTGCTGCACTACATGAAGGCGCTGCTCGCCAGCGACGACATCCGAGCTCACCGCAGCCTCGCCACGCAGGTACTGAGTGTGTCACTGTGCAGTGAGCAGTGTGTAGTGTGTAGTGTGTAGTGTGTAGTGTGTAGTGAGTGAGTGACGCGTGTCGGTGTGTGTTGCAGCTGATGCAGAACGGTCGCGAGCTGCTGTCGGTGCTGGCGGGCGAGCTGGACGAGCTGTCGGCGAGCGTGCGCGCGAGACTGCTGGCGCCGCCGCCCGGCTGCACCGTGTGGCTGCTGCTGGCCGCCGACCTGTGCCTCAACAAGTTCCTGCCGCTGCCCAACACGCTGCAGCACTTCTACGCGGCGCACCTCGACCTCGCCCCGGACGACCACTACAGCGAGGTCACCTACGGCTCCTGGAAGAAACCCGACGAACACAGGGACGACTCCGACAAGGTGGGGCAGAACCTGTCGCAGGTCAGCCTCAACCACGGCGACGAAACGAAGCCCAAGCTGAGACCGATCCTCGGCGCCGGCGCCGGCCTGTTGCGCCAGGAGCAGAACCCGGCCGGCTCGCCGGACAACTACGACACGTGGGCCACCAGGAACAGCCTAAGCAAGAGATACGATCTCAACTCGTGGCGCCAGCCCGACGACGAGAAGAAGGACGAGTCGGAGCCGGTGTTCAACCCGACCGTGCTGCCGCCCAACTTCCAAGCGGTGCCCAACTACCCGCCGCCCGCCCAGTACAACTACCCGGAGAACCTCGCCAACTACCTGCAGCAGGGCGACGGCGCCTACATACAGAGCCAGTACAACAACGTGAACTACGGGCAGCAGGGCGACGCCTTCTACCCCGACAGGAGCGCGAGCGAGCGCGCCGACGCCACTCCCGCCTTCCCGCCGCCCGCCGCCGAGCGCGCCGACCGCGCCGACCGCGCCGACCGCGTCTGCAACGAGCTGCAGAACAACTGCGCGCGCCGCCCGCTAGAGAACTGGAGGAAGGAGAAGCCCGACCTCAAGGACGACCCCAACCGCAACCGACAGAGGAACTGGACAAGACAGAAATCCAAAGACAACGTCAACGACGACGACGACAAGGACAGGAAGAGCAGGGACGCGCGCCCCAACAGGCCCCTCCGCAGGAACAGCGGCGACAGCCTCGACCTCAACAAGGGCGCCGCGCCTCCCGCCCCTCGGCGCAACGTCACCGACGTGCCGCGCAACCACAAGTACTGGGACCACGACGACCGCTGCGATAAAGACTACAACAGTTAGTGCCGTCCGCACGCACGTCTACTGCGTGGTGATTGATTTCGTTTATATCCGTACAGCGTGTCTCTTCTGTCATCCCACGAGTGAATGACGCTGCAACCTACGAGTCACGGTTGTGCAGTTAGCATTTGTGTGTTTGTCGTGAGTCCCGGGTCTATGCGTCGCATGCCGTACCGACCCATACGAGACCACACGCTGACCCACAATATAGTCTAATAGTGTAATAAAATATATTATTTTAAATTTAAAAAAAGGTAAATATAATTTTTAATATGTGACATTTAAAAAATACAGTATATTATAGTAAAACAAATATTGAGTCGAAATATAAAATATTATATTCCTATAACTATTCAAGGAATTTAATATTGATACTAAATCCTTGATATTCAACCTTACGTTCTGAAGAAAGAAAAACGAAACCAATCTCCAGAGTTACTTTAATGAATTTAGATAAAGTGTGAGAGTGGACCTCGTCGGCGCCGTCTGCGTGGCGCGACTGTGACGTACCGTGGACTGGACGGAATCGTGCTAGCCTCATATAGTGTAGTGTAATGTGTTCAGTTGAGAACGCTGCTGGACTCGACTCGCACTGCAGCGTGGAGTGTTCATGGAACGGTGCATAACATGTACTTTCACTGTGGTGGGTTCAGTCCAGTATGAATTTTACCCACGCAGCGCAGGGGCTTGACCAGGGCTCCCTGTCAAATGTACTGCACGCGATGTTTACAGTCTGCTGTGGCGGGACCACACTGCCACTGACTACTTTCAGTGGCCAACAAGGCTCACCTATGGGAAGTATGCGTTGATTTTTTCCTCAACACTCTATGCTACATTTGAAGGTGAACTACACCTTAAAAAATTTGACAAATGGTCATAGCTTTGAATAATTCATTTGTTTTAAACAATCTCAATGTGAATGTGAGATGTATAGTCAATATACTATCTAATTGTTCATGTACACAATAAACTGATGTTGTTTAAATAAGATCGAGTCAAAGTGTTTCCATTGTTCACAAAGTGTAAGATAAGGAACCACAGCCGTGAATTTAAGCAGAGTTTTTAATATTAATAGTTATTGCTCTCCAATGTAAACATACAAGTGCATTGTGTACATGAACATATAGTGACATGTTAAACATCGTAAATATGGGAGAATATTAAATACTTTGAAGTAATATGACAGGATTCCTATGTCTCACTACACAGCAGAGGAAACATAAGCTGCAAACCAATGTAATGTGTAAGGTAATATTTTTGATAAATAATGTATAAGACTGGTGGCTAGACAAAGTGGTCATTTTCTGATAATTAATCTCTAGGCAATATATTAAGATTTGTACTTGGATGAGGATAAAATATTAAATAAAGTATATGTGATATTGCAAAAAAATCAACTATCATGGCTATGGTTTATGGAAGTAATTTTTATGTAAACAAAATTATTTATTTAAAATTATTAGCTTATTAGGAAAATGTTTTAATTGGAATTCATCAAGACAGAGATAAAATAATGACTAAATTAGGTAATATTACAGCCTTTTATTGAACCGAAAGTTTAGTAAGAAGGGGAATGTCTCGCTCAAAGCGATTTGTATCTGCAATATCTATTCAAGTTATGAAAATGTGATGTGCAAAGAAGATATTCACTGATATTTGAATAATTTCGATAAACAATATTATAACTGTTTAAACCTAGGCTGGTTTCAAGTGTAAGATTTAACGAGAGACTATTTGAAGGAGCATATTTTTCAACAATTTTCCAAACAACAATGGATTAAACCTTTTTACCCAATATTGTTTCTGAAAATATAATATTCAGACACTTTGCACGCCATAAACTGTGCGCCCTACTCCAAGGACCACATAGCCATAATTTTAGCAAATGTTTTATATACATATGTTAAATTTCATTAATTAACTTATCTGGTTTTTTTGTGTGCTCATGTTTATTTTTTACATGCAAGCATAAACATATTGTATGTTATTAATTGCCTCGTTTGAACTTACCTACACCTTAAATTCTCTGGGATAGTCTATAAAGTTTTAAAATATCCTTTATATGGCTGTATTGTGGACTTGTCAAGACTCAAGGGTTTGCGACATCTAGTCCACCCACGGTGAATCAGGAACTTTCCTTAGCTAATCAATATGTATAATTTAATGTTGATGTTTATTAATTAACACTGAAATTTAAAAAATGTATATTAAGATATATTATGTATATTGTGCGTGGTGGCCTGTTGGTAAACGAACTAGACGCGACTGCCAACATGTTCACGGTGGTCGCGGGTTCGAATCCCAGGGCACACCTCTGACTTTTCGGGAGTCATGTGTGTATTGATAGTCAATCACCACGCACTAAAACGGTGAAGGAAAACATCGTGAGGAAACCTGCATACCATAGCGATTTATAAAAAAACTATGGTATGTAAGTCCGCCAACCCGCACTAGGCCAGCGTGGTGGACTATATGGCCTAACCACTCTCAATCGTACTGTCGAGTGTAGAGTAGGCCCGTGCCCTGCAGTAGGACGTATATGGGCTGATACAGTACAATACATATTAAGATACCACTTAGGCGTGTGTCGCGTAGGAGGGTAATGGAATGGACGAATAGCTCACTTCGGCATTTGATATAATTTATATTTCATAATTAGCGTGGTATTATAATGTATAAAGTAATATATTATAGTATGAGGTAAAAAAAAGTGAAAATTAGGTACCTAACCATAAAGTGACCACTTTGTAACGAACATGCATAATTTAGAAGGCGGTGAGAGAGCTTTACAGACCGACGTTTATGTTTAGTGCAAGTTGTAACCCCGGGAGGGGAGCGTGAAGCGTTGCGCCGCTTGCACCCGAGCGTTCCGAGCGAATGAAGCGCAGTGAGCGGGACAACATTTTGCAATAACGCTCTTTTTTATCATTCACGCTCTTTTTCGTACAAGCATTAGTTTTTGCTCAAATGTTAGTTAAATATGATGATAATAGATGACAAGTGCGCAGAGCCGCTCCATGCGAAGTAGATTTACTCCGTATTTGTAGTGGATTTACATTGGTGTAATCCAAACTCGGTCTCGAAATGGTCAATCCATTCATCCAAGTGCGAAGCGAGGTGCTCACGTGACACGTGACACAATACTGTGCGGTGTCTGCCGAGTACTGAGTTCTGAGTAGTGGCAGTGAGTACTTAGTACTGCCCGCGCAAACAAGTGGCATTTCACTTCTTGCATTACTACCGCGCAAACAAATTACTTTACTTACTAAGATTTAAACACAGACGAAAAATATTTTTGTTTTTTTACATTTGTCATAATAAGGTATTCGTTGATGGATTCGCGTGCAATCGTTCACGTAAAGTAGTTTTAATTTTAATATTAAAAATATTTTTCATCTACTTTAACCTAGCATAGAGGAATAGTTTTAATTTTTACATTAGAAATGTTAATTTAAAGGAACAAAATTAAGAATTATGTGTGATTGATGTGATTACAATTGTGAAGGGTTTGGTGTAATGGTGCACAAATGTGATGACGTCAGAGCATGAAACTGATAAGTCTTCCAGTAGCTTGCAGGAAGTACATTGTTTATATGGTGCGTTTTGGATGACGAGTTTACTGCGATAGCGTAGCCTGGAGTTACTCTTTATTTCAAGAGTAGTTCTAACAAGCCCACACACGATTGTCTAACAGTGAACCGTGACGCCATGCTGGTTTATGGGAATATGGTTGACGGTTGGACAATACGTGGAGTTGGAAAGAATCTACAGACAGTTGAACAGATTGAACTGCAATTGTATTAACGGATCGGGTACTCGTGGTCAACTTGTGTGCCATTGCACCAACACCCGACCGGACTCAGAACCCATGTGTACCTGTATAAATATGCACAATTAATAAAAACACTTTAATTTAACCATCTTTCATTTTAATATGACAAAACAGTGATGCTGAAAGGCTAAAATTGTTATAACACCAAGATGAAATATCTTTGCGGCTAATTCCCGCCTCGAAGACCGTGGTTCTCAGACGCTGCCTACACTCCTGATTGCGGTTTCTCAATGGCGGATATTCGCATCAGGCAGTGTGATGTGCGGCGTGAGTTGCGCTCTCTCGATGTGCGGAAAGCCAGTGGTCCGGATGGGATACCAGCGGTGGTATTAAGGGCTTGTGCCGCCGAGTCGCCGCCGCACTGACTCGCCTTTACCGAGCGTCCTATCGCACAGGTGTTGTGGCGGAATCTTGGAGGGAGGCCAATGTGCAACCGATCCCCAAAAAGCGTGATCGGTCGGACCCTACCAATTACCGTCCTATCGCTATCACCTCAGTGATGTGTAAGGTCATGGACCGGATCATAAACGCTTAATTGATCCGCTACCTGGAGGATCACTCGTTGATCAGTGACAGACAATACGGATTCCTTCAATATTAATCAATGGATCTTATAGCGTTTGTTCTGCATCGCTGGGGTGAGGCGATTGACCGGCGTGGCAAGGCTCTTGCTGTGAGCCTCGACATAGCTAAGGCGTTTGATAGGGTCTGGCACCGTGGTCTTCTTTCCAAGCTTCCGGCATACGGTCTGCCCGGCAACCTGTGTTCGTGGATTTCCGGCTTTCTGCATGGGCGTAGAATACGTGTAGTTGACGGACACGCTTCGGCGCTCATGTCGGTAAATGCCGGAGTTCCACAGGGCTCGGTGCTGTCGCCCACCTTGTTAATTCTGCATATCAATGACATGTTGTCGCTTGGCAACATTCATTGCTATGCACACACATGACAGCACGGTTCATGGGCGATACCACTGCGGGCTTCCGGGTTGCCGAGTCGAAACTATGAGGGGACGTGAAGATCTTGTCATTGAGCTCAACCGGACCTTGGATCTCATTTCTACATGGGGTTCCAGGAAAATGGTTGGATTGCAGCGGCGGGCCATCCGCATTGTGAATGATGCAGACGTTACGAGCAACTTAGAGTCGCTACAAACCTGGAGGGATGTCGCCTCTCTAAGCGTGTTCTACCGCCTGTATCATGGTGAATGCTCTGAGGAATTGTTCAACTTGATCCCCTCCTCTCCATTCCTAACCAGAACCACGCGTGCTGGCTTGCGAAGCCATAGTTTATCGGTCTACACCATCCCGGCGCGAACGAAACGGTTCTCTAATTCTTTTTTGTGCCGCACCGCCAGGCTGTGGAATTGTTTGCCGTCTCACGTGTTCCCTCCTTCCTACAATCCTGAACTGCACGGGACTGTCGTCCGATGCCAATGGATACTCTGCCTGGGCGACATTTGCGCTTACCATCAGGTGCAATGTCGCCACTATGCCTGGCCAGAGTAAAAAAAAAGATGCATTTTGCGGGAATTTCAAGAGGGTCACGGATGTGTACAAGGGCATAATATTAATATCGTAATAAAAAAATAATATTTGGAAAATACCTATCCGTTTTGAAGTTATGACCGTTTAAAGTTTTAAGTTTAATCACCACTTTTTCGCATAAAATCAGTTGGAATGGATGAAGAACAAGATTTAAACACATACGTATTTTTTCGTTTCGTCGTTAATTGAACGGTTAACGAAATATACCACGAAAACCAATTTTAACAGCATCAAAACTTTCTTAAACTTCGCTTTAACAGCTGTTTACACATGAGTAAGGTCATGAACTCTTAGCTGTATAATTTATCCTTCTCTAACTTCAAAAAAGGATATTTTTTGTTTCATTTCAAATAAATCAATCAGTTAAACAGGGACGTACTTAGATTTAAGCGTCAATAAATTAACAACATATTAACTTTAGGTGCAGTTGCATCGTGTATGGATTGACTATTTTGTTTGTCATTATTTTCCTTAGTGTCACAAATCCAAACTGAAAGATACCAAGAAATCACACTGGTCATCGCTTAAATCATGTAAGATTGCGAATTTAATTATAATTAGAAAAGTTTTGGTAATACCTACATAACATTTAAATTTTCTAAATAATTTAGATTCATTGAAAAAATAATCTGATGACACTGATTAATAAAAAATAATATTTTAAAAATGATGGCCCAATTCGGCCCTATTAGTCAAAGGAAGCCGCCGGTCATAGTGTACTTTGTCGGATCCAACGCGGCTCGATTATTCTTCCTTTGAGGTCGCCGCCGCCGTTTGTGAGTGCGTGCCGAAAGGCGGCAATTTCTTTGTCGGTAACTTTTAGCATTTTGCAAAAGAAGACCGACATCTTGAGGTGTGTTCACACTACACATTTGATATAACTTAATTGGATTAAGTACTCCGATATAAAAGTTACGTTAAAAAAAAGATCTTATTGGACTGGTACTGATACTTGCTCAAGAGCTTATAATGTTATTTAAATATGTCATCAGCCGATCCAGTCAATTACAAATTGCCTATTTACTTTGCTTATTATTGTATTTAACATTATTTTAATGTATTTTGAAAATAATGTTACTTTAAAGTGATAAAATTTCTTCTAAATTCTTATACCTAGAGAAATGTCGTCTACCATTATAGCATAGAATTTGCATATGAGACTTATTTGAGATAAAATTAGTGAAATCAATAAACACTAACTACTAATTTACTGCACTGGAGACCCCGTGCCCTGCAGTGGCACGTATATGGTCTGATACAGTAGTAATACTAATTGTTCAGATGAATTATTATGAACTCAAATAGGAAAGCTTTGTATCTAATGTGAACAAGCCTTTATCTTTCAAGAATCAAAATAATAATTTATTTTTTATTAGTTGAATTCGGATTGCGATCGCGTGTGCATGTATTAGTCGTGTGCATATTATTGTAAATTCGTTTTCAGTTATTTTGAGTAAATTTTATTAATTTCACTATGCTTTGAACATTACCCAATCTGATAGCTTTTGATGTAACTTGTGTTATGTGAAATGTAAAAGAAAAAGTGATTTGTGCTACCAAACTGTGACAGTGTTTTCGTGCGGGTTTTGGCGGATCCTGCGCTTCCAGCTTTGCCTATCAAGGTCATTACGGTTTACATTACAGGTCAGTTAACTATTTTGGTGGTCATTAATGACAACTAACCAGCCCATATGAGTCACCGACGGCCTCCGTGGCGCAGTTGGTAAGAACCGCCTGTGAAATGAGAGACCGCGGGTTCGGTTCCCGCCCCGAGACAAATAATTTCCGTGAACCATAATTATTTTTCTAATACCCGCGACACAAGATTTGTATCTTAGTGTGGGGTTAGTACCCATGTATGTGACTGTTGGCAGTATTAATTTAATATCTTTTTTATGTACCCTGAGCGTGGTGTACACAATCGACTTATAAGTAAATAATGAGCTCTGCTTATTTATTGTTGAATGTCTACCGTTCAGTTGTAAGGTTCAATCACTCTAGCTTAACATGTTAAGGGGTAGCATGTGTAACGTTAGTTTTTTTTTTCTCGGCATCTTTCTTAATATTCGCTAGCGCCATACAAATCCGTCTTAAATAAGATTCCTTCACCATATACTATAATGTATATTGGCAGGTGCGCCGTTTTCTTGTCCACCCTGTATAGTACCTAAAGGTAAAAATTATAGTTTCAAAAACTAAAAAAAAACACGCATAAAAGATCCAACTAAAAAATAATTTAGTTTAAGATTCGAAAGAAAATGGAGTAAAATATATACATTTTAGTGTTACAAAACGTGTTTTTTGGTCGTATTTATTGCTCAATATTAATACATTAACAGGTAGACGATTGAAATTGCCTACCCAGGCGGCCTCACACCAGTAAATTTTTCCCGTTCTTCATGCGACGAAGATTACGGAGAACTTTACCAGGTGTAATTATAGGTGCTACAACACCTTGGTTCGGGGTCAATTCAAGGTGGGACACTTTCAAATACATGGTATTAAACAAATCGTGGAAGTAAGAGTGCCACCTCTCCTTTACCGCGCCAGCCTCTCATAGCAAGGCGCCTCGTGAATCCTTAACACATTCACATTTGGTGATGTCGAGTGTCGTTTTTCCCGAGCCTTAAGACTTCTCATACAGAGGAGTCAGAGATTCGTGTCGGGCGCTCGTTTTACAGTACTATTGCTGAAGTTTTACCTAACGCGTTCTTCAGGATAGTTAGACGCTTGCTACTTTTTCAATAGTGATCTCTTTCTGAGAATTGCCTCTCGAACTGTCCCACTCCACCACCAAGTCCTCGGTCCCTATACTATTTTTATTATGAAACCATGCCCAGCAGGTCCGTCCAGCAACCACCAATTTATTGTTGGTGCTCGGTACTCGAGCGCTTTTGGTTTCGGTGTTACATTGAGATCAATAACAAGAAGCCGATGCTGTGTCACTGGGCACTTTTTCACTATTTGAATTCGTAATTCGAAGCCGTGATTTGTGAACACACACACACACACACTTTTACTTTATTAATCGACATACAATGAATTTATTGTGCTTATTTTGAAAAATCTGGTGCTAGCCCAGGGGGGGTTAGGACCCCCATGACCCTGGATCCGCCGTTATACGAAAGTCAATTATACTCATAGCTTTATGTGGTTAGATGTTCCAAAACTGATAATAAGAAGAGAAAATAGGTACAATTGTTAATACTCAATATCTCCGGCAGTTCTTGACCGATTTAAAAATAATATTAAACATAAATATTACTTAAAGTTCTCGTTCGGCACTTGGCGACCCACTTGACTTGGCGGCCTTCAAAATATTACGTATTTAAGATTTGTCGGCTAGTCTAGTCAATAAGAAAATTAATCAATGTGTACTAGCACAATGAAATATATATTATTTATTACTTTGTAGTGCACATTGAAGTCGGTCTTTTAATTTTTAATTAAATTGTTTTATTATCTACGTTTTTGAAGTACCCGCGCTCCCTCTATATATATATATATATATATATATATATATATATATATATATATATATATATATACTCTAAGATGTGAGTTTATATGATTTAAAAAAAAGTAAGGATGATATGGTATTATTACAAATCGTAGACATTACAAATAGAAACTCGTTAAATAATCAAGTAAAAAAAATATACCTAGTGGTCTATTCTCTGACCTCACTATAAAAATCTAAATATAAAACAAAAAATCAAAATGCTGAGATATATATATAATACATAACATAAATAATAAAGTTATTACAATTTACACGACATAAAAAAATGATTAGAATTTCGCTTGCAAAATCTAATAAATTATAAATAAATAAATAACGTTTTATTATTGCACATGCCTTTAGTGTTCATTGACATAATTTGTTCTGTTGACTGTTCTGTTCGCCATCTTTCTTTTGCTTCTGTCATTTCCGTGTTCGGTGTGGTTTTCTCGTAACTAATTGTAAGTAAAATTAAAATCATGTATTACGTGAGTGTGTATTGCTTGAAATTAAACAAAAGCTAAAATTACAGAAGCACAAAATGCAGAACGACGCTGGTGAATTCGTGGACTTGTACTGCCCGAGGAAATGGTGAGTGCTGGTGTTTTGAGGTTATGGTGGTGCGTTTTCCACGTTAAGCTAGTAAAGACTGACTGTATTATTCCTACAAAATTTAATATTTTTTGAATTATTTCAATTCCATGCGCGCTATTTTTTTTATTTTACCACCGAAAGTGTGGTGAGTAAGCTGTTTACATTTTTGTTTATATGAAATAAATCGTTGCGTTCAGCACGTTTATGTGCTGCTTGTAAATCAGACAAATATTCTTCGATAGAATTTCCTAAAACGGAGCGTGTTATGTTGTGGGTGTCGAAGAATGTAAGAGTTTATATTTAACAACACTTGTCTGAAATAAATAGTTGGGGACCAAACAAACATTTTTGTCTGCGCGATAATTGAAGTCATGGTCTCGGCATACAACCAACAGCCCCACAGGACACAGAAAATACAGTAAAATTTGTTACTAAAATTATTATTGATGTCAAACATGGATTATCACCATCACAATCACATCATAATAAATTGATTTCAAAAATGTGATGTGCATGTTTCTGAGACTCCTAATAACTTGATATTCTGCCAATTTAAAATTCTTTAGCGACAGGAATTTCTCACAATGATCTGTTGTAAATTTTCAAGTAATGCATATGATTTCATTTATACATATTAAAAATATTTAAAATTGTAGTAATACAAGTATTATCCAAGAATTTCACTAGTCAGTCTCTGCTGTAATTAATGTGTGAATGTGGTAGTGTATTCGTTTCAGTTATGATGTGCAGTAGTAAATTTTTAAAAGTACAAATATTTATGTTTTATTTATTTATAAATAAAATATTTTACAAAAACTAGTCAACATGTAAATTTACAACTATATAACAAAATATACACATAGTGATCACTAACGTCTAAACTAGGCCGAGCCTGTACTTAGACATTAGTATCTTCCATGGAATAGTAAAGTTTATTTTATTAGCGTTAGTAAAAACTGATCAAAGAGTTATTTAACAAAGAGTAAAATACAAACACAAGACTGTACTTATTTCTATAGTAGGCAAATAATATTTCGCTATTAGAATCATAAAGCAACATTACAAATACCATCATTTCAAATGGGCCGCTTGATACACAATAAATAGTGAATCACCTACCACACATTCTGTGAACTTCGGACATTTATTAAATAAACTCATTTGCAAAAAAAAACGGGCACCTAAGCAATGAACCATTTCAAATGTTACTATTCGTTTGTTTGATAATTATAGGTAGTTTTACTTTCACAATTTTGTAAATTAATAAGCAAATAATCGTTTTCGTCAGTATTATCATAAAATGTTGATAAAATTTATGGGTTTTAATGCTAAAGTTCACTAGTAGTGTATGCTCGCTAGTAGTGCATATGCTCGTGAAGTAAAAGTTAACAAAGATTTTTGGTTTTTTTTTTCTTTAATAAAGTAAAAGCAGATAAATGTTTAGTATCGAGTGTGACCCCCTCTCTCTGAAATCACAGCTTGAATTAGTCTGGGTATGTTAGCGAGGATATCCCGGATACTTGCTTGCGGAATACGTTCCCACTCCACGGTAATCACATTCTTCAGCTCTCTGATGGTCTGCGGAGCCGGTTGTACTGATCTCACGCGTCGTTTCAGAACGTCCCAGACACGCTCTATAGGATTGAGGTCGGGACTTCGAGCTGGCCAATCCAAACGACGAATGCCGACCTCTTGCACATACGCTTCCACATCGCCAAACCGGTGGGCGCGAGCGTTGTCGTCCATAAAAATTTAGTCTTCGCCTAAAGCGGCCAAAGCGGGTTGTGCATGAGGAATTAGAACTTCCGTTATGTATCGATGTCCAGTTAGTGAGCCGTTTTCAATGAAGACTAACTCTGTACGATCCATTGAATTTATTCCTGCCCAAAACATAACAGAGCCCCCACCATAAGGTGTGATTTCTTCAAAACAAGCCTCTGCAAAGCGTTCTCTTCGTCTTCGTAGCACTCGCCGACGTCGATCTTCACCGAACAGAGATATCCTGGCTTCATCGGAGAACAATACTCTATTCCAGTCTTCTTGAGTCCATGACTCACAATTTCGAGCAAACCTAAGCCTGGCAACTGTGCTCACGGAGTAACTTAGGGCCGCGGGCCGGGCGATGACTGCGTATATTGGCCGCGACAAGCCTCCTCCTGACCGTCCATAGACTAATATGCACATTTCTTACTTCTTCGAGGTTGTTCTTAAGGTCCACATACGAAGACTTGCGATTTCTCAATGCGCGACTCACAAGAAAACGATCATCCCGTGGTTGGGTACATGGTTTTCTTCCAGAACCAGGCCTTCTCTCGACGGAACCGGTGTCTTGATACCGCTGCCAGGTCCTTTGAACCGTCGAGCGACTCACACTTAGCCTCTGAGCCACGAAGCATTGGCTGCAACCCTCTTCGAACAGCGCAATAATTTTGGTAGCTTTTACCACTTTCTCTAATATTATTGAGACAGCTAAACAGCAATAAGGAAGCTTTGACAATTAAGAATATGAAATAAATTCATAAAAATTGACTAAAAGTTATGAAAACCGATATTATCATTTATTAACTTCGCACCAAAAATGTAGGATAAAAAGTGGTTTTCTGTAAAAACGAGCATCAAACGAAAATTTGAATTTAGAACGTACTGTTTTAAACGCCACGGCATTTTTAAAACCGGCCAGTAACATGTACAAATGATTGAAATAATTTTGGTACCGTATTTTTTAAAGAAGAATTAAGATCAAAACCGCCCGTTTTTATTGCAAATGAGTGTATATTTTTTAAAAATTAATATATTACAAGTGAATTTAACTGATTTTGTGTTTGTACTAAATGCACGTTCGTACGCTTTGGTGACTGGGGCGGAAGGGACATAATTGACATCATTACAACTATGCTAACTACTAACTAGCAGTGCCTATGCAAACAATTGAAAATGAATACTTTTTTGTTTTATTGCACTAATTTCAAGTAGAGACAAAGATTTAAAATTCTATATAATAAAATATACTCAAATTGTATACTTTCAAAAGTTTTTAATTGAATAAAATTGAAAGTGTATACTATGAACACAAGGATAATTTGGGCGTTGCAATTATTTATTAAGATCCGAGTGCTGTTCTCAAGTTGATTGTACATTATTATAATGAATATATTATGCTATTGTTTACATCTAATGAAAATACTGATTTTCGTAATTTTAATTTTCCAAATTTGACTGAGTACTGAGAGGATTCTATTGTGTTGCAGCTCGGCCAGCAACCGCCTGATCCACGCCAAGGACCACGCGTCCGTGCAGTTGGTGATCGCCGACGTGGACCCGGCCAGCGGCCGCGCCACCGACGCCTCCAAGATGTACGTCATCTGCGGCGCCATCCGCAGGATGGGCGAGTCCGACGACTGCATCGTGAGGCTCACCAAGAAGGACGGAATATTGACTAAGTGAGCACACATTTTATTTACTTACACTTAATTAAACCTGATAAAAAATATAAAAAAAAAATTCACTCCCCCACTTCTTCTATTTCAAAAGTTATACTATGAGTGAAGTTAATGCCAAGACACCGAGTGCTCTGAAATGGGTATTAAACCCAAGGCATCACAGTTCACAGCACAAATGAAATTTAGGTAAAATAAATAATACTTTCAAGAATCCTTGTTTTACATTTTAAAAGTTGTTGAGTTGCAAAGTATAATTGCAATCTCAACTTAAAGACAAAAAGTTTGTTTCGTTGTATGTGTAATAGGGATGTTGACTAATTTTTGGAATCGCTTTTATTTTGTAGATAGACCGTACCCTATATAAGCTCGTAAATAGTTTCTGAGAAAAATACGACAAATTTCATTTTAAAAAGTACGTAAACCAAAATAGTTCACTGGTGGTAGGTCTCTCATATGTGAGAGGCCATCTGGGTAGGTACCACCGCAATGTCTATTTCTCCCGTGAAACAACATTGCTTAAATGCACTGTTGTGTTTCGGATTGAAGGACATTGTAGCCAGAGCAACTACTGGACATATTGAGACTTAACATCTTATGCCTCAGGATGGCGAGCGCAGTGGAATGTTACTGTTTATGAGCGGTCGTATCGCTTACCATCAGGCGAACGGCTTGCTCGTCCCGCCATTCAATGCAATAAAAAAAAATGTTTGCAAAATTCCCGCTAAAACGCTTCAACTTTTCACGTGAAATAAGTTTTTACATAAGCTTTTCACCGAATCTCGTTTTTTTTTTTCATTGTTGACTTATTTATGACGGTATAACTACATCCTTTAATGAGTCCGGTCTCCATTGTGATAAAAATCGTAAAATATTATCGTTGTTGTAACACATTATCGAGACAAAAATAATTAACCAGTGCTAGTTTGAACTTCCGCGCAGTCGGTGCACTCTGATCCCTGTTTTCAGTCAAGCAACAGTAGACAATGAATAAAACCACTAGAAATATTTTTATTTCATTTATGATGATAAATAAATAACTTTACACGAATTTTAACATGAGTTAACATCCCTATTGACAATTTGTTTTTGACATTAATTAATTATTATTAAGTGCGTGGTGGCCTGTTGGCAAACGGACTAGACGCGGCTGCCAACATGTTCACGGTGGTCGCGGGTTCGAATCCTAGGGCACACCTCTGACTTTTCGGAGTCATGTGTGTATTGATAGTGATTGACTATTTGCAGATTTTCAACGTTTTATTTGCAGATTTTCATTTATACTACATAATTAAATAATTGCATTCCTGTTGACGCGCACTGTTAGTGTAACACATTTACACATCAGTCCTTGCAACACTATGAGGGTGAGGTTTCCACACTGATTCCAAAGGCCGGTCTCCTCCTTCTCGGTG
Source organism: Hyles vespertilio (assembly GCA_009982885.2). NCBI lineage: Eukaryota > Metazoa > Arthropoda > Insecta > Lepidoptera > Sphingidae > Hyles > Hyles vespertilio. Next base: position 200,429 of record CM042805.1, on the reverse strand, counting down.
TTCTTTGTTTTCGCTCACCGCACCTACATAAACCAAAAATGCTGTCTGCCGCCAGACTGATCGCCCCTGCAGCCAGGTCTGCCATCTTCTGCAACACAGCGTTGGTGCGACCACTCGCAGCAATCCCCTCACAGACACAAATTGTGCCTGCTGCCCCAGCTCAGCTGTCGGCGGTGCGCTCCTTCCAGACCACCTCTGTAACTAAGGACATTGACTCTGCTGCCAAATTCATTGGTGCTGGTGCTGCAACGGTGGGAGTAGCTGGTTCTGGTGCTGGTATTGGAACAGTGTTCGGTTCCCTCATCATTGGTTATGCCAGGAACCCCTCCCTCAAGCAGCAGCTGTTCTCATACGCCATCTTGGGTTTCGCCTTGTCTGAGACTATGGGTCTCTTCTGTCTTATGATGGCGTTCCTGCTGCTGTTTGCTTTCTAAGCCGTTTATTTATAAGAACACTACAACTGCCATCCTGCATAATGAGGTTTCAGTGTATACTATCTGGAGTGGACGGCCGTGGAATCAGTGTGGAAACCTCACCCTCATAGTGTTGCAAGGACTGATGTGTAAATGTGTTACACTTACAGTGCGCGTCAACAGGAATGCAATTATTTAATTATGTAGTATAAATGAAAATCTGCAAATAAAACGTTGAAAATCTGCAAATAGTCAATCACCATGCACTAAAACGGTGAAGGAAAACATCGTGAGGAAACCTGCATACCGTAGCGATTTATAAGAATTTCTATGGTATGTAAGTCCGCCAAACCGCATTCCCAGCGTGGTGGACTATATGGCCAAACACTCCCAATCGTACTCTCGATTGTAGAGTAGGCCTGTGCCCTGCAGTGGGACGTATATGGGCTGATACACTTCGATCAAATATACACTAGATACACAGTTCCCTGTAAAAGTTCTGCTAAAAAGTGGCACCGATGCATGACATGAAAAAAGTAAACAAAAAGATCATATATTCCAAATATATTAACACAAATTGCACCTTATTCCTGGAGCTTAAAGTAGCTTTTCACATAATATTGTCTAAAGTTCTGCGACGTTTTAGAAGCAACGGTCGGTGCGTGACTGAAGGCAAAAGAGTGCTTAAAGCACTCTTTTTTGGTGCCATTTTCTAAGCGCTCATGTTGTATCTAGTGTATATTTGATCGAAGCTGATACAGATTAATTATTCATGTTGGGCCAACGCAATACAAGCAAAACCCAAGGAAAAAAGTGATGCAAATTTGGCCTCATAAATAAATAGTTACCACATTATTCAATACCAGGCCTCTATAAGACATAGACCGACAAAGATTGTGGTATGTTATATTGAGCGTACCATTGTGTGAAAGTCATTGAGATAATATAATACCTCAATGGTGAAAGTACATTTATTTATGTATGTAATGTTTCATTTGTTTCAGGAACTACTGAGTTATTAGTCAAGTAAGAAACGTTATTTTATAAGGAAAATAAAAAAACCGTAAAACATCCATTTTGTTTTATTTATCAACAAATATGAGTATATTTTACATCGTTTGTAGTCACTTTACAAAGAAAAACAGAATATAGTACGGTGAAGTGCAGCTCGCGCCTAGTTCACAATAATCTGTAAGGAAACATTACATATCAATACCGTCACTATCGAAAAAATGCAAAAACGCGAGTGAGTATGGAGCTCGTGACCGAACGATTTTTAAACCTATGAGGCAAAGGCTTTACTCACGAATTTATTTATATCTATAATAGTTTTTTTCCGCAATTTAATTTACTGGTGGTAGGTCTCTCATATGTGAGAGGCTGCCTGGGTGGGTACCACCGCAATGTCTATTTCTCCCGTCAAACAGCAGTTTAAATGCACTGTTGTGTTTCGGATTGAAGGACATTGTAGCCAGAGTAACTACTGGACATATTGAGACTTAACATCTTATGTCTCAGGATGGCGAGCGCAGTGGAATGCCAAGCATTGCTTTATAGTTCAAGATGTTGTTTGGTTTTGCTACTGTTCATGAGCGGTCGCATCGCTTACCATCAGGCGAACGGCATGCTCGTCTCGCCATTCACAGCAATATAAAAAAAAAAAAAAAAAAAAAAAAAAATTTCGTCTGTGTGATTAACTGCTTTGCAAATGTTATACATATATTTATACTTAAAAATCGGTAGATACCACCTCAGAACAATGAGTAACATAGAAAGAGCCTGAAAATTATCCATATACTTATCCTGTTTTTTCCAATGGGCCAAATCATGGGAGAGAATGAGACAAATAGTATGTGCTAAGGGCGGCTCATGTTCACTCATGAAACGTCAAATTGCTATATTGGGTATGATTACGCGACCGAATTAAAAAGTGCAGTTATGTCAAATGTTACAAACGGCCAAAGCGCCGACACAATTTACGACATATTCAATAGTTGTGCTGCACATTTTATCTATATACATATAAATAAAATTGAAGTGTCTGTTTTAAGAGTCAAAATAAAAAAAAATGTCCTACTACATATCGTTATATACACGATACCTTTGCCGAAAATGATATTTAAAATTTTTTTGTCTGTGTCTGTCTGTTCCGGCTAATCTCTGAAATGCCAGGACCGATTTTGACGGGACTTTCTTTGTCAGGTAGCTGACATAACAAGGAGTAACTTAGGCTACATTTATTTTAGAAACATAAAGTAATGTTGCAATGCCCGCGCGCAGCTCACGCGCATCCCACCACTGGGCCGTCACGTCAGGCGTCACGAATCAATATCACATTTACAAAATATTGTATATAAAGAAATTTTCAATAAAGCAATACAAAAAACTGAAAATAAATGTGTAACGGGAGTTTACCGCCGCTCGCTAAGAGATGGCGCCACCGTAGAATTGATCGCGGTATGGTTTCATTACAAAGGTTGATAAATAAAATAAAAATGCAAAACCAAAAAAAAACTAAATAAACGAATTCACTTTTTTGTTAAATTCCACGCAGACGAAGTCGCGGGCACAGCTAGTCTATACATATAAATAAAATTGAAGTGTCTGTTTTAAAAGTGAAAATAAAAAAAAATGTCCTACTACATATCGTTATACAGGGTATATCAAGACTGCTACCGAAAACGAAGCCGGGTGGTAGTCTAAGCGACTTCAGACACAATGCAACAGAAAAAGTTGCAAAAAAAGTGACAATTTTTTTTTTTGTTATTTTTTTCCTATGGCCATATTTGGGTGGTAAATACATTTTTTCCTAAAATAATAGTGTATACCCTTTTATTTATAAATACTCTAAGGTATAAAAGAGTTTAAATTATTATTTTAGCAAAAACTATGGCTTTACCACCCAAAAATGACGATATTTAAAAAATCATAAAAAATAATTGTCGCATTTCTATGCGAAATTTTTAATTGCATTGTGTTTGTAGCCACTAAAACTACCACCCGGCTTCGTTTTCGGTAGCAGTCTTGAGATACCCGGTATACACGATACCAGTGCAGAAAATTATCTTAAATTTTTTTTTGTCTGTCTGTCTGTTTGTTTGTTCCGGCTAATCTCTGAAATGGCTGGACCGATTTTGACGGGACTTTTTTGTCAGGTAGCTGACATAACAACGAGTAACTTAGGCTACATTTATTTTAGAAAAAATATTTATTTTAGAAAAATAAAATAATGTTTCATTGCCCGCGCGCAGCTCACGCGCATGCCATCACTGGGCCGTCACGTCAGGCGCCTCCCACAAGTTCTCCCACCAACGAATCAATATCACATTTACAAAATATTGTATATGTCGGAAATAGATGATTCCTCAGCATTATTTCGGATTGCAGCACTAGCGCAATCTATTGACAAGAGGTCGACATCTCGATTGTTTGTGAGGTCCATCGTTACTTTAAATCCTCAACTTTGTAATAAATAATTACTTAATAAATTAAACACAATTAATTTCTATAACACTTGTATTTTAAACACTTATTTCAAACACTGATTTAAACACTGATTTAAACACTTAGTAGTTTTTATAGAACTTTTCCGTACGAAGGCGAATTACTGAATGCTCAGCTCAACAAAAGCCTTCTACAAGAAAATTCTGTAATCGCGCTGATTGGTCGAACAATCGAGCGCTCCGATTGGTTCAATATAAACAAAGTAAACTAAACACTTTAGAATAGCTATTCTAATGCAACATCTTATAATAAAATCTTAAATTACGCGTATGAGAGTTTACATAATTATTTATAAATATTGATAATCATTTTATAGTCAAGAAATTGTTTTACATCGAAAGGATGTCGCTCCCACATAATTGAGATGCGCGACATCTATACGGTTGTAATGTGAAACTGAAGTAAAAGGAAATAACAATCAAGTATTAAAAGTTTAGGCCTTAAATAATCAATGGAAAATGTAATATGGTTAAAATTCATGTTTATCATTTTATTACGGTGATAAATCATTTTATAATCAAAAAGGAATAAAAAGGAAGTAGCTACATCATGGTTACAATAAGCGCCATCTGTAAACCTACATTTTAGAACTTGAATTACTTTAAATAAGAGTTAACATTACAAACATAGAGCTTTAGCGCTTGTAGATGATGTATAAATTTGTATAGTAAATAATTATGCTTAAAATAATTAATAAAATCAATATTTATTATTTTGCGGCGACACGGCCATTCTGATCGGCGGTGCGCGCTCTGCACCAGCCGGCCTTTCGTCACCCAGTAGTTTTGCATAAACATATAGACATAGAAGTAGTTTCCAGGATTAGGAAACTTAATAAGAATGTTAACAAACCAGTGCCACACATAATGTTAGTATGTTTATATAGAGGTGATCACACATATGCAAGTACATAGTTTTGTTTCTTTCTCACGTGACGGAAATGCTCTGTGATAGACACAAAGTCTTTGATTTGACGGGAAGTTAGGATGGGATCAGGAACACCGCTCTGTGGTAGACACAAAGTCTTGGATTTGATGGAAAATAAGGTGAGGAGTTTAGGACCATTGCTCCGTGACAGGCACGAAGGCTTTATTTCGATAGGATATAGGAGCCAGGTTCTGAGCGGTCCTGAACGCCGTGGTCCCAGCGGGATAACATGAGAGATATTGAGTCTCCACGACTTCATTTCATTGGTGTGATGTCATGTCTTGCTTTTTTTTCGTGTGTTATATTTGCCTCCACGGCTTAGGTGTTAGTGGCACTTGGTGTAACAGGAGTTATTTGATTTCGCTCATATAATTTTGTAAATTTTTACTATTTGAATCTTTAAAAATTGATTATAATGCAAAGCTACAGGATGTTACCTAGGCATCGGGCGTTAGGCGAGACGTCAGACGACGGCTGTTCGCTGTCCGGTGACGGGTGCTCGCTGTCCGATGACGGATGCTCGCTGTCCAGTGGCAGCTGTTCGCTGTCCGGTGTCGGATGCTCGCTGTCCGGTGTCGGGTGCTCGCTGTCCGGTGTCGGGTGCTCGCTGTCTGATAATAGGTCGTCCGGCGACACGGATGCTTGCTCACCAGGTTGTGGCGCTCGTCATAGTTGGTCATGGGCCACTTTTCGTGGCCGTCCTCTTCCTAGTACCGGTTTAATGAAGTAGCGGTCGTTTTCCAGCACTTTGTGAATCTCGTAGGGCGCACTAAATTTCAAGTCCAATGAAGTTTGGTTACGAGGATTGTTCTTCATTAAGACGAAGTCGCCTCTTTCGAATTTGTGTATCTTGGCTTTCTTCGAATCAAATCGTTTCTTCTCTCTAATTGCTGCTTCGGTCATTCTACGTTTTACGTGTTGTTCCAATACCTCAAAATCAATCGTCATGTTATCAGGTTGCACTAGGTTTAACAATTCCGGTGGAACGCCAGTCGTTGAGTGCATGGTACAGTTGAGTGAAAGTTGTAAACTATCGAGTGCCGTATGCCAGTCAACGGTTTCGTAATTTTTGATCATGGTTAATGCGTTTTTAGAGTCCCCATTATTCGTTCTACTTGCCCATTCGCTCTACTAACACCAGGAGCTATTGAATGAATTTCTATACCGTATCTTTCACAGTATTCCTTAAACACTCCAAGGAATTCGCGTCCACCGTCTACAATAACAATTTTCGGAGTTCCAAATAAATGAACAGCATTTTTAAGAGCTCCAAGGGTGCTGTGCTGACTTTTATCGTTTGCGTGATGCAACAGAACGAATTTGGTATAAGCATCGACGGTCACTATCACATACTCTCTGTCGGTCGGTGTTCCGAGTTTCCCAGTCATATCCATGTGGATCATTTCAAATGGATTCGTAGGCTTCGCTATTGGGTGCAAATGTGCTTGAATAGCGCCTGATGAATTTTCGGAAGTCTTAAAAAAAATACAATTGTCTACAAATTGTCGAACCACAGTGTTCATTCTTTCAAACCAGTATGTCTCTTTTATCTTCGCTAAAATTTTATCAAAGCCAGGATGTTTGAGACTCGAATGGAAGGTATTTATCAAACTCCATTGAAAAGTTTTTGGTACTACAACGAGTTTCTGGGTTCCTAATAGCTCATCTTTGCGTACGTGTTTCAGCAGGTCGTCTTCAACAACAAATCCTTCAACCGACTCTCCTCTGTGAATGTAGTCAATCTTGGCTCGTAATGAACCATCGCGGCGTTGCTCTATTTTTAACCATTGTAAATCTCTGGCAGACTGCTGTTGATTTGGTTTTGTTTCTTCAGCCACATCAACATCTCTGCTATGTGAGCTAAGGTTCTCGTAGGATCTCGTAGATTTGTCTGTAACAATCGTAAGCCCTTTTTGAGATAGGTATCTGTGTACCTTAGTATTATAAAATTGATTTTCAATTAGTGGTTTATTTTTGTGGTACATTGTGGTGCGTTTTTGTCGTAGGGTACCAGAATACGCAACCAAAAGCAACACAAATTGTAGTTTGTTACATTACTTTTCGGAATTAGCAAAGTAAAACCAAAATCAAACAAATATGGAAAGAACTCACCAAGTTCAAATACTCCTTTGCACTTGCAGCTTTACAACGTAGGACGATACCACTTCTGATGTCGGAAATAGATGATTCCTCAGCATTATTTCGGATTGCAGCACTAGCGCAATCTATTGACAAGAGGTCGACATCTCGATTGTTTGTGAGGTCCATCGTTTACTTTAAATCCTCAACTTTGTAATAAATAATTACTTAATAAATTAAACACAATTAATTTCTATAACACTTGTATTTTAAACACTTATTTCAAACACTGATTTTAAACACTGATTTAAACACTTAGTAGTTTTTATAGAACTTTTCCGTACGAAGGCGAATTACTGAATGCTCAGCTCAACAAAAGCCTTCTACAAGAAAATTCTGTAATCGCGCTGATTGGTCGAACAATCGAGCGCTCCGATTGGTTCAATATAAACAAAGTAAACTAAACACTTTAGAATAGCTATTCTAATGCAACATCTTATAATAAAATCTTAAATTACGCGTATGAGAGTTTACATAATTATTTATAAATATTGATAATCATTTTATAGTCAAGAAATTGTTTTACATCGAAAGGATGTCGCTCCCACATAATTGAGATGCGCGACATCTATACGGTTGTAATGTGAAACTGAAGTAAAAGGAAATAACAATCAAGTATTAAAAGTTTAGGCCTTAAATAATCAATGGAAAATGTAATATGGTTAAAATTCATGTTTATCATTTTATTACGGTGATAAATCATTTTATAATCAAAAAGGAATAAAAAGGAAGTAGCTACATCATGGTTACAATAAGCGCCATCTGTAAACCTACATTTTAGAACTTGAATTACTTTAAATAAGAGTTAACATTACAAACATAGAGCTTTAGCGCTTGTAGATGATGTATAAATTTGTATAGTAAATAATTATGCTTAAAATAATTAATAAAATCAATATTTATTATTTTGCGGCGACATATACATATAAAGAAAATTTTCAATAAAGTTAATACAAAAAACGGAAAATAAATGTGTAACGGGAGTTTACCGCCACTCGCTAAGAGATGGCGCCATCGTAGAATTAGATCGCGGTATGGTTTCGTTACAAAGGTTGATAATTAATATAAAAATGCAAAAACCAAAAAAAAAACTAAATAAACTAATTAACTTTTTGATAAATTCTACGCAGACGAAGTCGCGGGCACAGCTAATCGATAATATTAATAATGTATATTTTAGTTTACTAACCATGTTACATAAATTGGCTTGTACTTTAAAATACCTACCCGGTAGTGTAGTGGTAAAAAAACGCTCGGCCACTGCGCGAGGGCTGTGGTCTAGGATACTCTTCATATTCATCTGAACATATAATGTTTGAAAGTGTAAATTCAAATAAGTATTTATTTCAATATTAATATATTATATTAGGTACTACATAGTTAATAAGAATAATTATAAGAGGTAACAGTCGTGTTTATAAATCGGTGGAGGCTTGTAATTAGCTATAGTTATTTGTTATTTGTCTGTAAGCTTCTCTAAAATAAATAAAATAAAAAAATAAAAATAATTTTCGATATCATCATGTCCATGGCAAAAAAATTATCTTTAGAGGCTTTGCGTACTAGCAGAGTAACGCAATCACACATGTAATGTTTTTTTTACATTTACATGCGGTAGTTTCAACTGCTAATAATTCAAAATGGGTTTTCATGGGAGTTATCTTATATTTTTGATAGTTTCTTTTTTTATCTTAGTAACAACTGAGGACATCAGAGAACACCTTTTCAAAAAAAGTAGATCATCGTATTATATTTTTTGTTCTATAGCTACAAAGATAAGATACAAGTTTTTAATAAATAAAAAAATGGCTATGAATTTGAAATAAATAATAATGATTCATGTATGAATATCTACCATTGTGTCTAGGAATTTTCTATAAAGAAAATTCATGAATCGATATCGATAAACTATCAGAAGAGATCACAGCACCAATAATTCTTGTTGTCAAAATTAGAGTGTACGTTGAAATGTCAATAGCGCTACTTCTATGTTATTCATTGTTCTGAGGATACCACACTAAACCTTATTTCACCCACATTTCTCCTTTCAAAAGGAGAAAGGGATTTTCCCGTGCCTTTTCATCGCGCACAACACAGGCGAATAGATAAAAATTCTAAAAATCGTTTTTCTTTATATTCCATGTACATTCAACATTTTATGATAACTCGCAGGACACAGGTATTGGCCAGCGTGGTACACAATGGTCAAAACTTCTAAATCGTAATCTCGAAAGTAGAGTGATGTAAGCCTGGATAAAAAATGCCTGTGGATATGGTACCGGTGTAGTAAAAATAGAACAAGTTACCATTTCCCGCGGCCGCCGCAGCCGGCCTTGCCGCCGGGCGGCGGGCGGCAGATGGTGCGCTTCTTGCAGCCGCGCGCCGCCGCCACGCACGCCCACACCACCCACCACATCCACCACCACATCTGCGCAGTTACAAGTACACATTACACATGCATCACATACACCGCTACATACGAACCTATGTATCGCATGTAATTAATTATTATGATCATCCTTTGGATTTTTTTTGACTGCCTCGGTGGCGTAATAGGCGTGACGACAGTATCAAAATATCAAATATTTTATGATGTTAGGGGGAAAAACATATTAGAAGGGTTTAAAAACGATGTTTTAGTTTTAATCCAGAATAGGAGATTAATAAGATTTTCAATAAAATAAAAGTACAAAATATAGCAATCGGCCATTTTGACAGAAATGCTAGTCACGACGAATGACGTCACGCCTATGTAAACCTGCCGTAAACATTACCAATTTCTTTAGAAATGTGGAATGTGAATTTTACCGGAACCACTTATAGACTTTAGAATTCATTTTTATCAAACGAAATATGTTTTGTTTCGTTAACTTTCTTCGCTGCGCATAGATACAATGACATGTTTACCTAGTGGTGACGTTATAACGGATGCCATGACACCTAGTTTTTTCTGTGCACTATTGAAAGATTATTAGAAAAATGGCTTAAAACTGTGTTAAACCTTTGTTAATTCTTGAAATATAGATTATTTCGTATATAATAAATGTGTATCTATATTATAAAACATGATTTTAAAATAATTCGTCATGCCTATTTAAGAGGTTACATTTACAAAGAGGTCTCGGGTTCGAATCCCGGGTTGGACAAAGTGATATTCGATTTTTCTATTCATTAACAGCCCAAAGTCAGGAATTTGCCCGATATGGCGATAGGCTCGCCACCTATCACATCGTGGGAAATACACAAAGCGAAATTTGGGTATCCTAGCACCTCTGCATACCCCTCTTAGGAAAAAGGAGTGAGTTTATGTATGTATGTATTACCCTTTAGAAATTATTACTTAATAATCTTAATTGATCCACATCAGCTTACGGCCAGTGTGAGGCGTAGCCAGTTGCGCAGCGTGAGTTACGGTCTGCCGATGTGCGGAAAGCCAGTGGTCCGGATGTATTACCAGCGGTGGTTTTAAGACCTTATTCAGCGGAGTTGTCTCCTACACTAACTCCGACGGTCGTACCGCACACGAGTTGTGCTTGGATCTTGGAGGAAGGCCAATGTGCAACAGATCCCCAAAAAGGGTGATCGGTTAGATCCTACCAATTATCGCTTTCTTGCTATCACCTCAATGATGTGGGAGGACATGTTCACTCGTTGATGACAGACAATACGGATTCCGTCAAAACCGATCAACCATCTAGCGTTTGTCCTGCATCGCTGGGATTAGGCGATTGACTGGCGTGGCGAGGCTCTTGCTGCTAGCCTCGACATAGCCAAGGCATATGATAGGGTCTGGCACCGTGGTCTTTTTTCCAAACTTCCGGCTTACGGTTTGCCCGACAACCTGTGTTTGTGGATTTCAGGCATTCTTCATGCTGGTAGAATGCGTGTCGTCGTCGACGGACATGCTTCGGCGTTCATGCATAGGACTGCCGTCTAATGCCATTCGATATCGGCATTTGCGCTTACCATCAGGTGTAGTGTATTCATTATTAAAACGGCCGGGTTCTATAATCTATCTATCTTTACGTCAATAAATACCTCCATGCATTTTATGATTCAGTTCAGTGCGGCGTCACATATCCGTTCTAAAGACATTTCATACTAATAAATGGTAACTGGCGTAGATGACTATTTACTCATGTATTCCTTTTCACGTGTTATGTGTTATATAACACACAGCAGTGCAAATTGCAATATACAAAGAATAGTTTTCTACCAAGATAGCTACATAGCTACAAAGTCAGCTGTTAAGTATATTATACCGTTTAATTTGGAGCAGTGCGTCTGGGGTTTCAAGCAAAGAGGGTTCCGTAGAGAGAGAGGGAGGGAGATCTCGGATCACCAGTACTTGGGCTTGCAGCCGCCGGGGCAGCGCGGCGGCCGGCAAGACGCTTTCTTTTTGCACGCGAAGGCGCCCACTACCTGCAGCCAGGAGAGACAGATTACTATCTAATATCTAAATCAATTTTACAAAACCGAAACCACGGTAGGTTTCGGTCAAGGTAGTTTCAAAGAGCAGGCTTTCACTAGTCTTCCTGGAATTATGATAATGTCTTATTTGATTGCTTAAAAACTAACAAACCATACCTATAATCCTTCTGAAGCTTCTGAAACAAGAAAATTTAAATCAATATATCAGAGGGATAGATAGAAATGAATCGGGTGGCCACTTTTACGAGTTACGAGGATGCTCAAAACTCTCTACATAATATATCAAGGAGTGTATTCACCATTAACACCAATAAACATAATACAAAAAGTTAGCCTGCTACAGTCCAAATTAAAATAGACAGCCTCAGTGGCGCAGTTGGTTAGATGCCGGCCGAGCAACGAGAGGACGCGGGTTCGATGCCTGCACTGAAGCAACGATTTTTTGTAAACTAATTATTATCCAACTTTTTTTAGGTCCGGGTGTTTGTGAGATCGAATAGTCTCTGGAGGTTTCTGGTACTCACGACATAAGACTTGCACCATAGTGGAGGATCACGACCATTATATGTATATGTGACCGTTAGGTGTATTTAGTTATACAAAATGGATATAGCAACAGAACTTACAACGAAACTATTAAATCAAACAACTAATAGATATTTAAAAATGTGTAAACATATTCGACAAAGTTCTAAATTGACATTACCTTTGCTACTTTAATGTATTTGTGTTTATGTGTAATGCAGTTTTCTTCACAGCTCACGTATTTGCGTTATTCATAAATTTAGAGAAAACAAACAAAATCACTACACACATGAAGTTCACAATTAACAATAGTATAGGCCGGTGGAGAAAAGTATCGCTGCGGCGCTGTTCGACACACGTGCAGAACGGATCCCGAGCCGACGGAGCTCTCGCGCCAGACAGGAACACACACTTGTGATCATCAGTATAAGTACCTCGTTAATAAAGACGACGCCAAGCGGCAGCCATTAGCCAGTTAACCGAATCAAAGCACTAACTCAATGTGACCTGGCTAAACAAGGAAAATTATTCTAAAGACAGCTCACTATCCCAGATGCAATACATGCGTAAACTACAGCGGTCCACACATTACCATTCACGCACCATCGAGTGTTTGTATAATTTGTTCATCACTTACTACAAGGTCACCACGTATAAGCGCTGCTTGAAATAGATTGAATTTGGGAAACCTAACAACCAGCTTGGATATCGAATCTCGTCTGAGACTAGAAACATGTTTGACGCTTCTTAGCTTACTTTATGAGAAACGCAGCCTATTCTGCGTTTTCCAGAAGCAAAAACTCAAAAACTGTTGACTTCGGAGTTGGGCTGAGTTACTTTGAGCGTATTGTTGTAATCCGAGATGATGTGCTAAGCGAGTCTATTGGAGCCCGGGCGGCGGCAGTGCCGGCGCTGCGTCAGCGGGGCGCAGTACCTGCATCAGCAGACAAATGAGCCACCACACTCGCTCGCTCGACATGTTGCAGACGCTGGTCGCCGTTGGCACGCCGCTCACATCCTGCTCCCTTGCACCATACTTCAGTTTGTTCCACTGTTACTGTTCACTTACAATTTTGGTTACCATTTTTGGTACATCACACGGGATTTTGTTTTGTTCTTTCTGCTGACAGCGATTGTTTTTTTCGGATTATTTTCGGCTAGCGTCGCTGTAGCTTCACAAAATTCTATAGGTGGGTATTGATTTGTTACCTATTTCGTTTTGCAATTCATTTTGTAGGTATTATACCTCAAATGGCATCATCATCATCACCAGTACCAGCTTCTTCCTTTCGACCGCATTCAACGTCGGGCTGCTCGAATCATTGACGATCAGGTTCTCTCCGACCGGCTTGATCCTTTGGCTTTGCGTAGAGATGTAGCTTCGCTCTGCATTCTCTATCGCATTTACGACGGGGAGTGTTCTCAAGAATTGTTCGAACTTATCCCTGCTGCTGAGTTCCGCCACCGTACAACACGACAAACCTCCAAATACCACCCACATCACCTTGGAGGTTGGAAATCTACTGCAGTACGTTTTTTCCGGCACTTTCTCCCACGTACTACAAATCTGTGGAACCAGTTGCCAGCGGCATCATTCCGCCGACAGATACGACATAGCGACCTTTAAAAAACGAGCGAATTCCCACCTCAAAGGCCGGCAACGCATCTCCATGCCCTATGGTGTTGCAGATGTCCATGGGCAGCGGTGTTCACTTACCATCAGGTGAACCGCATGCTCGTTTGCCCCCTATATTTTTTTTTTGATTTATCGTTTATTAATTTATGAAGATATACTGTGCAGGTTTTGCTTTTATTACGGTATATCATATTGAATTATTATAAGATTTGTACTTACGTTTGAAATTATTTTGATTTATTTTAGGTGATACGTCAGCAAAACATCTACCTATATACCTATGTTAATCGTTAGGCAACATATCAAGTCTTGGATATCGTAAGAGTTAATAGTGAATAGTTGAGAAAATAGGCAATTATCACGCGGTTTAATGGTGAAGGAAAGCATCGTGAGCCGTGACAAAACCATCCAAAGAGATTTTCTAGAATGTCTATGGTGTGTGCTAATTCTCGGTTGTAAAGATAGCTTGTGCCCATCAGAGTGCGATTATGGGCTGATAAAATACTACGCATATCTTAAAGAGCATCCAAATTGCTACTAGTGCTGCGAGTACCTGCTCCTACAAATTGAAGTATTGACAAAGATTCGGGATACTATCATGTCGTCCTGCGTCCATTTATTACGGACTGCGCACAATAATCTGAATGAAAATCATATTACTCGAATAAAAACCTATTTAATAACAGACAAGAAAAGTACAACGGCATGCTAGAGATTGGGCGCGGTGAGCTGTGCGCCGAGGTAGCGCCGCATGGCTCGCCAGTAGCCGCGGCACAGCGCGCACAGCGACGCCTCGCGCCGCTCGCCCCGCCGCTCCCCCCGCCGCGCGCCGCGCCGCGCCTCGTGGCCCGCGCTCTTCGAGCGGCGCGTCGACGCGTGCAGCGCCTGCAATCGCTTGGCCTGCGCGTACAGCTGTGCAACATTTAATACTAAACCTTATACATACTTGCGTATTTTCTATGCGATAACATAACTAAAAATATTTTTAGGTGGTTGAGCCACGCCAAACCGATTACCAATTTGAATACCTATGGTATGAACGAGTCGGCTCGTCCGGGGTGGTACCATTGTCTCGCAGGAGACCGGCTTCAAGCAAGAACTTTGATGTTGTGTTTCTTTCGGTGAGTCAGATATCCAGAGGCCCAAAAAAAAGGCCCACCCTCCTCCCATCCTTTTCCTATCCTCTCTTTTACTTTAAGGGGCAGCAGTGGAGTCTGAAGTAGAAGTCTGTAGAAGTCACTTACCACCACCATCAAGAATATAAAAAAAAAATTTGACCGCTACCGTCCAGCCTGCTGTTGAAAAATCGGTAGACAGCGCCATGGCCGTGCCCCTGGCATTGTCCAGATCATGAGCATGTAGCTGCTTACCATCATGCAGGCCGCTAGCGGTGCTAGCTCGTTTACCTACTATAAATAAAGAAAAGCGTTATGTTTTCCTGAAACAATTTGCAGGTAATAAATATTAATATCTAACTCCTAACCTATGTAACTACCCCTTTAAGTATTAAGTATTACTCTGAAGACGAAGTGATTGAAATATGTGACGAGCTCACGTGCAGCGGGTCGTCGAGGTCGAACCCGCAGCGAGGGTCGCAGGTGCTGGACACGCAGTCCTCGGCGGAGGAACCGCGCTCCACGATGCTGTACAAATGTTGGAGCGACGTTATAACATGTGCTTACCATTTGGGTAAGCATACATAATTACTTACACCAATAACCAATTTCGATACATAATAAATTGACTTCTGGAGCAATATATTGATTGAATCACTGTGGCTACTGCGTCAGGTACGAGTGGTTGGTCTGACCTCTCCGTGGCGACGTTGGGTCGGTTTCTGTGTCTGGTGGCTGGCGGCACGTCGTGCGCCACGTCTTGCGGCGCGATGTCGAGTGCGTATGCGCGCGTGAAGGCGCGCGCTGCGCGCGGCCCCGCCGACCACTCGCCGCCGCCCACCGCGCGCTCCACCACGCTGCGATCCTTCTGCCGGGACGGCTGCAATACCAATGCTTACAATTTTTTTGAAAGTAAGTACTAATTTGTAGATAGACCCTTGTATAAACACGAATAGAATACTTTTACTAAATATACTTAGAATAAACTTTGATTAATAAATACCTAAACAAAAATAGTTTTAAAATTAAAACAATGCAATCCCGTGGTGACGTCACGTATTCGTACCAATGATGATGGCGCATATTGAGGTAGGTACCTATAATCCCCTGCCTGTCGTTAGAGACGACTAATAGGGGTCATCGGGGTCGCTAAGCACACAGCGGGGGCTGTGCGCTCATGTTATGGAGGCCATACACGTTAGGGTTTGCATGATGGTTTTAACCTAGCATGCATAACCGACAGGCGAACCCTAGCGTGTATGTGATAAAACTGTACGGTTATCGGTGCATGTACATGCAACCGAGCAAATATCAAAATTGATATTTTATGCCGCTCGGTTTTGTTTGCGCGCGAGCATAACCGAGCGTGTGTGGCATCCCGCGAGCTTGCCTGCTACAGTTCTCAGTTTTTAATGGGGAATATGCATGACTTCTTTTATTTTTTTATACGATTCTACTAGTCATTACATTACCAAACATACAAATAACACGTCCAAAATATAAACTATTATGCAAAAAATTTTATATTAAAATCGCTATAAATTTTTGCCGATATAAACGCGGCTATATTGACGCGCTTGTTCGTGACGTCACAATTACACAAGTTCGATGTCAACAGCAATGTTTGGTTCAATATATTCAAAATCAAAATCAAAATATTCTTTATTCAAATAGTCTTTCACAAGATCTATTGAATCGTCCTTTTCTGCTTCCACCGCTTCGGAACGTGTTGTAGCTGTGAAGAAGAAGCGGCGCAAGAAACTCCCTCAGCAACACGAACTGTCTTCTTTTTTCTTTCTTTTTCTTTTGTTTTTTTTTTTATATATCGCCATTTACAAATAAATTTATTCATGTCACAAGTTACAATAATGTCAGTTTGATGCAAAACATGATAAATTTATTCCCAAGCAGTTTTATCTTCCACATAATCTGAGATTCTATAACATGCCTTTTTACACAGTTTAACTTTTATTACTTTTTTAAACTTATTAATTGGAAGTTCTCTTAAACTGTTGGGATGCTTGTTAAAGAAGTTTATTAGTATTATTACCAGAAAATAAGGAAAGTGAGTGAATATCGACTTAATTACCATGGAAAAGCACAAAAAACCATATTACAAATATTGTGTCGTTCCTATATCCCCAAAAAAATATAAACACTGCACCTGACAAAGTATATCCCATCAAAAACATCCTGTAAAAAATTCCAAATCTCGCAGCTCAGGTTTTCTACTGCAAAAAGTTGTGAGATGCATGTTATACCAAGTCGATTAATTTATTTAGTCCTTAAGGGACCTTCTATATAAAGTTATTACGTTAGTTATTACCATATTAATATTAAAAAATCTTTACGTTTTAAATAAATGGATCGACTTGGCCATCGCATGAAAACATAATGTATCATACAATTTATACATAATGCTGCTGGCCAAGCCGATCTATTTATTTAAAACGTAAAGATTCTAAACATTCTAAGTTTTGTTTCTGTCATTGTCGTAAAACCAGAGACTCCATGTGTTTGTAGCGGGTGTTTTATAAGGAATTCTGGCGGGACCTCCGCATTGTTGTTGGTTTTCGTTTCTGTCGACGCAGGCCCCTCTACTTCATCTGTATTATTTCCAGCCATGTCACAAGAATCTCACGATGCAATTTTTTTACGAAAAGAACGACAGACAGATGTGATGTGGTGTGACAAAATTAAGAAAGTTTGACTAGTTACAATTCTTAAACTACTGGTTCAAATTGAATGAAATTTTAAATATACCGTGTTTACACAATGCCTGCTTAGTAGACATGGGCGTTTTCGGTTTTTGTCGCAAACGGATATGTAACCGATATTCAGTTTTCATATCGATATCGAAAACCGTTTTTGGATATCGATATCAATAATCAGTAACTCAGGACGGTATGCACACGTAGCCGTGATTATTGACCACGTTATTGTAACTAAACAAATAGAAACTAGACCTTATTGCTAACGCCTTAAGATATATTATGCATGCATTGCATTAACTAAGCGAACACCTGCTAAAGTTACGTTTTATTCGCTTCATCTCTTTTACGCCAGTAAAACTTAAATAGTTAGACAGAGACAAAGCGAATAACTGTTTCGATTTCATATCGCTGTGATGTGAAGTTTTGAGTTTTGTTCGTGCGTTCCCGTTGTTTGTTGGCTTTTGGTGGATATAACTGACTCGTTATAGTTATTGTCATATCGGTTATGTAGATTTAGCTATCGATATGATATGATATTAAACACATATCCGATATAAGTTACGTTTTGATATATCGAATTCATCCCTACTGCTTAGTAACTGAAAATTCAGGCTTCATGCTTTAGCCACAACGAAGTTATAGGGGGTTGAAAATGGTCTGAATTGCTTCGAGAAAAGGATGTTACGGCCTATAGCTCGACTTGAACGGGAGCTCGGCCGCGCCCCCAGATTTCCTAATGCCGAAAGGTGAAAATCTAAGAATAAAATGGTGGAAGGCTAAGAGAAGAGACAATGTATTGAATTTGAGCTGTTTATATTGTTGTGAAGACCATTTCGATGTAAGTTAGGATATTAAAATTAAGTAAAATACATATAAATATCATTCTTAAGTTTACCTACCTACTTGTTTTGTTTACAAACCTCTACAAAAACATAACCTAGTTTATGAAAAGTCGTAAAAATATTATTAAGAATAGGCTATTTGACTAGTTTCTGGAAACTATACCACATTATGAAGTGGGGTCTATAGACCTTACAAATAAAGGTTATTTTTAATTACTATATCTATATCATTTAAAAATAAATTTACAAAATACACTGAATAATTACACTGTCAAAACGCTCTGTCGGACAATGTGGCGTCTAGTTCGTAAACATCCGCTCCACAGATTCGTTCGCACTTCGCATATGTCAAAGAGAATTTAAAACACTACGTAAAGAGACGGGACTCCATACATATTTTTTTTATCCATTTACATGGCATTCTGTTACAAACATTAGGCCAGCAACGTCTGTCATTGCGTCAAAAGTGCCAAACTAACGGAGCACTAGTCTGCTCGTGCGTGCAATGGGCCTGATTTGATCGATATCGATAAAATTTAAGGAGTCTAATGTAGCCTATTTTTAAACATTTTTTATGAATTACTAAATTCCACATTATAACCATAAATTTGTACATTGGAGAGTAATAATACAATATTATGCTTAATAGTACCCGAAACAAAATAAAAACGACCTTTATGAAATGTTTATTTTTATTTAATATTTATTAACCGACTTCAAAAAAAGGAGGAGGTTCTCAATTCGACTGTATGTTGCTTTTTTTTTATGTTTGTTACCTCGTTTCTCTGTACTGTGTGAACCGATTTCGACCATTCTTTCTTTGATTGAAAGCTGATGATTGTCATTTGGTCCCATAAAAATATGGAGAAAATCTGAGCAATATCTTCGGACCTAGAGAGGGGAACTCCTTAAAATTAAGTAGGATTCCAATGGTTCTTTTTGCATTAGGTTCATTATAAAAGTTAATTTACAGTTGGGAGAAAAAAAATAATAAACATATGAATACTCCAATATCTTTGGCAGTTTTTAGCCGATTTTAGCGATTTCATTATCATCGGAAAGAACATATTCCTTGTGGGGACCAAATCTTCTTCATTTTGATTCCTATCAACACTAAAAAGATAAAAATAACCAAAATTTTAATAAAAAAATAAAAACCGACTTCAAAACAAAAAACCGCTAAAAAAAAAATAACTAAATAATAAGTACCACTGCAAAGCAAAAAAATAATATTTGTTTCATGGAACTTGCGCTTGTTGATTAATTTGCTTAATGACTTGACTAGCCAACAAATCAAAATATATGCATAACATATTGAAGGCGGGTCGCCCAGTACCAAACATATAGATATTTAAATTAATATAAGGCATAGGTCCTGCATGTTGAAGTCGGTTTTTATTTTTTATTAAAAATTTTGGTTATTTTATTCGACTTTGGGAAACAAACATACAATAGTAACTATCAACACGTTTAAAATATTAATACTAAATCCAACGAAGTTTCGGGCGGACGGAGTCCGAGGTCTGAAGTCCGAATCCGCGATATCCGTAAATAATAGTTTTGTTCAGTAATTGAAACAAAGCGATTTCTTAGAAAAGTGGAATGAATGAACAAAGGAAGTGGATCAGCTTTTAAGTATTGTAATGATACTGCAGATTTCTTAAGGTGATTTTGCTTCCAATTAAAATATATCCTCTCAAAGTAGTTTCAACATACATATTTCAAAGTATGAATTATGAAGTAAAGTATTTTCAATAAACACTTCTTCTTCTTGTTCTTTTAACACAAATTTAACCCACTGCTTGCATCTGTAAAAAAAAGAACAATAACGACCGAGTTCGATAATACAGTGATTATACAAGAGTCGCAGCTTGGTTTAATTCAGAGCAGTTCATAAATTATTTATAATTTCGACATATTATGCAAAAACCTGTGCAGAATTAACTTAAATATATGGGATTTATTTAAATTAATTATGTTTTTAAACTTATCTATAATAACAGTATGTAACATCCCTAGTTTATAGTAAACAACATACAATTTTAAAATTTTGGTTTAATACAGCCTGGTGTCCCTACTTAACAGTAAATAAATAAATAAGTTACACCCAACAGTCACATACACATGGGCGTAGCCAGCCATGGGCTCAGAGTGGGGCAGAAGTCTAAAATAATATTAAGTATATATAGGAGACTGTCCCGCCCTCACACCCACCACTGTAACTCCTGTAAGCCAGGACCAACAGTGGCACGCAAAGTAATGACACCGAGCATTGAAGCTCGGCAAGTCTCCGGAATAGCCGCGTACTGACTGACTGAGCAGCCTCGCGAGGCCTGCCGCGCGAAGCAAATGCTCGGCTAGTCGGGACGTGCCTCGCCCGAGGCAAACGCACACGCCGCGCCGCGCCGCGCCGCCTCGCACGAGCGTGCCGCGGCCCGAGCCGAGCGTTGTCGGTTTTTTGTCCATACTCAAAGGCGCCTCGGTACGTTTGCCGCGCTCAATCAAGACGGTTGTGTTTCGCCTCGCTTGTTCGTCGCAGGTTAGCGCCATGGATAAAGAACAGTGTCTTAAATTAATACAACTATACGGTGAATATAGGAGACTTTGGGATGCGCAATGTCCCGATTATACTAATAGAGGATTAAGAGAAGATGCACGGAGAATATGTAAGTTAGAAAATGAACATTCCAATAGTTGACTTGAAGACAAAAAATCTAATCTGTTTTGGTATAATAGTTTCATCCAAAAACGTTTAGCAAACTGGCTCGGCCATGCCGCGCGAAGCTGCCTCGATCCAAAAATGTACACATCGAGGCTGCCTCGCGAGGCAACCGTCCCGCAGCAAACGTCTGAGGCTGCCGCGCGAGGCTGTGCGGCTAGTCAGTACGCGGCTAATGTCTAACTTGTCTTTAACCCGCAACGAAATTAATCAGAAAGTTAAATGAATAGGAGGAGCTGGAAATAAATTATTGTCCACTTCCCTCCGTGCAAAGCGGGTGACAAAACATTGAACTGAAGAGGTAAATAACCTCGCAAAAAGACTTTTACAGCCGGAGAAGCCAGCTGTAAAGCACCACGGATCAAATCATTATTACATTAAATGGGACCTATTAGTGAACTGTTATGCTTGATTCCAGTAATAGGTATGGCAAAAACGCCGGAAAGCACGGAAGTTCTTTCTAGTCTCTACAAGGTCCATGTAGTATACAACTCCAGATGATATTTGCATACTATCTAGCATGGTTTTACGCTCATTATGCCAAAGACTACACTCCCAAAGTATATGATGCGCGGACTGCTCGTACTCGCAATTAGGTGTTGAACATGGACACGCAGGCGACGCAACAAGCTTAAAAGAGTATAGTTTAGACTTAAAGTTACCATGGCCCGTGAGAAATTGTGATACGCAATAATCGACATCTAGCCATGTCTTTGTTAAACGATCACGTACGCAAGGAAAAAATTGGTATAGATATAATATTTAAGTAGCAAGCTATATCTGTTGTCTCACCCCGGTTATTTTTCCCTACAAGAAGGTTACACCCTATAGCACCATGCATCTACAGGGTATATCAAGTGTGCTACCAAAAACGAAGCCGGGTGGCAGTTTAAGTGACTTTAGACACAAAGCAACTAGAAATGTTTGTATTTTTTTTCTATCGACCTATTGGCAAATTAAAGGCGCTATGGTACGCAAGAGTTTAAATTATTATTTTAGTAATAACTATGGATTTACCAGTTACCACCTAAACACGACGATATTTAAAAAATCACAAGAAAATTATCGCGTTTTTTGCGAAGATTTTATTGCATTGTGTTTATAGTGTGGTCAACGGTGCTCCTCTATCCATCGAAAGTGTGTCGAGCAGGGTAGTGTACCTTATACTCAGAATAGCAAAAAGATATTCGTTGAAGGTCATACAGGTATACACGCCGACCTCGACAAATCCAGATGAAGAAGTAGAGGAGATA
The DNA here is from genome assembly GCA_009982885.2 of Hyles vespertilio. Taxonomy (NCBI): domain Eukaryota; kingdom Metazoa; phylum Arthropoda; class Insecta; order Lepidoptera; family Sphingidae; genus Hyles; species Hyles vespertilio. The sequence goes on along the minus strand of CM042805.1, from coordinate 178,211 downwards.
TATGATGACATAAGTCGGGCCATACATACTTTAACTTACTTAAATCTTATTTTCATTTTAATTTCAACGCAAAGTTGGGTATGAGACCCGAGAGCTGAGTTGATCCGACCCTACAGCGATGATATACCGGACATCAGCCTGTGTGAGATTGAGATGGTCCTGCAGCAACTTAAGAACAAAAAGGCGCCGGGTGAGGTCGAATCACTTCAGCTTCTGAAAGCGGGCGGAACGCCGATAATGAAAGTCCTTCAGAGGCTCTTCAATTCCGTTCTCCTCGAGGGCTCAACACCAGTGACATGGAGCTAGAGCTTGGTGGCACTGTTCTTTAAAAAAAGTTGATAACACTTTGCTGAAGAACTACAGGCCCATCTCGCTTCTGAGCCGGTTTTTTGAAAAGGCTTTAGTATCATAGGCCACATCCATACGCTTCGGCTATAAAAAAACCGAGGAATATAATTTGCCGCTTGGTTTAGCGTTTGTAGACTATGAGAAAGCATTTGATTCGATCGAGACTTGGGCTTTGCTATACTCTTGTCTCTCCAGTGGTCACACATCGACTATCGGTACATCGAAGTATTGAAGTGTATATACAACAACTCTACCATGTCGGTCCGAGTAAAATATCAGAGCACGAAGGATATTCCACTGCAGAGAGGCGTGAAACAGGTAGATGTCATATCTCCGAAACTGTTCACTGCCGCGCAGGAAAACGCCTTCAAGCTCTTGCAGTGGAAAGGATTCGGCATCAACATCAATGGCGAGTATATCACTCACCTTCGATTTGCCGACAATATTGTAGTCTTGGCAAAATCGCTGGATACCTTAGCACTATACTCGAAGACCTCAATCGAATCTCCCAACAGGTGGGTCTTAAAATGATCTTGGACAAAACGAAGATCAGGTCGAATGTCCATGCTGTGCCCACCCCCATTGGAGTTGGGGGCTCGACCCTTGAAGTTGTAGACGAATATGTCTATTTATGACAAGTGGTCCGATAAGGCAGGTCCAACTTCGAGACAGAGGTCAATCGTCGAAACCAACTCGGTTGGGCAGCGTTCAGAAAACTACGCGACGTCTTCTCGTCCAAAATGCATCAGTGCCTTAAATCAAAAGATAGTTCGATAGTTGTGTGTTGCTAGTGATGACATACGGCACCGAGACGTGGCCTCCCACTATGGGCCTTATTAGGGAGATCAAAGTCACTAAACGAGCTATGGAGAGGCTTTGCTCGGGGTTTCCCAACGTGACCGAATCAGAAATGAGGAGATCCGTAGGAGAACTAAGTAACCAACATAGTCCAACGAATTAGTAAGTTGAAGGTCGCAATGGGCGGGGCACATAGCCTGGAGAATTGATGGTCGATGGGCCAAAAATTCTCGAATGGAGGCCAGCTAGCGGAAAGCGCAGCGAAGGACGTCCATCCACAAGGTAGTCAGACGACCCGGTAAAGGTCGCGGGACGTTTCTGAATGCAGGCTGCCTCCAACAGGTCACTGTGGAAATCATTGCGGGATGCCTTTGTTCAGCAGTGGACTTCCTTTTGCTGATAGATGATGTGCTAATAGTCACTAAAGCTAGCACCCGGCTTCGTTTCGGTTGCAGTCTTGATATACCCTATTATGTATAATTTAAATTGACCAAAACACCTCACGAAATCTTCCATCTAAAAATGTGTCTCTAACTTCAGCAGTTTGGGCTCTGGGAGTATACCAATTTGTTAATCAGCCATTTTAGAGATATATATCAATCCATGGGTAGTACTTTACTTAGATAGTTTATTTTTTTAAGTTTAGTAGGTACCTTAGAGGCCAGAGCCAGGGTGGGGCAGTTGCCCCACCCTGCCCCACCGTGGCTACGCCCATGTTGAATGCAACTTAACAATGTAATAATAACGAAAATATGATTAGTATCTAAATTTGTATTGTTCATTGCTTGCACAGTAATATTTGTCTACTTATAATGCAAATAAAATATTTTTATGATATAATATTACCAATATATAAATCATAAGTTACATTTCAATTCAATATTAGAATTTTGAAGCGCACGGATCAAAGTTGGTTGCGCTGACTGTATAGCGAGGCGACGCGGCAGCTCTACGCACACAGCTTTGTTCGCTTATGTGTGCGTGAAATTAACGAAGAAATACCCATAGTTGACTTTGCACGCAAGGTGTAAACGCTCTTAAAATCGCTTCGAAAATTAGCCATTATTTGTCGTAAAAAGTAAATGACAAAAAATGTTATTGTGGGATATCCATAAGAGATAGACATATACCATCGCGGAGTTTTCTGTAGACCTTTTCAATGTGTACAAATATGTAGTATATTATTTTGATAAATCTCGTAGGGTTCAGCCTGCGTTTGTAATGTAAGCGGAAAAATATTGATAATTAACGACATCACATTAGAAACCTCAAAAATAACAATATTTCTCCACTATTTAATAGATGTTATTATACAGGGTATATCAAGACTACTACCGAAAACGAAGCCGGGTGGTAGTTTAAACGACTTCAGACACAATGCAATAGAAATAGTCGCAAAAAAAAGCGACAATTTTTTTTGTTATTTTTTCCTATGGCCATATTTAGGTGGTAAATACATTTTTTCCTAAAATAATAGTGTATACCCTTTTATTTATAAGGTAATCTAAGGTATAAAAGAGTTTAAATTATTATTTTAGCAAAACTATGGATTTACCACCCAAAAATTACGATATTTAAAAAATCATAAAAATAATTGTCGCGTTTCTATGCGAAATTTTTAATTGCATTGTGTTTGTAGCCACTAAAACTACAACCCGGCTTCGTTTTCGGTAGCAGTCTTGAGATACCCAGTACATATAAACGTTTCTATTGAATCACTCTATCTATTAAAAAAAAACGCATCAAATCCGTTGCGTAGTTTTAAAGATTTAAGCGAACAAGAAAAATAGGGACAGAAAAAGCGACATTGTTTTATACTATGTAGTGATATAATCACATCACATAACAATACTGTGAACACATAAAACAATTCACTTGACGTAAAAAAAACAGACACAATATAAAACAATCATTCCTCAGAAAGAAAACATACAAATAGCTCGTTGACAGCAGACCTATCGTGTAAACGTGACGTCACGTTTTCATCCGCCAATAGTGTTGCGTTTCGGAAATTTGCGCAAAAAGTATTATATATTATTGTCTTCGACGGCGAAAGGTCGCGCGGCGCGCTCCTTCGCGTCGCGTCAACCAGGGCTGGTTTTAATAGTACTAGCGCCCTGGGCGAGATTTATACGGCGCCCCCCTGGCTCCCATTGAAATGCATAAAAAACCGTTTTTTTAAATATATTTTTTAATGTTTAATAGATTAAACAATTATAATAGATTGTATCATATTGTTTAGTAATTTCGGAAAATGTTTAACTTTCATGGTATGGCACTTTTATGCCACGAAAATTACCGCATTCTTGAACATAGCCTTTGCCCTTGTACTGAACCGCCAAGGGTCTGGTTGTTAGTATCCAGGATGAGGTTAAACAGCGCAGTAAAAAGGTCCACTTCATTAAGTACCAGCGACATTCACGCCTCTATGGAGATAAGGCCCTAACTACCGATCTCCAGTTCTTGCCACATAACCCTGATTCGGGGGCCATTCTGGACAGGGCATTCTCAAATATACGATGCTAAATGAATCGTGGAAGTACGAGCGCCACCAATTACATTCCTTCACCACCTCACGTACCGTACGTAACCGTACGCCTCCTACTCTCGACCATGACCTCTCGTGGCAAGCCATGATCGCCGCAGAATTAGAGCAGGGAGCCGGATCATGAGCGGAACGTTCCGGTCTGCTGCCGACAACCGAGAAGGAGGCGCCGCGCCGGGTAAATGACAACGGCTTACTTGGCGTCCCAGCTCAGTGTTTAAGGGTGTCAGCATTCTACCACAATATCCCTGCTTGTTGTAAGAGGCGACTAATAGGAGTCATCGGAGTCACTGGGCACACAAAGGAGTGCGTACGTCCGTGCGCTCATGTTAGGAGCAACATTGATATGGGCAGCAGAACGCGTGGTCTCGTATCTGTCGCGGATCACCGACCATGTACATCTGAAGTAGGGAAAGTGGGGACATCTGCCTTTCCAAGTTGTGAGGAGCCAATGCGCCGGATGGCACGGCGAATCAACTAGGCGCTACTCGCCCATCCACATCGCCTGCCGTCCGTAATGCGCGCGATGACCACCGAGAGGATTTTAGGCGGTATGCCGGCAAAAGATCTTTTTAGATCTCGGTGGAGACCCAGCCTGGCTGCAACATCCACTTGCGCCAGACTAAAGGCTTGTTTCCAAATAGCACAACTTCTTTGCTTCGCAGATGACATGAAAATATTTACTAAAATTAATTCGGAAAATGACATGGCAATGCTCCAAGCGGACTTATCTCGGCTATATAATTATTGTACAGCTAATTATGCTTGATCTCAACCCTCAAAAATGTTCGGTAGTCACTTTTAGTCGGAAGCGCGTTGATATACAAAAACGGTGTACAAACTTAATAATCAAGTGTTGCCAAGAAGTAATTTGATACGAGATCTAAGAGTTTATCATGACTCTAAACTTCTCTTCGATGTACATATTGATGAAATAATTTCTAAAGCATCCAAAGCACTTGGCTTCATAATGAGATGCTCCTCAAGCTTTACCAAAGCAAAAACTTTAAATATACTTTATTGCGCGTTTGTTCGGTTACATATGCTTCTTAATATGCACTATATTCTTCCGTTACATATGCGTCGGCGTATTGCTGATTGTTCGGTCATAACTAAGATATTGTCCGGCGAAATTGATTGTCCTGATATTCTGCATAAATTTAAATTTAATATTCCTACAAAATCAACTAGGTTTAATCCCCCTTTATGACGGTTGTAATTTCGGTTTTCACTAAGTAAAGTACGGTCTACTTAAGTATAATAATAGTAGAAACACTATTATATTAGTAATTACTGTATATTTTTTTTCTTATCATATGGAAAGGAACAATAACTATGTGAAAGTTTAAATATCCTGTTTTCGGGCGTTTTGTCAGTAAAAGTGTCAAGATTTAGATTCCGAGCTAAAGAACCGATCATAGCTCTTTCCATAGCACGTTGACTGACTTGAAGTTTATGTTTTAGCCCCACAGTCAGCGACCAAGTCTCTGTTCCGGACGCCATTAGGAGACTGTCCCGTCCTCACACGTACTACTATAACTCTTGTAAGCTAGGATCAACAGTGGCACGTATTGTAATGACACCGAGCATTGAAGGTTAGCGAGTCTCCGGGAATGTCTAAATTGTCTTTACCCCCGCAACGAAATCAATCAGAAAGTTAAATAATTTATTGTCCACTCTATGTGTCACGTCCACTGGACGCCATTATAGGGAGGCTGATTCAACTAGTGAATACTTTTTCATCAAGGGTCTTTGGTATATCCACATTGTGGTATATACAACTTCCTAAACACCGCCCAGCTCAACTGAATCCGCTTATCGGCTTCCTTTCCGAAGTTATATCTGCTCAATTGAATTATTTCTCGAAGCAGATATATTCCTTGAGAACTTTGAGAGGCGTGCTATCTATGATAACCCCCATTAATCGATGGTTCCGGAACGACGAGTATATTACACATTTGTCCTGTTTGTTCTTCATCTGCATCTTGTTTAGGTTCATTAGAAGGACAATACGATTGGAGGCTTCATTATGGCTGTGCTGCAAGCACAAGAAACTTCCTGCAAAGATAATTCAGTGCTCTATTCTGCCATTCCTCCATTAGAAATTCTTTCATTTCACGTAAGGTGATTGGCGGCAGTTGTGGTCCATTGCTGGATATAGGGCTATTCCAAGGTACGCCATAGAGCCCAGTCTGCTTTTTTATGCATCCAGGTCGCCCACGGCCATCTTGTGCAGATAGTTTTGACACTAACCAGAGGATGTTCCACGCTACATTTCCCAAGACGTGAATACGACATATGTAGCCAGCCTATTGCTACTTCAACTAACTTTCAGAGCTATGTCGGTCACTTTGGTTCTTTGAAGGATCCTTTCTTTGCGATTTTTGCCTTTCAAAGTTACTTGGAGCATAGATCTTTCCATAGCACGTCGAGCGACTTTAAACTTATGGATTAGCTCCACAGTCAGTGTCCACGTTTTGGCTCTGTACATTATTACAGGGAGGACGCCCTAGTTGAAACACTTTAGTCTGTGGTATATCTGACGCAAATATGTTATATTTGCGAAGGCTCTGCGAATCCTCCTATCTGCTTCCTTTTGACCAATGTAATTATTTCTTTCCCGGTCTTCTGTACAGTCTTTCCCTCCTGTCGTGCTTGTATAAACAGAACATGAACTCACTTGAAAACATAACTCTTGACCAGTCTTTCACAGTCCAATTCTCGTGTTCTATACCATAACTCAACCTTGAGTTTTTGTGGTGTCTTTCTAAATTTGAGGCATTAGTGGCTTTAAATTTGCTTCAGCTAGATGCCACCCTACCTGTATCCTTACGTACATTTTTTCCTCCAGTTTATAAATGGTGACATGTTAGTCCAACAGCTGTAAGAAAGCGATTTCTCTTCCTCCTCTCGCGTTGCAATGCGCCTTGTTCAGCCTGTTCTGGTTTTCGAAGATTGGAACAATTTTCATGAAAACGCTGTATTACTCGCTGAGTTGTAGAAAAAGATACACTAAAAGTTCTCGCAGTGTTTCTCTCACATAGCCCATGTTTAAGTATTACTAAGGTACATCCTTCAGAGGTTAACAACATGATGAATTCAGAATAATTAATTTATTTATCTTACAATTGTTCATTATTATGAATATTGTAATTTATGTTGAATTCTCCTCTGCTTACGCCTTGTTCAACTTAAGAACGAGGGCCTGTCGAACCAAGACCCTATCAGGCTGAGGACCTCTCAGGCCAGGGTCCTACCGGACCGGGGGTCCGTGGCATTTTGCGCACTTTGCCACCCTATTGTTACGCCACTGGAAGGAACTCAACCTTAAATTTTTTGGTAATGTGGTTGAATGAGTTACATGATTAATATCTTGGTGTGTAGCCATTTCTCCAGTTATTGTTTATGTTTTATTATTATTTTTCTTTTCTCTTGAGGCTTTTGTTATAGTTTTAGTTTCATATTGCTTTTGTTTACTTTTTTTTATGTTGCTATATAACCGTGAAGACCTGTCATTGGCTCTATGTTGTACACTTACGGTCTTACTAATAAAAATTTATGCATCGTGTATAACAGCGTTATAGCGAAATCATTACTAATAAACGATGTATAGGGATTTTTAACTTATTCTCATCTCGCGACGTATTTTGATTTAGTGTTCAATAGGATTTATTTCGACTATTTGATATACTTGAGGTGGACGATGAGGAGCGGCAATCCTAAAGATCCCGTTTCTCTGGAAGAAGATGAATTTAGAGGCATATACAGATTTACTAAGAGATATGTCAAAGAAGTGGTGGACTTGATCCGAGAAGATAAAGAACCGACAAAGTGGCTTCTTTGAGGAGCTTCAAGTTTGTACAACTCTCAGGGTATAGGCGCGGCAAGAAGAAAGACGCGACTACTAACATGTTCACGATGGTCGCGGGTTCGAATCCCAGGGCACACCTCTGACTTTTCCGAGTCATGTGTGTATTGATAGTCAATCACCACGCACTAAAACGGTAAAGGAAAACATCGTGAGGAAACCTGCATACCATAGCGATTTATAAAAAAATCTATGGTATGTAAGTCCACCAACCCGCACTAGGCCAGCGTGGTGAAATAAATGGCCTTACCACTCTCAATCATACTGACGATTGTTGAGGAGGCCCGTGCCCTGCAGTTGGACGTATATGGGCTGATACAGAAGACGTACAAGACGATGCAGCTGACATACATGGCATGAGCCAACATCAATCACTATTGTTTTTCGCCGCGTTGCCATCGCCTTAGCAAGTATAGCAGCGCAATTTATCTATATACCACGAACACTCGAGGAAGAAGAAGTGAAGGCTAGATTCCTTAGATTTGTGGGTTTGGACATGTGATAGGTGCAATTGCACACGTATTAAAATATAAAAAGTTGGCGGAGACAATGCCCAGTATTAGACGATCTGACTAAAGCTGCAGGAAGTCGCTGGATGCAGGCCGCTTCCAATAGGTAATGGTGGAGATCCTTGGGGGTGGCCTATGTTCAGCAGTGGACTTCCTGTGGCTGATATGATGATGATGATGATGATTTAGCGAATCACGTATGCGATAGATGTTCGGCAATGGACACTTCCATAGACGCTACTCGGAAATGCTGGTTATGGGCTAAGTAGCTATTTGTTTGCACCTGTACAAAATCAATAATAAAAATGCATACGAATTAAATATACGAAAAACAACGGTTTGTTTTAACTTTTTACATTTCTTGCGCAAAATGACAGTTGACGTTCAATGCGCGTTCAAAACGTGTCTCTATTTTTCGAGGACAATTTACAGAATGGGAAATAATAAATAAACAATTTGAAACCCTGTATTTTTTTAACTGAAAATATTTTTTGATAAAAAGGAATTGTCGTTGCGCTATTTCTCAAGCATGGGTAAATAAAATCATGTAAATATAAAAATAAAATCAAAAATAAATAAATGTGTATTCAACATTTTAAGGTTTCGGAACGATTCCCAAATTTACCAGCAGGTTGTGTCATAACAAATAAATAGTTATACAAGGGCTTATACACTGTTTATTAGTAAAGTATTGTATAAGTAGCTATTCACACCCTACTATTGAATAAGTATATACACGTTAAAAATTGTATAATTATTTTTATTAGTAAGACTGTTAGAGTATACGGGTATATCAAGACTGCTCCGAAACGAAGGCCGGTGTATGTTTAAGCGACTTCAGACACAATGCAACGAAAAAGTTGCAAAAACAAGGGACAAATTTTTTTTGTTATTTTTTTTCTTTGACCATATTGGGTGGTAAATAATTTTTTTCCTAAAATATAGTGTATACCCTGTTATTTAGAAATAATCTAGGTATAAAAGTGTTTAAATTATTATTTTAGCAAAACTATAGATTACCACCCAAAAATGACGATATTTTAAAAAATCATAAAAAATAATTGTGGCGTTTCTTCTCGAAACTTTTGGTTGCATTGTGTTGTAGTCACTAAACTACCACCCGGCTTCGTTTTCGGTAGCAGTCTTGAGATACCCAGTAATATATAGATATATAGAGGGAGCGCTGGTACTTCAAAAACGTAGATAAAAATGGTGGTGCCGGGGCCACCTTTTTCTTCTCTACATCCAGTGTGAATAGGGTATTTGACTATGATGAAAATACGAAACATATTGTTACTAGACTAATTGTAAATATTTTTTTGAACCAAATTAACTAATAAAGTACTTAAAATAATGTTGGATTGTCTTAAGAAATCATTTTAAAATTAAATAAATTTTCGAGCTTGACCACATGACTAAAAATCGCACGCCATTGGTTGCATTTAGAGTGACGTCACTTTCCTTGTTGCCAGTCGATTTGTAGAACATTTCATGAGCGTTTTCCTTGTTTTCGCAGTAATTTCTGAAATATTGATCCATTGGGGCCCATCCCATCCCTAAGGGCACACTGCGAACTTTATTTGTAATAATTGTATGATGAAAACTAAAATATAAAAGCTGACAGTGGAAACTTCGCAAAAATAGACGCGATAGTGGTCGGACTATTTTTTTAAAACAACCCTGACGTTTACGCTGCTCAATTAAATTAAATTAATGTCAAACCTTATAAACATACATACTATGTAAATTAATATCACTATTTGTTATAAGCACAGACCAATAAGAAAGTTATAAGTATTAGAAACTAAAGCTTTTTCGAGTAGGTACCACCGCAATGTTTATTTCTCCCCGCCAAAATAGCATTTATATGCACTGTTGTGTTTCGGATTGAATATATTTGTAGCCAGAATAACTGGACATATTGAGACTTAACATCTTATATCTCAGGATGGCGAGCGCAGTAGAATGCCAAGCGTTGCTTTGTATTTCAAGGATGGTGTTGTTGTTTTGCTACTGTTCATGAGCGTCGTATCGCCTACCATCAGTCGAACGGCACATACGTTCTCGCCAGTCAACGCAATAAAAAAAACTAAGCTAACAATGTATGAAAAATACAAGAAATGATTGTACTCCACTATTATATCATTCCACGAACGAGATTTAATCACTTTACCCGAATCTTGGTGTTCTTTAGAATGCTCACGAACATTTTATCCGGGGTTTTCGTAGATGTATTCGTGCATTTTTAGACTACACACCTGTATTAAAGGATGGGAATAAGTTTCGCAACTTTTGAGGGAGCGGCTCTGAAGTATTTACGAATGAAACAGCAACGACAATGGTTCAAAGTGTAATGAATTTTCAAAAATGACACTTATAACGAAGCGCCTGCAAAAATTATCATACTATAGGTATGCTTATTTATTTAATTGATATTATTATTATACTAGAGTGTAATTATTATAAAGATTAACTTAAACTATAAAATTAATAGAAGAGATGCCGCAACAACGCCAATTATAAGGCATTTTAGCTGTAACCTGATCAAAGTTTGTCTTGATAATGAATCAAAATGTTTTGCAAGAACGTGACGTAATAAATCACGTGACCCACATATATGGCGTCTATAGCGTTTTGGCGGTCTTATTTAACATTCAAACTTCAATCATGATTTTTATTGAAAATATAGCAGTTCACAAAGAAATAATCAAATTGCAAGTGTATTATGGTAAAATGAACAATTTGTGATACTTTACAAAAACTGTGAAATACCCTATTGTGACAGCTTGGAATACGCATGAATTACAAAAAAAATGTAGTTTAGCGCTATCGAATACCATCCAAATTTATTATAGGGGTTAATTATTAACAGTGTATTCGTTTATCTTCCACAGTAAATCCAATTTCTTATTAATTAACAAGAATAATTTAAATCATTTTACAGAAAAACTTCAGAGTTTTGAATTTTCGAACGCCTTTTTATTCAATATTGCAAGTAAATTAAATTATTGATATCCGAAAAAGTTCCGAAATAATGTTAGGTAAAAAATATAAAATATTGAATATGGAGCGAAATAAATTATAATATGCCAAGGGTGAGATTTATTTTTCATTTTATTATTAATATTTTCTATTATGAGAGGTAAAAACAATGTAACGTGAATATGTTAATTTCCGTTTATTTATTTATTTATATATTTTTCGTGGAAAAGTCATGTATCGGTAATATTAATATAGCAGTGCTACCAACATTACGAACAAGAAAATATCTACGTTTTTGAAGTCGCAAATGTATGATAGCGCTCCTCTATATATAAATACTCTAAGGTTGTACATTAAGTTATTTATAAAATATTTGTATGCCGTTGGTTTTCCATGCACATAATAAATAAATAATAAATTAATGAATTTTTATTTTGTAATTTAAATGTAAGTTTGAATTAGTGAATTATTTATTTTATATTTTTATTGACTGCCCGACCCAGGATTCGAACCCAGACCTCAGCTTTTCAATCGTACCATCGTACAACTGCGCCACCGAGGCACCTACATAAATTAATTACGGAAACAAACCATAAGCGGTGAGGTTGCATACTTAGAGTATTTATATATAGAGGGAGCGCTGTCATACATTTGCGACTTCAAAAACGTAGATATTTTCTTGTTCGTAATGTTGGTAGCGCTGCTATATTAATGTTACTGATTAACGACTTTTCCATAAAAATATAAATAAATAAATAAACGGAAATGAACATATTCACGTTACATTGTTTTTAGCAATCATAATACAAAATATTAATAATAAATGAAAAATAAAACTCAATCTTGGCTTATTATCATTTATTTCGCTCCAAATTCAAATATTTATATTTTTTACCTAATAATTATTCCGGTTCTTTTTCGGAATTTCAACAATTTAATTACTTGCAACATTGAATAAAAAGGCGTTCGAAAATTCAAAAATATGAATGTTTTTCTGTAAAATGTTTTTAATTATTTCTTATTAATTAATGAGAAATTGGATTTATTGTCGATGATAAACGAATACACAGTTAATAATTAACTCCTAAAATAAATTTGGATGGTATTCGACAGCGCTAAACTACATTTTTTGATTTTTCTTTTTCATTTAAGTCATGCGTATTCCAAGCTGTCACAATTCATACTGTAGTGCGATTCACGTAATTTAATAAGTCAACTGCAGTGCAGTTGCGGTTAAGTTTCGATCAAAACAGCCTTTTTCGTATTCTCGTAATTTTGACAACCGCTGTCAAATACGCTCGCGTGAAGTTCGCGTCACGCAAACGTTTTAGCGTATTCTACTGCTGCGCGTATATGTCAATCTCAAACAAATTTCATACATCTGACGTACAGTTGACGCGCAGCTCACGCGCAGTTCACGCGCAGCTAAACACTTACAAGAATACCATTTTGTACCAAAGCGTAAACTTAATTGTAACCGCACCGCAACTTGATCGGCGCGTCAAAAGTTACGTGAATCGCACTGATGGATGTGGGAACAAAAAAAGGTGGCCCCGGCACCACCATTTTTATCTACGTTTTTGAAGTACCAGCGCTCCTCTATGTATACCGGTATCTCAAGACTGCTACCGAAAACGAAGCCGGGTGGTAGTTTTGTGACTACAAACATAATGCAATTAAAAATTTCGCATAGAAACGCGACAATTATTTTTTATGATTTTTTAAATTTCGTCATTTTTGGGTGGTAAATACAAAGATTTTGCTAAAATAATAATTTAAACTCTTTTATACCTTAGAGGATTTATAAATAAAAGGGTATACACTATTATTTTAGGAAAAAATGTATTTACCCTCGAAATATGGCCATAGGAAAAAAATAACAAAAAAAAAATGTCTCTTTTTTTGCAACTTTTTCTGTTGCCTTGTGTCTGAAGTCGCTTAAACTACCACCCGGCTTCGTTTTCGAAGCCGGGTGGTAGTTTTAGTGACTACAAACACAATGCAACTAAAAACTTCGCAAAAAAACGCGACAGTTATTTTTTATGATTTTTAAATATCGTCATTTTTGGGTGGTAAATCCATTGTTTTTGCTAAAATAATAATTTAAACTCTTTTATACCTTAGATTATTTATAAATAAAAGGGTAATACACTATTATTTTAGGAAAAATGCATTTACCACCAAATATGGTCATAGGAAAAAAATAACAAATAAAATTTGTCGCTTTTTTTGCAACTTTTTCTGTTGCATTGTGTCTGAAGTCGCTTAAACTACCACCGGCTTCGTTTTCGGTAGCAGTCTTGATATACCCTGTATACTCTAAGGTTGCATATTTATTCATCAAACAAAATAATTACATAAAAAGAAAGAAATATATCACATTTCAATGAAACTCTCCTGCCAAGGTACTTTTCCTTCATTGACAAAGTAATTTGGTACTCTAGTCTGACTTTTTTTGCATAATTCAGGACATTTCCTTGATTTCTAACTTCTAAATTTCTACGTTTGAACGTGTGGTATCATAGCCCTGGTACCAACACGGCCATTATCCACATTTTCTCGATAAAAACATCATGGAGGTGCATATGAATTAGGTGTGTGCTCATTAGAAAGTTGTGCAAAACACATGTAGCCATCACCACTTTTTCTACCGGGTATCTCAAGACTGCTACCGAAACGAAGCCGGGTGGTAGTTTTAGTGACTACAAACACAATGCATCTAAAATTTTCGCACACAGAAACGCGACAATTATTTTTTATGATTTTTTAAATATCGTCATTTTTGGGTGGTAAATCCATAGTTTTTGCTAAAATAATAATTTAAACTCTTTTATACCTTAGAGTATTTATAAATAAAAGGGTATACACTATTATTTTAGGAAAAAAATGTATTTACCCCCCAAATATGGAATAGGGAAAAAATAACAAAAAAAAATTGACACGTTTTTTGGCAACTTTTTCTGTTGCATTGTGTCCGAAGTCGCTTAAACTACCACCGGCTTCGTTTTCGGTAGCAGTCTTGATATACCCTGTATATTGTTTGGTTCTAAATTATGCCAGGCAATAACTGGCTGGCATATTTGGCATATGCCAGCCAGTATGCCAAAAGGGTTTTCAACTATTCTTCTAGCGCGCCATAATCTGTAATAATTTTTTTTCGCTACTGCTCATATCCGCTGACGATATGGTTTCAGCATGTCGGTCTCAGTGGGAATGCATCATCAGCAACAAATACATATGGCAACACCTTGAACTGTGTTGATTCGGTTGGAGTTGGAAGGTTTAAATGTTTCATTTGTAACTTTTTAAAAAACGTTGTATTCTGCAAAACACCTCCATCAGAAACTCTTACATTTGTACCAAAATCTGCTAATAGAAATCGGTATTTGGCATCGACGATTGCCCTAAGAACCATGCTATGTCCTCCTTTGTAATTGTAGTAGTAAGATCCACTATCAGCAGGGTGGAACTATGTTAATGTGCTTTCCATCTATGGCACCTAAGCACGTGAGGAAAATTCCATCTCTCTTCAAAAAGTTGAGAAGTTTCCTTCCAAAAGAAAACCGTATCAAAATCCGTTGCGTAGTTTTAAAGATTTAAGTATACAAAGGGACATAGGGACAGAGGGAAAGCGACTTGTTTTATACTAAGAGTTTTATATTATGTAGTGAATAGTGCTATCCACCCGCTGGCTTAGTGCGGGTTGACGGATTTTATTTCACGTACAAATTTACTCCGAAAAGTCAAAGTGTGTTGCCCTGGGATTGGAACCGTGAGCATCGTAAACTTGTTGGCAGTTGCGTCTAGTAGGTCCGTTACCAACGGACAACCACGCGCTTCTGTTTATTTAATTTAATTTAATTTAATTTAATTACTTTTATTTATTTGAGAAGAGTGCTTCTATCAGATTCTGTGATACAGCATACAAAGAAATAAACCTATACTGCCTTTCCAGGTGACGTAATCGTAAGTGATAGAACAAAATTTAAAAATTATAAACTGCATATCGTTTCATTATAATGTCTAGATACGGAATCAACGCACGATTTTTTTTTATTTTGAGTCTGAAAAAATACTAATGCGGAATTAAATTTGTCCCACAGCGCATCTAGAAATTCAAAAACAATGTCGTTTATGAAAACGAATAACTATTTAATTAGATATAATTTTGGTGTACTCCGGCAAAACGCTTCGATAGAGTATACCTTGTTTAAAACCTGTTGCAATAATCTCAAAAAACAATGGGCTATTTTGGTAGATATGGACATCGTTTTATTTTACATTTAACAAAATTACGCGCAAGACGCCGTATCTAGATAATATTATATACACGATGTACACATTTTTTGAATTTTGTTCTATTTCGTCAGCCCCGTCAATGAAAGACAATGGAAAGATAGTTCATTTTACGTTGGATGGTAGTTGAAGCTTGACCGTCTTTTACGTCTCCCGTTAAATAAACAAAGATCATCCTATATTGGCTGGACGCATCACGCTTGAACGATACCCAAAAAAGGTTTTTAGTATCTTCCTTAGAAATTTTCCTAATTTCTTTCCTCACTCCTAAAACCTTCCAGGACTTTAATTAGGAAAATAAGCCAAATCTGTCTAGTAGTTTTTGAGTTCATCGATGACATACAAACAAACATTCATTTTTATATATACAGATTAATATTGAGAAAATAATAAAACATTGATGGAACTAAAACAACAACATAAAAAACTATACTATTCAATTAAAAACAAGCGAAATTATTCACAGTAAAGAATACTGCTTCAAATGCATGTAATACGACACCTGTCAATAAGAAGACCATTACCATTACTAGACGGGAAGAAAGACAATGACAGAGCAAGATAAATCAGCCACTGATATCTTACTATCGGTGAAAGATCATTTTAAGCGTCCTACTCCGACTTCAGCAACAGAAGATCGGTACGATCTTTTGGGAAGATCTATAGCAATAAAATTGAGATCATTAGACAAGCGTCAACGCTTGATTGCGAGGAAAATAATAAATGACACCCTATTTGATGCCGAGATGGGCAATCTCAATACCGAATAATTCAAAATTGTCGAAAATTTAACTTTTTGTCATCGCCAACTCCTAGTCTCTCACGAACTCCAAGTCTTTCCCGCTCACCAGTTCAATAATATTATACACAACCGTATTCTCATACCGCTTCTGTTGCGCCCCAAATACAACCTGCATTTCTCCGATACAACAGTACAACCACAAAGGTACACGATTTATCCTGCACCGCAAAGGCAGCCCTGCGCATCTCCGATTCAACAATGTAACTCTCAACAACAAACTACTGCTCCTGCA
The DNA here is from genome assembly GCA_009982885.2 of Hyles vespertilio. Taxonomy (NCBI): domain Eukaryota; kingdom Metazoa; phylum Arthropoda; class Insecta; order Lepidoptera; family Sphingidae; genus Hyles; species Hyles vespertilio. The sequence goes on along the minus strand of CM042805.1, from coordinate 161,831 downwards.
CCACAACGTCAGCCCTCTCCAGCACCACAAGAAGAATTTGACACATAACTAACTACAGGAACATTTTATTCACTGGTGTAGGTCTCTCATATGTGAGGAGGCCATCTGGGTAGGTACCACCGCAATGTCTATTTCTCCGTGAAACAACATTGCTTAAATGCACTGTTGTGTTTCGGATTGAAGGACATTGTAGCCAGAGTAACTACTGGACATATTGAGAGTTAACATCTTGTGTCTCAGGATGGCGAGCATAGTGGAATGCAAAGCATTGCTTTGTAAATCAAGGTGTGTTTTGGTTTGCTACTATTCATGAGCGGTCGCATCGCTTACCATCAGGCGAACGGCATGCTCGTCTCGCCATTCACTGCAATAAAAAAAAAATTCAAATTTTTAATTCAGAATTGATTTAAATATGTAATGGTTAATTAAACTATATACCTATCTAATAAACTTGTCTAACGATTCGAATTTGATTTAATTATTTACTCACCTGTAGATAGATAGTCCCCTTTCAAAGCTTCATAAATAGCATTACATGTGTCTGGTATTATTCGGCCCAAAGCCTGAGGTGATATAATATCAGAATATTTAAGACTTCATATGTTCTTCCTGTTGCAAGGAAATCTTAATGTTACTGCTAATCTCTCATGTGCGATATTGCTTTCCTCGTAACAGTATCTTGTGTTTATATTAACGAAGTAATCGATGATAATAGTTTCAAATAAAGTTTTTCATCCATTCGTAAATAATTTTTGAAATCTGCTGGTGTAAATATTAATTCATTTATCAAATTTACGTGGAAGAAATGCTTTCTTTTCAATAACCAGCGTTTAGACCCATTCAGTGCGATCTCTTTTTTGTTCTGCAGAATAAGTGTTAAGCCAAGTGCAGCTATCAAATCGTCGTCGTCCATTGTAGTTTGGTAGTTGCCGTGCACAGTACCTAGTAGGCAACCTACACACATCGTCACGTAGCTCAACTGAGAGTTCGTGGCAAAACTATGCACGGAAAACCCTAACGTATGTACAATATGAAACTCGGTTATACCCGTCGGTTATGCATGTATGGCTAAAGTTATAATAAAATATCTGTGAATGGTAAGTAAAGCACTGTATTTCTGCCTACAAGCAGGGGCGTGCACTCCTTGTAGGCAGAAATGCAGTGCAATCTAATAAATCACCTATGCACATTATGCATTTTTGGTTAGTAAGGTTTTATTTGTTTAAATAGAAATGTTTTGTGTTTCGCGGGGGCCATTTTGCTTTTTTTTATGTGTTTTTGCATGTTTACTATTATATACTATTATGTTTGTAAAAAAAAATAGATTTCTTAACGGATTTTTCATTTTAATATTTGAAAGTGTGTACATTTAACAGTTTATTACTAAGTTTCGATATTAATTGTAGTCATTTGCTTTTACTAGTGTGTTTGTTTATTTTTTTTAAATGTTATTTGATTGCGAGGTTTGTGTCTTAAAAATGTATGTTATCAAATGAATGAATGAGGGTGGCCGAAATCTTGCGTTTATTTACATCGGGATAGGTATAGTAATCTCAACTAACCGGAACCTTGAATATGTGAAAATTGAAAGCTGACTAGGTGAGTATTTTTTATTTACTTATTAGAATTTCTTCCGCCGCGACGATCGATCGCTGTTTTGTCTGCGTGCCGTAGAAGATGGACATGAATAGTAGTACATCTAAGACTTGTTATGTTGGCATGGTTACCGACTTAGAGATCCGTCGCGTGGCTGTGGCTATGCTAAAAAACTATAAAAGAATAAGTTTTTGTGACCGAGTACTCCGCCGCATACCCAGTGTCATAATCCTGTGCACGCCGCTGCTGCTTGGGTTCGGGGAAACTATCAGTGTAGTCGTGTCATGACAGAACACAATAGTAACCTGACTCGATGACTTGGTGCTGAGTTTTCCACGCGGTTCCGTAGATACAAGTTTGTCAGAAAACAGACACGCAGTGTGAGGAGGGGGCGCGCCGGCGCGGTGGGACAGTCGCAGGGGGAGAAGCGCCCCCGCGCTGCGAACAACCGGTTCAGCTCGTCCAGCTTATTCATTATTATCTTGTACGTCTTACACTCGTCCGCCTGTCGAGAAATCTGACTTTGTTTATGTTATCTACGCCACTTTGACACAAAAAGACAATATATTAAGCCTTAGAGTGTATATATATATAGAGGGAGCGCTGGTACTTCAAAAACGTAGATAAAAAAATGGTTGCCTGTAAAGTCGGTTTTACGGGCGAAGATTTTACGTGACAACGTCTTTTTCTCGGTAGAATATTTATGATATGAATATAATTAAATTGCACAATAGGAACAAGGAATTGAATGAAAATAAGAATTGCACAAATTTTAACTATAGAAATATATTTTGTTTACTAAAACATTGTACATGTAATGACGAATCTAAGCACTCCATATTTTTCACTACAGACACAGCTGACGATACTTTAACCACCACGTGTGAACTTGTATTGTGACGCTTTCTTGTTTTTCCAACGCCAAGAACGTTCGAGGAAAGACAAAGACAGAGACACAAGCATGCGCCGATCAATGCGCCTAATTCTCTAGTGCTGCGCGCGCACCGTTACGTTACCGGGCGTTACACTTTTTCATAAGTGACTCCCAGCCGCAACCTAATTTAAGACGTTGTCACGTCAATAAGAAAAATCGTATTTTGCCTGCTCTCGATTGTCGAGCTCGTCAAGACGATTCCTCTGACTCCAAACACGGGGGGTTACTTTAAGAAATGACGGAGTTATGCCTGGACAAAATTTTAGGGGAGAGAGGGAGGAATTTGGGGATTTGGTTGGGGCCAATCTGTAGAGCTCACCGAGCCGGTTCCAAAGATACCAAACTCGGTGGGTCTACGATCTATATTGGCCGAGATAGGATTGGGGGGGGGGTGAGGTAAATTTTCGGGGTGGGGTAAGGGAGGGGGGGGGGGAGGAAGGTTTCGTGGGGAGGCTAACTTAAATTAATTTTTTGGAGGTAAAATATTTTTTTTTGGGGGGGGTAATTTTTTGCGTAATTTGGGATTTCTGGCGGGGTCAATTTGTAGCCCTCACCAAGACGGTTCCGAGGATACCAAACTCGGTGGGTCTACGACCTATGTTGGCCGAGATAGGATTGGGGGGTGAGGTAAATTTTCGGGGTGGGGGTAGGGGGAGGGGGGGGGTAGGTTTCGTGGGAGGCTAATAGGCACTATTTCGGAATAAGGGTGGGGGAAGGCAGGGGGGGGGCTATGGGACAATTTTGGAAAAAGTGGGTGAAACTGAAAAATAATTCTCTAGTGCTGCCGCGCGCACCGTTACGTTACCGGGCGTTACACTTTTTCATAAGTGACTCCCAGCCGCAACCTAATTTAAGACGTTGTCACGTCAAATGGTGGTGCCGGGCCACCGTTTTCTGCCTTCCTATTGGCTAATATTGGAACAGGTTGTGCAACATACATAAATTAATTGAAAAAAATAAATAGTTTAGGTATATTTAATTTCACTCAAACTCGTTTTAAAAGGATAATAGCTAAATATAACTTCGGCTATCAAAGGAATTTATAGCAATTTATTGCTAAATAATTAATTCAATTTTCCGAACCGATGATTTAGAATATCCCAACTGACGTCATAATTCTCAGAACTAATGTGCAAATGTTGGATTAGTTTTTCGGCTTCACCCCTCAACTTACTTTTTAGAAACTGCATTTTTTGTGCTTTTGACAGTGAATTATTATTGTGAATAGTTTCCAAAATAAATCCTTGAACGAGACCCATGAATGATAATTACCGCTAAATGTAGGAATATCCATAACCGGTGTTGATTTTTCGCGATAACTTTGGGACCACATCTTACTATTGATACCTTTTTTAATATTATAATAAATCTGCTCGTAATTTGAATACGCATTTTCATACTCTTGATTTGTTTCCTCCAACTCACTATCCAATTCCCAATGAAGGGAATCAACGACTGACCAACGTGCTTGAATCATGCTTAACATATCTTTCTAACTCCCACTTCTCTGCTACAGAATCTAGGTTTATCATGGAGACAGCACGTTGAAAAGCCCTAAAATTGCTTTTTTGCTTACGTAATAACTCTTCCGTTTTAGAATGAGTACCTCGTGACTGAGGCGTTGGAAATTGAAGACTAGTTCCTGGCACTGATATCGGAGTTGCCGGCTTTAATATTGGAGTGTCGGCCTTGATTCAGCATGATAGTTTCGATCACCGATTGACTGTCTCTTATCTATCTTTTGCAAGGTCATATTGATTGTTTGTAAAATAAAACATGTCCCTTAACACCCAAAACCACATAATTGAACATGTTTAGCTTGGAACTCCTTCCAATAATTTCCAACGTCTCCAACCTACGCCTGATATAATCTTTAGACTTTCTCTCTGCACCGTCCTTTTTAAAGTTGGTGTAGAGTTGCTCAATGCCTGCTAACAGTTGTTGCTGATTTGCTACTATAGCTTCCATGATGTATTGATGATAATGAAAATCAGAAAGATCTTACTTGATTGATTGATGCTCGTGCTCAAGACGAAGAGACGACGAAGAGACTGTCGAATCCAACTGCACTGACGAATTCTCGAAGGACCAAAAAGGATGTATGATTTGATAGGAGCACGCGCGGCGTGATGCTCAACGGAACGCGAACGCTAACGCACTAATTCGGCAATTAATAATTTTATGTTAATAGAGCAAAATGCTGACCCGCGCCGATTTGTACGGTTGCACCGTACAACTAATATAGGAGCGCTACCAACATTACGAACAAGAAAATATCTACGTTTTTTAAAACGCGAATGTATGACAGCGCTCCCTCTATATATAAATACTCTAAGTATTAAGCCTACAGACAATGAAGTAATGATAGTGTTTCTTGAGTACCCGATGTTTATCTTTCGGCGCTGGTCCTTGGTGCTGGTACTACTGGAGGAGATGTCGCTGGTGTCTGGCTCGGCGGGTGCGCGGGCGGGGGGCGAGGGGCGCGCGCGCTTCTCCGTGAGGCGCTCGCACAGCAGAGCCACGCGCGCGATCTGCTGCTGCTGGTCGAGCAGCGCGCGCTCGCACACCGCGCGGAACTCCCGCAAGCGAGTTGGACGAGTTGTTGGCGCCGCGCGCCTCGCGCGCCTCCCGCGCCTCGCGACACACGCGCCCGCCGCCCGCGCCCTCCGCACCGCTCAGCCGCCTGAAACATTCATTTTAAAATATTTATTTACAAACCCGAATAAGTATTTACGTACATAAATACCTTTATCATGTGCTGTACAAACCATCTAGCTTTAGTTCGCTAAACTGGTCCCGTCTGTGACGATCGTTTTGTCAAACGATTCATTTAGGATGAGGATCGTGAACATGTGGTAGGGTATGTGCATGGGTGAGCAGTGGTACCTGTGTGGGCGCCGGACACGCGGCGCGTAGCTGCCGTCCGAGAGGCCGGAGTCGTGCGAGAAGCGCTTGTGGTGCGGCGCGCGGCGCACTCCGCCGAGCTGCTGCTGGCCACAAGCGCCGTCTTGCCGCCGCCCGCCGCGCCCCCCGCATCCACACCCCCGCCGCCACCGCAGCCCCCGCCGCCGTCCACCACCAGCCTCTCACTGACAACATTCACACAACCTCAAACACATGATAACAAAGAGGGATCAAACAAATCACTTCTATCGCGATGGCGCGACCGATGGTTGACCAAAATGGTTTTTTGTAAAGGAATCACTCACACATGGTTTTCTTATATTTAAAGTACCTATAGGTATGTATAATACAATATATGTAGGTATGTAACTACAAAGGAATGAAAATAGCAAAGCCGGCGAAAGTTTTATGTAGGTAAGCGTAAAAACGAAGATCACCCCAGTAAGGAAAGCGTTCAGAACGTGAAGGCACTGCGGCCATGTGAAGAGAACCCTTCAGACCATTGGCCGATTAGCGATATAATATGATGGTCGCTGCAATGGTTAATGGTAGGACTCACATGCGGTCGTCGTCGGTAGTGTCTGAGGCGGAGCGGCGCACGGCGGCGCGCATGTACCGGTCCAGGTCGATGATGTCGCCCGCGTTGCCGCCCGCGCCCGGACACGCCATCACACACACTGCGCGCCACGCCACCTGCAACCACACGCTCCCGTCTCCACAACACAGCCACACTCAACACGCACTATCTATGTAGCGACACTATCTATGTATCAAGTAGCGACATTTGTCGACATTTTTAATAACTAATGAACAATGTCGCCGTCTGAGGGCTACTACAACGTAGTTAAACAAGGCACTCTCCATTGGATACTAAAGCTGGCTTAAGATTGGGCCGAGAATTCATTTCCAACGTGACAGAAACATGCCATCTACGTGATGTTGCGTCGACGAGGGGACCTGACAATTCTTTACAGTTAAAGCGAGTAATGTGTGGGGTGGATGTAATGGCCGAGCCTAAAGACTATCTACTTGCAGAAACTTGTGCGCAGTACGCGGCGTATGCGTAAGTGGCAGGCGGCGCGGCTGTGGCGGACGCGTGGCGGCGACACACCACGCCGTACGTCACGGGTTGACACCCCCTGACACTGTCACTTGATTGCATTCACCAGGACAGCTAAGAGGTTTTATTATGCGCGAGTGGCGGCGTAAGGTAGGTTGGCACCCGGGGCGGTTTTGTATTGAGCACCCCTACATAAACATAACACCCAATACTAAACAATCTACACCGGACATATCATGCACTTATCAAATCTGACTTTTATCGGAGGAAAGCTATTGTGCTCTTCTTTGGGTGGCCCGGAGGCGGCTGGAACTGTATGTTAGTGTCACTGGCCTTCCAGCCTGGTACGTTAGGGATGTTTTGGCCGAGCGGGTCCCTCACAAAACCTCCGCTAGCATACCGACTAAATTCCTGGATGACCGTCACACGCATTATTGGCGGCCTCAAACATCACAAGGCGAGGAAGCGCATGGCCTCAGCGTCCTATAGAAAATTTTCATAGAAATTCTTGCCCGGCATAATAGCCGCATTGCGCCTGATGGTGAGCGCAAATGCCGCCCAGGCAGAGTATCCATTGGCAACGGACGGCAGTCCCATGCCAATAGATATAATTATGCCGACCTGCTAAGATGCCTTTTCACACTATGGTGGAAAGACCAGGATTATAGGAAGGAGGGAACACGTGAGACGGCAAACAATTCCACAGCCTGACGGTGCGGCACAAAAAAGAATTTTAGAACCGTTTGGTTCGCGCCGGGATGATGTGGACCATCAAGCTATGGGTTCGCAAGCCAGCACGCGTGATTCTGGTTAGGAATGGAGTGGAGGGGATCAAGTTGAACAATTCCTCAGAGCATTCCCGTGATACAGGCGGTAGAACACGCTTAGAGAGGCGACATCCCTCCGGAGTTGTAGCGACTCTAAGTTGCTCGTAACGTCTGCATCATTCACAATGCGGATGGCCCGCCGCTGCAATCCATCCAAGGCATCGAGCAGGTACTGGGCGGATCCATCCCAGAGGTGCGAACAGTACTCCATACCCGGCCGGACCTGCGCTTTATACAAGCGATAAAGCTGACCGGGCGTGAAGAACCGACGCACCCTGTTCAGGACTCCAACCCTGCGTGATGTGGTAGATATTACGCCCTCGATGTGATTCCTTGGATTGTGATCACAGCGGATATCCACACCAAGGATACTCATGTCATTCCGCACTGAGAGGGGAGCACCCTGAAGAATGGGGAGGGGGAGAGAACGGGATTTTTTTGCACGTGAACGCACACACCTGGGGTTTCTTGGCATTGAACTCAACTATATTCCTGGAACCCCATGTAGAATGAGATCCAAGGTCCGGTGAGCTCAATGACAAGATCTTCGCGTCCCTTCACAGTTTCGACTCGGCAACCCGGAGGCCCGCAGTGGTATCGCCCATGGACCGTGCTGTCATCTGCATAGCAATGAATGTTGCCAAGCGACAACATGTCATTGATATGCAGCATAAAACAAGGCGAGGGACAGCACCGAGCCCTGTGGAACTCCGGCATTTACCGACATGAGCGCCGAAGCATGTCCGTCGACGACTACACGTATTCTACGCCCGGCAGGAAAGCTGGAAATCCACGAACACAGGTTGCTGGGCAGACCGTATGCTGGATTTCTTCTTTTGAAGGGTTGCGAACTGTTTCAAAACGCGGCGCCAGTTAAAGATGTTTAGGTCGTCTACGTCAGAGATGAGGCCATGCGCCCTGTCGCTCATATCCAAGTTGCTGTAGGTAAGGGCGCACCGCCCCCTGCACAGTATGCCCAGCCCAGCGTAATGTCGCCTCTTATGACGGTTAGGTAATACCGTGGCGAAATTCTCATACTCTACGACAGGGTAGAGGCGCCGCAGCGGTTCAGTCATTTATTGCCCGGCAACCCTTTTGTGCAGGTGGCAATGAGCAGGATCGTTCACCTCGCGATCCCGTCTCCTGCTATTCTTCTGTGAGATCACGATCTCGCAAAACGAGAGTTTTGCTTGCCAAGCCTTGCCAATCTCGAACATCGAGGGCATCACGACCGAGAGCGAGAGGTCCACTCTGGCGGCTGCATGAAGTATTCTGCGCTCGTCACCCCAGAGTGATGGCACACAGCGGAAAGAAACCGTAAAAGGCCATCGATCGCACAACTCCCGCGTACAGCCTCTGGTAAGGGGTGCCAGAACTCCTGAAGCCGAACCCTTAAGAAATTATATTTTTTAATAATAATAGATTATCAGAAAAACTCTGAAGAGCGTATACACCTTGCGCGCAAAGTCAACTATAGGTATTTCTTCGTTAATTTCACGCACACATAAGCGACCAAAGCTGTGTGCGTAGAGCTGCCGCGTCGGCTCGCTGTATAGCGATTGTATAATCGGCTCAAACAACTTTGATCCGTGCGCTTCAAATATTCAATTGAAATGTAACTGTAATATAATATCATAAAAATATTTTATTTGCATTATAAGTAGACAAATATTACTGTGCAAGCAAAGAATAATACAAATTTAGATAGTAATCATACTTTCGTTATAATTACATTGTTAAGTTGCATTCAAATCAGTGTTCAATCAGTAGACACTACGGACGTTTTATTAATCATTTCGTGTTCGAACACATAAATAGTGTTAGGGGTCTTACAACCCCTTACAATTACGAAATATATTTAATTTTATATTACAATACATAACATAATTTAGCCTCGGAATTACATCCCATTATATTACCTGAAACATAATTTATACTCACTACAAAATCATTGTAGGTAATAAAAAGAAAAAATATGTTTTACTAAAATAATTAAATATTTTACTACCAAAGTACTAAGATGTGGTAATCGCAGTCCGCGCGTGGCTATTTTCACTACGCGCGGCAATAATAGACTGCAGCCAGGCCGGAGCGACGAGCGATACGTCCTCCCTCCTTGCGGCGCGTGATTTGAGCCACGTCGGACAGCGTGTTTTATAGTGGTTTTTAAAATATTTGCAGAAAACATGAAAACTAATTTTGTTGAAATATAAAAATGGCAATTTATTGATAAGATGTGCTTCTATTATAATATGCAATTGCTATAAAAAATTATGTACGATAAGTTGGTGAAAAAAATATGTTCTTGACGAGAGTTTCTGAATAATTTCGCATTGTTTTAAATTTTTATTTTTCAGGAACTAAACACAAAAAGATTATTTTTCTCAAGAAAATCCCTCCATAAGGGTCTTATTAGTCTGATAATATTTTTATTTTCATCTTATATTTAGTGGTTTCGGATATCTTAAGCTTCTAAATTGCCATTTAAAGCCTAAATAACGAAACTTGTGTTCAGTAATCCTTATAGTACTCACAAATTATCCATCAATCTATAATGTTTCCACCAAATCCCTAGATGACAAACTTTTCTAAAATAAGTACTAATTATTTTTCCTTTAAATTGTTTATTGGTGGCTATTAACTCATTTGAAAAGTCCTGTTTTTAAGCCAAAAAGCGCGCATAGGGTATAAACGCTCTTAATTTTAATTAGAAAAGAAATAAATTTATTTTACTTTTGGTTAACTGATAATGGGAAGAATGTGCTTGCTTTTCTGAGCAATGCTTCCCCAAAACGGGGGCTCCAGTTTTTTTTTTTTTTTTTTTTTTTTTATTGCAATGAATGACGAGACGAGCAAGCCGTTCGCCTGATGGTAAGCGATACGACCGCTCATAAACAGTAGCAACATTCCACTGCGCTCACCATCCTGAGACATAAGATGTTAAGTCTCAATATGTCCAGTAGTTACTCTGGCTACAATGTCCTTCAATCCGAAACACAACAGTGCATTTTCGCAGTGTTGTTTCACGGGAGAAATAGACATTGCGGTGGTACCTACCCAGATGGCCTCTCACATATGAGAGACCTACCACCAGTTTGGCTCACTCGGCTCGATCGCCCCTGGGACAATGCTGCGACGCCCCAGGGCTTCGTGACGCTTAGTTTGGGAAGCCCTAGGCTAGAGAATGCGTCTGCTGCCTTGACTAGTTTCGATCTTAGGCTCATGGCAGGACATGAACATTCCACCGACTATACAAGACAACTCTAACATACTTCACCAGGAGATGATAGAGACCTCCACGCCATCAACTGTGATGTGGGCCCCTGCAAGTGGCTCCTAGACTCGTGCAAGCAGATAATCTCAAATTTATCCGCTACGAGGCCCAGCTACCGAATTTTAGAATTCATTATTTTAGAGAATGAGACATTATATTTAAAAAACTTCAAATATACTATTAGTATTATACAAATAGCTAGATACAAGGGTTGGTAGTTATTTCTGGATACAGTTAGATTTTGTGTGCTTTCTGTGGGTGTCTTTGGCACCCCCTGGTGCTTGGTACCAGAGTTGGGCAAAATTTATTCGAATGACGAATAACGAATAAATAAATTTTCTTATTCGTTATTCGAATAAAGAATAACGTAGGTTATTCGAACCAAAATTATTCGAATAACGAATAACTTTTTTTATTCGTTATTCGAATAAGAATAAAATAAACGAGTGAATAATTGGTATTAAAATCGGTACATATTTTATTTGAAAACGACTTTAAAAAACTAATAATCGCAACTGGACATGTATACACACACTGCATACACTATTTTTTTCTGTTATTCTTGGTGGGGAATTGTTTATAGTGAAATATTAAAATGTTTCTGTCACTAATTTATATTTGCCATTGACAGTGTGTGGTATAATTATACAAAGGGTAATGCCCATCGTGGGCTAAGCGGACAATAACAAACAGAAAAAAGATTCAATCAAATCATCATCCTAATTATTAAAGATGAAATTAACAAATATTCATTACGGCGCCAATATTACCTTCGACAAATTCTAAAATTCCTCTACCAACGCAGGGAGGTCAGGTACTAAGAAACTGAAGAAAAATTTGAATTTTGCCTAAAATTACATCTTTCCTTTAATTTGACGTGTGTCATTACTTTCCAGAATTTGATCCCTATTAGCAACATTATCGAATGATGTAATAATACAGCATGTGCTTTTTTTTTCCAAATCATTTGTTTCGATTCCTAGCTAGTCATATTGATTTATGAAAAATCTAAGTATGCAGTTTTAGTTTTCATCAAAATCGGGCTCGTAAGTCCTATGAGCATTTTTCGCTATTCCTCATAGTATCGGATTTGGCCATCCACGCCCACTTGAAAAACTCACCTGTATATTTCGTTAATAATATAACATCGTTTTTGACTAATCATTCGTAAAAGGCTTTTTAAATAAAAACAGACAAACAATAACATTATATTTTCATAATATCAACTAATCAATGGTAAGTTTACAATATTTTTATACATATAGACTAACAAAATGACACAGTTGACGTTTCATTGAATATTTTTGTTACCTTCGAGAATGATTTGTTTATTGGATTGAATTTATTTCTTTCTGGTAACGTTAATTAATTAATGGACTCTGCTGATTACACACTGTGGCGGAGGAACATGGGAACAGTAAAATCCTAAACTAAAATAAGTATAACGCAGCCATACATTAGCGGAGTAACTACTGGACATATTGCGATTTAACATCGTCAATCAATGTTTCGATCAATGTTCGTTTTGCAATACAAAGCAATAAAAAAAATGTTTCTTTGTCAAATTGTTAAAAAGATAAGTTTAAAATGTTGTGGATTTCTTATTTTTTCTTCCCTTAAAAAGACAATGGCATAATTTTTAATGTATTTTTCTGTTAATAGTTCTAACCTTCGCTTATTCTGAAATTAGTCCCAAAGAAGCCCATTGTAAGTTTTCGTTCTTAGACCAAGACACTATGAAAATGGGCAACAAAAGCATTATTCAGAATAACGAATAAATCATAAATAAATAATTCGTGAGGAAATTATTCACGAATAAATTATTCGCGAATGATTCATTCGTGAATAATTTTGGTGCGAATAAATTTTCATTCGAATAATTATCTAGATAACGATTCATTCGAATAATGCCCAACTCTGCATGGTACCCGGGGCGGACCGCCCCCCCCCCCCCCCCCCCGCCCCCCCTTTACGCCGCCACTGTGTTCATTGAACTTCATTTATCGATCACTCTTGTAAGCTTACTTAATTACAATATCTAGTATTATATAAGTTTGCATATACGAATAGTAAAGTTTGCCATTTGTGAATCATTGCTTTGACGGTTATGATAAAAATTATAAGGACGTTTGTCTGACTACCGCCAGAGAAACGTCAAACGACTAGTATAAATAAGTGTGCTTCAGTTGTGGCAGTTCAGTTGACGTCGAGACGTTGAATGAACAAGTTGTATAATAATAAATATTTGTGCTGCTACAATTTTCGTTTTATTCTCGTGAAGGAGATAAAGAGTTGATCCTTTACTCTAAAGAAAGGATGGCAGGCAACAGCGACGTCATTCAAGATCAAATTTTTGAGCTTCAGTGTTTTATACGGAATGCAATCTCCATTTGGGTATAAGCTTCTTGGCTAACGCTCATGATCTGACAGCAGGACAAAAGATATAAAAGTGATAAGGCACGAGAGAAACAGAAAAATAATTTTGTTACATTTATTTAATCCTTTATAACCACAAAAAATCTGATTTAACGCATAGTGTTGCTATTATTAGTAAGGACTTCCCTAGAAACAGTTTAAAGAATATATTATTATTCAAACTTACATTTATATATTTGAATTTTCAATTTGAATGTTTTGAAGTACTATGTAGCTAAATATGCTTCAACCCCCTAAATAATTTAACATACGATGTCGTAATTCAATAAAAAAAATTAAGATCAATATAGTTAATTACAATATCTAGTATTATATAAGTTTGCATATACGAATAGTAAAGTTTGCCATTTGTGAATCATTGCTTTGACGGTTATGATAAAAATTATAAGGACGTTTGTCTGACTACCGCCAGAGAAACGTCAAACGACTAGTATAAATAAGTGTGCTTCAGTTGTGGCAGTTCAGTTGACGTCGAGACGTTGAATGAACAAGTTGTATAATAATAAATATTTGTGCTGCTACAATTTTCGTTTTATTCTCGAGAAGGAGATAAAGAGTTGATCCTTTATCTCAGAAGTGGGATTACTTCAAAGTGCGCTCACAATTTGAAGAAATAAGGCCAATAAAGAAAAACCCGCACTCCTACGGACTTTGGAGTAAAATTAGTGCTGGTAATGGATTCAACCAGAGGTAATAAACGCACAAACAAAGCCGTAGTACAGAAATAACCCAAGACCAGAGACGCAAAACACGAAAGCATGAGCACAGTGAGAGTGGTACCCGTGTACAAAAGCGTCGAGTACAACATTGTCATACCCCAAGACGTGAGAACGACAGAGAAAGTAACCAACGTGATTATCATACTCGTTATGTACATCATATTGGAACCCAGTCCAGTAAAAGTACAAGTCGCAGCAGATCGCGACATACTGGATCAAGGCAGCGTAGATCAAGGCGAGATGGGTCAAGCCGCAGCAGGTCACCGCATACGGGATCGAGACGGAGTGGGTCGAGACGGAGCGGATCGAGACGGAGTGAATCGAGACGGAGCGGATCAAGACGGAGCGGATCAAGGCAGAGCAGACCGAGTTGCAATAGTGCAGGACGCAGTGACCAAGCAAGGCTCAGAGACGGCGGCGGTACAGCACCCCTCCTATAACTGTGAGTAATTCAAATATTCTTGACAGTGGCACACAAGCATTTTTGTCCTCCTTGGTCAAGGTACTAGCTGGCAATCAGCCACATGGTAATAAATTTCCCATGTTAGGAAATGTTATACCCGAATTTGATCCCATGATTAAAGGGCAAACTGTTCAGATGTGGATCCATAAAGTAGAAGAATGCGCGATACTTTATAACTGGGGCAGTGATCAGATAATACACTATTCATTACCTAAACTATCAGGGATCGCAAAAACCTGGTATCAAGCCCTTCCAACCATGTCATTTACGTGGTCTGAGTGGAAAATCATGTTAGAGGAATCATTTCCGAGTAGCGATGATTACGCGGAATTATTAACCGAAATGTTAGCAAGACGTGTAAAATTTAATGAATCATTAGAGCTCTATTATTATGAGAAACTAAACCTGCTCAATCGCTGTGAGATACAGGGCAAACGAGATGTAGATTGCTTATTGTATGGGATAGAAGACAGATCGTTGAGATTAGGTGCTAAAGTTGCAAAATGCCAGGTACCAGAACAGGTCTTAAATTACTTCCAGTCAATCAAACAACAACCCTGTGAGATAGATAGATGCAAGACAAATAACGGTAAGCGAAATAGTAGCGTTATTACTTCTTTTTCTAGGCAAATTACAAATAATAGTGAACAAAGGGGTTCGAGATCGCAAGGTAGTACAACTAGTATTTGCTACAATTGTAACGAACCGGGACATTTGAGTTTTAAATGCACAAAAAAGATATTAAAATGCAATGTTTGTAGACGGTTAGGACATTTAACTATTAACTGTCCCAGGTTGGCAACTGATTCTGATAATAAAAATGATAAGCCTAAGGATAAGAGCGTTATGTGCATTGAAAATGGTAATAATAGTGATACTAAATACTTTGTGAATTTAAAACTCAATGATAAAACTATTAAAGGCTATGTTGATTTGGGTAGTCAATGTACATTAATTCAGCGCAGTGTAGCCATCAAAAGTGGTATTAGTTGGTCCGATAAGCATTTACCAGCAATGAGGGGTATAGGAAATAATATAGTGCTACCTTTAGGTGCTTCAGATGTGATGATTGAAATACAAGGTATTTCTGAAAGAATTATCGCTTATATTGTAGACGATAATATTATTAAGCATCCGGTTCTGATAGGGCATAGTTTTACTGAAAAACCAGGGATAATTATTATAACTAAAACAACAGATTCTTTGATTTTCACTCGTGAAATGACTAAAAAAAAGTTGTTTCTAATAAAAAATGTTACAATACCTCCGAAAGATATGTTCCCAGTGCTGATTAGTTCATTTAATGATTACACTGGTGCGATCTGTGTAAATGGTTCCCTACGTGGCTTGCCAGAAAATGAATTTTATATAATGCCGGGAGAATACGATTTAAAAGACGGGGAAGGGAAATTATTGGTGCAGAATTTTAGCCAAAAACCCATCCTGCTGATACAACACTCTCTAATCACACGAGCTGTTTGCCTAAATAATTGTGTGGACATAAATATGTTGGATTTTGACGATGATACTGTTACCTTAAATTACGGTAAACAGCTGAATACATTCGAAATAAATCGATTAAAGGATCTTCTAAAGAAATACGAAACGTGTTTTTCAGACAACTTAAAAGATTTAGGCTTAACTAATGTGGTTCAGATGGAAATTAATTTAAATGACTCGCACCCAGTTGTTTATCGCCCTTATAGGCTTTCATTTTTTGAGCGCGAGCAAGTTCGGTCTATGGTAAAAGAAATGATAGATGCAGATATCGTATGTGAATCAAATTCGCCCTATGCAAGCCCCGTCTTATTAGTAAAGAAAAAGACAGGAGAAAGTAGACTGTGCGTCGATTATCGTGCTCTAAATAATAAAACTCGAAAGGAACATTATCCATTACCCTTGATTGACGATCAGCTCGATAGGCTGAATGTTAATTCCTTGTTTATCAGTCTTGATCTTGCTTCTGGTTACTATCAGATTCCCGTCGAGCCCAAATCTCAAGACAAGACCGCATTTGTGACGCCCGACGGGCAATATCAGTTTAAACGAATGCCATTCGGTTTAGCGAATGCTCCTTCTGTCTTTCAACGGACAATGAACAAAATATTGGCGAAAGTAAGCTATACAATCGTTTATATGGATGACGTATTACTCCCGACAAAGTCCTTTAATGAAGGACTAATACGTTTAGAAGAAGTACTACAAATTTTGAAGGACTCTGGACTTACTCTTAAAATTAAGAAGTGCAACTTTTTCTGTAATGAATTAGAATTTCTTGGATTCCACGTAAGTGTAGAAGGGATACGTCCTGGGACACGTAAAACGGAAGCTATTAAAAATTTTCCAATCCCGCAAAACGTTCATGACGTTAGGCGATTTATCGGTTTAGCCAGTTTCTTTCGTAGATTTGTCAAAAATTTTGCCCTGATAGCTCGTCCGCTCACAGATCTAACTAAATCTAAATTCAAGTGGAATTGGTCGGAAGACCAGGAGAAATCTTTTAAAGATTTAAAGGAAAGGTTGCAAATTGGTTGGAAAATGCAGTTGCAAATCCAAGGGCCAATGGATAGGTAGAACGGTTTAACCACACTATATCCGACGCATTAAGTACTAAATGTCATGGTGGAAATGAAAATAGTTGGGACGATCACATTGGAGATATTCAGTTAGGCATTAATACCACTATTAATAAAACTACGGGAAAAAGCCCCTCAGAATTGTTGTTCGGTTGTAAATTAGTCAATGGATCGGAAAATTTACTAGTCGATGTAATTACAAAACATCTAACAGGCTTGATGGCGCCGATCTGATACAATTAAGATCAGATGTTAGAAAACGGATTGAGGAACAACAAGAATATGCTAAAAGAAAATTCGATAAACATAGAAAAACTCCGACAAAATATAACAAGGGTGATCTTGTTAGGATAGAAAGGACCGTTATAGACAAAGACCACATTGGTAAGTCAAAGAAACTGACCCCCAAATTCCATAGTCGTTATAGAATCTTAAAAATCTTGCCCAATGATAGATTTTTGGTGGAGGATACCACCCTTAACTAGAAACGGAAACAAACGTTACGAAAATGTAGTTGCCTTGGACAAGATCCATCCCTGGATGAATTTTAGTGGTTACTCCAGTGATGATTCGGAAAGCGATCAAGTTAATAGTGCCGATGCGAATGAAGAATAACCAGAAGCATTGTCGGCTCAGATTTTGATTGTGTGTCATTGATTAAGATATTGACAGTGAGCAATCAGTGATTGCAAGATAGCGAATGAGATATGATGATGAGTACAGTCTTCACGATCAGTGCAGAGAGTGAATGGCATTATGACAATGTCGCACTTGTGATCGTGGACTGCATAAGACATGAGATTAAGAACTTGAGAATTTAATTAATACATTGTGTAAAATTGATTGAGATTTGAGTTGCGATTATGACACAAATGAGTTAATCGTGTATTTCGATATGTAAAAAAAAACTATTTGATTTATTACCTAAGTAATTTTGTATACAGCATTTCGTTATAAGTATCTATTTTTTTAACTATGAGTGAGAGGACTCACTCAGTAAGGATGGCCGAACTGTAAGCTTACTTAATTACAATATCTAATATTATATAAGTTTGCATATACGAATAGTAAAGTTTGCCATTTGTGAATCATTGCTTTGACGGTTATGATAAAAATTATAAGGACGTTTGTCTGACTACCGTCAGAGAAACGTCAAACGACTAGTATAAATAAGTGTGCTTCAGTTGTGGCAGTTCAGTTGACGTCGAGACGTTGAATGAACAAGTTGTATAATAATAAATATTTGTGCTGCTACAATTTTCGTTTTATTCTCGTGAAGGAGATAAAGAGTTGATCCTTTACTCTAAAGAAAAGGATGGCAGGCAACAGCGACGTCATTCAAGATCAAATTTTTGAGCTTCAGTGTTTTATACGGAATGCAATCTCCATTTGGGTATAAGCTTCTTGGCTAACGCTCATGATCTGACAGCAGGACAAAAGATATAAAAGTGATAAGGCACGAGAGAAACAGAAAAATAATTTTGTTACATTTATTTAATCCTTTATAACCACAAAAAATCTGATTTAACGCATAGTGTTGCTATTATTAGTAAGGACTTCCCTAGAAACAGTTTAAAGAATATATTATTATTCAAACTTACATTTATATATTTGAATTTTCAATTTGAATGTTTTGAAGTACTATGTAGCTAAATATGCTTCAACCCCCTAAATAATTTAACATACGATGTCGTAATTCAATAAAAAAAATTAAGATCAATATAGTTATGTTCAGAAATACCCTGAACCGAGGAGTATGCATGAAGAATGTGAATGAAGAGAAAGTAATATGTGCCCACTCTCCTTAAATAAAATAATACGTCATAGGAGGTAATACATACCCCTATAGCCCAGTCAAATAAGGCGATAGAAAGGATTAATCTGGGATTGAGAGAGAGATAAGCTGCAAATTTTTATGAACCTTTATTTTAGTATTCTAAACAGTGTGCCAAAAATCTCATAAAATCTCAGCGCCGCTGATTTTTTTGCTATTTGCATCTATTACAAAATTGTGGAGCGTTAAATTCTCAATAAATAATGTTGCTCAATTATAGGTCTACCAGAATCTCATGGCATAAAATTAAAAACAAACATAAAGATTTTTATGTGGCTATACCATCGGTCAACACCTGTTTCAAAACTTGAGTTATGTCATTCGATGTGAATATTTTATGGTTACTATACTTCCTTAGCGAAAATATACAAATTAGTTCTACGATTACAAGTGCGACACATTGTATACAAGGTTTATGGCCAGATCCGTGTATAATTTGGTCAAATTTAAACAAAATCGACGATTTTAAAATCGACGTTGTTTTAACAA
Source organism: Hyles vespertilio (assembly GCA_009982885.2). Taxonomy (NCBI): domain Eukaryota; kingdom Metazoa; phylum Arthropoda; class Insecta; order Lepidoptera; family Sphingidae; genus Hyles; species Hyles vespertilio. The sequence goes on along the minus strand of CM042805.1, from coordinate 142,719 downwards.
ATTAGTCGGAGTGAATAATTTTGATGCTTAATTTTTTGGTTAGTGTTGGATATGTAAATGTGTTTTATCATATATACTTTGATATCATTTATGAAACTAAATAGTACTTTATTAAATACCTATGTGCAGGATTTTCCAGAGATTTTAGATAAGGATACATCAAACAATAATATATTTTGCACTTCTAGTGAAAAGTTGTAATCCCAGAAGTAATCTTTAATATAAATAATTATCATCAACACCTTCGTCTCATTATGTACTGCCAGGATCTTTAGAAATAAGCCCTGACTAAAGTGTAAATTAAATAAAGAAGACTGAAAATAAAGTTACTTACATACGTTACATAAATACGTTATCTTATTTTACAATCTTGCATCTTTGGTATAACATTTTTGGAATCTAATAATTATTTAAATAAAAGCGACTCATAATCAAACTACTTACAATTTAGAAATTGAAAGTTGTTTGATTAAGTGAGAACTAATAAGAAGAGAGAATTAAAACGATACTGGTGGCTCTTTACCGCCATTTTCATCTACGTTTTGGAAGTACCAGCGCTCCCTCTATAAATACTCGTAAGGCACGTAAAGTGCGACACAAAAGAGTAGAAAATAAATGAGGGCGCCACCATCGTTTATGTGGCAACACAGTTAGGGCGATACAATCCATCTTGATACTTTGTTTAAATTATTATACGGTAGACCGTATAAATAAGAAATAATAAAGGTTATTTTTCCTGACAAAACATATGAAATCGCCATAAATATAATTAATTAGTTATAAGAGAATAAAAAATACTGTTTCGTTAAAAATATTTTATTTATTATACAATAGTATGCAGTATCGCTCATCATAACCAATGTATTCCCTTTATTTGGCTTATATTTAACTAATTGTAGGCACTTCTTTTTGAACGATATAAAAGCAATAAATTTTCTGTCGAATCGCACATGTATCAAAATCATCTATTGCCTTTGCAGGACGACCCTTTCTTTTCTTTCGACGAAAACTTTCCACCTTTTTCAGCACCATGTTACGCTATCCGTGCTTAATGAACTCTCAGAAACACATAAAACAATAACAAATATTATTACACCGAGATGTACAATCAAGAAATAAATAATTTATAAAAAAAAAACAAATATATTTTACTTTTCCTGTTTCCGTTATACTATGTATTTTAGACTAATGTGGACAAACAAAGAATGTTATTTTAAAAATAATGTTTCTTGAAATAGTTTACGTCTTATTGAATTATTTGTACTTGTGTATAATTTTTTTAATAAATGAAATAATAAGTGACGATGCTCAAAATGTGGCAGTCGTGCTATAAATACTCCAGGTTATGTTTATGATTGTATAACCTCAAAAATATGGTTAAATAAACAATATTCATTGGTAATCACAAGAATATCAATTATATGCATATGTTAGTTCGTTCTTTTTAGTGTTTTGTACAATTTTCAACTATCAATTACCAGTACAATCAGCCCTTCGTTTGTAAACATCGTCTTAATTTGTTAACAACTTCTCGGCTTTATATTCGCCCATACACCACATGAAAACGTTGTATATTATTTCACGGGCACCGCCTCGAATTACTTTGTTCATGATAACTTAGTTTTATTGTTCACGATTCGAAATTAACACACTATTCTAAAAAAACTCGTGAAAAATGTCGATTAATAGCAATGACTGACGTCTGACAGCTCGTGTACTCCATTCTGGTGTTGCTAGGAAATGTTTTGCTTTTAGTTCCCAATTAATTAATTTCTACTCTTTTATGTCGTGCTAAATGTATATTATAGTGTAAAACTGAAAAAAAAAGTAATCTAAAAGTACAATTTTGAAGTCATTTTAATGTTTAAATTACATATATATTTATACTTAAAACATTATGTACTTTAGTTACAAAGTTGTACTAAAAAAACATGTCAATTTGAAATAATAATTAATTACAATTATTGAAAGTATCAAAATATATTCATCCAATTACCCCAGTGTTGCAATGCGTAAATTCAAATTTCCCAAAATGCCATGAGATTTTATTACTTATAACATTTTATTGTGAGATTAACCGTTTTTGAGGGACAATGCGTAGCGCGAAAAGTGCGCGGTACTCAGCCATATATAACACAATATAAGGTCAACCGTAGGTTTAGGTAAAAACTAAAAAGGACGTTGTATGGTGTTATTAGATTACTAAAATTAATGTTATTTTAAATCATTTGCATTTTATTAGTCAAAACACCAACAAAATAATATTTTATATTATTATACTTACATTTATCAAATAAATTCCTAAATAAAATATTCATATTCATCAAATGATTATTTTTGACTGCTTCCGTGACGCAGTTGATTAGACACTGTCTGTGAAATGTGAGGCCGAGGGTTCGATTCCCGCACCGATACAAATATTTGTCTAATCCATACTTAGGTATTTACTTCGGGTCTAGGTGTTTGTGAGACCGAAACGTCACTCGTTTTAGCAATCTAATAACATCATACTACTTACATATTTCTTACCGATACTCACGGTTAACCTTATATCATGCTATTTATGACAGTACCGTGCGGTCTCTGCTTTCATATACGTCTCTCAAAAATGATTATTTGCACTAAAAAAAAATTGTAAGCAACATTTGTAGAGAATTTAATACTCTACAATTTCGTAATATACCAGTTTTCAGCTTATTATCACTCAATACGAGGTGAAACCCTTATCGGACTGGGCTATTATACATATGGGAACAAACGTGAAGATTATGCATGAGTGCCAGCACTTCACTTCACCCACGCACGTTAACAGATAATGTTTGATCTGATTTAGCAATTAGTCACGTATCACCTTAATTTGTAAGCATCATCAGGCAAATAAACAGTCTCATACAGAGTCACAGTGAGACTCAATACATCTTTTGTTTTAATTTTCCACCCCGGCCTAACTACTGGCAAACATATATTATTCTTTTCAAGAAATCCTTCTTCACATCTAATCACAATTATTTAGCTGATGAATATTACATTACATACAACTGTAACATGCAATTTATGCAATATTCTCGAATTACGATACGCTATGATGAAGTCTACTTGAAATGTAATTTTGATGAACCCATGATGAGAATTACGGTAGTTGAGAGTTTATAAAATTTATTTATAAGTCAATAATACATTATTACAGAACGAAATACTAGAGACTTAACTATAAATCTCGATAATGACGACATGGACGAAGACATACCAGTTTTCCTACAATCAGAAATAGAAAAAGCTGTCAACAGTCAAAAAAACAACAAAGCTCCTGGACCAGACCAGATTTCAAATGAAATGATAAAAATCTCAATTAGAGTACCGGAAAATCTAGGAAAACTCACGGAAATATACAATTCCATTTTAAGCTCAGAATGTATACCACCGCAATGGACCAAGAGCACAATTATTCTTTTACACAAAAAAGGGGATAGAAACATTATAGAAAACTACAGGCCTATAAGCCTCATGTCGAATATTTATAAAGTGTTCTCCAAATTGATATTGAACAGAATAACAGGAATAATGGATGAACATCAGCCTATAGAACAAGCTGGTTTCAGGGCGGGGTTTTCAACCACTGATCACATGCATGTCATCAAACAGCTAATAGAAAATGTCAAGAATACGGTAAAGCCTTGTACATCGCATTTGTGGACTATAGTAAAGCATTTGATTCTATAGAACACGATTCGCTTTGGAGGGCTCTAATCCAGCAGGGAGTGCCAAAAAAATACATACGTATAATTAAAAATATATACGCAAATAGCACAGCGCAAATAAAACTGGAATCAACCGGTGAAGAGTTCCCAATAGCCAGAGGTGTGAGGCAAGGAGATCCGCTGTCGCCAAAACTTTTCTCAGCAGTCTTGGAAAGCATATTCAGAAATCTTGAGTGGGATAATTTTGGCATGAATATCAACGGTAGACAACTTAGCCACTTAAGGTTCGCTGATGACTTAGTCCTAATAGCTGACAACGCGAAAACCCTACAACATATGCTACAACAGCTAACTGAGGCAAGCAGAGTAGTTGGTCTTACTATAAATAAATCAAAAACAAATGTAATGACAAACAGAGAAGAAATATTCATAAAAGTGGACAATGAAGATATTGAATATGTTAAAAACTATAGATACTTAGGGCAATTAATATCTTTTAGAGACCGGACAGATATAGAAATAAAAAGCAGAGTGGCCTGTGCTTGGAAAAGATACTGGTCCCTTAAAGAGGTATTTAAAAGCAAACACTTCCCTACGACAGCCAAGAAAAAAGTGTTTAATTCTTGCATCCTGCCATGTCTTACGTATGGGTGCCAAACATGGGCATTGACTCAAAAACATCTTTTAAAACTAAGATCGTGTCAAAGAGTAATTGAAAGGAGTATGTTGGGGGTGAAAAGACCGTAAAAAAGCAGCAGACATTAGATCTACAACAAAGGTGGAAGACGTACTAAAGAAAATAAGACAATTAAAATGGCGATGGACAGGACATATGACAAGGGAAAGCAGAATGAAATGGACTAAAATTATAACAGAATGGCAGCCACGTGATGGCAAAAGAAAAGAGGTAGACAAGCTAGAAGATGGGCAGATGATATCAAGATGATTGGAGGGACAATCTGGTCAAGAAAAGCTACCAATAGAGAAGAATGGAAGCAGCTGGAAGAGGCCTATGTGTCACTGGACACGCTGACCACTAAACCGGGAAACCCGATGTACTAGGTTTAAGTTAAAACAATTTGTTCATTGTTTAGTATCAGCAATAAAGGCTAATAATAAATAAAAAATACATTATTAATTACAAACGTGGTTTACAAATATATCACAATATGCATGAATTACTAGATATAAAAGCATCTCCAATAAAAAATAAAAAGAATGGAGTAAATTATGAAATTAATTCACACAGTGGCAACACTCGTCGCAGCTGATGAAGGACGTCGCTCCGTGTCGGTCGTTCTGCGAAAAATCAAACAAACCCACCATATTTGTTTCGTACTTGGTACTGCGCCACCGACAGCGGCTTGTTTGCAGTGTGCCGGCGAGTTCGTCGTAGTCCTGCATTGTGGCGAAAGTAACGCCATACCCGAGCATGAGTTATTCCGGCAGGAATAAGTTCGAGGTGAGTGGATCGATGCGGGGATCATTGTTTGTGTTTTCGTTTTGATGAAAACAGCTGACAGAATGTAATAGGGCTATTTCCTTTGTTCTCGGCGTCTACGATACTTATTATATTTTCCAAATTTCCACATTTATTTAGTGCAGAAAGAGTTGTGAAATTATGTTGGTAGTTTTAAAGATGTAAACAATATCTATTTATAAATCGTGTTTCTTCTGCAATCGGTTTGGAACTGATGTTTTTTCTTTAATTGCCGATGTGACATTACGATTTACGCGTATATTGAGTGTTATGTTTGTAATGCACACGTTGCTGGTCGTTTCCCTTTGTTTGGGTGAGTACTGAGTACTGAATAGTGATTGCATGAGGTAGCGAACAGTATTGGGCGAGTGCAGGCGACAACGACCGAGCCCGAGCCCGCGTCCGCGGCCACTCAACCCGACACCTCCAGTCTCCACTGCTCGGCACTCGACAGTCGATGCGCCGTGCCAGTACCGTTATTATGATTGTTACCATCATTTAAATGTGTATTAGACACGTTTTTAATTTATTGACCATTTCACGCCTCACCAAATGTGCAGTCTGAATAAAACCATTGAAAAATCTCGTTTTGTTACCTACAACAAGGTGGAATCAATCATATTTCTGCATATTATTAGGATATCACATTTTCAAACACAAAATATTTTTTTACTAAGTACTTATATCCCACAGTGCTCTCAGATCTCTGTTGCGTTTAGTACAACAAAATGTATAGGCTTTACAAAGATAGTAGACATTTATCCTTGATATGTGATTGGTTGCTAATAAAATACTAGATTAATTAATTTAGATTAACCCATTTTTCTACATAATGTTTTGTAACATAGTCCTTTTCATAAAACAGTCAACAATCAATTAAACAATACAAAGAAGAAGTTATTATTATGTGAAGCTGTTGAATACTCAATAGTTGGTGCTGCTGGTAATATCAGGACCAGTTCTGGACTGCTGCATCATAGCAGTATAAGGTTTTTTGCTGTTCAGGGTTCATGATTCAGTGTGCAGGATACATTTATGACCTGTGTGCATAGTACAATGATCTGTGTTAATGTTACAGATTGCTCGGTTCTCGAGCGAGGATGACAACCATATCAATAAGAAGTTGCCCAAGGAGCTGCTGCTGCGGATACTGTCCTACCTGGATGTGGTGTCGCTGTGCAGATGTGCCCAGGTAATCTACATTTTAGTTATTTATACACTTTTATTAACTTCACCTTTATGTATGTATGTAACGGCATCTTTGAAGTCAATTTTAGAGCATTTCAAAACATTGGATTGACTCAAAAATTTTGCATTCTTATTCAGGACTAATGATAATACAATAATTTTAAAAATATATGACACTGTCTTATACAGAGTATTCAGAAATTTAAAGTTTTAGAAAATGATATTTGGTAATTATAGTGGCTGGCTTACACCATTTACTTATCCTCCAGCACCCCATGCTTTATAGCAAGAAAATGTAGTTATTTTATTTCATTTTATAATCTTAAACTCATTATATTTATTTTTTTACTTTTTAGTCGTATCTTTTATGAAAGCGTGTTTTTTTAGTTTTTTACACAATAACTGATTTTGAGAAAAATATATATAATATATACATATATATATATTTAAAATGAACCAAAAGACCCAACTGCATTCATATCTGCCATCTTTATTAAATGTCTAAGAACTGAAAGGATAGTAACATAATTATAATATGAGTATTTTATGTTGAATGATTTTAGTTGACAGTGTTCATAAAGGAAGTCAGAGGAATATGCTCACTTCTCATAATTGTGCTTTGTTTTTTTTTAAAATTTTGTAATGGCCCGGCATAGTGGCGGCATTGCACCTGATGGTAAGCGCAAATGCCGCCCAGGCAGAGTATCGGACGGCAGTCCCATGCCAATGGAGACAATTATGCCGGCCTGCTAAGGTGCCTCTTCACATTACGGCGGAAGGACCCAGGATTGTAGGAATGAGGGAACACGTGAGAAGGCAAACAATTCCATAGCCTGACAGTGCGGCATAAAAAAAAATTTGAGAACCGTTTGGTTCGCGCCGGGATGGTGTGGACCGTCAAGCCATGGCTTCGGAAGCCAGCACGCGTGGTTCTGGTTAGGAATGGAGAGGAGGGGATCAAGTTGAACAATTCTTCGGAGCCCGTTTCTCACCGTGATACACATAGAACACGCTTAGAGAGGCGACATCCCTTCGGAGTTGTAGCTTCTCCAAGTTGCTCGTAACGTCTGCATCATTCACAATGCGGATGGCCCGCCGCTGCAATCCATCCAAGGCATCGAGCAGGTACTGGGCGGATCCATCCCAGAGGTGCGAGCAGTACTCCATAGTCGGCCGGACCTGCGCTTTATATAAGCGACAAAGCTGACCGGGCGTGAAGAACCGACGCACCCTGTTCAGGACTCCAACCCTGCGTGATGTGGCAGTTATTACGCCCTCAATGTGATTCCTTGGATTGAGATCACAGCGGATATCCACACCAAGGATACTCAGGTCATTCCGCATTGAGAGGGGAGCACCCTGAAGAATAGGGAGGGGAGAGAACGGGGATTTTTGCACGTGAACGCACACACCTGGGTTTTATTGGCATTGAACTCAACCATATTCCTGGAACCCCATGTAGAAATGAGATCCAAGGTCCGGTTAAGCTCAATGACAAGATCTTCGCGTCCCTTCACAGTTTTGACTCGGCAACCCGGAGGCCCGCAGTGGTATCGCCCATGAACCGTGCTGTCATCTGCATAGCAATGAATGTTGCCAAGCGACAACATGTCATTGATATGCAGAATAAACAAGGTGGGCAACAGCACCGAGCCCTGAGGAACTTCGGCATTTACCGACGAGCGCCGAAGCGTGTCCCTCAACGACTACACAGTATTCTACGCCCATGCAGAAAGCCGGAAATCCACGAGCACACGTTGCCGGACAGACCGTATGCCGGAAGCTTGGACAGAAGACCACGGTGCCAGACCCTATCAAATGCCTTGGCAATGTCGAGGCTCACAGCAAGAGCCTCGCCACGCCGGTCAATCGCCTCACCCCAGCGATGCAGGACAAACGCTAGAAGATCACCCGTCGATCGATTTTGACGGAATCCGTATTGTCGGTCACTGATCAACGAGTGGTCCTCCAGGTAGCGGACCAATTGAGCGTTTATGTTCCGCTCCATGACCTTACACATCACTGAGGTGATAGCGATAGGGCGGTAATTGGTAGGGCCGACCGATCACCGTTTTTGGGAATCGGTTGCACATACTGGTCACATTTGTCGACTGTAGTGCAGCAAAATCTAGGACATCAACAAATCTTTTAAAATCTGCCATCTTTATCAAATTTCAAATGAATTTAATGAAGATATCAGATATTGAGGCAGTCGGTTTTTTTTAATTTGAAAATACATTTTGGCACCAAACATCCTTGACATTGGTTTTTTTTTTTATTTTGATGAACCTAGTGTTACTCACGATAAAGACGAACCTATTGATACCCTTCACATAAAATTATCGTGCCAAAGAAATATACATACATACACGCCAAAAACATAACCCTTATTCTTCACAGTCGGGTAAAAACAGTGGAATTTGGTACAATAATCCCTCTACCTTTGGTCTATTATAAGTGTGACAGGGATGGTTGTAACATTATATACATACATATAAGGGGTAGTCCATTAATCACGTGGCTTGAAAGAGGAGGAGAGGGGACAGAAATCACGAAATATGACAAGGGGGTAGGTAGGGTCTAGTAAGATATCACGTGTATTTTTTTTCGACACATAATTTTTATTAAAATGTTTAAGATTCTGTGTAGGTACTAAAAATACACGTGATGTTGGATTTGTAGTCTTAAATCTCACTACATTTCAATAAAGGGGAGAGGGGTTAAAAATGCTGAATAAAACACTTGGTAATCGACGGCGCCTAAAAAAGCGTCTTTCTTTTTTTATCAATGTATTCATTTTTTATATATATTAATTCCAGTTTTCATTTGTCATCATTACAATGCTTATGAAAACTAAAAAGTAATAAATAAATAATTTAATAAAAAATTAAAAGACCGACTTCAAAGTGCACTACAAAGTAATAAATAATATATATTTCATTGTGATGTGTACAAATTGATTCATTTTCTTATTGACTAGACTAGCCAATAAATCTTAAATACGTTATATTTTGAAGGCGGGTCGCCAAGTGACGAACAAGACGACTAACACTTAAATTTAATTTGTGTAAAACATCCTAACTGAACTGAACTGAACTGTGTAAAACATCCTAGCGAAAAACACGCAAATTTTACACGCAATATTAATTTGTCTTGATGTATATAAACTCACGCCTTTTTCCCGGAAGGGGTAGGCAAAGATTCTACTGGTATCAACCAGGACACCTACGTTACGGCTTACGCCTCGTGTGTTTTGTGCCTCGGTGTGATAGCGGGCGAGTCTATCGCCACATCGGGCACAAAAATTCCAGACTCCGTCCTGATAACTAATAGACAAATCGAATATTACTTTGCCCGTCCTTAATATATCAGCCCTTAATCAACACTGTTGAGCATCGGACTTATCTAAAATCGACAGAAAGGTACAAACTTAACTACCCTTCCCGTTCTTATACTTTCCTCACTATGATTCCTATCACTGTTAAAGTACTTAGTAATCTATATATTATTAATACGTGATGCAAAAACTTTGGACCCCTTTTTACGAAAATTGCGCGGACGCAGGAGCATAAAATTTGGCACACTTATAGTTTATGTGTAGGAGAAGTGCAGAACGCTAATATTTTTCAATAATAATGCTTATAAAGTACATTAAATCAATAAATAAAACATTACACACACTACCATGCATTTCACACACACATACATACACAAGTATTTGTATACGCATACAAACTCTGGTGTCAAATTGTTTCTTTTCTTTTTCATTTTGTTCTTCTGACATAGACATATCAAAAAAAGGTTTTATTTGCCTCATTTAATATAAAAAAGATTTTAATAATAATGCATAAAA